>JANBXA010000734.1:5825000-6470000 GCA_030556225.1 Cricetiscus sungorus
GGAAGGTGTCACTGAATACTTTCTGCTAAGGATGAGTGCAGAAAAGTAGTTATCAATACTTTTCACTCCTTTCCCTCCAGCTAGACAGGAGCCAAGCACCCCCTGATCCTATTGTCCTCCTCACTTCTGCAGCTCAGTAGAGCTGTGGCATCCCTGAGGACTGCAAAAGCCATGCCAAAGCCACAAAGTGCAGTGGAATTTCCTTCATTCAGAACCAGTAGCTGTGTGCAACCATGGTTGACATGTTCCTGGAGCATTGATGCTGCCTGAACGGCAACTTATCACCCATCATTCCTTGCAACTCTGGCATCATTCATACTCTGGATCCTGCTTCCTGATTTGTGGGAAGATGTTGAAGAAGAAGTTGATTAAGTCCGGAGTGAATTTGCTTAGTCTGAATTACTGCATGGAACGTTGTAAGTACTATGTGACCTGTTGCTTGGATCCTGTATATTAAGGGACCTGAAAATCCCAACCGTGCTTGTGAAGGGCAGTGGCGCCGTGGAAGGGAGCAGAACAAGGGAGCCACTCTCAAGATCACTCTGGATGACACCTGCATAGAAAAGTGAGGATAGCATCATGTGGCTAAATGACAAAGATACTTGTAAGGTGGGAGGGTGGGAAGGAGACTCACCCTTCAGGTGGAGGAGAAGGTGCTGACTTTTTGGTGAAGAACAAGGAAAATGGTTGGTTCATAGGCAACAAAAAAGACAGGAACCTTCCAGGGGCTCCTGTGACTCCTAGCAATGCCAGGAAAGGTATCCAGGATTTGGAGTTCTGAGAAAAACAAGATGTAGACCTGGTGTTTGCATCTTTCATCCACAAGGCAGCTGATATGCTGAGTTAGGAAGGTCCTGGGAGAGAAATGGAAGAATGTCAAGTTTGTCATCAGAATCTAGAATCCTAAGGGAGCTCAAGGGTTTGATGAGGTCCTGGAGACCAGTCACAGGATCATGGTGGTTGTATTGATTCAAAGCACTGAATTCTTCTAGTGGAGAAGGTCTTCCTTTCTCAGCTGATGATGACTAGGTGATGCATCAGAGCCTCCTGTAACCTGCTGTACACAGACACTGAACTCCAGAAAAAGACCCTGTCCTGCCTGGGCTGAAGGCCAGAACTACAACCAGTATAGTCCTAGATGCAGCTGACTGCGTCAAGCTGGAGAACAAGCAGGCCGTTTGAGCAGAGGACCTGGTTTCCCCTGAGGTACAGGCTGGCATCTACCACTTCATGAGGAACTCTGCCACTTGGTGGCCATTCCTAGTGACCCCACAGAAGCCACAACTGTGGGTGTTGTGGAAACCTCCTTCAAGTGCCTCAATGAAGCTGGGATCATCCTCATCAAGTCTGGCAGGTGTGTTCCCCAGGTGGATACATACCACCTACATGGTTCTATCATTTCTGTGACACGGAGTCTCCTGGGCACAGACAGCTTACCACACCCATTAGTACTGTGGCTTCTTCTCTGTGCTGTGTAAGGTCCTACTCAAGGAAACCTGGGTGGAGGATGTAGACCTTGGGTGAACTTGGCCATGAATATTGGCAAGTCCTGAGGCTATCAAAAAGGGAGAGGTGGTCATTGTGCTTACTGAGTGGTCTCCTGACTCTCCTTTCATTACACTAAGGGTGTAGTGCTATGATGGTCTTCTGAAGACTTTCTTCCAGCCCCTGTCTCATCCCCCTTCTCCAACACATCAATGCACCAGGAAAATACTTGAGGCTAGTTCTCGCTCTGAGCTATGGTGGGGTAATGGTGAGCTGGGACATCAGGAAGATTAACACCTCTGCAAAACAGTGCACAACCCATTATGGGTCTACTCAAACCACAGATGAAAGAGATGCACAGGGCTGGAGGCCCTATGGTTTTATCCAAGGTCAACAATAGCTCTCTACTTTGTTCCTATAGAAGGTGATGCTCAGAGGACTGTAAGTCCTGGCCTGGAGTCAGGAGACAGCCAGCAAGAACTGGGGCTTAAGGAGTGGCCCTGGCCCACACTTGCTTCCCTAACTGCCTGACCTCTCTTCCTCTCCTTGGTGCATGGCACTCTTCTGTTCCTGCCCTCCACTCAGCAGATATTACACACTCTCCCACTTTCCCTACTACTGCAGCCATCTCTAGGGTTGTTGCCACAGAGGCTACCTGTATATAAAGAATTATTTAAGATAAAAATTTCATAATGCTTGACAAGACCAAATGGCAGCCCACAGACTGGGAAATTTTTTTTTACCAATCCTACATCTGACAAAGGGCTGATCTCCAAAATATACAAAGAACTCAAGAAACTAGTCAACAAAACACCAAATAGCCCTATTAAAAAATGGAGTACAGAATTGAAGAAAGAATTCTCAATAGAGGCTGAAAGACACTTAAGAAAGTGTTCAACATCCTTAGCTGTCAGGGAAATGCAAATGAAAACAACTTTGACATACCATCTTACTCCTGCCAGAATGGCTAAAACTAGAAACACCAATGACAACTTATGCTGGAGAAGATGTGGAGAAAGGGGAACACTCCTTCACTGCTGGTGGGATTGCAAACTAGTACAGACATTTTGGAGATCAGTATGGCAGTTCCTCAGGAAAATGGGAATTAGCTAATTCCACAGGACCACAGGACCCAGAAATTCCACTTTTAGGTATATACCCAAATGACCCACATCAATGCAACAAAGACATGTGCTCAACTATGTTCATAGCAGCATTATTTGTAATAGCAAGAACCTGGAAGCAATCTAGATGCTCCTCAACTGAAGAATGGATAAAGAAGATGTGGCACATTTACACAATGGAATACTACTCTGCAGAAAAAAATAACGGAATCTTGAAATTCGCAGGCAAGCAGATGGAACTTGAAGAAACCATCCTGAATGAGGTAATCCAGTCACAAAAAGAGGAACAGGGTATGTACTCACTCATATATGAATTTTAGACATAGAGCAAAGGATCACCAGCCTGTAACACACACCACCAGAAGAAATGGGATATAAGGTGTATTCTAAGA
Organism: Cricetiscus sungorus; assembly: GCA_030556225.1. NCBI lineage: Eukaryota > Metazoa > Chordata > Mammalia > Rodentia > Cricetidae > Cricetiscus > Cricetiscus sungorus. The sequence goes on from JANBXA010000734.1 coordinate 5,828,002, forward strand.
GATTCATATATGATCCCTCACAAAGGGGGGAAGGGACAAGTCCCACAGAGCACATGGGAAGTGGGGGGTGCAGAGAATGTAGAGAGAACTAGGAGAAAGAGAAAGGGAGGAAAGGAAAACATGTGTGACTAGATAGATTGAGTCAGGGTGAGGAGGGGGGGGAACATAAAAGAGGGAGCTATTATTGGTTTGAAGAGAAAACTGAACCTAAAGAAAGGTCTAGAGGACTACAAGACTGATGCCAACTAACAATTCGAGCAACCATGGAAAGGCAACCATAAATGCCCTTCCCTGATAGTGAGATCATCAACTAAATTATCCACCATCATAGAGTCCTCATCTAGTACCTGTTGGAAACAGAAGCGAACACCCATAACCAAACACTGAGTTGAACTAGAATCCAGATGCAGAGAGAGGGGACAAGACCAGGTTGCAGAAACACACAAAGACAGCTGACCTGAACAAGGAGGAGTTAATGTGTCTCTCCCCCCCCCCACGGCCAGACTGATAGCTGGGAATCCAGCATGGGACTGACTCAGACCCCCCTGAATATGGGTCTCAGCTAGAGGGACTGAGCAGTCTGGGGGCCCTCAGACAGTAGAAACCGGATCTATTCCTGGTGCACAAAAGGACCTTGCGGACACATCCCCCATGGAGGGATACCCCCTTAACCTAGAGACAGGAGAGAAGTCCTAGTTCCTACTTCAAATGACTTGACAGATTTACATGACCAACCTGAATAGCATAGCCCTACAAGTGGAATGGGGGTGGGGGGATGGGAAGGGAGGGTGGCCAGGGTGCATGTCACAGGGGAAAGAGGGTAAGAGGGAGGGAAGGAGGCCTGGGGGGAGGAAGGGAGAGGAAACTGGGACCCACATGTAAAATTTTAAATTATATTATTGATACAAAAAGAAAAAATATCTCATAATGGTGTAAAAGTCTCTTACTGAGCCGTTTAAAATGCATTTATAAGCAATGGAGAGAGTAGATTTACTTTCAAAAATGTGGAGCCTTGGGTTTGTTTCTTCATCTTTGCTATCTCCCCCCCCCCCACTCCAGAGGACTTCGGGAAATCAAACTCCACATCTGAAGTAATAGAATCTACAGACTCCAAAGCAAAACCTGCAAGTTTGTCCAGTCCTCTCTTGTTCTGCTGCATGTGTCCCTGACATAAGTATCTAGCAGTTCACTGCCAAGTTCTTTCAAGTGTTTCCTGTTGAGTCTGCACTAGCTGCAATTTTGGCTCCTTAGTTTGATGGTGGCTTAGGTGTCTTTGGTTCTCTTGCCACATGAGGATGTACAAAAGTATATTTCCATTATTTTTTATATCCAAGGACCCAGAGATAAAATTATAGAAAGGAGCAATGATAGAAAGGAGTAGGTTTTGTGTTTCTCTGGCTCTGTTCTGTTTCAGATTCCCTGATTAGCAACTTTACCTTGGGCTAGTGATATGTTTTAAATATGTAAAACATATGGATATGTTTTACATATGTAAAATTGGGTATATTAATTTTTTTTGCTTACTTCAAGATACATTGCAATGTGAATTATATGCCTGTATTCATACTTTAATTTAGTTAAGAAATGAATGTCACTAAATTTCTGTAACGCAAATTAATAAAAGACCCAGAGACAGATATTGGGGTTCAACCTGAAGATCAGGGAATCAAAGTAGCCAGCCACTAGCTCTCACCTCTATCTTAGACTGAAAGGGTTGATTCACACACGAGCTCTTCACCAAGCTTCAAACTGCTGCCTCCCTTTTTTGTGGCTGGAGAACAAATGTTTCTACTGAATCCTTGTTTCTGTCTTTTATACTCCTCCAGTGCTGGGATTAAAGGTGTTAGACTGGCTCAATCTTGTATAGATCTGAGCAGCCTTGGACTCACCAAGATCCGTTTATCTCTCAATCCTGAATCCTAGGATTAAAGGTGTTTACCACCACCTAGCTTCTGACTGCTGGATTAAATGTTTGTGCCCGGTTTTTATGAGTTGTGGCTAAAGTTGGTTTCTGAATCCTCAGGCAAGCTTTAATACATTGTAAATAATATATCACTATAAATTTTCCTTTTTCCTAGTAATATTAATTCTCTGGTTAATATTAATTCTCTTCACCCCAGAACTTTATCAGTATTTGTGTTAATTTAGTTGGCTAATGTAATAGTGGCTGAGTTCAGAACTCAGTATAACTTTTAGTCAATCATGGACTTCAGATTTGAAAGTTATTTGACCTCAGGATGATAGCAATATCATCTTGCTTTATTTGTAAAACAGAGATGAGATTGTAGTATGGATTTAGAGAGACAGAGTGTAGCCTAAGCCCAGAAAATATCCACTTTATGTCAGTTATTATTATTGCCATGACTTGTAAAATGTTAAATTTTCCCAGTAAAAGCAAATGGTCATCATGTTCTCCAGAAACATTGCTTGCAGGTATTTCTGTCAAGGAAAAGGAAAAGCATTTACTTTTTAAATATTTGAAAAATAGTACCAACCAGTTTGAATTTGATATTCCTGCTGCTGTTTGTGGAAAAAAGTTTTAGGTCTCAGGTCTTGGCTGCCATATGAATAATACAAAGAACAAATTTTATAAAGGGGGACCCTCAGGATTCCTGGCAGTGTTTAGAATTCAAGGAAGGCACGATGTGTGTCATAGCTGCAAACCTCTCTTCCTGCCAGGAATGATGTTATCTGAATTGCTTGGCACAGTCTGGTCATCCCACCCATTGGCAGCAGAACTATGAAACTGTCAGACAGAAGCAAGCAGCCAAGGCCAGGTGCAGAGTTCTCTGGGGCTTATTCAAAAAGGTACAGCTCCAGTGCAGAAAGGCACACAGCAAAGATGTTTGCATAGGGATGTGATATACTTAAGCTTTAAATATCAGAGTCCAGTCAGAAAAGTTTAGATGAGATATTAATGACACTTCTTTGCAATTTTCAACTATTTCCTTCTGAATTTACCCTCTGCCTTTTCCCTCGCCTAGACTAAGGCTGGGTGTACACCCCATGAAAGCAGGTGATACCAAAGATCAGCCCAAGCCTTATTTCTCCACTCCTCCCCAAATATCTGTGGCTTCTCATAGTACAAGCCCTCTAGCTGTAGTGCATATATGGGAAAAGAAAATAGGGAGTTGAAGTTTGACTGAAATAGTTTTGAAAACATAGGGACTCTTGACTCTATCAGAAATTTAGCTGTCTGGGCACAATAACATTAAATTCCTCAGCATCTTGTTTGGTGAGATTCAAATATGAAGCATACATATTTACACATTCTTCCTCCCCTAACCTCCATCTTGAACTTCCATATCCTATCTACTATAGATGAGCTGTGTCTCCCTGTACTTTGTATATTGCAATCTCCATCTGCAATGGGGACGTGGACCTTTTAGGTGCATTTATATTACAAGGGGCAGCCATTGTGAATAGATTTTGTCTTTAAGGAAAAGGATCCACAAAGCCCTCTCCTCTCTGCTGTCACATGAAAAGGCAGAAGCAGCAAATGACACCCGACCAGATACCAAATCTAGTGCCATGGTTCTCACTTTCCAGCCTTCAGAATGATAATACTTTTCTGTTGTGTATAAGCTACTTGGTCTATAGCATTCAGTGCTGTTAGCATCTAAAATGGGCTAAAGCAACAGTTTTCTATCTAAAGTAGAAACTAACTAGAACACTCTTTAAAAAGATTCATATTTGGTGATGCTCATGAACAAAGAAGTGCAAGGAAATTTCTTGTGGGGATTTGCTGCCAATCACCATTTGGCCAATATTGAAAGGCACAACCTTAAATTGCTCATGCTGAACCGAATTAAACTTCTGAGGGACAGATCTTTGTGTTCATTCATTCAACAAACATTTGTCGAGCACCAATTATGGGTCAGGCAGCATGCCTGCCACAGGGATTTATTGCCAAGAAACATGTATGGGCTAAGAAGAGGTTTTCCCTGTCAGACACAAGTTAAGATTCTCTGTGGAAGAATGCTGATGGGCGAGCAGTGCTTATAAGTGATTCTTTCATGAGGTTATTTAATTATAGATTGAAGTGGAATTGGATAATCTGTAATTTCCTTTCCTAACCAACAGACTCTGTCCCTAAATAGCTCTGGAGGCCGCCAGCAAGCTGAGAGAGCTGTGGATAACTGGGTTTTTGTCGGTTGATCTGGCTTATTAATTCAAAGGATAAGACCTCACCTCTCAGTTTCTGACTTAACATTTCAGTACATTTTGGGACCCACTGATAATTTTGGAAGCTGTCAAGCAGATGGATAAAAGATAACAGAATTAACAGGCCTGGGGAGCTAAAACTCAAGCTACCGATAAGCAAATTAAAACTGCTGAGATGTGGAGCTGCTTGGAAACAGAAGATCCAGCCATTTTGGAAGTTGAGGAGGCAGGCTGGAAACAGAAAGGCAGAGAGAGGATGACATGAGGAAACCACTCTTCTGTTCCTCATCCTCTTTCCAAGACAGAAACCCTGAGCTTGTCTGTTCGAACTAAAGAAACTGCTATGCTTGAAACCTGGACCCACATTCCCTGTTGATTTTGATTGTTATATAAGGTGACATATTTAAACAGCTAATATATGCTTAAAGTTTTCAGTGTCCTTCAAAGGACTCTAACATGAAGATTTTGTGTTTAGGTAAAACCTTCAAGGAATTTGGCTTCTTTGGAAGTTTTCAGGGAATCAGTATGCATTCTTAAGGGGCTGTAGAACCCAGCCCCTTCTTTCTTTTCATCCCTTCTGAGTCCTGCCATATACTGTAGGGAAAAAGGGCCAGCCAAAGAAACACTTTGACCCTGCAGCCAGAAACAAAGAAATGAACCCTGACTGAAACCAGTGCTAAAGAAACACGTTTGGAAACTGTCCCTGGAATCAGAGTCCATGAAAGAAATACACCCTGACCCTAAAATTAGAGCCAAAAGGCTAAAAAAGACCAGCGAAAGAAACACACTTTGGCCCTGAAACCAGAGCCAACTCTGACCCTAAACCTGTGCAGAAAACCAACCAATCCCTGAGTACCGATCTAGTCAGTTTGAGCTCAAGGATTGAAATCGGGCCAATCCCCACCCAATCTCCCTGGGAAAACTCCACCCCTTAGGAGGTCCTATAAAACCCTGTGTCTGTTCGACTTGTGGCTGTCCAGATTTCTCCTTCCACCCTCGCAGAGGGCAGCTACTCTCCTGGATTCTTCCCTCCCAATAAATCTCTTCAATGAGGTTTGGGTGAAGATCTGTTTTTTGCGGAGGAGCAGAGAGGACCCTGGGCAGAGCAGAGCCGAGCAGAGCAGGGCTATAACGCTTTCGCTGAGGAAAACCTTCCCCTGGCAGAGTGCAGTTGCTATGCTCAGCTTTCCACTCTCTGGGGGAAGCAGAGCCGAACTGTACAAACCTCTCTGGGGAAACCCTCTCCTGCCAGAGCAGAGCGGATACACTGGAGAAGCCTTTCCCTGAAGCAGGGCTGTAAGTTGCTAAGCTTACTGTGACTGTGGTATTCCTTGGCTCCCAAGTGCCAGAATACCTTTCCATCCGAGCTTTAACAGTCAATATTCTGTGATTCCCTAGTGCCAGAGTCCCTGTCCCATTCGATTCGCCCAAGTGCTTACATACACCACACCAGCAAATAGGTCTCTCTAGTCATGGGGTGGAATCTCTAAAACTGTGCGCGAGTTCAAGTTCTTTTTCATCATAAGGCAGTCGTCTCAAGCACTTGTTACAGCAATGGAAAGCTGACTAATGTATATGCAGTCAACCGAACTATTTATGTTATGAGAACACTTTTCTTTCTTCCCTCTCTGTCCCCCCCTTCACCGTGGAGCATTTGGTTAAAGGCCTCAGATATGCTAGGTAACCATTCTATCACTGAGCTTTGCTTTTGGCTCCAATATGGCAGCACATTTTGAATTGGGGCTACTAAATTGAGAATAAGGAGAGGAATAAATATTTGGTTTGAGTAAGCACATTATTTGTGTATGTACGGGGGTATGTTTAGCGTGTCTATGAGGATCCTCAGATATGTGCATATGAGGAGCAAATACAATGAAGTGTCCGAGGAGCAGAGATGTTTGCCTTTTACATTCACGATAAATTAGTAGATTAAAATAAGTAATGCCAGTCCTACAGAGAAAGAAGAGAAAATTCTACTAAGTAATCCTTTGTTGACTCATTTCAATTCTCTTGTGGAATAGGTGTCATATAAATAAGTCCAAAGGATTTAGTGAGTATCTACAATGTGCCAAACATTGGCTAGGCACTAGGTTCAGTGACAAATCTGCATGATTGTCACATTTGATTAAAGCGCTTTCACATATGCTCTCCCATATGATTTTCATAATTGCCCTGCATAACCGTACATTAGCATTTCAGAGTTGGTCTTGTTAGGAGGTAAGAAATGAGAGGAAAGTTGTAAAAAAGAAACAAGTTAACAAGGCATTAGCATAGCTATAGAAGTAAGGCAGAGGTAATGACTTGGTTATAGAGAAATTTCTACAACTCAGTGTGGGGATATTTAAATTTAATTTTCAATAAGAAATCTGTAACAAAGAAACTGAATTTCTGGTGTTACTTGGTTTATACAGCTTTTCTATAAAGAAATTAAAAGTTTCTTGGGAAATTGAAATGTGTTGGCATAAGTGAACTCTGAAACACAGTTCTGGGATAATTTTACTGGTGGATGTCATCAATTTATACCTGATGACCCTCAATACCGTCTGCCTCTTCCTTGCTAGGCAGATGGCTGGCCAGGGCAGCTGACTGAGGGACTTTCATTCTTGGGTCATGCTGTAACTAATCTGTTTAAGTAAATGCAGACCATCTGCTAGCACTCTTTTTAAAAAAAATATTGTAGTATTTTAAGTTGTTACTTTGAGAGCTTCACACATGTGTACAGTGTGTTTTGATCATATCTTCCCAATTTTCCATCTTCTAGCTCCTCTAGAACTGGATCTTATTAACACAATCTTTCTCCAATTTTCATACTTTTTTCCCTTAATTGTACTGAATCCATCTAGTATCATGCACATGGTGAATGGATATGGGACCATTCATTGGAGCATAGAAAACCTACCAGTGGCCACAACCCTAAGAAACAATGATTCTCTCTCCCTCTGCAGCCATCAATTGCCGACAGGTCCTTAGCTAGGGATGGGGCTTCATGAACCCCTGTCCATTTATACTGGAATTTTCATTGGCTTTACTTTTGGAAGGTTTTTTCTGCAAGTAACTATGAGTTCACCAATCATGTCATGTTGGGAAGGTAGCATTTTACAGGACTCCCCCATCCTCTGATTCTTATACTCTTCCTATCCCTTTCATCAATATGTTCATTGGGCTTTGCAGTGGGAGCTTCTACAAATGTTCCATTTAAGTCTGAGCATTCACAGTCATGTAGTCTCAACACTGTGACCAGTCACGAGTTTGTGCATAACCTCTGCCCACTGCAAAAAGAAGTTAACAAAACTATCAACAAGATAGAGGTTGGGGACAACACAGAATTTTGGGTATAAAAATAAATATTTAGAGCGTATGACAACATGACCATTTAGTAAAATTCCAATAGCAGATCACCGCTAAGGCCTACCGTATCCTGACCCATGGGCTTTGACCAGTACTACATTATCAAGAATGAATTCTTTCCTGTGGAACAGGTCTCAGATCCAATCTGAAAGCAGTTTTTCTCCCTCTAACAGTTACACCACTATTGCACCAGTGGACATGTTTTGCCTGGCCAGCTGGAATTATAGCATGTAGGGGTCAAGGCTGCCACTTAACCCTCAGCTTTACTCTACATGCTTATGTAACAGCTTTCTCCTTCACCAAATCACATTCCAGCCATAGTTTCTTGGTATTATAGATTTTATAGTAAGACGACCTGAAAGCGATTTCTTCAGGGATTACAAAATTACCATGAGTGGTGTAGTCATATGGTTTTCTAATATTTTTTTTTAGCTTTTTGATTTTAGATTTCTGATGCAGGATCTTGTTACACGGGCCAGCCTGCCCTAAAATTCTCTATCTAGCTCCAACTGCCCTCAGACTTCTGATTTTAAACTCTGGAGCTCATGACCTTATTTAGCTAGGCATCTAAGATCCTTCTGAAGTGCATTTAGAAGTGCAAAATAAGTAAAATAAACTATACTCCATTTTGATAGCAAGTGAAGTTAAAGGCTTTTAACTCAGATTAAACAAACACTGCATTAGAAGCTGTGTGAGACCGTGAGTACACTGTCTATGGTATTCTTTAGGATATTGTATGTACATCTAAGATACTATCAGTATCTTTTAATTACTACCCTTATGTTAAATGCTTTATTTGTCTTAGCTCACGAAGTGTCACTTCAACAAAACCAAAAGAATTAAAAAAAAAATTCACATGCTTACAAAGCAGAAAATAGCAAAATGTGGGAAAAAAGTCGTCTTTGCAAGGAAAGGGCAGCAGAAGCATATGGACCCAAAGTGAATTAAAATACGGTCTCTGCATTGACTAGATACAGTGGCAGACAGTGTGCCAGAGGCCAGACAGAAGGCCCTCCAGGCCCCAGGCTGTGTTCTTACTTCTGCTCCACTGAAGACTTTATCCAACGCTGTTTGGTGATAACACTTGTTATATATCCTCTGCATCCTCAGATGCTGAGTCGTGGTGTAATAGACTTCATCCAGGAAACCTAAAGGCCAGCCATATTTCATCATTTTTTTAAAGTCTCAGTGATTTTAAATGGCCATCTGCACATGTCTGGAAGCGCATTTTTATTTGGGTTATAATTTGATAACGTACAGACAATCTAGTTGTTTTCAATCCTCTAATTTGTCTGTTTCTTTTAAAAGTTCATAGAAAATTGTTTTTTTTTAATTCCTGTTTTATTCAAGGAAATAGGGCCATATCCATTTTAATTAAGATGACAATAATTTGCTACATAAAGCAACAGAGAATATATTTTTTGAAAAAAATGATTGTTTTCATACTGAATTTTTATTAAGTAGCCTCTCTGTGAATACTATATATATATATATATGAGACTTAGTGCAAACACTATAAATGGAAAGTATGTGCATCAGTTATGGTAGCATATGCTCATCATTCTAGCACTGGTAAGGGTAAGGCAGGAGAGTTATGAATTCAAATACCTCCTAAAGCAGGAAGCTTCAAGATCACATTTTTAATTTTTTCCCTTTTGTAATTTAAATTTGAAACAAGGTTGTTTTACATGTTAATTCCAGTTCCCTTTCCCTTCCCCCCAACTCCCATCCTATCCTCTTTCTGCTCCCCAGGGAGGGTGAGGCCTTCCATGGGGAATCTTCAAAGTCTGTCATATCATTTGGGGCAGGCCCCAGGCCCTCCCCCATGTGTCTAGACTGACAGAGCATCGCTCTATGTGTAATGGGCTCCCAAAGTCCATTCCTATATTAGGGATAAATACTGATCCACTACCAGATGCCCCATAGACTGCCCAGTCCTCCTAACTGGCACTCACGTGCAGGTGGTGTGGGTTGATCGAGATCATGTTTGTAAAGGTAAGGATGAAGACAGAGTAAGCTGGAAGTGCAGTGAGTGTATGAAGTCTCAAAGTCCAACCCCATTGATGTGCTTCTTCCATCGATACCATACCACCCCCAAAACTTGTCCCCATCCAGGGAAACAAGTGTCCTAACCCTAACCCTGAGCCTGTGGGAGACATTTCTGATTCAAACCATCACAGTCAGGGCCAGTCACAGAACCTGGAGCTCATGGGTTTGGCTAGATTTACTAACCAACTAGCTCCAGGGAACTACCTGTGTGTTCCATCCCACCTCTGCTTTTCAGTGCTGGTATTACCGATGTGTGCTACCGTGCCAGGCTTTTATATGGTTACTGAAGCATGGAACCTGGGTAGTGATGTATATACAGCTGGAACTTTACCAGTTGAGACAACTCCCGAGGCTCCCTGGTAAGTGTGTGTAGCACGATAAATAAAAGACCCCCAGACTTATACTGGGGTTCAAGCATCAAGCTGAAGATCAGAGAAACAAAGCATCAGACCTCTAGCTCTACCTCTACCTCAGCGCAGACCAAAGGGGCGATCCTCAAACTACTCCCGATTTCACTGCCCCTCAGATTCACTTAGACTGCTATGCCCTCCTCAATGTGGCTAGAGACTAATGTCTTCCTATCCTCAATATGGTGGGAAAGTGAATACCAACTCTGAGACCTTGTTCCTATCTTAAATACCTTTCATGAGTCCAGGAATTAAAGGCGTGTGATCCCTGGTGCTGAGATCATCTTTGTGTGAGCTGTTTCTCTTTAGGACTGGATTAATCTCTTGTAGTCCTGGGTGACCTTGAACTCAGAGAGATCCGTCTGCCTTGGTCTCCTGAGACCTGGGATTAAAGGTGTGTGCCACCACTGCCTGATCTCTATAACTTGACACTATCTTTGCTTTCTGAATCCTCAGGCAAGCTTTAATAAATCATAAATAATGTATCACCACAAGTATGTGTGTGTTTAATGTCATGCTGTTTTCTCTTTATGAAGAAAGCTTGAAGAGCTGGGTTGTCTAGATCAAGGAATATAGAAATATGACTTTAAAGCAAGGAAGAGTTGAGAAGGGGCAAGATAGAAACAGGAAGTATGGTTGGTAGAGCTCAGAGTTGAGCTGTTTTAATAAGGCTCCCTGAAAGATTCAGTTTGGAAATGTTCCAATTGAATAATTTAAAAAGTACACATTTATTTGTTTTATTTTATGTGTATGGGTGTTTTTCCTGCATCTATGTCTGTGTTCCACTTGCATGCCTGGTATCTGCAAAGGCTGAAAGAGGGCATCAGATCCCCTGAAACTGGAGTTACAGACACTGTGAGCCCCAGGTGGATGCTTGAAACTGAACTCTGGAAAAACAACCAGTGATCTTAATTGTTGAGATCTCTCTAGCCTCTCAATTGGATAATTTAATGGAGAGGTTGTTTGGTTTTTTTTTTTTTGTTTTGTTTTTTTTTTGTTTTTGTTTTTTTGGTAAACTATGGGGGGGGACCCTTCAACACTATACCCTAAGAATGAGTGTGTTCACTTCTCCACTCCCTATTCTGGGGAATGCTTTCCATTTAACAAATGGTCTCCTTCTGACACCCTGAACTCTCATTCCTCCTCTAGAGTTTTCTCCTTTGCTGTCATGCAGCTCCTTGATGACTATTATTTCTGAACCCCCTGAGTTCTTGCATGTTAACTCAGAAGACATGACCTTCTCCCTCTTCCCCATTACCCTCCTTCGAGCAGCGGCCATATCTTCCAACTCCACCCCACCATTGTCTTTCTCACAAACGAATGAGATGGACATTGAGTTTAAAATCACTCTGGAAACAGACAACTGAATTCCCATAGAAGCTGTGGCCTCCCTCTGATGTTGTAACTGCCAATCTGAGGAAACCCTGAAGAATATGGAGAGAGAGAGAGCAATGACCGAAAAGAACACAGTAGGAAGAAAACCATGTCCAGCATACTTTAAAGGACTGTGGACAATGGAGCAGCTAAATCTTGTGCCAGTTTTTCCTCTGTATTAAGAATAGAGAGAACATTTTTATTTGATAAAGCTATTATGTTTACTTTATAACAATAATGTAAATTAAGGTTATTTATTATGATACTTCCATAAATATATCCATTGTGTACAACCTCCTCTTTCCTTCCCCCTTTTCCCTGTTTACTCCCATCTCCTTCTACCCTCAGCTCCTTACCCCTTCTAATTTATAATAATCATTATCCTATTTGAGGTTTTCTGTTTTTTACATGCTTGAGAGGAAAGATGTGATACTTTTCTTTCTATATATGAGTTTTCACTTAACGTGATGTCTTTCAGTTCTGTACATCTTTGTGAATAATAGGATTTCATTATATTTTATAACCAGACATTTATTTATTGTATACTTGTATGATAATTTCTTTGTCTGCTTATGTGAAGACTTAGGCTGATCTCCTACCTTAGCTATTGTGAATAGTATTGCAATAAATATGGAAATGCTGCTGTTTTCTTGTGTCTGTAGACTTTGTTTCCATAATATATATTTCCAGAAGTGGGATAACTGGGTTACACTGTAGTTTTCTCTTAATTATGTTTCGGACGGGGACTCTCAGATGGCTTCTACTGAGGTTGTACTTACTTGCTGCCACCAATGCTCCTTTCTCCCTGCATCCTCACCAACATTTGTTATTTCACTTTTTAAATTATAACATTCCATGGCTTCAAAGATTAAGAGCATGTAGTAATTTTGCAGAGGACCTGAGTTTGTTTCCCAGAACCTATGTTGGGCAGCTCTAAGGGATCTGGCACCCTTTTCTTGCATCCATAGCTCCCAGCACATGGGTGGCACACACACACACACACACACACACAGAGAGAGAGAGAGAGAGAGAGAGAGAGAGAGAGAGAGAGAGAGAGAGAGAGAGAGAGAGAGAGAGAGAGAAATAAAAAAATAAATCTTAAGAAATAACCATTCTAAGTGGAATGGAGTGGTAGTCCATTGTAACTTTGATTTTCATTTTTGCAGTGGCTAATTTTTTATATATTTATTTTTCATGTATTTATTGACCACTCATCTTTCTTCTTGGAGAAATGTCTATTCAGATTATTTACCAAAATTTAAATTGGGTTTTTGGCTTTTTGTTGTAGAGTTTTTTTTTTTTTATTCTTTATATACAGTGGATATATATTCTTAGTTGAATAGCTGATCATTATTGTCCATACTCCAGTTGACTGTCCATGTTTACCCTTGTCTTCTATTCTTTTGGATTCCTAATGTCATTGGTATATTGATGGGAATGTCATTGAACTGATAGATTGCTTTCGATAAATTAAAATTTTAATGTTATGCTTTCTGTTTATGTGGGATATCTTTTTACCCTTTGGTGTCTTCTTTAATTTCATTTTTTTTTTTAGTCCTTTGTAATTTTTACTGTAGAGTGCTTTCACCTCCTTGTGTAAGTTGTGTGTGTGTGTGGGGGGGTGCATGTGTGCTTGCATATGTGTGTGTGTGCTACTGTAAATTCCATTGTTTTCTATATTTCTTTCTCATCAGATTTATTATTGGTTGATAGAAAAGCCACTGATTTTTGTATGATGGCATTAGATAATGCTGTTTTACTGAGTTGATTTGTCAGTCTCATAGTCTTTCTGTGGATTCCTTAGGTTTTACCTTGTGTTGAATAATAACATCTACTAACAAGGATAATTTGTTTTGAAGCAGATTCTCACCATGTATTCCAGCCTGAGCTTGAATTCATGATCCCCTGGCTACTTCATCCCCACCGCTAGAATTACAGTTGCCACAGTGCCTGGATTACAAAGACAATCTGATGTTTCTCATTTTGTGACTTTCTTTTTATTTCTTTTTATGGCTTAATTGCTGTGGCTGAGATTTATTATGCTACCCCGAATGATGGTGGTAAGAGTGGGCATGCCATCTTATTTTAGGTCTCAGATGAAATGTGTCAGTTTTCCCATTTAGCACTATGTTATTTATCAGTTTATCATATACATTTTTTTTAAATCTACAGTAAAGACTTTTCTATACCTAGCTTGTTCAGGGCTTTTATTTGAAGTGATATTTCAATTTATTTAATGAAATTTTTATAGCTATTGAGATGATAATTTTTTTTCAAAATGATTTTTTTGAGACAGGGTCTCATTTTGTAGCCCTCATTTAACTTGGAACTTGCTATGTAGACTAGGATGGCTTTAGACTCACAGAGATCTGCTTGTTTATACTATCCAATTCCAGTTTTTGAATGCCTGGATGTAGTGTATGATTTTTATTTTTCAGTTTCTATGATGTATTCTGTGTGTTTGTTGAACCATCCTTGCATCCCTGGAATGAAACCAATATAATGATTGTACAGAATCTTTATGAGGTATTGTGAATTCAGTTTCCTCATATTTCATTATTGACTTTTGCATCTGTGTTGATCAGAGGTACTGGTACACAGTCTTCCTTTTAAAAAGTAATTTCCTTGCTAGACTTTGATAACAGCTAATAATAGTCTCTTAGAATAAGTTTGGAGGATCCACCTCTTTTTCATTCTGTATCGTCTGAGAGGTATGGAATTTATTCTTTAAAAGGTTCATAAAATTCACTCATGAAGTTGCTCAGTTCTGGACTTGGTTTGCTGGGATACTATTTTGTTACCCATTTGATTTCAGTATTTGGTGTTGTTCTAATAATCAATAATAAATATTAAGAATGATTTATATCATCTTGGTTCTACTTTGGTTATTCATATATTTTCAGAAATTTGTCCATGTCTTCAATATTTTCTCATGTTTTAGAATACAGTCAAACAAAAATAATTCATAATTGTCCTTTGGATTTCTGTTGTATTAACCATAATGCCTTTTTTGTCTCTAATTAATTTATCTAATTACCCTGATCCTTTTAGTTTGTCTAAATGTTTGTGATTTTTTTTTATCATTTCAAAGAACCAATTCTGGGTTAGTGAGATGACCTCAGTGTGATGTCCTATACCCACAGAGTGAAAGAGAAGAACACATCCCTAAAAGCTGTCCTCTGACCTCCACACATGTCACATACATGCATGCATGTGCTTATATGCTCGCATGCATGCAGACACACAGAGGACACACACACACACACACACACACACACACACACACACACACACACACACAGAGACACTGACACAGTTCATGGAGGCCAGCTCCATGGGTAGAAAAGAGAAATGTCTCCAGATAGCGAGGGCTAGGAAACATTCTCATCTATGAGAGGGCTAGACTTTTCTGTCTGAGGAGAAAATAAGGAGACACAGATGCTTTCTGATGGTAACTTTTTCTTTATTTCATCTTGACAAAACTCTGAAAAATCTCTGTCACCACATAGCTACTTTCTTTGCATATAGCTTGCATATCTCTCTTTACATACATCTCTCTCCTACACTGCCATACATCTCCACACATAGTTACACCTATTTTCTCAAGGCTACACATCTGCATCTTTCTTTTACATACATTTCTCTTTGACATCTCTTTTCTATACAACTTCATTTTCCTTGCCTCCACACAGCTACAAATCTCCATGCAGCCACAGTTAGACTCTCATTTGCATAGTTCTCTCAGCACACGATGCTTTACACAATTTGTAGGCATAGCACGTATATGTATTAGCAGCTCTTTCGCACATCTCTCTCTCTCTCTCTCTCTCTCTCTCTCTCTCTCTCTCTCTCTTTCCCTCTCTCTCTCCTTCTCTCTCCCTCCCTCCCCCTCTCTCTCACACACATTTCTTCTACATCATTCCATCCATGCTCTACTCACTCACTTCCTCACACTTCTGTCAAACTTCTTCGTCTCCCACTGAGCACACACACACACACTTCACTCACATTGTGCACAGCTCTATTCCAGCCCCTCTATAGATCAACAGAGCTTCCCCCTCTCTACTTCTGCTCTGTTTGCAGGCATACTCTGGACACTTATATTTTCAAGGCCAGGCCCTTTCTCATAACACAAGTCACACAGTTTCTTTTAGACAAGAATGGTCATATTGACCGGCCAGTGAGTTACAATTGGCTATGCACATAGCCTACATACATGGCTAGTGTTCCCAGACAGAAAATGACATTGGAAGTTAAGATTTAATAATAACAAGTAATTAACTGGATCTTGAGTAGTAGGGAGTACGTGCAGAAAATCTATTGCTCCAGGAGTTATGTCTCCTAGTTACTTCAAGCTCTGACTTTGAACCAGCATATGTCAGTCTGAGTAATGTAATATTATTTCTATTCATCAGTATTATACAGTAAAGAAGAAATCATCTTCCTGATCATCCACAGCTATATGTGTACCCAATAGATGGGATATTTTTACAAGAGAAACACACAAGCAGTAGGAATACAACCAAAGCCATTATTAGGAAAGAAATGAAGTTGTTCAGGATGTATTTCTGGTGCACAAAAGGACCTTATGGGCACACCCCCCCATGGAGGGACACTCCCTTAACCTAGAGATAGGAGAGAAGTCCTAGCTCTACTCCAAATGACAGATTTAGATGACCCCTCCTGAATGGCTTCACCCTACATGTGGAGTGGGGGTGGATGGGAGAAGGGTGGTCTGGGTGCATGTGGCAGGGGAGAGAGGGAAAGAGGGAGGGAGGAAAAAAGGAAGGGAGGGAGAGGGGACTTGGATCGATATGTAAAATAAAAATAAAAATAATAATAATAATAAAGAAATGAAGTGGCTCATGACAGAAATTACAGATAGAGACAATTATCTACAACTAGGGAGCCCATGGCCTTTCCAAGTGGGGCTTCCCATTAGTTAATCACTCATCTGGTGGGTCATCCTACTGAACACTAGTTGTTACATGCTGTACACTCTCACAGCTCTCTGCAACACACACACACACACACACACACACACACTAATACAATTAAAAAGGAACACTTTTTATAGTGCAAGCCTTACCTGACTGGGAGAGGGGTAACAGAAATTATGAGTGTAACTAACTGCTTTCATTCCTGGTACCCTTATGCAGTCACACATGCCAGGGTATACCCGAGGTCTAGAAACTTGGGGTCCCTATTTTCCATTTCACGAGGGATCCCCATCCCCTTTCATTTCATGCCACGACACTCTGCAGTCAGCATTTCTGTATCAGTTACTCATGAGCCACGTTTGACTCACTAGAGGCAGTTACTCACTGAGTCACTACAGCAGAAAGCCCCTGGAGTCAGAGCCTAAGGCATGCAGCTGTTCCTAACTCCCCAGAACAGTCAAACACGTGCAATGCATCTCTCATCAATACTGTGGTTATTGGGAGACAGTATTGGGGGAGAGTTGTGGAAGATGAAGTGGCTTTCTTTTCCAGTGTGAGGATACTGTATGGACTTCTGATTTCTTTTCTAGTTAGCCTACAAGGTGTCTGTGCTTGTGAGACTTCCTGGCTTGGGCTGCTGCTGTCTGTGTCAATAAAACTTTCTGGTATTCTCTCTTCACTTTTGATGGAATGGAGACTCCCCACCCCCCACTCCCAGCCATGGAGCCAGGGTCACAGATGTTAAGATACATTTTCCTCTCTTACTATATGCTCATCTTTAGTTTGTAGACTTCAGAAGTTTTAAATTTCTTTTCTGTTGAGTCCAGCATACTCGTACAACCATTCACCATAGTATGTGGCAGTATGCTTACAGTTTTGCATGTGTGTGGAGAAGCAAGTGCCTGATGGGCTCTCATCTTGTTCTTCCAGAAGTTCTTTAACTTTCTTAACTCCCTTTATTTCCTTTCTTTCTTTGTGTGTGTTTGTGTGTTGTGTATGTGTCATACACATGCAGCATGAGTGTGCAAGTGCATTTGCCCTTGTATGTACATATTGAGTCCTCTGAGAAGAGAACAGAAACTTGGAGACTGATCCAAAGAAAAACTAACAGCATCTTGTTAAGAAGTGATTTAAAGAAGATAGCACCGTTCACATAAAAGCTACCAAAACCAGAGCCCCCAAGAGTGGAAAGCCAGAAGAAACACTTAAGCTGAACAGAAAACAAAGCCTCAAGACAAAGGACCAATGAGGTAGCTCCCTGTGTAAAAGAAGTTGCTTTTCTCCAAATAACTCGAGTTCAATCCCTGGAAGCCGTGTACAGGAAACAGGTTTGTCCTCTGATCTCAACATGCAGTCATGGCAGGTGTGCTCCCCTATCATGCCATGTACATTCACACAACAACAACAATAAACAGTAAATGAAATTCAAAGAACAAATAAAAAGAAAGGAAGACCTTTTCCTAGTGTTTGTCCTAAGGCATCGGGACATGATTAATCCACACATATATATCCAGACAAATATGTTAAACATGCATGTGATGTCTCATATTAGTAAATAAGCAAACTCAGGGAGAGAAGGAAAGAGAGGGGGCGGAAGAATAAAACAGAAACAAAACTAAACTTTTCCTTGAGTTTTAAAATAAAAATGGTAAGTGTAGACAGTCACAGAGTAGCTCATAACTTTTGGCAAGTGTGTGATTATGACTGTATTAAAATGTCCCTCTAAAAATTATTTTTTGAACTCTCATGTATATTTTTGTCCTGACCACTCACTTTCTTATTAAACCACAAGGACTCAAAAAGACACTGTTGCCTGTTTTCCTGCAGGAGTAGCTTTCAACTAGAGATTGTCGAAACACTTTTATCTTCTGCATGAATACTGTAAAAAAGGTCAGTAGTTAAAAGGGATGATGCATGTCTTAAGTCAGCACCAGCGAAAAGAGAAATTGTTGTTTGATACCAGGAACTTGTTACTGAATTGGGTTACCATTAATACTAGTGAAATATGAAATTCTATGTGAAGTCCCTCTGCTTGACACTCAGTTCAGGGTGGGAAACCCTTCTGCTTCTGATAGAAGTCAAGGAACAGATTAACAATGGAATGTTGATTTAGCTTTTTTTTTTTTTTTGACTGTCTTATGATTCATCTTGCACAAGATGAATGAGAAAAAACAAACATTAATTCAAAGACCAGAATTTGAAGAGTTTAAGGCAACCTCAAAGTATGTGGCAATAATACAATAATATATTAGTATTTATGCATATTCAGCTCCCTTGGTTTGTATTCCATATTTGTGC
Source organism: Cricetiscus sungorus (assembly GCA_030556225.1). Classification (NCBI taxonomy): domain Eukaryota; kingdom Metazoa; phylum Chordata; class Mammalia; order Rodentia; family Cricetidae; genus Cricetiscus; species Cricetiscus sungorus. Next base: position 5,846,582 of record JANBXA010000734.1, read on the forward strand.
TACAGAAGGAAAATCATTAATGAATGACTTTATAGTGCAAATTTGCAAGGTCAAACTCAGAAACAGAAGGTTGTCGGTTGAACCTGCACTGAATAATTGCTCCTTAGCAGTTTGCTAGATTATCAATCAAAATATTGACTAATTTTTATGAATTACAAAAGTCATTTTCTGTCTTTGTCTAATTAAGCTTAATGAGAGTGAAAACCCTTTTGGAGAGAGGAGATGGGGATATACATATACTAAGTATAAACAATCTACATTATTTTGTCTGTGGAACTGAGGGGTCCCAAAGAGCTTGACTACAATAGAAAGCAGATCTTTTTGAACGTGAATCTTGTCCTTGCCCCAACGACTGTATGCCCCCCCTCCTGAGGTCTCTGGGAAGTCCACCATCTCTAGAAATGTCTTCTCACCTTCTTGGCTGGGATTCAGTCATAGTTTGTTTACCTGAGCATTCCTTGGAACTTAAGATGTAATTAATCATGAATGGCCCTCTGATCTGAACAATTCAATATAACAGAGTCCTTTTCTTGGAAATTTGAACTTGAGACTGTGCTCTTTCCAGACAAGCCACCAGACTCCACATTGGAGCCTTTACCATGTTGTTTCCAGTAGATATATTGTGGCCTAATGGCGCATTTCCCTTTGTTCTCACCCAGGCCTCAGTTTCTGTTTCTAAAACCAAATCTATTTCCTCCCCTGTGGCTTGAATTTTGTTTTTTACTGTCAATATCTTCGAAGTGCTTTCCCGTGGGAAGTTCCCACGTGCTGTTCCCCGGAGCCTTCCCGCTAGCAGCTCATGTGACTTCCTGGCTTTTCCCAGGCACAGCTCACAGTAGAGCACAGGCATTTGTTTCTCCGAGGCATAGAAATACCCTTGCCTTCCCTGCTCATGAAATGTCATTCTGATTTTACTGTTAAATTTTCAGTTTTCAATCAGTCTTGGCTTTCATAGTTCCCTAAATGGGAATAACAAGGAATTTTATCTGATTTAAAAACCATTGCAAGGGCTCCTGAACTTCAGCTTTCCTTTCTAATTTGTCTTGCTATAGCAATCAGACAATTCTTGAAAAGCCATTCTGTTTCACCTCTCTCCTGTTTAAGCTTTTATTCTTTTCTTTGTGTTTTGGCATCACAAACGTATTTAAATATTCAAAGCCGTGGGTGGTATGGATTCTAATCAGTCATTCTGCTGTTAGTGTAGCACAGAAGAAACCATAATATACATAGGGGCACAGCTGTATTCAATAAATCTTTTTGTAAAATTTATTTACAAAACTGTGTGGCAAGCAGGATCAATAAAAAGCCTTCTACCAGCTGGGCCTTGCTCAACTCTGCAGCTTTACTTTTTAGACCTTTCCCCTCTCCCCACAAATTCTGAAATCAATTTCTCTCTAGTCTATTTGGCACTCTAGAATCTCTATTCTACATTCTGTCCCCCTGGACCAGGGGTGAAATGCTGTTAATTCTTTAAAAACATTTCCATAAGGTGGTAAATCTACATAACTTTATTAACCCATGTTGTCATTTTGTTAAAATTATCATGAAGATTTACTAGAGAGAGAATAAAAAAAATGAATGATAAAACAATTCAGTCTGTGTGTAGTGAGTGGGTCAACTCCATAGTCTTGGCTACTTGGAATACTGAAATGGAGGGTTCATTTGAGTAAAGGAGTTGGAGACCACACAGTGAAATCCAGTCTAGAAACAGCAATCCTCCCCCATTTAACAATTCAAAGATTATGATACAGGCAATGCTATGAGACAGGCAGAAACTAGCCAAAGAACTACATCATCTTAAGTTTTTTATTTTATTTGTATTTTGATAACTTCATATATGAGCATTGTATCTACATCACCCTGCCCCTCCCTATCCTGTCTCCAACTCTCCTGCATTTCCACCATGACACCCATGATCTCTTCCTTATTACGTGTGTGTGTGTGTGTGTGTGTGTGTGTGTGTGTGTGTGTACTTGCTTATATAACTTAGTCTATTTAGCTTTGTATGTATGTACATATGCCAATGGCTGACCACTTCAGATTGGACAATTAAAGTAGGAGATTGTGCCTGGTGGAGTCTTATTAGCTCTCTGTGAGCAGCCACTGACCACCTATAGCTCTTCATCAAGTTGGGAGACCATTTTGAATTTCCTTTATTTACATTTGTGTGTCCATCACTAAAGACTTTGTAAATCTTTAGATATAAGCATATCTCTCACTCCTCATCAAAGAATCCTCATTTTGAAACAGATGAAGACGGTTACAGAGACCCACATACAGTCAAAATGACAAGATTTAGTGACTGTGTGGTGCCTGCCCCCAACTGATACATGTCCAATGCAAGTCTTGGAAAAAAATCACTGAAGAGAGGGTGGGAAGACTGTAAAACCCAGAAGATCAAGGCATCTGGTGTGAATTGTTGTCTACTACATATGACAAGGAAGCTGCACCCATGAGCTCTCAACATTAAGACCTTAAAAACAATGCATACATATGCTCACTCTTTTGCTAGTTCCAGACAGTGATGCCATCTTATCCTCACTTCATCCCTGAAAAGAAGTTGCTGCTCTTTTTCTTCCCTTCATCTATGCCAAACTCAAAACCACTACCCAGTTTTAAATATAGAATTTAACCCCTGGTCCTCCCTGTGCTGTGAGCTACAGAGAAGTTCTCCCTTATTGGGATCCTACTAGATTCATCACACCATTTTAGTCTTGGTGTACTTACATTTCATGGAAATTAGCTCAGTAATGATACCATCTAACCAGGGTATCTCTCTTAATAGACTTTATCTGATCCTAACACCACAGATCAGTTTACTAAGAGTAAGTATTAAGTGATTGATTAATGAATTAAAAAATTATAAAAATTTATAAAATAATGCTTCCCTTATTTGATGAAGAGGTGTTTATTCTGTGTTAGGATCAGGGCCAAAGGCAAATCTTTGCAGTACTGATTTTTAAAAATGTCCTCGTTCTTGAATGGTTTAGTTTTCCTGAACTTGCACTGAGGGTTTTGTTAGCCAATTTAGCTACATATGAAACCCATTGGCCATTTGGGGATTGACAACTTTCCTACTGCTCCTTCAAACAACTTCCCAGGGAAACTGGGATATCTAATCTACACGCCATATGTGCTGTTAACATAAAGTTGGATATGCGTTAATCAAGTGGTTTCCATGAGAAACATGAGGCCTCCAAACCATGGGGGAAAATCTCTTTAATTGTACTTCTTATAGTAGTCACTCTAAAGAACAAATCACATTTCAAACTTTTCATTTTAAAAAAGCATTAAATATCCAAAGCTGAAATATCTTGGAACAGAAACACAGTGTTAAAAAAATGTTAAATAAACAAGTTTAGAAACAAGTAAAAAGAGGGCTTATGTCTTCCATTTCTTCCAAAGCCTCGAGCTAGTGCTGAGCCTCACAGAGAGGTTGTGTGTCTGTAGTGATTGAAAACCATGTAGACAGAGCACATAACCATGAAGTCCCTTAACTTGATGCATTGCTGAAACTATACTTTATTACCTTTTGTTCCCAGTGTTATCTGTTCTTTTTTATGGTTTATTTATTTATTTTTCTTATTTTACACATAGATCCCAGTTCCCTCTTTGTCCCACTATCTTGCCCTCTCTCCGTCCCTCCCATGCCCCCTCCCCATCCCTCCCATGCCCCCTCCCCGTCCCTCCCATGCCCCTCCAGGACATGCTCCCAAAGTCCTTTTGTGCACCAGGGATGCATCCTGGTTTCACTGTCAGAGGTCCCTTAGACTGTCCAGGCCTTCAAGCTGAGACCCATGTTCAGGGGGTCTGAGTCAGTCCAATGCTGATTTCCCAGCATGTTCCCCATGGAGGGATACTCCCTTAACCTAGAGACAGAAGAGAGGGCCTAGTCCCTACTCCAAATGACATATTTTGTTGACCCGTCCTGGAAGGCACCACCTTCCCTGTGGAGTAGGGGAGGAATGAAATGGTAGGGTCCTGGAGGTCCCTTAGACTGCCTAGGCCTTCTAGCTGAGACCCATGTTCAGGGGGTCTGAGTCAGCCCCATGCTGGATTCCCAGATATCAGCCTGGGGGCCCATTAGCTCCTCCTTGTTCAGGTCAGCTGTCTCTGTGGGTTTCTGTAGCCTGGTCTTGTCCTCCCTCTCTGCATCTGAATTCCAGTTCAGCTTAATGTTTAGCTGTGGGTATCTGCTTCTGTTTCCATCAGCTACTAGATTCCATTCCCCCCCCCTGCAGAGTAGTATTCCATTGTATAAATGTGCCAAATCTTCTTTATCCATTCTTCAGTCTAGGGGCATGTAGGTTGCTTCCAGGTTTTTGCTATTACAAAAAGTGCTGCTATGAACATAGTTGAACAGATGTGTTTGTTGCATGGATGCGGATCATTTGGGTATATACCTAAGAGTGGGATTGCCGGGTCCTGGGATAGAATGACTCCCAAAATGACTGTACAAATTTGCACTCCCACCAGCAGTGGAGGAGTATTCCCCGTTCTCCACATCATCTCCAACATAAGTTGTCATTGGTGTTTCTAATTTTAGCCATTCTGGCAGGAGTAAGATGGTATCTCAGAGTTGTTTTGATTTGCATTTCCCTGATAGCTAAGGATGTTGAACACTTTCTTAAGTGTCTTTTAGCCTTTTTGATTTCCTCTATTGAGAATTCTCTCTTCAGTTCTGTACCCCACTTTTTAATATGGTTATTTGGTGATTTGGTGACTAGTTTCTTGAGTTCTTTGTATATTTTGGAAATCAGCCCTCTGTCAGATGTAGGGTTGATGAAGGTCTTTTCCCAGTCTATGGTTTGTCATTTGGTCTTGTCAACTGTGTCCTTTGCCTTACAGAAGCTTCTAAGTTTGAGGAGGTCCCATTTATTAATTGTTGATGTCAGTGTCTGTGCTACTGGAGTTATGTTCAGGAAGCAGTCTCCTGTACCAATTTGTTCAAGGGTACTTCCCACTTTCTCTTCTAAGAGGTTCAGTGTGGCTGGATTTATGTTGAGGTCTTTGATCCATTTGGACTTGTGTTTTGTGCATGGGTCTATCTGCAGTCTTCTACACACCATCATCCAGTTGTGCCAGCAACATTTGTTGAAGATGCTTTCCTCCTCCCATTGTATACTTTTAGCTGTTTTGTCAAAAATCAGGTGTTCATAGGTGTGTGGGTTAATACCAGGATTTTTGATTCAATTCAATTGGTTTCCTTGTCTATTTTTGTGCCAATACCAGGCTGTTTTCAGGACTATCTCTCTGTAGTAGAGCTTAAAGTCAGGGATGGTGATGCCTCCTGAAGTTCTTTTATTGTACATGGTTGCTTTTGTTTTTCCATATGAAGTTGACTATTATCCTTTCAAGGTCAGTGAAAAATTGTGCTGGGATTTTGATGGAGATGGCATTGAATCTGTAGATTGCTTTTAGCAAGATTGCCATTTTTACTATGTTTATCCTACCTATCCAAGAGAATGGGAGATCTTTCCATTTTCTGGTATCTTCTTTAATCTCTAGGGAGATGATCATATGGTTTTTCTTTTTCAGTTTGTTTATATGGTAGATTCCGTTGATAGATTTTCATATGTTAAATCATCCCTGCAACCGAGGGATGAAGCCTACTTGGTCATGGTGGATGATTTTTCTGACGTATTCTTGGATTCGGTTTGCCAGTATTTTAATGACTATTTTTGCACCAATGTTCATGAAGGATATTGGTCTGTAGTTTTTTTTTTCTTAGTTGTGTCTTTGGGTTGATTGAGCACCAAGGTGATTGTGGCCTCATGAAAAGAGTTTTGTAATGAACCTTCTGCTTCTATTGTGTGGAACAATTTGAGAAGTATTGGTATTAGTTCTTCCTTGAATTTCTGGTAGAATTCTGCCATCTGGCTTTGATCCTTTTTTGGTTGGAAGGCTTTTGATGACTGATTCTATTTTTTTTTAGGGGTTATAGGTTTATTTAAGTTGTTTGTCTGTTCTTGATTTAATTTTGGTAAGTGATAGTTACCCAGAAATTTGTCCATTTCCTTTGAATTTTCAAATTTTTTGGAGTACAGTTTTTCAAAGAATGATGAGAAAATTGTCTGGATTTCCTCAGTGTTATTGTTATGTCCCCAGTTTTGTTTCTGATTTTGTTAATTTACATGTTCTGTCTTTGCTTTTTGGTTAGTTTGGGTAAAGGTTTGACTATTCTGTTGATTTTCTCCAAAAAACAATTCTTTCTTGCATTGATATTTTGTATTGTTTTCCTGGTTCCTACAGTATTGATTTCAGCCCTCAAATTGATTATTTTTGGCATCTATTCCTCCGGGGTTGAGTTGCTTCTTTTTGTTCTAAGGCTTTCAGTTGTGCTGTTAATTCTCTAATGTGATTATCTTCCGTTTTCTTCATATGGGCACTTAGTGCAATGAATATCCCCTGTAACACTGCTTTCAAGGTGTTCCATAAGTTCTGGTATGTTGTGTTCTCATTCTTGTTAAATTTTAGGAAGTCCTTAATTTCTTTATTTATTTCTTCTTTGACCCAGGTATGGTGCAATTGCACATTGTTCAGTTTCCATGAGTTTGTATGGTGTCTGCGATTTGTGTTGTTGTTGAATTCTAACTTTAAAGCATGGTGGTTTGATAAGATGCAGAGGACTATTCCAATTCTTTTGTATATGTTGAGATTTGTTACGTTGCCTAATATGTGGTTGATTTTATTGAAGGTTCCATGTGGATCAGAGAAGATGGTATATTTTTTGTGTTTGGATGGAATGTTCTATAGATGTCTGTTAAACCCAATTGAGATGTAACTTCTGTTAGTTTTTTTTTTGTTTCTTAAGTTTCTGACTGGTGGCCCTGTCTAGCTGTGAGAGTGGGATGTTGTAGTCTCCCACTATAAGTGTGCGAGGTTTTATGTGAGCTTTGAGTAAAAAAGTTTCTTTTATGAATGTGGGTGCATTTGTATTTGGGACATATATGTTCAGAATTGAGAGTTTGTGTTGATGGATTGCTCCTGCGATGAATACAAAATGTTTATTTTCATCTCTTTTGATTGATTTTGGTTTGAAGTTTAACTTGTTAGATATTAGGATAGCAACACCTGCTTGCTTCTTGGGTCCATTTGATTGAAAGATCTTTCCCAGCCTGAGGTAATGTCTGTCTTTGAAGCTTAGATGTGTTTCTTGTATGCAACAGAAGGATGGACTTTGTCTTCTTATTCATTCTGTTAGCCTTTTTTTTTTTTTAATAGGAGAGTTAAGAACATTAATATTGAGGGAAAGTAAGGACCTTAGATTGTTATTGCTTGTTTGTTTTAGATTTGCTGTTGGAGGTGGTATTTTGAATATATTTACCCTGCTTTATTCTTGGGTTCTGGTGAAGTGAGATTATCTATTGCCTATGTCTTTGTGAGCCTAGTTAACTTCCTTGGGTTGGAGTTTCCTTCTAGAACTTTCTGTATGGCTGGATTTGTAGGTACAATTGTGAAATTCTAGCTTTGCTGTTAAATATCTTGTTTTCTCCATCTATAGTGATCAAAAGTTTTGCTGGGTATAGTAGCCTGGGCTGGTATCCATGGACTCAGGTACTTGTGGAACATCTATCCAGGACTTTCTGGTCTTGAGAGTTTCCATGGAGAAGTCCGGTATAATTTTGATAGGTCTGCCTTTATATGTTACTTCGGCTTTTTCCTTCACTGCTCTTAATATTATTTCTTTATTCTGTATATTAAGGGCTTTGATTATTATGTGTCAATAGGTCTTTTTTTTTTTGGTCCAGTCTATTTGGTGTTCAGTATGCTTCTTGTACTTTCATGGGCATGTCCTTCTTCAGATTGGGAAAGTTTTCCTCAATGATTTTGCTGAATGTTTTCTACATCTTTGAGGTGGGTTTCTTCATTTTCTTCTATGCCTATTACTCTTAGGTTTGGCCTTTTCACAATATCCCACATTTCCTGGATGTTTTGTGTTAAGGATTTCTTGTATTTACAATTTTCTTTGGTCAATGAATCTATTTCCTCTAATTTATCTTCAGCACCTGAGATTTTCTCTTCCATCTCTTGTATTCTGTTGGTTATGCTTGCATCTGTAGTTCCCAATCGTTTGCCCAGTTTTTCTATTTCCATCATTCCTTCAGTTTGTGTTTTCCTTATTGTCTCTATTTCAATTTTTAAGCCTTGAACCACTTCCTTCACCTGTTTAATTGTTTTTTCTTTGCTTTTCATACTTTCTTTAAGAGATTTGTTCATTTCTTCCAATTTTTTCTTTGTTTTTTCTTCCATTTATTGGCTAGCTCTGTCTTAACTATTAACCCATTTCTATTAATGTAAGTACTTCCACGTGGGTTCATCTTACTGGAGAGAGACGGCTAGCATTCTGCTCTCTCCAGTCTCTCCATGTTGACTCCTCCTAATTACTTCCTCTTCCCTCCTAGTCTCCTAGCCCCACCTATCTTGCTTTCTCATTGGCCAACAGTGTTTTATTTATTAACCAGTATGAAAAAACATATTTACAAAATAACATCTCCCATAATCTCCTCTTTTCTGTCTAAAATAAAAAGAAGGGTTTTAACCTCAGCATAGCAAAATATATCACACAACAGTTATCAAATAAGAATCATAGTTAGCAATATTTAGTTCATTAACACTTAGCAAGATTTAAAGAAAATATTTCATTATCTATCCTATCTTTGAGAGTCTAAAATCTCATATGTAACTTATCTTTAATCCTACCTAAGGAAAACTATACCCATAACTATCTGTCTTCAACTCCTTCAAAGACCACAGAAGGATAATATATAAACTCTAAAAATGACAGAGACAACTCACTGCCTGGTCAGTCACCTGAAGTTTTTCTGTAATGTTCCATCTTCAGCCCATAGGCCATAGTGTGTCTGGCATACTCCTCAGCAAAGCAGGAAACTTTAAATTGTCCACCTGTATTGACAGTTTGTCAGTCACTTTTTTCTCTGTCCTGCAGACTGTCTGGCAGACTCTTCATGAAGCAGGAACCCTGTGGCACTGTCCATCTTGTTTCAGCAGTCACTTTCCTTTGGGTCCTGTATGTCCAGTTTATACAGCATAAAGTTAAACAGTCCAGACAAGAGCAGTATCTTGCCCATATGGCTAGTTTTGCCATATTGAAAACAAACTTCGTAACGAGTTTCTTCAATGTCCATCTTCCTTTCTGACACAGGTGGCGTTGTCAGGAGCAGTTGTGCCTCACTGTCAAGAAAACCCTAAACCATTTCAAATGACATATTCTGTAGGTTTTTGAAAGATTTGAAGAATGCCTACTCATCCCGAATATATCTCTGTATATCCAGAAATCTTAACTAACTTAACTCTAAGTTTTGACTATCATAGGTAACTATCTATAATCTGCACTAAATTATACATTACATTTCTAACTGAGCTATATAAACACAATACCTAAACAAAAGGAGAAAAATACATATCACAAAATTGACCTTAAATTTGTATCAATAAATGAAAATCTATTCCAAAACAATGCATTAATTTATATACCATAATCCCCTTTTGACCTTTAAAAAGAGATTGGTTGTGAACATTAACCATTTAGATTAACCAACCCCATTTAGATGAAAACAAACATTTATAGACAAAATTTTGGAATTTGGGAATGGTTCTTTCCAAACTGCTTCCTGCTAGTTGGGGACACTGTAATACAATGGGAATCCTAAAAAGAGGAAGAAATCCTGGCTGTAGTGTCCAAGGCTGTCTTGTCTCAGCTATTTTGAATATTGGATCACCTAGGACACTGTTTTAGGGGGTCTTGCTTGATGAAACCCTGCTAGTCTAAAAGGAGTCCACAACTTTTCATTTTCTGTGGAAACAAAAATAGAAATTCTTTTCCCCACTAACATGTCCTTAGACTTAAATTTTAAAGTCATAACATTTTTTATATATAAGTTGGATTAATTTAGCAGCATTGATAATCAAATGTAGTTTAGCAGTTATTGTTCCTTCCTTAGCAATTGAGCAATTCAAAGACAACACAATAGCATACAGTATCCAGACTCTGTATTTTCATCTTCATTTGGCTTTTTTATTACTCTATTTCTTTTTCATGTTTTTATTACTCTATTTTTACTCTATTTTCTATTTTACTCTATTTTCTATTTTTCATTTTTTTATTACTCTATTTCTTTTTCATTTTGCGAGACAAGGTTTCTCTGCATAACTTTTGTCTGTTTTGTTCATATCAGGCTTGCATTGAAATCACAGAGATCTGCTTGCCTCTGTCTCCCAAGTGCTGGGATCAAGGACATTCGATAATGCACCACCAACACCCAGCAAAAACAGTTTATTTTCTTTCTTTTTCTCTCCCAAGCCTATGTGAATTTTAAAACACACTATAAACCATTAGAGGTTTTTCTTTATTTTAATCTGTCTTTACTGTAAATCTTTATCATTTTGACCATGCGTCTTTTATCTGCTAAACGACAACATTGCTTTCCAATAAGGCTGGGGTACATTTACTTCCACTCATGAGAGTTGTGCCCACTGCTTTGGTCTAATGCTGCCATCCAGCATCATGCTGCCAGCTTGGAGATGTCATCACTGCCATTGCCAGCTCTCATACACACCATTCAGCTGTCAGGCAAGGCCTCTTAAAAAGAGCCCTGCAGTTTTATTTTTGCCACTTATGCTGAGTCAGAAAATCTCCCTTAAAGGAGCAGCACATGTCTCTGCTTGTCTCTAGCAAAACAGAGTCCAACTGAGAAAAATCTCTGTTCTTTTGTTTTTAAAATCCCTTTTTGAGCTTTTGTCAAGTTTTAAGTGGAAGTTCTCAGTACCCATGTTGCAAACGCCATTTTGTTACCAGCACTTTCCTGCCAGCCTGGACTCAGAGTCGCGTCAGTCCCAAAATAACACACAGAGATGCTGTATTGCTGTATTAGATATAAAGCTGTTGGCTAATGGCTAGAGCTTCTTATTTGCTAGCTCTGTCTTAAACATTAACTCATTTTTATCGATCTAAATGTTTTCACATGGTCTTCTCTTACTGGAGAGAGGGTCTGGACCTCTTACTCCTCTTGTGTCCTACATTTTGACTCCTCTCTACTACATCTCCCAGAATCCTCCTTGTATCCTAGTCCTGCCTATCTTACTACCTTATAGGCCAATAGTGCTTTATTCATTAACCAATCAGAGAAACATATACAGAATGATATCTCCCATCAGTGGACTCTTAAAACGTCAAGGCACATCTCCAACACATTTTCTTAAATCAGGCCACACCTTCCAGTCCTTCTAACCCTTTTAAAACAGTGCCACTGCCTGGTGGTCAAGCATTCAAATGTATAAGCTTATCGAGGCCATTATTATTCAAACCACCACATTGCACTCCCTGTCTCCAATAGGCTTTCAGCCATATCATGAGCATCTCTGTGTGTTATTTGGGGCTGTCGCAGCTGTGAGACTAGACTGCCGGGATATCTATTCATAACAACATGGTCTTCAAGTCTCCAGACAATTTGAAAGTTCAGATTTCAAAGTCTGTTATAAGACTCAAGGCAACCTCTTAAGTATAACACCCCCACCCATAAAAATCCAAAAGCAAATTATATACTTCCAACATACACTGATACAGATATACATTACCTAACTCCATATGGGAAGATATTCTTGACCGAAGCAAGAGTGAAAGTCAATAGGGGCAGAATCTGATTCTGCAACTACATGCATGATGTCCAAGGGCTTACATACTTGAGCCCTTCCAACTTTGATGACTACAGCAGACTTTTCTCTCTTTGGCTGGCTCTGCTCTCTCTGTTCAGCTCACAATAAGCACTGTATATCTCTGGAACTTCCAGCATCTTGGGGTCTTTTTAGCTCACTCGAGCTTTGCTTCACAGCTTTGCAAACACAGTCTCTCTGGGCCTCTATTCAGAGCTTCTTCTGCAACATGCCTGGCCCCAGTGGCTTTTCTTAATCTCAGAGGAAAATTCCACAGCCCCTCGACTCCTGTGTCCTCCATAACTTTAAAGCCATATCCATGTAGCTTAAACTGTTATGTTCTGCAGCCTACTTGATTTGGAACATTGCCCCTCCTTGAATTACATGTACATAGGGTTTGATTTGCTGGTGTATTTTAGGAGGAGTAAATACACTGGGCTTTTTCCTTTCACAAGTTGCAGGATTCACAGGGTGATGTCTTGTTATGAGGGCACCACTCCTTTTGCTCCATTGCTCTTTATTTCCTTCAGTGTAAACTATTGCTCCAACTTTACATTTTCTGGTTCTTTTCTCCTTAAACTGTATATTTTGTATTTCTTTTTTTCTTCTCTTACGCTTTCATTGTAGATCTAAATGAGAGTGATCACTAAAAACCATGTAACATACTCAATACTAGGCTGTCTTGTTTGCAAAATATTTTCTTGTTGGTGTTTGGTTGGAGTTTGCTTTACTTTTTGAGACAGGGTCTCACTATGTTGCTATGACTGTCCTGGAACTCACTTTGTAGACCAAGCTGATCTCAAGCTCACAGAGATCTCTTCCTCTCAATCTCTGAGTTAAATGCTTGCACCATCACACCCACCTATTAGGCTGTCTGGAAATATTCTCTGCCAATGAAATTAATACAAAACTTTTCAAGTGGGCCTAACATAGAATCTTAGGAAAAGAAAATGTGGCAAAATATTACAAGAATGATCTTTAACTGAGTACTAATATTGTTCCCCTCTGAAACTTCTTGAGCTGGACATCAGTAGTACACATAGCTCTTCATACTACTGTCTTCCCTAACTAGGATGGCCATTAAGCCCTGAATGCAGCATTCAACCACTTTCTTGTTTTTTTTCTTTTGATAATTTTTAAAATTTAAATTTGAAACAAGCTTGTTTTACATGTCAATTCCAGTTCCTGCACTCTCCCATCCTCCCTTGTCCCCCTCCCCACCAGCCCCCATCCCATCTCCTTTCTGCTCCCCAGGGAGAGTGACACTTTCCATGGGAACTCTTCAAAGTCTGCCTAGACCCTCCCCCATGTGTCTAGGCTGAGGAAGTATCCATCTATGTGGATTGGGCTCCCAAAGTCCATTCATATACTAGGGATAAACACTGATTCACTACCAGAGGTCCCAAAGACTGCCCATACCTCCTAACTAACATCCACATTCAGGGGGTCTGAGTTGGTTCTATGCTGGTTTCCCATCTATCAGACTGGGGTCCATGAGCTCCCCCTTATCAAGGTCAGCTGTTTTTGTGGTTTTCCCTAGCCTGGTCTTGACCCCTTTGCTCATAACTCCTCCCTGTCTGCAACTGGATTCCAAGAGTTTGGTGGTACAATATTTAGCTGTCGACCACTTTCACAGTCCCCATTTTTTCTACATTTCTCCAAAAAGGAGCATGGCCAGGCCTATCACATCAATACCCCACTCCTGTACCAAATTTTTCTCTTGCCGTGGCAAAACACTTGAGGCAAAGCAATTAATAAAAGAAAGTATTTAATTAGGTGATTGTTTACATTATCAGAGGTGAGCCCACAACCTCCAAATATGGCAGCAGGTAAGTATACGTGGTATTAAAGCAGTAGCTCCCAGCTTACATTTGGCTCAGAAGTACAACACACACATGCATACATACACACACACACACACACACACACACACACACACACACACATACACAGAGAGAGACAGAGACAGAGACAGAGAGAGAGACAGAGAGGACATGGCATAGGCTTTTGAAATATTATATTAAAGTCAGTCCCCAACAAGGCCACACTTCCTACTCCTTCCCAAACAGTTCCATCCAGTGAGAACTAAGTGTTGAAACATGTGAGCATATGGGGGGCATTTTCATTCAAACCATCACACCCAGCTTAGTCAATTCTTTTTAAAACATCTATTATAACTTAGAGTAAATCACAACTTTTATCCTTCAGAAATTAGTAAGAAGTTGTTATTAGATTAAGTGGCTAATAAATAATAATACAAAATAAAGCAGAAGTATTATGGCTGAAATTAATGGTATTAAAGAGGAAACAATGATCAGTGTTATTGAGGAATCCAGACTTATTTTTTTGTAGAGAAAAGAGAATATTTGAAGTGTGCTTAATGAATAATTGGTATTTTGGCAATATTAATTATGTATTCTTTTTAAATTTCATAAAAATCTTCAAATTGGGGAATAATTTTATGTTTAAAAGCTATGCATTCACACATTCACATAGAGTTCCTTTATACTATTAATGTCTGTTGTAACTAGCTAGTTGTATTTACATTGTCAAATGGAGATAAATATAATAAATATACATACATGCATATATATATAAATATATATCTGTCAGTGGGCTGTAGTCTGATTTTGTGAATGTGAAGCATGTAGAGGTCAGAGATTGACAGTTGGTGACTTCTTCTATTGCTTTGCAACTTGAATTTTGATACAGGGTCTGTCACTGTACCTGGAGCTCATGGATTGCTAGGCCAACTGCCTATAACCAGCCATCTTCTTAGTTGCCAAAAGCAGAAAGTTCATATTGGTACAAAAACACTAATATTAATAGTGTTAGATACTAGTTAGGAAAATTATTTCACTCCATTTCTACCAACCTTCCTAGCAACAACTATTTCCTGTTTTGGAAACATAGGCTACAGTATTCTATTGCATCATTGTTACTCCTTAGTCTCATCTTCCACACAAACTTTAATATGATCATAATTTCATTTGCTAAGGAGTTGCAAATACAAAGAGAATGAGTTGTTTTCATCACAAGCCACCGTATTCACACATTTTGGTGGCATTTTCTTAAGTTCTGGTGTACTCCAATATAGGCACAAAATTTTTCTAATCATTCCAACAAAGTCCTTTAGAGCACAGTGATTCGCTTGAAAACCACATGTTTCACATGGTTGCTACATCTCTTTAGTCTTTGATGTATAGTGAATTACCAGTCTTTTCTGGATACATTTCAAGAATCCAGCCTAGAAAGGTTGTACAATGTCCATTGATTTGGGGTTACGTAGTGCTTTTTCATGATTAGATTCAGGTTGTATGTCTAACACAAGAATATTACCAAGTAATACAGCATTCTTTTCTTTACATACAATGAAACACAAAATTTAGTTTATTTTGTGTATATGTGTGTGTCTGTGGGTTCATGTGTGTGCACACACACGTGCAAGACAGATGTTGACAGTGTCTTCCTCGATTGCTTTCTATCTTATTTGTTTAAATATGCTTTTAATTGAAATAGAATTACATCACTTTCCCCCTTCATTTTCTGCCACCAACCACCCACACCTCCTGGCTGGCTACCCTTTCTTGAACCCTTAACTAGTGTCCCTTTACTTTCAAGTTGATAGCACACACACACACACACACACACACACACACACACATTCATACACACACACAATCACACAAAGACACACAGACTCACATACTCACACCACACACACTGACACACATACATATTCACATACACACACTCACTCACACAGACACACACATACTTACATATTCACTCACACTTACACTCACATACACACTCACACCACACACATTCACACACAGACACACACACACACTCTTTTACCCACACACTCACACATACTCTCACACACATACACACACACACTCACACTCTCAGACACACACAGACTCACACACTCACACACACACTCTCTCACACACTTATACACTCTCTCACCCACACACTCACACATACACATACACATACACACACACTCATACACTCACACACACACACACATACTCACACACTCACACACACACACACACACACTCTCACACACACACTCACACACACACACACTCTCACACACAATCCACACATACCCTGTTGAATCCATCTTACTTTTTTGAGAGAAGACGGAAGGCACAGAACGGGGGAGTTACTGCTGCACCTGAGAACACACCCAACAGCAGAGAGAGACAGCAGAGGAGCACAGAATATAGCCATGGGCCCATGCCTGGAAGGAGCAGGAATGAAAGAAACACTACCAAGTATGCCATCAGATCACCAGGAAAGGCAGAGCTGGATCAGAAAGCCTGGGGATTGAACAGAATGTAAAACACAAGCCATCAGCGTCCTCACACTCTGCCTCGGGATCTAGGAGGCCCATCTGGCTGCTGTACCTGGTTCCCCTCTCTCCCCCCTTCCTTCACTTCCTCACATTGCTCAGGGTCATGTCCACTCTGAACACTTCCAAATATCCCAGCCTCCGGTTGTGGGCTCCCACATATCTATACTAAGCCTTCTCTGAGAGAGAGGGGGTGAGGAATGGAGAGAGAGAGAGAGAGAGAGAGAGAGAGAGAGAGAGAGAGAGAGAGAGAGAGAGAGAGAGAGAGAGAGTGGTTTCAGAAGATTGGGCTGCAAACAACCATGTAGATCATTTTCTTAATTAGTGATTGATGGGAGAGGGCCCAGCTCATTGTACCCTGGGCTGGTGGTGCTAGAAGAAAGCAGATTGAGCAAGCCACGAGAAGCAAGCCAGTAAACAGTATCCCTCCACAGTCTTGTCTTTGCATCAGTTCCTGCCTCCAGGTTCCTGCCCTGTTTGAATTTTTGTCCTGACTTCCTTCAATGATGAACAATGATATGGAAGTGTGAGACAAATAAATCCTTTTCTCTCCAAGTTGCTTTGGTCATGGTGTTTTATCACAGCAATAGTAACTCTAACTAGTACAGGGTATAACCATTTTAGATTAGGGTTTTTAAAAAAGCAGTATACTTTGGTTGAGAGGGAGCCAAGTTCTTCCATGTTTCAATAATTCGTTAGTTTTATTGTTGAATAATAGTGTACCCTATGAATGCAGCACAGTTTCTTCAACCATTTATCTCTGGCTTTGAATGCAAATGCACCTCTAAAAATTTATATGTTGAAAATTAAATGATGAGGCAGTGTTACCCAGAGATGGGACCCTTGGAAGGTGACTGGGGCATGAGGATTTTGCCCTTCTGAGAGAGATCAGAGCCCTTTTACAAAGGTTCAAGGCAATGCGTGCAGTGCTTTAGATCTTTCTACCTTCTCCCACATGAGGATGTTGCAAATGACATCAAACTTACAATACAGGCTTTCCTGAGACCTGAATCTGCTGTCTTGGTCCTGCTCTGCAGGGTTGGATTTGCTCCAAATTGCAAAGCAGGCCTTCCCACTTGAAGGTCTTCTTCAGATGACCAAGGCTTAGACACTTCCATGTTCCTCTCAACTCCAAGGCAACTTCATTTTTAGGCTTATATTTTGATTCATGTCTTAGGTGGATATCATTTTTACCATTCACAGGTTTCAATACTACTTCTAAGGCACTTCTCTTGGCACACGAGACATCCTTTCTGCTCTGCTCTGCACAGCTACACCTCTTCCCCATGACCCTCTGGTTGACCTGGCCTAGTGGCTTTTGACTAAGTTATTCAGCAAAGGAATGGAAGAAAAGGAGAGATCATGTTGACATGGGGTAAGACTGGAAGATGCAATTGCGCCTGTGAGGGGAGCAGGAAAGGTCATATTTTTTTTTTTTTTTGTGCATGCAGTAGATAAGGAACTCTATTTAGTGGAGGTGAGAATACAGAGTTAAGTTGTGATGCTGTTGTTGAGTCATGAACTGATTGGAAATGAGATTCCATTGGCAGTAAGTAGTGTGAAGTTTTCACAATTGGTTTTATATTTGAGAAAAATAAACACATTGAAGAGTATAGGAAGTACAAACAGATGGAATACTACTAGAATAACCACTGAAAAATGAGAAACTGATCTGGAATAGCACAGTAGAAGTGATGACTGATACAACTTTATCTTCTACTACATGAGTCTAACTCTGAGCTGGTTTAGGAAGAACTGAATTCACACATGAGATGACTTTTATCAAAGTAGAGTCAGGGCATTGGCTTGTTGTGCATTCTGGATGCTGCAGTTGTACCATCTGGATTCATGCTTCAGGACTAGGGCAGTGCTCTCACTCTAGGAAGTTGCCTGTGACAGCTCACAGTTGAGTTCCTAACTGTGCCTAGCTAAAAGATGCTTCCTTGCTGGAGCTTATGCCTGTAGTTGAAGGGCAGTCCACATTTGATGACTTTTCTACGGAGGAACACAAAAACCAGGCCCTCACCTCTCTTTTCTAGAACAACTATAAATGGCTGTTTCAGCTCCAGGGTTACCCTAGATGATGGCTGAGGCTTCCTCTGCAATCAGGTCCTGCTTGGGATTATTCCTGCCTCCATCTTCTCATACGTTCTGATTCTGAGAGCTTGCTTTCATGCCTCTTTCTAGGGACCTGGGTTTTAAGCATCTAGTTCCAAATGCAAATGTTGGTAATCCTCTTCTAATATAGACTGAAATCCTTTTTTTGGCATATACAGAGAATTTAATTTATAGGTAAGTACAATTTCCCACACCACTCTCAGGAACTAGTTCAGACATAGGGGAAATTTAGTTCTTTTATGATCACACCTGGTAAAAGCAGAAATAGACTTTGTCATCTGTAGGTAGTGAAGATTTATCTTCCTCCTCTGAATCACTTTAGATACCATATAATGAATCATTTCCCATGGTATGTGTATATGACTCACTCTAGTACCAAGCCCATCATTACTAGTAAGTAATACAGATTTTGATTTTTTGTAGACCTAAAAGATGTTTTAAAATGCTTTCCTTTAGCATTACTTATTTGCTTGTTAGCTTATTATTCATTGGTTAAAGTAAAATAGAAATAAATTAATTTTTATGCAAATTTCTTGAGATCTGGATATGTAGTAGTAATTTAATTTATTTTTAAATTGTTTTCATATATGGGTGTTTGTGTGTGGGTATGTGCATGTGTAGGTTGCTCACAGATGCCAGAAGAGGACATTGGATACCCTGGAGCTGAGTTACAGGAAGTTGCAAGCCTCCTGAAATGCTGGGAACTGAAATCTAGTCCTCTGCAAGTGGGATGTATGCTCTCAGCCATTGAACCTTCCCTTCACTCATGCATTTGTGCTTAGGATGTTGCAACATACATAGTAGGTATTAATAAAAATCTGTGAACAAAGGTCAATACATAAATTATAAGATGCAACATGAGTCCATAGAAGTGCTAGAGGCAGTAGAAATGATCTATAGTAGGGTCCAATAAAAACCAACAAGCACCAGATATAAACTCACATTATTCTATCTGAATTTAATTGGAGTTAAATGTTTTGGGGTTTATTTAAACTTTGTTATAATAAGGTGATATATTCAAACACTGAGTTTGAAGTTTGGTTTGAAACAAATGATAAGTTTCAAAGGAGGACATGGATGGATTGTTAAGCACAATGCTTCAACATAAACTCAAATAATTGATAGACTGTAAGTATTTCAGTTTAAATTATATGGATTCATTCTAATTAGTTCCCTTCTCTACATACATACATACATACATACATACATACATACTACATACATGTATGTGTGTATGTTTATCTCTTCTTTCTTCTTTCCCTTCCTTTCCCCCCAGTCCAGTTCCTGAAATTCTGAGTCCCTTTTCCCACTCTTAGGGGAAAGAAAAGTTAGTTTGGATAGGGAAAGAAGAGGGAAGTGATGTTCTTGTCTCAGTCCTACATGACCTGGAGAGATTCCCAAGTGTGTTCTGCCTTTCATCCTCCTTCATTATTGCTTGTGAAAAGCATGGCCAGCAGCAGCATTTGCCAGGAACACTCCCAGGGAGGAACTGACCTAGTTTTAGCTCTAGCCCATGTCCTTGGACTCCCCACAGCCAGCAGTGAATCGGGACAGCTGGTTACCCTAATAACCAAAGACCTGTCTACAAATATTTGTTATATGAAAGTGATTTGGTTGACTACTGATCTGTGCTGTATGAGGTCATTTTCTGGTTTGCTGTAGAGCTTACATGAGCAAACAAATGAAATGCAAGACTTCTAGAATTATACTGAGCTCATCACCTACACAGACAAACCAGGGAGTCATGAGTGACATGGTTTAGTATATCAGTTACTTCTGTTGGCTTTGTAATCAGGGAAGTGCTGATGGACATTTTTCTATAATTTGTGTATAAAGAAAACATATCCTTAGACCAGTTTGCAAAGTCCACAAGATGAGCAAGGAACAAGTCAAGAAGCTAGGGGCAAAGGGAACCAAATTACCCTCATCAAGGGTACCATCCTACACCATATTTCTCCAAATTGCTCCATGACCACTTTCACTTTTTTTTTTTTGCCAGATTTGATTCACATCAGATTTTATTAGGTTATATATACTGGTATGGTTTTTGCTGGTAAAAGCACTTAAAGTATAATTTGCTTTTGTTTAAATTAAAATTGAAAATGGAGACCCAACTACAAGTCTCACAATAGGCATTTGCTATCAGAATTCTGTGCATTAACTGAATAGTCCCTAGTACCTCATAGGTACTGATGGGAGATGTCATTCTGTACATATGTTTCTCTTATTGGTTAACGAATAAAGCACTGTTGGCAACTAGGAAGGCAAAATAGGTGGCACTAGGAGACAAGGAGGATTCTGAGAGATGTAGGAAAGACAAGATGTAGGGCCTTGAGAGAAGAGGTCTGGACTCTGTCTCTGGTAAGATAGGAACAGGTGGAAACACGTAGATGAATAGAAATGGGTTAATATTTAAGGCAGAGCTAGCCAATAAGAAGCACTAGTAACAGGCCAACAGTTTTATATCTAAGGCAGTGTCTCTGTGTGTTATTTGGGGTTGATGTGGTTGTGGGAACAGGCTGGCAGAAAACTCAATAAATATTCCTTAAGTGACTGTCTCCTATCCATAAAGAGCTGACATTGACATATCTGACTGTAAATCAAAATTATCACAAATAAAAAGGTTAAGTATGGGTGGTGACAGACAAAACACGCCAAAGAGCTGCCTGTAAATACCACAGGAGCCTCATGTTATAAAGCATTGGAAGAGCTGGTAAAATGTAAAGGAGGAGATGGTACCTCACATCAGTCAGTAATTGTGTACCAGCAACACTGAAAGCTCTAAAAGCTACTTTGAGATACAGAGACAAATGTCATCACAGTTGGATATGGAGGAGAGGAGAGGGGAGGGAGAGAAGAGCAAGAGAGCAGAATTAGTAAGTAGAAAGTCACACACAAACTTCAGCTCCTGTAGGTCGTTGGCTAGAGCAGATAAGCTCACCCCCAAATGAAGTCTTATTGTTATTTCATTAAATTTCTTCTTTGATCCATACATAAACATAAACTTGTACATATTATTGTAAACATTATATAATGCTTACAAGTTGCCCCTATTATCTCCTCAACTATTCATCATTTTCAATGTGAAATTCTTGATAATTGGGGCTAATTGAGAGCGGGACAAAAATATTTTGAGGTATAGTTTTCCATTATGAGTGATCACTGTCCCCTTGTTTTTTCTTGCAAAATAAAAGCCCAGTGCCAGGTGTGGGTTACCCTACCTTTATGTTGTTGGTCAGAGGTGTGTCATAAATATCCCTCAATAATACCACTGCCATTGTTCTTGGGTGCCTACCAGACTTCATTGCTGAAGACACTACACATGCCTTGAGAAATCTATTCAGAACTGACCTGGAATCTCCCTAAAGACTAGCTCTCATAGTCTTAGAAATTATTATGTGAGCTACCAAGGGAGAGAAGCAATCAATAGTTCTACCTACTACTGAGTCCTACAAACCACAACAATGACTAGCATTTTAGATATGGGCAAGATACTTCCATATCTATAATACTGGTACAAATGCTATTAGGTAGCAACTATTTTCTGATTGGGTTTAAGGCCCGCTCACAGGAAGAAACGTATCTGATACTATAAGTCCCGCCAAGAACACCTTCGGTGCTCACAGGGGTGAACCCACTCCTCTGAGGTGAATAAACAGACTCGGAAGCCAACAGTCCTTTAAATTCATGAATCTCTACCTGAAAATCAGTGCAATGTTGCAGAAGCTCACAGCTCGTCAAATGGAAGTGAATCAAAGCCACAAGTGAGGACCTACAAATCACACTTCTGCTAGGAAGCCCAGGGACAATTCCAGAAAGGGTGCAGGTTTAGAGTGAGGGCGAGGGAACAGATCAGAAAAGCTCAGTCAGCGAGGATCTCTCAGAGCGAAGAATTGTCTTCTGGACATGACAGGATTGCTGTACTAATGAACACGCAACAGCTGTGGCTGCCCATACAAGACAAGCCCAAGATCAAGCCCATCAACATGGAGTGGGGAAAGTTTCATTAGTTCCCACCCTGGAACCCTGGAGCTGTGCACTTTCAATGTAGTTCTTGTTAGGTCAAGCCTATTCTCTTGGGTGATCCCACACCCAGGAGCCCAAGGACAGCTCAAATTGGATACACACAGCATGAAATTCTAAAGGAATTAATAGGTGAAAACAAAAAGTTTTATTTATTTATTTATTTACTTATTTAAGAAAGAGAAGAGGAAGTCCCCCTACTGAAACACTAAGGCCTGCGTCACTACATCCGTGTGTGATGGGTGAAGGGCAGAAAGATGAGGCATAGGGCCATCACTTCCCAGGAGACAGCTGGTCTCGAGTCTCTAAACCACAGGCAGGGTTGTTCCAGCACAGCTGGGGAAACCCGCCCTGGCCAGCCTTGCTGGAGAGTTGGGAATGTTTAGTTTCTAGAGGACATTTGTTTTTTACGAACTCTTCTCTCTCTCTCCCGAAATCTGGCAGGCTTTAGCCACCCGCCGCTCAGCAGGAACCCACAAGTGTGCGCCTGTGGCTCCGCGACCTTCCTACCGGAGCCCCGCCCTCGGGCTCGCACCGCCTCACGAGAGCAGAGCGGTCCGCGCGCCCTGGTCAGGGGAGTCCGGAGGTCTCCAGGGTGCTCAGCATACTGGGCTGCACAGGATCGCCCCTGAGCGCCAAGCGCGTGCCCAGAGCAGGAAAGAAAGTTGTAAAGTGCTGCAAGGAGTTGGGCGGTCCGAGGAAAGGAGGCGGAAGGGGAGGACTCGGCTGAGTTCCCGCGGCGATCGTGGGGTCCCCCGGCGTCGGTCCTGCAGCTCACTACGGCAGCCACACGTCAGCTCTCCGGTCCCTGGCTGGCGCTAGAGACTCGACCCGAGTCCGGGAGGAACTTATCCAGAGAGCGGTCGCCTCGGGCCTTATTGTCTGCAGCTACTCTCCGGAATCCGGAGGGGGAGGACTCCACCGCGCGCCCACTGGGATTTGTCCAGAGTTCCGGTGGCAGCTGTGACGGCTGCAGAGATTCCCTTTGTCCTCCCAGGACCTCCCTCTCTCTTATTCTCGGTGGCAGCTGTCGGGAGGCGCTGAGGCTGGATCAGTTGTCCCAGCTCCTCTCAGCCTTTGACCTCAGGGTGAGTCCCTGGTGACTCCGCCTCTTCGCATCTCTGTTCGCCTGAGCCAGGAGCCCAGACCACCGAGCTCTGAGCCCAACACACTGAATCAGAGGGAGCTGGCGGGTCCCGGCCGCAGGATGGTAGCGGATCTGTCCCGGGCGCGCAGCCCTGGGAGCTGGCTGATCCCTGGCCTGTGGCTGCTGGCTGTGGGCGGTCCGGGGTCGTTGCTGCACGCCCAGGAGCAGCCCTCTTGCAAAAAAGCCTTTGATCTGTACTTCGTCCTGGACAAGTGAGTGAAGGGGTCAGGGTTTCCTGTCTGGGCAACCCTGGGTCAGCTGGGACTGAAGTTGAGAGGTGTTAGGGTTCTGGCGAAGGGCAGTGGGAACTCTCCCTAGCGCGCCCTGTTGCTGCTTCCTTTCAAAAAGCTGGCTCTTTGGCTGGAGAGGGGTGGTGGGCTACTTGGCTCTCCACTGCTTAATTTAGTCTCCTGGGAAGTGAGAGTGTGGCCACCTGCAGTATGTATCACTCCAGGGACTTTTTTGGCTCCTTGGTCCCTTTATCATACTCCTCCTACCCCCCTTTAAACTCCCTAAAGTTTGGCCAATTTTGTCGTGCCCACAGTGCTTTCATGGGAGCCAAGAAAAAGGCCTTAATATACTCAATGTGGTTTGCATTTCCTGAGAAATGAGGGCTTGTGTTTTTATTTTGAACAGCCGGGTCTCACTTTAAACAATTCTCAAGCGAGCTGCCCCTAGAGAAGTATGGTCTTCCTCGAGTCTGTCCAGCTGCTAAAATTTCTTCTTGGAAGGGAACATGAACTTCACTTGAAGAGGGGGCCAGAACCCCGCCCCCAGCCTAATGGAACAAAACTGAAGAAATGTTTGCAGTTTAGCCCCATGCCTTGTTTTTCTAATCAGTTTATCTTCGTTTTTCAGGTCCGGGAGTGTGGCAAATAACTGGATTGAGATTTATAATTTTGTCCACCAGCTTACAGAAAGATTTGTGAGGTATGTTTCTCCACTTCACTCTTCTTGGCAATGGAGAGGAAACTGACGAAAGGGCCGGGTTTCCCAAAATTTTGAATTTTAAGTGTCTCGAGTTGGCCCTTGTCCACAGGTTCTGTGGGGTCTTTCGGTTGTCCCTTCATCTGGCTCCCAGAAACTTGGCCCAGGCTGCGGGGAAACATCTTCAAATAGTCTTAATGTCTTTTCCATTTCCAATTTTCATCTGTTTTGAGTTTGAGTTATGCTTTCTCATAATTTATCACATTAAAAAAATAAATTTTATGATAATAGTATCCACACACTTAGCACTGTAAATGTCCACATTTAAGGAGAAAAAAAGTGTTGGAAAACTTTAAATGAACATGTGTTAATAACCTACTAACAGAAAAAGCACTTATGTGTGGTGTGTGTGTTTAAGAAAAATGAGTTGTATTTACACAATGTGTGGGTGTGTGGCTGGTTTAAAATTTGACTGTTCTATATATGCAGGAGGCTTTAGTAGCAAACACTGTTTTGCTTGCCTATAAAAAGCACGACTGCTAGGAAATCCAGCTTAGTCTCTTATTTAGAAGTAACTAGGAATTAGTGGCATCTCCTATTTAAAAATAACCCTTGGAAACCATGTTTTTGTGGCTCCCCCTCCTTTTTTTTTTTTTTTTTTTTTTTTGAAGAAAAAAATGCTAAGAACAAGTGCAAGCTTATCAGGATAATGGAAAGGACACGACTAAGAGCTGTGTCATCAAATATTGCCTCCTTCAGTCTTGTTAGCCCAAATGTTTTCTGTAAAACAGGCATGGATGATCAAAACATTTTGAAAGTCATGTTGCAAGTAACTTCAAACAATCTGTAGAGGCCTAGGCAATCCCTGCTTTCGGTTATTGGCAAGCAGTAAAGCTATTCCTATAAAAATGTATGCCTGTCCATGTTCAATCATCAGTCGCCTGCCTCAGGAGCCAAAGAGAGGTTCCTGGACTAGTTCTGAGGTAAAACAGTCTAGGAGAGAAAAATAAACAAGACCCCCACCCCCTCCACACACCTATAATTGTCAAAGTAGAATAGACAGTTGTTTATAGATTTTCAATTCAATCCTAGAATGTTCTGGAAGTGCCATACAGTGTTAATATGAGGCATTGGATCATTTCAGTGTAACATCTGAAGAAAATGAGGCCCCTTTTCATTGAATCTGGTTTGCAAGTTGGATTCTATAGCATGTACTGTTCTCTGGCTCACTTTTAGTCACTCAGTTACTAATTAGACCTTATAGGAAGTGACAAAAAGATGACTACTGAAGAACACAATGCTGAAAGTATGACCTTCATCTAGCACCTTAGTTTCATATCTTCAGTTTCAGACTTGAGCAATATTTGCATACGCTTTTATAGAAAAAGGAGTGGTTGTGTGACTTCAGTGCCTGAAGCCTAGGATATAAATTGGAAAGTTGAAAATGCCAAATAAAACAGTGATTTCTTAATGCTGTAAGTACTCTTGCTTGAGGGTGAGTTTTGTTTGAGCTCTTATCATGGCTGGCCCTTAACTCAGACTCGCTTCTCTTCAGCTCCAAGTAATTTATATCAATTACCCTGAAGGGCATGGCCTCCTGCAAAGAGCTGAAGAAGATCGAAGGAAGGGACATTTTTCTAAGGAAGAATTTTGCAGCAGACTAGAATTCTTCCAGTTATTCTCTTTCTAGATGTAAACCCCAGGAGGTCATGGAGAAGTGTTCTGAGGACCGAGAAACACTGAGTACATAAAAAGAAATGCAGCTCAGATAGCTAGCAAGGCCACCCAGCAGAGTTCTACTTAAAGAGTCCCATTTAAGGGAAGTGAGACTGTTCAGTGAGACTTATTTTAAATGGGACTCCCTGGCTCTGCCTCTGTACTGCACCAATATTTCTTTTCAGAATGTTTTAACTGTCTCTTTCCTTGTTTTGCAGCCCCGAAATGAGATTGTCCTTCATTGTGTTTTCTTCTCAAGCAACCATTATTTTGCCATTAACTGGAGACAGGTTAGTGCATTACCATTTCAATGCAGGCTTTTAGTAGAGATGAATCATAAAGGCATGATTGATATTGCCATGCAATGATTCAGGCCTCTTAGAGGGACCAAATGAATGCACAGACAATTCAGTTCCCTGCAGTAATAGAAGGGGGAGGCACTCTGAGTAATATACAGTAGATCGTCTGAAAATCAATATTATTTATTTTGCTCGCAGAATAGAGCTCAGGTCCCTGTCTTAGTTGTGTATCCACTATTTCCCACCTTTCTCCCTCTCTTATTGTGAACAGCTGCACATTTTTCTTAGTGAGATGCAGTATGTGAGTCCAAGAAGAATTAGAAGGAGGAGAGATGGGTTTATTTGGGTAATTTATTAGGTTCAGTGGATATTCCAGATTTCTAGTCCCTCTCTGAAGTCCAATGATGCTGAATTTATTTAACTTTATAAACACACACACACACACACACACACACACACACACACACACACACACACACACACACACACTGATATCCCTCAGTGCTTCCCTATCCAATGTCATAGTCTTTCTTGTGGCCATTTCTATGCTGTTTGATCTTAACATGGCACTTTCTAATTAGTCACTCACATATCTAAATTATGGCTGCTTTTCATGGCTTTATTATTGTTCACTAGCCCATGAATTCTATAGTCAGAAATGGGATATTATTATTTAGTTTTGCTCATTTCATCTAACATGAAGTGTGTAAACACCTTGTTTATGGATTCTTGTTGAATAGATGAATGAGGTGACATCATTTTGGAATCATATCTTTCTGGCTTATAGTTTTAAAGCAAGGGTGATGCTGTACTTTGACTTGAAGGATGTGTAGATTTTTGAAAATAATTATGGAATAGTTTTTATTTTTGTAAAGCTCAGTTGATATGCATTAACACTTATTTTTTGATCTTTCAGTTTTCAAAGATAAAATAAAGCATAATATTTATAAGGGCTCAAGGAGATAACTTGTTTACAGTTCATTGACTTGGCTTAGAACATTATATATATTGTAATGAATGTGTGTGCGTGCATGCGTGTGTGTGTATGTGTGTGTGTGTGTGTGTGTGTGTGTGTTTACATGTAACCATGTTGTAAGTCCAGTCCAGGACTTCACTGTCTGCATTTGTACTTCATCCCTGTAAGTTATTATGTATACATAATTGTCAACAATTGCAGTTCCTTATAGCCTATTGGTATAAAGACTTCTGGTTTTATGAAAGGAGATGTTTCTACTGACCAGTTTAATTTCCAAAGAGTCAGGTATGGAAATGGTGTGCCAAGGAAGAGCTTAGATTTAATATTTATGATATGTATGTATATGTATATGTATATGTATATGTATATGTATATGTATATGTATATGTATATGTATATGTATATGTATATGTAATATGGCAAAGCACTTAGCACAGTGCCAGGCATGTTGAAGACTCAGTAATTGACAGCTACATACATTGTGCCAGGGTTTCTGCTAGGCACTTTGCATATGAGTCCTCCATCATTCTGAAGATGAAACACAGTCACTGGTTGCCCAGCTTGATAATGTTTAGACATGTGTGGAGAGGATTTAAATCTTTTATCTAAGCTCAAAATATTTTGTTTGTCAGTGGTTAAATCCAATGCAGGGGGGACTGAAATAGGTAGGGGAAGGAACTGTCAAGAAAATGCCAACAAAAATGACAACAAAAAACTGCCAACAAAATGACAGTTCAGAGTTGCTGTACTAAGTCTACCTGAGTTCAAACCTTGCCCCTCCAGTTTACTAGTTGAGTGACAAAGATAAGTTGCTTAGTACTAAGCTCCATGTGACTCATTTTATTCTCACCCACTTGATGATGGTAATGAGGACAAAAGTAATTTTTACTTTATAAGATAGTTGCAAGAACTGAAGGTAGTAAATATAAGAAAGGATCCCAAATATTATATTCATGAGATAAGAGCTTTGGAGCTGGGGAGATGGCTCCATCAGTAAAATGCATGTATGCAAGCTTAAGGACCCTAGTTCAATCCCTAGATATTGTGTAAAAAAATGCTGGCTATGGTGGTGTACACTTCAGTACCAACAATGTGGAGGAAGAGACAGTCCATTCTCTAGGCTTGCTGAACAGCAAGGCAAGCCTAGCCTGATCAGCAAGCTTCTCACCAACAACAGATCCTGTCTCTAAACAAAAACAGAAAGAAAAACAGAGAATTGCTTCAGAAGCATGACACCCATTTTCCTCTGGCTTCCACATACATGTGTACACACAAAGCGAGACAGATCAGTTACTCAAGGTCAGTTTTTCTGTCTCTAGAATACAGATATACAATCTGCCACATTTTCTTCGAATTATTGGGAAGATCCAAATAAGACAACAGGCAGAAGGATACGTTATATCCTTATATGTCATAGAATAATCTCCAACAAAAGGGGTTACTTTCTTATAAGTTGCCAATTTACTAGTTTTATTAATTGAATTGGTATCAACTTTCTGTGATTCTCTGTCTTTGGATATAGGTTCACTCCACAATTTTAAATTTAGAGAAACAGGTTGCTTGTTAAGATAGAAGATTAGTGGGCAACTGTTTCCAAGAGGCATGTGGATCTTAGTATTAAAACCTAGAAATTGGAGCACTCACTATTTATAAACTTTCCTAAGGTGTGTGTGTGTGTGTGTGTGTGTGTGTGTGTGTGTGTGTGTGTGTGCGCGTGCGTGTGCATGCACGTGCACAAACAGATCTAAGCACATGATTTGAAAGACTATAGTTAAGCAAAAATAAAATCACACAGAGTTTCACAACTTTGGTTGTATTACTCATAGTTTTCAGTACTTTTCATGTTTCTCAGTGGTTGCTAAACAGATGAAGCAAGATGGGAAGGCAGTGAGTACTGACATCATGGTTGTGTCTTCGGTTATGATTTTAGCATGATGTCCAGTGTCATGGAAATTTCCCAAATCATAATCATAGCAGACAATTTTCAGTTATACATTTTACCTACTCAATGGTTAATTTTTTATTGCATTAAATGCATTACTTTGTTCCCATGACTTTTGTTTCCCATGCACCTGCTAGTCCATTTACCCACTTACCTACCTTCCTGCCCGTCTGCTTTCTATGTGGGATTTGGAGTTCACTTAGATAGTAATGTAATATATGTGTGTGGGGGGAGAGAGAGAGTCAGGGCATGATTATATACATAAATAACCAAGAATTGAATTAGAGGGTCAGGGAGGGGCAATATTCAGTATGTAAATATGTAGCCTCTCAGAATATGGAATCAGAACGAATTTTGAGGATATTGCTAGTTACTATGTCACATAACTGGGAATAGTGATTTTGCCCAATTCTTCTCATCATTATTTCATTTTGTGATAATGATTTAAATTAAAACATTTGCTGAACAAGTAGTATGTGCTAGGTAGTCTTTAAAGTACTCTCTCTGCACAGCCTCTATTAACTCTAAGTTAACAGGCATTGTACTACCTGTACTTTGAGATGGGTCATCTATCTGGTCTAAGGACTCCCAGGAGTAAGTGCCAAGCAGTGTATGATTCTTTAATGTTTGGATAGATTATGTCATTCTCATGCCTAAAACAGTCTCCCTGTGTTCTTTCAACCAGTCCCCTCCCCAGTCATCCCTTTGCACTCCACAGTCCTCTTCCCATCCTATGAACAAGCCAAGATTATTTGCACATTAGATCCTTCCTTCCTTCTCTAACCCAGGTCTTTTCTGAGGTCTTCTTGTTATCTTCCTTTCCTAGGCTGGGATGTAGCTCAGTGGTAGATTGTTCATGATTATGATCCTGGATTTAGCCTAACATCAAAAAAAAAAAAAAAACAAAAAACAAAAAACAAAAAAAAAACAAAAAACAAAACAACAAAAAAACAAAGCAAAACAAAACAAAACCAAATGAATAAGTGGATGAGTAAGCAAAACTGCAACCCAACCAACCAACCAACCAACCAACCAACCAACCAACCAACCAACCAACCAACCAAATAAAAGCTCATCTCTCATATAACTTCAGATAAGCTTTGCCTTCCCTCCCAATCTAATGTATCCTTCCCCTTCCTCAGTGTCTGCAAAACCACTGTCTATCTGTTATTTTTAAAATAATTAATTAACTAATTGATAATATGTATTTTCCTGAGCCTAGAGTATATGGAAATACAGGGCCCTGGTTCATCTTGCTCATATACCCAGCCCTGGAACAGAACCTCTACACGGTAGAAGCTCAACAAATCCTTGTTTACTGACAGAGTTCTTCTGATGCCAGAGCCTCAGTTAGTGGATCAGAGCCACCGTAATAAAGTACACCCTAGTTATGTCAGCAATATAAATCTTGCCAATGTAATGTAAATACTCACTTGTATCTGCTACATTTCCAATTCCTGTTCCTACACAGCAAATGTAAATATCCCCACCTTCCTTTTCAATATCTGTATTTGCCTCATTAGGAAAATCTTATCTACCCCAACTGGTCTTTAGATTTTGAGCACACGATGACTTAGGAAAAATAGCCCCTGTGTGAACTTGTAGAGGTGATAGAGGTCATTTTATTAACTTTATACAATGGATTAATTTCTATTGTTTCAATGAATTTCTTCTAATTCCTTAAAAAAAGAATTAAATATTTACTTGTGGAGAAGTTGTTCTTGATACACAATTGATAACTCATCAATAAGTATATCTTTTTTTTTCAGAAAAAAATCGTCAATATCTCTAAAAGTAAAGTCTCAAATATTAAATTCCACTTTTTGCACTGGCCCAGCGAAGACAGATATAGGTACAAAATCAGACAAATAATTATTATAACAAATAATTATTTGTTATCAATTGATGATATTTTAATAGTTCTCATAGATGCATAGGATAGAATACTATGCAATTAAGTAAATAAAAATACTTATATAAAATACATATAAGACATGGTATATGAAATAAAGTTGCAGAACACTTAACATGAATATTTTGTAAAAGAGAAATAAAACAGACTTTTTAAATGTATGTGTTCAAAAACACACGGACTAGAAGGTCGGAAGATAAACAATAAACTGTCAATGGTATTGTTGTGAGCAAGAGACTGGATATGGGGAGAATCATCATCATTTTGACCTTCAGCAGAATATGTTTGTAGAAAAGCTTTTAATGCCAATATTCAGGAGACAGAGGCAGGCAGATCTCTGTGAGTTTGAGGCCAGCCTGATCTACAGAGTGAGTTCCAGGACAGGCTCCAAAACTACAGAGAAATCCTATCTTGAAAAAGAAAAACAAAATTAAATTTATTTTATGTGCAATGGTGTTTTGCTTGCATACACATCATGCATGTCAGATTCCCTAAAACTGAAGTTACAGACAGTTGTGAGTTGCTGTGTGGGTGATGGCTATTGAACCTGGACCTTCTGAAAGAGCAGCTGGTGTTCTTAACCACTGAGCCATCTCTCCAGTCACAGAGAAGGTTTTAAAATGCTGAATTAAAGAAACTTCACTGACTTCTGTAGCCAAGGGTTGCACACCTGGGATCATAATGGACTTGAGGGATTGATAAGCAGCATTGATATGAAGAACATATTTGGTTGGAAGATTGGACCTTGGGCCAAGTGGACATAGGAGCTCCGTAGGATCTGGATGACACTGGGGTCTAACCTAACTTCTTGAGTCCAAGTCCATAGTTACATAGAAAGACCTGACTGTCCTTACAACAGAGCAATGATGAGGTGACTGAACTCTGTGCCTGAGAAGGACCAGTTAAGGATTTAGCATACACTGAGTGAACTGAAATGTTTGTGACTCTTTGCTTTTCTTCCTTTGTTCCTATCACCTGTCTGTAAATGTATCTTTAGTTCCCCTGCATATTTTCATTGCTTTTTTTTTCTTTATGCTTTAATGATTGGTGAAGAAGGGGGCTAAGGTGGAACTGGAGTTGAAAGTGATCCCAATTTCATCCTGTGGTCCTGTTTACAGAGACTCAGGCCAGCAGGCAGACTTACCCTGGCGTGACACCAAACAGGAACACTGCAGTGTGCTGTGCTGACTCATGTTGCCTGTGTTTCTCTTGTGTAATTTTCAAATGAATCAATGTGTCATAGTTTGAAAACATCATCATCTTCTGCATTACTCTGTTCTTAAAAATCAGTAAACTGGGGAGATGAAGTGACCATACTTGGCTTGGTTCTTCTTTTTTTCCTTTTTCTCTTCCTTTGCTTTTCCTCTTTAAAGCTCTACTAAGGAAATCTGCTTTGGCCATGTACTTGTCCTCTGAGTGGGTCTGGTCATGGTAGCTATCAGGTTCAGATGATGGATGTACTAAAAGTTACTTTGCTTTATGAACTTGTCTTAGAGAATTAAGTGTACTTTTATTCATGTCTGGGGAACAAATCTGAACACACAAAGAAGCTAAAATGCACCAGCCATTTGCAGCAGCTCAGTAGGGAAGCGAGTGATGAAATGAAGTGATAATACAAAAAAAAAATGCAGCCAGGATGAGCTTCAAGGCCAGAGTACTAGAAAATGCAGCCAAATTGGAGAAAGCTTAGATTAAATCAGAGTAACAGGGGACTTGGTGAGCCGGTATTTTCAGGTCCATGACACTTTTTGGATTTATTGGCTAGATTCTGTACCAGAAATGTAGACCTTAGAATAATATTTTAAGTAAGCAATAGGCAAGATTTTATTATAAATTATAGTGAGAGCCTACCATATCCTAAGAAAATACATTGTAGCATGTCCACATGTTCATGTTCTTTAAAATCTGTACAGAGATGGGTATTGGCTGATTACAGTGTGCAGCAGACCTGAGTATGAAGTATCAGTACCATCAGCTCCAATTCCAGGCTCAGAACTTAGCAAGGCATGGGAGCTTCCCTTGTCATGGTCTTGGAAGCCATGCACTGTATAAAACTGTGATGATCCTGAGACTACTGTGCTGGAGTGAAGTTCAGGCTACCCAGCGTAGGCCAAGTTCAGGGCCAGTACTAGCATTAATGCTAGTTTCACATTGCCAACCCCGTGAGTGAGGTCATCCATCTCAACCTTCCTAGTCACTCCAGCTTCTTCAAAGGTCACAAGTGAGCTTGGTGAGAAGTGATCACATCTTTACACTACTAATTTTTTTTTGAGTAGTTTTAAATGCAGCATTAGAAAACCCACAAGGAAAGGGTGACCAGAGTGGGAGATGAAAGTCCTTGGGAATGCTTCTGTAGGGAAGTACACCCAAGATCCATAAGGGGTGTTTCTAAGAATCGGGACTGGTGTACACAAAAATTCCCTGCTCCCACATTCACATGTCCATTGAGATTGCTACAGTTCCAGTCTTGTTTATGCAGACCTTTCTAGAAGAGACAGTTTCACAGCACATTTCTTAATATTGTTGCTCTAATAATCTTTCCACCCCTTCTTCCTCAACATTCCCCAACAGCTTCTCGGATGAGGGCAGAGAGCTACATTTACATATAGATGAGTTTTAGAATGTACTTAGGTATTATGCTGATATAGCAAAGTGGTGGCAGTAGTTTCTTTTTAAGGTCCATTTCCTCACTGGTTCCTGGAAGATGGCAAGATTTCCAGTACCAGGCATGATTTCCCTCCTGTCCAGTTAGAAAACTATTGGATGCTTCCTACATGTGAGGACCACTTATTGCACCATTATTTCTTGCCCTGCTGGAAATTATGTGGTTTGCAACTATTGCAGCTGGTTGGAACTGTTGAGTTGCTTCACTCCTGAGACAGCTTGCATAGTCTTTTCTAGAAACATGAAAGCTAGACTTCAGAAAAGAAGCTTTCAGACCATTTCCAGTTCCTATGTCACAAATGTGTGTGGTCTTCATCAGCCAGTGTTTATGTTCAACCCCTGAGAGGCAACTAAGGGCTGCATC
Source organism: Cricetiscus sungorus (assembly GCA_030556225.1). Taxonomy (NCBI): domain Eukaryota; kingdom Metazoa; phylum Chordata; class Mammalia; order Rodentia; family Cricetidae; genus Cricetiscus; species Cricetiscus sungorus. The sequence goes on from JANBXA010000734.1 coordinate 5,880,712, forward strand.
AATAATCTATATCCTTTTGGGAATCACAAAAGGAGGTTTCTGGTGCCTGTTACTAGGGCTTCTGTTAGTCTATGGTTCTTATAAAGAGTCAGCCCAAGTGACTTAACTTTCTTTCAGATTATGTATACATATATGTACATATATTCACATATTGTATATAATTTTAGATGAATATAAGATTATGCAGTTCCTCTAGGTGAAGCAATCTTGGTGTTATTTGTCCTTTGCCCTCCCTTCTCCATCTGTGTTGAAATTCCTTCACCAAGTAATTCTGTTTTTCAGTTCATGTCACCTGTATTGTGCAGTTTCCCTCCCAAGCCACCCAACTGTCCCTTTATACCTTTCTGGTTTCTGCATTTAGTTCATGTTTTGTAATAACTATACAAATTTGGAACTGGGAACTGCAGATGAGAGAGAATATGAACCATTTTCTTTCTGAGTTTGGGTTACCTCACTCAATATGATCTTTCCTAGGTCCATCATCACTATTATTCATATTTGGTACTCTGGCCAATTATATATGAGTCTTTGCATCGATCATTACCCATTGACAAAACAGTCTCTGACCAAAGTCAAGATCAGTTCTGTGGATTTACACATGGATAACCGTTCATCAAATCAATAATTGTTTCTCCTAGTACCTAAGATCTCCTTAGTCATAAGCTTTGGACAAGGCTTACAATATTAGATATACAATATCAGATATCCTATGAAGCAGGTCCCATAGCCAATCAGGTAGTAGTTTATTAATCCATAACCACCATGTCACTATTGCACTAGTGGACATATTTTGTGTATTGTAGGCTGGTTTGTAGCACGTAAGAGCCAGTGCTGGGTGAGACTGTTGCTGTTTTTCTCCTCCTGCTGTACGCACAGCACCTGATGACATTGTATAAATCAGCCACCAGGAGAGCGTTAGTTCCAGGTAGGCTTCTCTGTCTTGAGCATCCAAAGTGAATGGTGCCTTCAGCAATAGAATTTTACCATCTAGCTTATGAGCAACCAAGAACAATAGCAATAACATACACAGGTTTGGTGCCTCTGGGACCCCTCTGACTAATAACTCTTTGTACATGCTCTTTGCTCTCTTATTAGTTATTAACCCTTCTCTCATTCTTCATTGTCTTTTGTGTAAAGCTTTCTTGGAATAGTAGAACATTCTCCTTTTGTTACTTTATGTTTTCACTATTTCTTTCTTTCCTTGGGTTATAATGGACAGGCACATTTTCTTTTTCCCTTCTAAAGTTTGGATAGTGCTGTTAAATTCATACTCCCAAGGACTCAACACACGAATAATGTATCTGGTGTAAGTGAAGATGTGGAGTTTTATATTTGCTAGCGATCATGGCAAGTTAATAAGGCATTTTCAAATCTGTACATTTTGAAGTTGTTTATATCTTCTATCTGAGAGAATATGGAACACATTGTGCATGGCATTTGTAGTTTGTAGACTTACACAAAGCTTAAAAATTGTTCTTTGTGTGTTCCAAGGAACTAGTAAAAGGTGAGAGACAGTATTAAGTGAGAAATGCAGACTGTGATGAATTAGACTGATTGTTCATACTCAAGTTCTCTCCTGAGGATAGAAGCAGAAGTACACTGAATGAAGTCAGTGATTGTGAACATGTTTGCTCCACATGCAATAGTGCCTTTAATTTCAAACCAACTTCACGATGTCACTGACTTTATACCTATTTTCTCATGGTGAGGATGCAGGACCAGGGAGACTACATAGCTTGCTGTAAGTTATAAGAGCAGTCCACACAAGAGCTGCCAATGAAGGCCAAGGTCTCATGTTTGACCTCTGTGTCCTGGTGTTTGTTGTTTGGTTCAGACAGGAATGATGAAAGAACCAAGGGTTGACTAGCAGATGACCTTGTTCTGTCCCTGACAGGAACCATATGACAAAAGAATAGTAACCACCAACACCCATGGAGCAAGCACATTGCACTGTAGACTCTTGCTTTTCACATAGTCCTGGGGCGGTTTTATCACTGTTTCCTTAATTCTCGTAAGAGGTAGCTGAAGGCTACAAGTGTTAGATAACTATCTCAGGTTCACAGGCTTTGAGGCCACACACCTTGACTCTAGGACCTGTCTCATTATATCTCCAGGAATCCATCCTGTGTCACCCTTTGCAGGTTTTCTAGAAGAGCATTCCAGCAGTCTAAAGGAGAAGTGTGACCACTTCTGCTTTGGGCACTTTTCCTTCCTCATCTCTCTGGTTAACACACTGTGTCAAAGCCCTTGTGCTGTCCTGAATGCTCAGTGCTGCTGAGTGATGCCCTATATATGCTAGAATTAGTGAAAATCAACATTAAGGCAAACATTGCTATTCATTTTTCATTGGTATAGGAACTGGATTCAGGAAAGTTAAGTAACTGCTTACAGGTACAGAGTGAACCACTCACAGAACCAGGGTTTCAACTTGTCTTTGATTTACTCCAATCCCTTGGGCCATCCCACTTCCTTGGATAGCTATCCATAACAACCTCCCCTCAGTATCTGTGGAGTGATTGCTTCCAGTTCCTTTGTCACATACCAAAACTCACACATGCTCAAATACTTGGATAGAACCATAGTATTTGCATCTCACACTCATCCTTCTGAATACTTTAACCATCTGTACATTACTGAATGTATCTGACATATATATGTCATATGCAAATAATTGTTATGCTGAACTACAGTTGTTTAGGGACTGATGACAACAATAAACACCTGTACCTGCCCAGTAAAGATGGGTTTGTAGAACTGAGCAAGGTGGTGGACACTAATCTAAAGCACTTGGAGGACCATGGGGTGTTAAGAGCACTTTCCCGCCAGCCTGGTCCCACAGCTTCATCAGCCCCAGAGACATTGTATTAGATGTATTAGATGTAAAGCGGTTATCCTGTTACTATCGTTTCTTATTGGCTAACTCTATCTTAAATACTAACTCATAATTACCAATTTATGTATTTCTACATGGTCTTATCTTACTGAGAATGCCAGACTTGAGTCCTCTTCTCTTGAGATCACATCGAGACCCTCTCATGTTTCCCAGAATCCTCCACTTCTCCTAGTCCCACCTATCTTGCCTTCCTATTGGCCAAAGTGATATATTCATTAACCAATAAGAGAAACATATTTACAGACTGACATCTCCCATCAATGAGGTAGGAGGAGGATCATGATTTTGATGTCAGGTTAAGATTCAAGACTGTGTTTCAAAACACTAGTCAAAGAAATAATCCAATCTTCAGTTGGTTGAATTTGCTTTTGTGGTACCTGTGAATTAGTCATAGTTCTTATCTTACCTTGCCCTGGCCAAAGCTTTGACATAACTGTTCTCATTTTTTTTACTTCCCCTTTTGTCTCTGCTTCCTCTTTTTTCTATGTTTCCTCTTTTGATCCTTTGCTGTGTGAGCTCTGCTTGGAATTGGGAAGAGTGTAAACTAGGTGAACAGAACTACACTAACAGAGAAATTACTGATATTAACAGGAGATGTGACTGTTTAGCTATGGCTTAAGAGAGTGTCCTGTTTAGTTCAGACCCCTTCAGTAGAACTGACTGGTAAACTTGGTAGAGGAAGGAGCTCTTCAAGAACAAGGGCAGTTTTAAAATTATGTAAGGCAAGAGGTTCTTAACGTACTATGCCGAGATACCCTTCTCCTTCCCCTTGTCCCTTCCCCTTCCCTTCCCCTCCCTTCCCTCTTCCTTCCTCCCCAGCAGAGACATTTGAGTGACACTGTTAGACCCCAATGTTTCATACAAGAATCAGTGTGTAGTTTCCCCCTCTGTCTTCCCTTCCCCCTCCCTCTTGTCTTTGTCTTTTCCCTCCATTTTTCTCTAGTTGATCATGGGGTTTGGTTTCTAATGTTTAAAAAAATGTGTTTAATAAACAGTTTTATTTGTTCTACCCTTTCCAAAGCATACTCGAGGCTTCTTAGGACTTAATAACATGAATTAAATATGAAAACATAGGTATGATCTTAAAAGAGAAGATTAAACAAGTGGCTAGCTATAGTAATTTAGCAGAATTTTATGACTAAGACATTTTCTGTCCACTTCTTGGCAGTCAGAGCAAGATAAAAAGGAGATCCTAAATGCTGTTTTTTAAAATGAGAGACAGAAAAACAGTGGACCCGAGAAGAAAGGATGTGGAGCGGAACTGGGAAAAGTAGAAGGAGGGGAAACTGTAATGAAGATATATACATATATATTATAAGAAAAGAATGTATTTTCAATAAATAAAAGTAAAATAGGAAAAAAGAGGAATAGACATTTGGAATTTATAAGAAGTTGACATAGTTGTAAAAAGCAGAAAGGAGGAAGTGCTTAGCAAATACTGAAAGGTGACAACAGCCTTTCAACTGTGGGCTTCCTGGGGGTTTTATGTGATAGCAGTATCCTTGGCAACAACTTCAAACAAACACTGATACGGTTTCGATATTACCCTTCCTTGTAGTTGAAGACACAGCATTAAAGGTAAGCCCAGTGTGGCAGACTTTCGAGATGACATGAACTTGAGCACCTCTTAGCAGACCCACCATTTCTCACCCTTGCTTTTCTTCTCGTTTCTACACCCTCTCCTTTAGAGTCCTCTGTTACAGCACCATGAGTGTGATGTGAGAATTCTGTCCTTAATCTATGGCATTATCCACTTCTCATTTGTTGCCTGAGAAACTTAGAACTTTTACTTGTTGGAAGCCCCTTGAGATTTGCACTGTCTTGGTCTGGGTTCCAGTTTCCCTAACTGGCACTAAGAAGAGCCTGGCAGTTTGGATACTTACTGTCACAGGTGGCACACACCTGCCTCATGTGTGCCCATGTGACTGGCTCTGGGCAAGGAACACTTTCCCTCTATGTCTTTGTGACACAAAAATGACGGACCAGTGTGTAGTATGGAGTAGCAGGCATGTGGTAGGCACATTTAAGGATAGAAAACCTTGATGGGTTCTCTGTCACCCTAAATAAAGTAGCAGTGGCTGGAAAAGACTGAATTCTACACTGGTGGGTTTGTTCCTGCTACTCAGGCTTGCTTATGTTTCTGGCTCTCGTATGCAGTGGTAAGTGGGTCTGAGTCAATGGGAGGGCTATTTTTACCACACAGATTCTGTTTGTGTAAGCTTGCACATCAGTTGTCTCTCTCCTTTTTGACAGCAAACATTAATGCTTGAGGACACGCTGCCACTCATTTCGAGGAAATACCAAGTATTTGATATTTATCTGCAGCCAGACAAAATCAGTCTCAAGTTGTTTCCATAGATCTCAAGCATAAATATTTACACAAAACAAGGTTATACATTATCGTATTTGCTCTGTCATGTGTGGAGATAAGATTATTTTCTATGGAAGATTGAAAGTTTTGTTGAGCATTTATTTTATAATAGGCAGCAGGTTCAGAGCATGAGGCTACATCAGCAATAGCAGACACAGTGTCTATTGCAAATCTCTAGTCTTGCTAAGAAGTGAAAAGTTTCAATTGAATTAGTTATGTAAGTAAAATGTTACAAGGAGCTTTGTTTTATAGTGATATTTGAATATCACTAGGAGCTAATACCACATGACTAGGAGCTAAGAGTTTAATAAAAGGCTAAGAGTAGGTAGATTTTTAAATCAAGTATTAAAGGAGACAGGTGGCCTCCTTTGGAAGAATCTATTGAAACAGGAAATGTAGTGAGATTTATTTACACCTTGAAACTTGTGCTGTGTTTTCTAGAAGATTCATGAAATGGAGATTGGATATCTATAAAAAAGTTTTATAATGCTATTAAAAATATAATCAATGAGTTACTTTTAAAATGTGTGAAACATGGTGCATGGCTCATTGAAACATTCTGGTATATTTCTTATTAATTTTATGTGTTAGAGCTACATGTTACACACACAAGCACATACATATAATGTACATGTGAAATTCTTTGTAAGACTCCAGAATGCTCTTTGATATTAAGATGATATTTTTAAATATAATTTAACTCCTTTGTCATCTGCAGTGGTGAGAACATAATTTATTGTTTCTTTAAAGGTCATTAATTCTGTTGATTTTTCCAGATTTACTTTTAAGAAGATGTTTTGCTTTCATTGAAAACTAAGAATTAAAAAATATTTTATGAAGATCTTTTCTGAACCTTTAAAATTAACCATTCACTTGTGGTTGACACACACTTGTGATTCCAGTACCCAGGAAATTAAGACAGAGGGGTACTGAGTTCAAGACCAACCTAGACTGTATAACAAATAAATCCACCGAACACAAAACAAGACAAAAGCCTTCAAAAATTGAATATAATCTGGACTTTTTTTGTAGCATTATTTTATCTCAGGATTTTTAGTTTTCTTTCTTTCTTTTTTTTTTTTTTAATATTCTAAAGTGTGGGTCTTCTTTTACTCATCCATATGAAATAGCTTTTAGTGACATTGTAGATATACTCCAATTAGCTGTTTCTACTGGTACATTAAGTCAGTTATGATGAAAAGACTGTGCCAGACTTTAATCCAAGCACTACAGGGGTAGAAGCAGGTGGGTCTCAGTGAGTTTGAGGCCAGCATGTTCTACACAAACAGTTCTAGGTTGACTAGGGCTACAGAGTGAAACCATGCCTTAGAAGAAGAAGGAGGGAAGATGGAAAGAGGTGTTTCTTTCCTTTTTGTCTTTCTTATTCACATTTTCTTAACAAGAGTTCATTGGCCTCCTGTCCATCCACCCACCCATCCATTCATTCACCCACCCATCCATTCACCCACCCATTCATCCATTCACCCATCCATTTATCCATTCACTCACCAATTTTGTATTAAGGTCCTACTATATTCAAGAGAATATGCTAGAGTCTGAATGTGTGAATAGGTCCTCTAAAAATGAAGCACTGAGACATAAGACTTGGTGAGATGGAATCAGGAAATGTTACTTTCTGTGTGCAAGGTTTAATATTAGTCTGTAAGAGTTTCTAAGAGTCTGTAAGACAGCAAGGCAAAGGTTCCCTTCTGGGAGGTGGGTGAGAGCATCTAGAACCTTTTGAGCGAGGCTGAGATTTTTTGCTTTTATTTATATGAGAGGGAGCACACTGGACTTCTTTCTATCTATCTATCTATCTATCTATCTATCTATCTATCTATCTATCTATCTATCTTATTTTACATATTGATCCCAGTTACCTCTCCCTTCCTCCTTCTATCTCTCTCTTCCATGCTCCCCAACCATCCTCCCATCCCACCCACCCCCCACTCCATTGGGAGGGCGGTGCCTTCCAGGAGGGGATCAACAAAATCTGTCAAGTCATTTGGAGTAGGGGCTGGGCCCTCCCTCCTGCCTCTAAGTTAAGGGAGTATCCGTCCATGGGGAATGTGCTTCCAAAGTCCTTTTGTGCACCAGGGTACATCTTGGTTCTACTGTCAGAGGTCCCTTAGACTGCCCAGGCCTTCTAACTGAGACCCACCTTCAGTGGGTCTGAGTTGATAAAATGCTGGTTTCTCAGCTATCAGACTGGGGGTCCATGGGCTCCTCCTTGTTCAGGTCAGCTGTCTCTGTGGATTTCTATAGTCTGGTCTTGTCCTCCCTCTCTGCACACAGGACTTAGCACCTAATAAAGCAAGTGTGATCAAAGGCATTTGTTCATGGCTTGAAGTGTATATTCTGTACTTCAATTCTATGACATATTTAGTGTCTTTACCATGGTTTAAACTCATCACATGCATATTAACATGCTAGGAAGTATGAGAAGCAGTCTTCCCGAGAAGCCCACATCCTTTCCTTTTTTCCCCCTTACTAATGGGGATTTTAAGTTATTCAAAAAGTATTTGTTATGGTCTTTGCTCAATCTCCTTTTTCAGATACAAAATTGGTAAAGGACTGGAGGATTTAAAAGCTGTTAAGCCAGTTGGAGAGACATATATCCATGAAGGACTAAAGCTTGTAAGTCATTTTATATTTGTAGCTATGGGAGACTGTGATTTCACATTATATAAGGAAAATTTCTTTACATGTTTATGTCTATTTTTCCAGTGGTTTAACCATCCTAGACATGAGACTGTGAGAAAACACCACTTTTTGTCACTGTTGATAGGCAAAATATTTCTGTATTTTGTCTCAACAAATCTTCTGCTTCTGTCTGGGACTATATTCAGGTTAATCATTCATAATCAATCATAGGTATAAAAATCTCAGTGATATATCCACATATTTCAAATAAAAATGCCAACACAAGTACCTGGTTTTATCAACTAGTACATATAAATGTGCATGTGTTATTTTGTAATCCTTAATACTTTATTTTGTCATATCTACAAATTCAGCCCTATAGACCATGTTGGCTAAAGTTAAAGATAGCTTGGGTGGTGCTGGCCCATGTCTTTAATCCCAGCACTGGGGAGGCAGAGGAGGTCTGTGAGTTCCAGGACAGCTAGGGCCATACATAGAAACCCTGCCTTCATCCTCCCTCCAAAGTTAAAATGAAATGGTTAGTTGTGTAATTATTTTTCATTTTTAGGCAAATGAACAAATTAAAAACGCAGGAGGCTTGAAAACCTCCAGCATTATAATTGCTTTGACAGATGGGAAGCTGGATGGTCTGGTACCATCTTACGCCGAGAGTGAGGTGAGTACTGAGTGAAGGATGTTCAAACCCACTATTGCACTTAGCTGTGTGCTCACATATAGCTTATTTGAATGTCTCTGTCCCCCCCTCCCTCCCTCCCCCTCTCCCTCCCTCTCCTTTTTTTTGTTTCTTCATAGGCAAAGAAATCCAGGACACTTGGCGCTAGTGTTTATTGTGTCGGAGTCCTTGATTTTGAACAAGCTCAGGTGAGTTACACGAGATCTGTAAACTATAACTCACTAACTTGCCTTAAAGATAGTCAAAAGAGCTCTTCTGTTGTGATTTATAAAGATTTTGCATAAAATGATGTATGTTTTGGGTTTCCTAAAATGTCAGAATGTTTATAGGTCTTATGGAAAATGAAACTCAAAATGAATTTCTTGAATATTTATTTGGTGTGGGTTTTAAAAGAAGACAAATGTTTAGATTAATGCATGTAAATGTCCTTTTACCTTATTGGCAAGACTATGAAGACAGTTATATCTAGAAAGTCTTATTTGCAGGAATTTGAAGAGTCCATTTAGAGATCTTTGAGATAGTTTTCATAGATAAATCTATGTTTTCATGAAGTTTTCTCACAAATCTCTTTAAATTTAATTTCTATGTAATGGCTAATTTCATAATCTCCTGCCATTTACAGCAGTTAGACCACCTCTATATTGCTTTGACTCAGTGATCTCAGTTCATTCATGGTAGTATCTTTGGAAGGAAATTGGTCTCCTCACTATCAGTCCTTGACCTTAAATTTTAGTTGTATTTTATAATTACATACCACTCTTCTGTGTGCATGTGTATTTGTGTGTGTGTGTTTATATATATTTGATCATTAAAATAATTGTACGATGCCACAAAGTGAATGAGTCATAGGCAGTAACTTGTCAGAAGAATGTAACCCAAGTAGTTTTCCATGCAAGTTTATAAAGGGCTGCATGTCTCAACCTCCCCTTAAGCTTTCCTCTTCTTCCTAAAGCTGGAAAAAATTGCTGATTCTAAGGACCAAGTTTTCCCTGTCAAAGGTGGATTTCAAGCTCTTAAAGGGATCATCAATTCTGTGAGTATGCCTCTGGGGTCTATAGAGCTGACAACTTTACCTGTGGTAGTTAGCTGCCAACATGATGTAATTCTAAAGAGCCAAGCTTCTTTGTCCATGAGCTTTGACAGCGTTTTCCATGCGTGCTCTGCCATCCTGGGCTGGTGATGTCTAGTTTGAGATTTTCACAAACTACCTCTGACATCTCCTCCCTTTCAGCGAGGGGTTAACCATCTCATACCTCGGGAGTTTCTCCAGGCTTTATAGGAGAAACATAAAATAAAAAAAAAATTTGATGGGAATGTGTGATGGCCGCCTCCTCCAAGCCTGCTTGTGGATTAGTCAGGCAACTTGATCCAGAGGCTGAAGACTTGACAGCAGTTGCTCTTCCCATTTAAATGATTAATAGTTTTCCTGTTTGGGATTCAGCAGCATCTTCCCTGGGGATTGTTAGACTCTGGGCTTTCCTGAGCAGGGTCTGGCGGGGAAGGCGAGGAATGAAATTTGGAGTCGAGTTCCTGGCTCTTGCCTTAAGAGTTTATGTTTCATTTTACTGCCTTTTGCTAGAAGCACTAGGAACAGTTGCTATTAAGTATTTATGGTATTTGGTAAACATCGCCCTAGACTGCAAAATCTTTTCCCTTAATCTTTAGGCATTTATAAAAGGGAGAAGTATCTCACTGCCAGCACTAGGCTCTGGCATTTTAAAGTTCTCTATAAAGATCATGTCTCTCTGATAGACAGGGTGAGATTTATTGGCTTTGGTTTTACAAAATGAATGGAATTTTTAGAGAAGACACATAATTTGGTTCAGTCACATCTAGTGGACATCCCAAACATAAATGCAGAATAGATCAGAGATTAAATCATTGCAGGATTTTAGTAGATTATTAGTTTTGAATTTTTAGGGAAGAATTGCTGTGTGAAAATAGTTAAGTTTTATGGCCAAGTTCAGGGTAAATAACAATACGATGTAAATTTTGAAATCCAGGGGGAGGGATGAATAGTTGAGTCCCAGTAAACTGGTCAGTGGTGCGCATTTCTGACAGATTTTTATTGGGCTTGGGGAAGTGCATGTTCAGACCCCTCTGGGTTATGTTCTTTGATTTTCCTTCTGTTGTTGTTGTTCTCTGCTTATGAAGCTCAATTCAGAATCTTCTAGACAACAGGCTAGTTCCCCAACTATAGTTGTGGAATAGAAATACAGTTATGTTTCTCTTCAGGGAAACTTTAGGATGTGACTCAGGTATACTGCAGCCTGTCTGCATTGAAGCTCTTGGTGAATGTTAGCTTGAATAAGGTATGTCAGAAGAATCAGCAGGATGCTAGAAGGAGTCATATATGCCAGGCACAAATTTTGCAAAACCACTTGCAGCTCATCTGACGGTGCAGATGGGCACCGTGTTGTTAGCACAGTTCAGCTCAAACTCTTTCATCACCCCTGAGGAATAGGCCTCTTGGGAAACCTTGCAGGGTCAACAGGTTGGAGATTTACAGCTGTCTCAACTCAGTAATATCTGAAGTATTTATTCGTGTGATGACAGCTTGGGGTTGTGTCTTTCTTTGTAGAAATAAGATGCAATTCAACTACTTCATCTTTTTTTTTAGGACAGAAGTTGCTTAGTCTCCAAGAATACACAAGACCCTTATTTGTCCTTAAACTTGAATCATGTTTTATGATTACACATTATTGCCTTTTTTGAAACATACATTTTTTTTTTACTTAAAATAAATATAGCGTACCTTTCAGAGTGATGACAAATAGGAGGTATTCTTCTATTCATTTTTTTTATCAAACTAATGGCTGAAATTGTACTGTGGGGTGAATTTAAATAAAGCTAAGCAAACAGAATAAATAAGAATATGTAAGTCTTTCAAATAAGTGAGAGGAGGGGAAGTGTAGTCACCTCATGGGATTAAAAAGAAACCAAGATCATAATTGGTCAAATGTAAAATGGATAGGACATAAACTGATGTGAAGTTGGACTTGGTTTGGATATGTGAAGCTGTAGAAAGCTTTTTGTGGTAGAATTTTATCAGGGCTCTGACAACTGGAGTAGGTGTAATTATAAACAAAGCTCACTTGAGTGGGACTGCCTGAGCTCAGTGATTTAAAGACTAAGATTACGAAGATGTACATGTACACTTATGAAATGAAAGATTATCTTAGAGCCTGGCATCTGTGTGATGGTCATGAGGGTTTAGGAAGAACAACCAATAGAATTGGATAGAGATTTATAGAATGGAGTTATGTGTTTACAATCTCTTACAGTTGTCCTTGTGAAAGATGGCAAAAGGGATGGAGGCAGTCTGAGGTTGGCAGGAGGAGGACCAGGTGGGACTTCCAACCTGCTGCTATGGAGCCATGTGACTTGGAATGTATCCCGTAATGTAATTCCTCTGAGTTTTAAATTTCATCAGTGGAATGGAAGTGATGAATTGTTTTTCATTAGATCGTTAAGAGCATTCCAGGGCAGGGGTGCTGGACTTGAAAACATTTGGTGGGAAGCTAGGAGCAGAGATCAATAACCATATAAGATGTAGCAATTGATCCATCTGTGATTAAATCTATAGGGAAAGATGTTCAGCAATGTGTGTGCCAAGGTCTTAGGGATAACAGGATATAACTATATATGGGTTAAATTCAGTGAGTGAGTCATAGGAAGGATTTCTAGATGGTGTGATAATCAATGTCAAGTGTTTGGTCACACACTACTTCCAAATCTTCAGGTCATGGGATCAAGACTCAGTCCCAAACTCGGTAATGAGATCTGGATTTGCTATATCAATAGTTATGTAAAATGTCAGAACCCTACATTCACAAAAAGGCCACAATTTCTTTTGAGAGAGCCCCCTTTTCCAGTGCTACTCAGAGCTATGTATCAAAAGGGAATATTTACCCAAAGAATTAGTTCCTTAAGGCAGGGGATTTTTCACTTGTTCAGAATAAAACTAAATTAAGGACCTAAGTGGGGAAGTATTCAGCAGGTTGGCTTCCCTGGCCAGAATGAAGTCAGTAGAGTGAGCCTGAACCTTCAGCCATGTAATTCTTAACTCATTGCAATGACTCCTAGGCTTAGGGGCGGTACCAGAGCTGTTGTCATATTATCTGTGATAGACAGATAATAAAACAGTGAATTTGGATAGTGCAAAAGTTACCAAAGCCTAAGAGGTCACTGGATCATGGGACTAAAGGAGCAAAAAAGGAGAATCAAGTGTAACATCTGTAACATCAGCATTTGGCCCCTAATATGGATAACTTAGGAGTTATCTTCTGTCAGATAACTTCTGACAGGAGATAACTTCTGTCAGAGTGGACAGAAGTCTACTGGGCAACACAGAAGAGGTCAGCAGAGAGAGGGGAATCCAACTGTCTGTGAGAAAAAAATCTCGATGGGGACGTCCCTTTGAAAACTGGAGGACAAGTTAAATGTTACGGTTGGAAATTTTTAAGATTGAGTCAGTACACCTTTTGTCATTTCTCCCACCACTTTGACTGCAAGCACAGCATACATTTCTATTTTTTCTAAACTTCAGATTATTTTTTAAAATTTTAGTCATTGGAATTATTTTTTGGTTCTCTGAGGAAATGATTACAAGATTTACATTTGAAAATGAAACTGTATTTGAACTACTGAAAGTCAGACTGACTTGTGAGTACACCGTGTTTTATGGTCAGTGATTCATTACACAATGCTGTTGAAGAAAAGATAAAAGTAAAACAAACCCACAGATTGATGAAAGAGCAAAAACAAAAATGTTCCCTGGAAACTCCCCTGCTTTTATTTTTTAAAATAGAGCATTGGTGTTCCACTACTTGGAATGATTTATACAGGTTTTGTTTTTAATAAGAGTATCTTGGAAAAACTAGTTTCATAGAAAGACCGTGATCCAAAACTTAAGAACACTACATTCAGGGTAACTGTGGTTAATGAGAATTTTGTTTGAAAAAGATCTACCATAAAGTACAGGTGCATAAACAGAAAGGGAATGGCCCATGGTAAAGTGTATTCAGCAATACATACTTTCTAGGAGGAACTGTACAACATAGATTTAAAAAGCTACTTCATCCAAAGTGCTAGAAATATGAACATCAGCATCTGGAGCTAAACAGTTACTACTTGTGTTCATTGTTGTTTCACTTGAAAAAAAATCTGAGTGGGTGTAAAAAAGAGGAGATACTCCTTTCTCTCTTGGCAAAGGAAGAAGTTGGAGCCTAATAACTGTTCCCCACATAGACTTTAGTGACCGTCTTAGCTGGGGAAACCTGTATTTGTAAAATCATGCTCGACAAAAAGCTCAAAACTTGAGTAACTGTAAAGATGTAGTCTTAAGGAGAAAAGAAACCAAATTGCAAGATTTATTCAGACCTGGAGTCGGTTTTCAGGATGCTGGCTAGAAGTTGAATGATAACCAGGGATTAGAACATAGACTCCCTTTTCCTTTTATCTAAAGTCACAAGGTTCCTTAGTTTTTTTTATTATAATCAAGCTATTAAGCTATTATAAGAACAAAATAATCTTCTGATTAGGATACTGTACATAATTACAAAAAAAAAAAAAAGGAGAAACCACTTCAGAATGAAGAGCTATCCACATGACTGTAATGGAATTCACAGACAATTTTAAATGAGGGGATGCTCCTTCTTCCTTCCTTCCTTCCTTCCTTCCTTCCTTCCTTCCTTCCTTCCTTCCTTCCTTTCTCTTTCTTCCTTCCTTCTTTTCTTCCTTTCTTTTTTCCTTCCTTCCTTCTTCCTTCTTTCCTTCACTCCTTTCTTTCAGAAATGCTAAATTAATAAAGCAAGACAAATAAAATATAGTGCATAAGCATAAAAACACTAAGCAGTCTAAACCTTGCTATGAGCATCAATTGCTTCTACTTATCAGCTTCTGCCAATGCATGCCTATTCCCTTTTTGAGCTCTAAGAGCAATTTCCCAAGGAATACAGATGCAGCATAACCACAAATACCCCCAGTTATTGCAGAACTTACAGCCTACAAAGAAACTGACTCCTTGTTAATCTAGATAGTTATACAATATATGAACATTCAAAGTTAACTTTGAGTCCACATAACTTTGATTTCACCCTGTTATTCGTGTTGTACTCCAGCTGGGTCACAGCTGATAAGAATTCACTTACTCCAAGTGTAAGAATGAAAAAATATTAATCTGTAAAAGTAGGTAATCCAGAAAAGAAAACTGTCTGAGGGATAGCTGTACCCAGATTGATGAATGTTGTCTATGGCTTTATTTATTTGTTCTCTCCTGCATAGAGGAGGAATAGAGGGTAGGGCTTGCAGAAGGCTGCAATGGTCGTCTGTGGTCAGCAAGCCCATCGGAAAGTAACCACTACTGACAGCACTCAGACCACAGGCCTTGGATCAGAGATTTGTCGTAGTAAACTGAGTAATGACATTATGTCAACATCATTTAGGCCTCTTGGAATAATCTTCATCTTTGTCCCCATGGCCTGACATTCAGGTCAATAGGGAGCTGTCATGATAAGTAGCCTCACGAGGGCTATTTGAAATAGGAGACACTTTTTTCCAACAAAGAAGAGGCTTTATCCACAGAAAAGAAGATGAAAACATGTTCTGGGGTGGGAGGGGGGAGAAATCAGTAAATAGTACAGCTTACCATAATAATTGAACACATTTAAACTGTTCACAAACACTCTAAACACAACACATTTATTCTAAATTCTCTTTACCTAAAGATGAAAATGGAGAAGTTAAATTGATTATTTTATTAACCAAACTTATGATTTGATACCTAATACACACATTCAGCAATTTCTTTAAGACTTAGATTAAATTATAGCTTAAAGAAATGAAATCCACTTTTAATTATTAATTTCTGCTTTATGATATTCTGTGAGAAAACTAAACTCTTGGCATTAGGTAATCAAAAAAAAAATTCCAGTGTTCTATTTTTTAACACTGACCTGTAAGGGCTAGGTTTTTGTTATGGTTTCTGTTCATGTGTGTGAATAAACATGTCCCTGTAGAAGTCAGAAGATATATAAGATATAGATATATCTGTAGATATAAGAACAGCACGTTCTTATATCCTGGGGCAAATAATAGTACTAGGGAGCATGGTTAGAAATAGAAATAGAGGCAGTTTATCAAGAAAGAAAATGCATGCCAGAGAACAGGAGTGGACTAGTGAGTGGAGGGAGAAGGACCCCCAAAGTTGGATCTGCAGGGGCATGAGAGTTTATAGGACATTTACATAGCACCAGCTCTCCCAAGGTTGGTTTTTTTCTCACACATATTCTGTTCCTTCCATGAACTCCAGGTGAGAAAGAATTTCTAGCCTCCTGGCCCACCGGTGTCTTCAATTCTAAGTCTTCAATTCTTATTTTGATGCTCCCATCTCTAGACCTCACACTCTCCACACAATAGAATCAGAACTCTGAGTGTACATCATTCTCAACTGAGAACAGTCAAAGACAGTGATTCTATCCTAGATTTGTCAGGTAAAAATTAGACATTTGTCACTTAGGCTTTTCTTCCTGGGTGATTTGCAAGAAGAGGGAGAACCCATGTTGAGAAACAGGTCAGGATGTTGTATGCTGTCCTGAGTAATGGGCCAAACATCTTTATGTAGCTGGTTATTTTTACTCTTTGCTTTTTGGGAGCCCTCCATCCAGCTCCCAAATAAATACACAGAGACTTTTCTTTTTTTATGAATGCCTGGCCTTAGCTTGGCTTGTTTCTAGCCAGCTTTTCTTAACTCAAATTATTCCATCTACCCTTTGCCTCTGGGATTTTACCTTTCTCTATTCTATATACTGTTCTTTACTTCTTCATAGCTGGCTGGGTTGCTGAGTGGCTGGTTCTTGATACCCTCTCTCTTTCTCCTTTTCTTATTTATTTTCTTTGCCTACCAGCCTCTTCTACCTCTCTCTCCTGCCTAACTTTTGGCTGTTCAGCTTTTTATTAGACCAATCAGGTGTTCTATACAAAGTAACATAGCTTTACAGAGTTAAACAAATGCAACATAAAGGAAGGCAACACATCTTTGCATCATTAAACAAACATTCCACAGTATAAACAAATGTAACACATCTTAAACTAATATTCCACAGCTCTAAATCACTCAAAGCATGGGGTTGTAACTAACATCACGTTTAATTAAAATATTATTTCTTAGAGAAAATATATGTGGTTAGGTTACTCAGCAACCATGGAGAAAGCATTGATCTCATATCTGGATCCTAAAAGACACGAGGGAAATCACATTGTTCCAGCTGTGTGGCTGCTTGCTTTATGTACATGGATTGCTCGATACCAAAGCTCTGTTATTGGGACTTTAAAACTAATACCATTCAGTGATTTTTTTTCTTCTTGCAAGACACAAAGTTTTGAAACTTTTGCATTTGTGAGCTATTCCTTATATCTTCATTATACATTGTATAGGAGCCACTTAAACTAATCATATATAGGAGGGTGTTTCAACAAAGGCATTTAAACAGGACACTTGATCAGCAGTTGGAATAATATACAGGACATAGAGTTTTTGCATCACAAGCTTATAAACACAAGACTTTAAATGGTGATGTGTGTACCAATAGTGACTCCTCATAACATCTACCTCCTGGAATTTCACTTCTTCATGGTCCACTCAGCAGATGTAGATTAAAAGGGTCTTAGAGGCTATGTGGTTCACAAAGGAAGAAGGAAAAAAACTAAGATAAAGAATAATGAAAAACCAGCCCTCAGCAGGACACTTGGCACACACACACACACACACACACACACACACACACACACACACACACACACACAGAGATGCACACACACACACACACACACACACACACACACACACGAGCACACACACAGACACTCATACACACACACCCTCCAAGTATGCCCCTGAGAGAATGTATGGTATTTATCTTTCTGAGCCCTCCCCTGTTCCCATCCCCCAATCCACTCCTCTTCCATTTCTGTTTAGGAAAGGATGGGTCTACCATGAGTGTTACCAAAACATGGCCTATCAAATTGCAGTAGGACTAAGCACTTTTCCCATGTATTAAGGCTGGGCAAAGTTTTCAGGTGCACAGGTTGTGGGCCTATGCAGGAGGTAGTAACCCAAATTTCTTTTCACCAGGGCCACAAGCCTTACCCTTTGGAGACAACTTCTGCTTTCCATCCTCAGCAGGCACCCCTCTGCTCTCAGTATGTTTTGCTTGGCACCCTCCATGAGTCACCTGTGCTTTTGTGTACACAGTTTAGATTTCCTCCTCATAGTCTTGCAATTTCTGGCTTTCTTCTTCTCTTTCTCTCTTTGGAGAAGAGCTGATTTTTTTTTTTGTTCTAATTCCTCTTCACTAGTTCATGCAGATGCAACTTCTAGGTGATCGTCTAACCTGGGAGGTCTCCATTTTAAGGTTCTGGGCTTCTCACTTGGTGTCATCACTTATAGAGAAGATGACACGAACTATTGTGCTTCAATGGTAATTGATGTTTAAAGTATATTACATGTAAACTACTGCATTCCAACATAAATCAATTAATAATTTAAATTAAATTCAATTAATTTATCTAGTTGTTGCCTTCTTAGCATAACTAAGGATATGCAAATTCTAGATGAGGAAAGCAAATATACAAGTCATTTTTATTTCTAAACCTATACTAATTTTCATCATTCTCATCTACTTACCCTCTTCTATTACTATTTTTCATTTGGAAGTGATTTTGGTAAACTTCATTTCAAATTATATTATCCTGTGTTTCTAAAATTCATAATTTGTAGAAGGGCTAGGTGCTTTTTCCTACAACTGCCTTGACTTATCTGTACCCTAATGTGATTGTTGGCTTAATGGTTAGAGAAACATTTTTGATGCTACCTCTGATTCATTTTTCCCAATGCAAGCAGCCAATGGTTGCATTGCATATATAAAACAGTGTGTTCAGCATGAAGTGGGCTCTGCTCTGTAATTTGTTGAAGTTTTTCAAAAAGCATCTTCTTATACATGAAGTTTCACTCTCAACAGAAGGCTCAGGTTTGGGACATAATGCCAAGCAAATCCAACTGAATTATGTCCCATGGTGATGCCAACTTCATGACTCACAATGTTTAAAAACTTCCTCCCATTAGCCTAAACTACATTAATCTTACCCATTTTCATTAGTTGGAAAGTTTTCAGTTTAGTCTTAACTCCCAACATTTTCTACCCTCTCTTCTGTATTGTCTTGTTGTCCAAATTCTGTGGAAATATTTAAACATGTTGTTGGCTTGAAACCCCACCCCTCCTAATAAAGCAGCTATATTAGCTTTTATCATCAGTCCCAGTTTTGTTAGTCACAAGTTTTTTTTTTTTTCCAAATGTAAGATCTTACTGGATTTATTTCCTAGACACTGAAGATTCACTCTGATTGGTTCATCGTGTTCATTTGGAAAACACTTTAAAAAGTTCAAATAATGCCCCCTGTTCAGATGCACATTCAGCAGGGAGAGGTCCATGATATTACAGGTGATTTCAGATCCTGAGTGTCTGTATTTCCGCTGTAACTGAGAAGCACAGGAAATGTTTGTAGTTTTTGCCTCAGGACTTCCGTCCTGTCTAGTTACGAGCAGGGGATGTGAAAACCACTGCACTCATCTGTCTTCAACTTTCATCAGAAGAGGAATTGCTGCTCTCGGGCCATCTGGACTTTATCTAACTTTGATAATACTGTGCATGCAAGTTCTAAAAGTAGAGCCAGAGCTGTGGTAACCATGAGCCACAGCTCTTTTCATCCTTGTTTTTCACTGGTAGCCATGTGCCTTGTGTGGTGGTTTCTGTGCTTTGTGTGGTGGCCTCTGTGATTCAGAGCACATTAAGTGGACATGTCCTGCTTGAACACAGACTATTTTTGAGAACAAAGTTTGGCTTTCCCAAAGACTCTGCTTTCTGCAAGCACCACACTTGATGTACATAAGTGAGATTTGCATCTTTGGGAATTGCCCTGGGAGCTGGATTAGGAATACATCGTCCAGTAAAGAAGCTGTTGTATATGAGCAACCTTTAAACTCCAAAACAGAAAACAACAAAGAGCTATATTAAGTGGGAAGTTCAATTTGCTGTTCATCATACCCAGGGACACCCCACTTTGAAGCAGTGTTTATATTTTCTCTGGTGATCTAGGTTTACTCTGATCAAATGTGATTTTTATAATGTACCATGTTAGATTATGCCAAGATA
The DNA here is from genome assembly GCA_030556225.1 of Cricetiscus sungorus. NCBI lineage: Eukaryota > Metazoa > Chordata > Mammalia > Rodentia > Cricetidae > Cricetiscus > Cricetiscus sungorus. Next base: position 5,900,523 of record JANBXA010000734.1, read on the forward strand.
ACATGTGTTTCCAAAGACTTTCATAGCTCTGTGTGTAATGGTGTATTGTTTTCTCTGACAACTTTTGGAATAGGTAGATGACCTCAAGACTGTTATTAAGCATAGTATTCATGTGTTACAATTAGTCTTATAGCTTGCTTTATTTATTATTTATTTATTTATTTATTTATCTATTTATTTATTTATCTGTTTTCAGATATTAGCCCAATCATGTACTGAAATCCTGGAACTGAGTCCTTCAAGTGTCTGTGTTGGGGGTAAGTATTGAGAATTTAAAAATAACATGTTAGAAATTGTTTTTTTTTTTTTCCTCCGAGCTAAAATACATGATTCAAAACTCATGTTGGAAGGAGAATAACAAAATTAACTTTTTTGGCATCTTTTTTTTGTGTAAGAATTTTTAAATAATTCTTTGAAATATTTCTATTTTAAATTCAGATTTATAAGATTTGAATGTTATTTTAAATAATGAGCATATTGTGTGTCAGGCTTTTAGACTGTTCTGTATATTTAGTTCATGTTTGAGACCTTTTCTATGGCAAATAAAATAAGATATAGAACCTTTTTGTCTTACTTGGTGGTCAGGTGTTAGAAGGCACAGAACTGTGTCATTATATCCCCCAGATCCAGGCACATAGGGAAGTGACTTAGGGCCACAGTACAGGAAGGAAGCAGGTGTCAACTGCTCATCAAAGCAGGCTCAGGTCCCCAGATCCCAGACGTCCTTGCCCTGACAGTCCCTCCCTGGCCTATTTTCTTCTTCAAGATTGCCCCAGAGTTCATTTTTAGCACAACTTTACTTAGAAAAGAAAAACATGTTGAGTCCTGGATGAGAAAGAGAATATATCCTGTACTTGCTATGGAGTATCTATCATGGTTATTGGACAGGCTCTTGCTCTCTGCACCCTCTAGCTCCCTAATAAATGGTCATGGAGATGCTGGGCCAGAAGAGTACATAAGGACATTCCAGAGCAGCGGGATCTTTTCTAACTGCAGTGATCATTAGTTTTCCAGGGAAGACAAGGACAAATCAGTGGAAACTTTATTAAAACAACAGCTTTTCTCTGTTAGGCTCAGTCTTCATGCACTTTCCTGACTGTGTCCTGTGTGAATATACAGTTTTACTAATCACCATAGCAACATTCCTTGGGAATTTTATAATCCCCAGTTTTCAGATGGAGAAAGTGAGGCAGAGACAGATTTGTTATTTGGTACTAGTCAATGCTGTTTAGATCCTTACCCATTTGAGAACAGTGTCCATGTTCTCACTGAATTATATTTCAGGTTTTACATGTACATTAATAGAACTTACAAGTAAGCCTCCTTGTCTCAGTGAATGGAGAGTGGCCAAGAGGTTTTATTTTGGTAGTTGATGCCAGTATGTGTGTGGGACCAAGTCAGTAGGGAGAAGTTTGAGACGGTATTAGTATGAATTAAAGTGAAAAGAATTTGAGCATAAAAATCCATTAGACATCACAAGTGGCCTTCACTTGGTTTGTAAACTTCAACAAAATCTGAGCTATATTTTTATAAATCCATGTACTGAAAAATAACAACCAAACCAAATTAAACCAAACCAAAAATAAACAAAACAAACAAACAAACAAACAAAACCCTTCAGAACTTCAATTCAACCAGTCAAAAATAACAATACATTTAGAATATGAACATAGGGACTTTCCCACAAGAGAGATCTATGATGTGAATGTGTAGTCCTATGTGTGTGTGTGTGTGTGTGTGTGTGTGTGTGTGTGTGTGTGTGTGTGTTGGTGGGGGGGAGGGAGGAGGGAGGAGCTTCCAAACTACCATTGCCTTGGAGCTGGCCAATTCCTAAATTGTAATTTGATCAGATCAAATCTCTAACATGTCTTTTGCTTTAGTTTGTCTTTGTGGCAAGAGGCCATCACCAGTGGGATGGCTAACTTATTCTTTTGTAGTCAAGCAGCAAGTATTCTCAGCCTATCAATCAAGAGATTTGTGCTATCAACTTATCTTCTGGCATATTCTTTCATTATCTAACATTTAGTGCCTATTCTTACATTGTAGATAGGGAGACGGTAAATCAACTTCCTGTAGTCATTGTCAACAGCTGTCAGTAATTTAAATGATTGAACCTCTGTTGGATTTTAAGCTTGTATGCAACAGAAGATGAAACAGGTTGACACATTTTCTTTATTTACTATCTGAACTTTATGTCTGAGAGTAGAAACAGAACATTCTTTTTTTGGAAAAGCTGTAAGAATAGAATTCTGCAAATTGAGATAAGCTAGGTAATTATTAATGTATTTTAATTATAATACCTTGGTTACTATTAGGAAGCACTTTAATAAAGATCAAATAACAGCTCTTTGTGACAGTGAATGTTGTCTGCACTGTACCCACCTAGACAATCTAAAGAAAGCCGTCTTGGCTAGAGTTGCATCTTCATGATTATTGGTCAAAAGGATAGAATGAAGAAATGTATTCTAACCGTCTTGATATTTTGGTTGACTTTAATCAAACACTGGCTACAGTGATTGTCTTTCTTTTTATCTCTAGAGAAATTTCAAGTTGTCCTGAGTGGAAGAGCGGTCACATCCAACAGTCATGATGACAGTGTCTTGTGCACATTCACTGTGAACAACACATACTCAAAGAGTGAGTCTCTACAAATGCCATGTCTCATAAATGTCTTCACCTTGCACAATCTTGAGTATTTTCTTCTTTAAAAAGTATTTATTTTTATTTTATGTGTATGAGTATTTTGCCTGCACATATATTTGCGCCTAGTGAGTACCTGATGCCTACAGAGGCCAGAAGACATTGGATCCTCTCAAACTGGAGTTATAGATGTTTTGAGTGGCCTTGTGGGCGTTGGGATCCAAACCCAGGTCCTCTGGAAGAGCAGCAAGTGCTCTTAATCATTGAGTCACATTGCAGCCTGGGATATTTCTCTCCGTCCCTCCTCTCTCTTTCCCTCCTCCCTCTCTCCCTCCCCCTTCCTTCCTTTCCTAGTTTCTTCCTTAAATTAAAATCTTCCATGATACAGTTTTTCATCAGAAAAAACTTAAGTAATTCAAATAGTAACACTTATTTAGTAGTGACAGCATTTGTTCACTACTTAATAAACTCTAGAGCCTGTCCTAAGGAACTTCCATGTTCAGAAGATGGTTTGTGGTGAGTAAAATAACTTTTCTGTGGTGAAACAGCTAATGGCAGTTACAGTTGAAAGTTAAAGCACCTGCATCTAGGTTTTGAACTAAGGACATCAGTCATGTGATCAAATTGTCCTCTGTCCAGACTCACATTTTTTAACTATTGCCTTAAAATGTAATTGTATGAACTACTTCACTACCTATTGCCTTAGCATTGTTTTTGCAGTCTCTTCTCTATACTTCATGTCCAGTAACTTTTCATTTTCTTGAATTTCTTTTATTATTGTTTAGTTTTGGTTTTGTGCTTTTGGCCTTTTAGACCTTCAGTGTTCACCAGAATTTAGTTGGATGATAGTCATCATCACATCAGTAGGTTTTGGTTTCTTGAGTGTGTTGGCCTGCTAGTATAACATTCTTCTTAATCAATGGGTATTTTGGCCTTTAAAATTTCTGAATTCTGCTCTGTTTTTAGGGAGATTAAGCTGTAACTTTGCTGTTTCTCTGATGGTACTGAACTCTCTGGTTAGCTAAAAAAATAACCTAACTTACTTTTGATTTACCTCATGTTTGTATCAAGGTTTTCCACACTCAGCAAGTTGTGTGCTTGTTGAATTAAAGTGTTGAGAATCTCAGCATGGTTAATATGGCTATTATTTTTTCTTCTGTGTATCAGGAACACATTTGTTTGGGCAAAATGATATTTGTTTTTAGTTGTTGTTGATGTTAGATTCCACATATTTCCTTTATTGCACAAGTAAAAATATTTTAAATTAAAAAATTATTTTTCATTTTACATTCCAACCCCAGTTCTCCCTCTCACCCCTTCTCAGGTCTCCTGTCTCCCACCCTTCTCACCCCTCTCAGTGGGTGTAAGGCCTTCCTTGGGGTGCTAAGAAAGCCCCTACCCCCTTTATTAAGGCTGAGCAAGGTATCCTACTATAGGGAATGGACTCCAAAAAGCAGCTCATACCCTTGGGATAGGGGTCCCTTCCCTCAATAGATCAAGTCACATAACTGTCACCCAAATTCAGAGGGCCTGTTTTGGTCCCATGCAGGTTACCCAGCTGTCAGTCCATGGTCTATGAGCTTCCACTAGTTCTGGCCAGCTGTCTCTGTGGTTTTCCCCATCATGCTCTTGACACCCTTGTTCATATGATCCCTCCTCTCTCTCTTCAACTGAACTCCAGGAGCTTGACCCAGTGCTTGACTGTGGGTCACTGCATCTGCTTCCATCAGTTACTGGATATAGGTTCATGTTCATAATATATAGCACAGTTGAGCAGGGAAGACTAACTATTTCTGTTCAGTTATTTGTATGTAAGTGCTAGACTTATATGACTCCTTTTGATTGCATATTTGGGTTGATTATAATGTACACATTGGAAAGATTCACTTTATTGAAAACGTTCAAATTGATGGAGGTGGAATTGTATTTTCATTACTCTCATTCTGAGATGATCCTTTTGCTTATGTAAATTTTTCAGTATTCCCATTGCTAGATGAATTTTCACACATACTGTTAAAACTATGTTAAAGTTCCAAGGATGTTTAAGCACCCAGCTTGTTAGGATGCACTTATATGATATAGAGATAGCTATCTTGTCAACTTAGGCACTGGTCTTCCTTTTTACGTCCATTCTAAATTCTGTTTCTTATGAACAATATCTAATTAATTCTTAAAAGCCTTAGATATTTGTAACATTCTAGAGAAAAAGTTGTATCTACAATGTATACTATTAACTTAGCTAAAAAAATAACCTAACTTACTTTTGATTTACCTCATGTTTGTATCAAGGTTTTACAACTCTTCATTTCTCAGTCTTCTTTATTTTGCCCCTTTAGCTAGACTTAAAAACATACTGTTGACAATTCTCATATTCCTCACTGAATTTTTACTGTGGGATACTTGGCATTTTTAAAAATTGAGACTGTGTTAGAGATATACAACTCCTTATTAAACAAATGACATTTTATGTTTTAGGTGAAAAGCCAGTACTCATTCAGCACAATTCCATACTTTGTCCTGCACCTGTTCTGAACAGAGCTGGAGAGTAAGTACTTCAAAAACAACTCAACAGCTATGTTGATGTTTGGCTGCTCTGTTCTGCAGAGGATCTCCTACCCCACTCCCCTCCCCTCCCCTCGTCTTCTTCCCTCTGTCTCTCTCTGTCTCTGTCTCTCTCCGTCTTTCTCTCCGATTCCTCACTCCTAATAAAACCTTTCTGCACTGATTAAAAATAAATGACAACCAAAACAAATAAAAACTAGTCTGCAAGTATACACTCACCAAGCCATGCTGATTGTTTAATTTATTATAAATAATTTTTACTGTGTGGGTCTCTGCAGCCACCACAGCCAGCAGAATAAGGATCCATGAGAGGCAAGCAGTCGGCTCAGTTCAACAGGACTGTGTAGTTCTGGCTGGTTCAAATTTTAGGAGTCTGACTTTGAGTAGTCTATTCTGGGCACATTTAAGTACAGCATAATTTGGTGAAAACTTTCCTGGTGATAATTAACTCAGTCCCATGTGCATAAGAAACCTTAAGATGTGACTATGTTGATACTCTTTGTAAAGTATATGTGACACCTTCCATAAAGATATGTTGTATAGACTGACAAGCTCACAATAAGGGTCTTTGAGAGAATCTGATGTGGTCTTAGCCACACAGATAGTGCAAAACAATATCAGGCTATTAACTGGGTCAGCTCCCAAACTTCTGGGAGGATAAGAGGTTATGCATCCCTTCCTTTGAAGGAACAGCCTTGTTTAGCATCCCTGTTTTCTCTAGTGCTTATCTGTGAACACAAGGACCTCGGTACCTTCCACACCGCACAGAGTGAACATTAAATTATAAATTAATACTGAAACTGTAATCTCACTAGGTTGAAGACACTTGTGGGAATTGATTAAATATAATCTAAAATTGCATGGATGAGTTTGGGAATTATTGTTAAAGCCTGCAGATCACCAGAGCTACACTCATTATTTTGTACTTTCAAGTACTGAATGTACACACTCATGTACACAAACAGTTCCAAAGTAAGATTTTCAATATTTTCTGTGACATTTAATCAATATTAAAGATTAAAAACAAGTACAGTGTGGCTCATATTACATATTACTTAGCATACATTTTTATTAATTTGTAACTTAACTGACTTCCCATTTCAGTTAATTCTACAATCATGATTTTTTTGTGTTACTGTAATCCATGATGAAAACTGCTTAAAAGAAATTTTTAGTTCAGTATAAGGGCTTTTATTTGAATCATCAATGCACAAATAATTTTTATAGTAATTTAGTATTTCTCATTTTTTCTCATACTCTTTAATATGCAACAAATAAATATAAAAAGTTGAGGTGTTCTCTACTTTGATAGCAATGGCTGCAGGAGTTCAGAATGATGACCCAAATGTTGGAATTACTTAATGCTGATCTTTTCACTGAGACTAAAACTCTTACCAAAAAGCTGTCAACGCAAATCAAAGTCACTGCCACACAATGAAGATTATATATTTTCCTCTATGGAATCAAAGAGAATGGTTTTTGTATTTTGCTATCAGTATGGTACTTGGCTTTCATGAAAGTGTCAATGTTCAGTCTATTCGGAAGTTATTGAACACTTCTGGTCATGCAAATAAAATCAAGCATGAGCTTATTGGGAATATGTTCTCATCCCACATGAAGCTAAAGGAGAGTTGGCAGTATTTCCCTTAGGTTCTACAGTACCCAAATCCTTACTTCCTCTGACGTCATCTCCTCATTGCTTCTTGGCTCAGCTATGGCCACACTACCCTTCTTCCTGTCTCCTAACCCACTGGCTAACGTGTCCATCAGTTCTGTCCCACTTACTGGTCCCTCTGCTTGGAATGATGTTTTCTGATCTCTCTAAGTCATGTTCAAATGTCACTGTCCAATAAATTGAAACCCTTCCTAAGTACTCTTTCTGATCAAGCGACCTTCTTACTCCCTTCATGTTTTGATTTTTCTCCCAGGCCTTTGCTGTTTATTGTTGCTCCTTTCTGCTAAAACAAATCCCTCAAGTCTTGTTTCTTGTAGACACCCTTGCATTTATGCAGTGCCTACCAGAGTTCAAATTCACTAAGCATTTGATGGTTGAAAGGTGATTTTCTCAAATAGTTTTGTTTACCAACACACACAAAATCTTAAAAGACATTATTTGATTTTTGATGGGAGGGCAGGGCTGGGAAAAACGGTCAGAATTTTATTATAGGGCAACATACTAATGATAAGGAAATTCATGAAACTTAAATAAGTGAATGATTAAAGAGTTCAATTTAATTTTTTCTCTCATGTAATCATGAAATGACATGCAAATTTATCAATACATATAAAGTATGCCAGGCATCAGTTAAACTTAAAACAATTACTTTTGCTTTTGCTAATCTCTATTTGTGTGGGTGTGCCTTGTGGGCGTGTCGTGTGCAACTGCCATGGTATATAGGGAAGTCACAGGACAGCTTACAGGGTTCCTTGGGTCATGTGGATGTTAGGAATCCAATGTGCAGCAGGCTTGTTTACCTGCTGTCTCCCAGGCCTCAGTATTCCTCTCTCTCCTTTTGAATAGTGTACCGTAGCAACTAGTGACATTCTTTAATACTCTGCAGATAGATAAATATCCCAGATACATGAGTTCTTAAAAAATTGTCCACAGTATGATAAATATTGGGTATGAAAAACCATCATGTATTTAGTTTTAATATTAACATTTTACAGAATGTTTGGAGATGGAGATCCAGCTAAAAGAATTGCTTTTGCTCCATTTCATTTTATTTTGATAACAGATTCTAGTTAATCACAGAGGCAAACTTTTAGGGACTATTGTGACAATCCTGGGTGCCGGGGAGCATCATTATTGGCGCTACTTAGTATGTTGCATATAATTTAGACTGTTTCCTTTCCCTTGATTTCTCTTCAGATACTTTTTGTAGGTGATTGGCTCTTCTGAGATTGAATGAACACCAACAGAACTGAAACAGTGTAGCCTTGTAAGGCGACTGATGCTTGATATGTTTGCCTAATTACCTTTTGGCCAAGGATTCAAACCCATTAAATAGCTAGTTAGTCTGTGTTTCAAATAAACACATCTGGCCCATCAGTGGAGGAAGGCTTCACTGTGTGAAGGTGACAGATGTGGTGATGGGTCCCCCTGTTCTCTCACCTAAATAATTAACAATGCACCGGTGAAGTAGTCCTAGTAAGACAGATGCACGGTCTCAGAGCTGGCCCACAGACACGTGCATCTGCTCATTAGTCTGCTCTATTACTTCCTCTCTCATCTTTGTGTTGCTTTTCTTTTTTAAAACGTGCTTATGCATTTTGATTTAAATGAAGGACAAGGTGGATGTTTCCTGGGAGGTGGGACTAAGCACTTGTGTTAGAATAGCTAAAATGTTTTATATTCAAATACTGATGTTATGAAGTAACAAAAGTTAGAAAGACTTGAATGTGAGAAAAGGATTTGTAGAGTTGAGGTGTAGGGGGATAAAGTGGGATGCATCAGAATGCATTATATGTAAATATGGAACTGTCAAATAGCCAATTAATAAACAGGTCTCAGAACAAAGAAATTAAAAATATCTGTGTAGGTCCTATCTAGGAATAACCCTGCTAAGCAGACATAGAGTGGCTTTGAACAACTTTCTTTGAAAGAGATCAGTGTTTACTAACTTTACTTGATATAGATTTTTGGCTAAGATGAACAAATTCTTAGGACAGGAGAAAGAAAGTAAGAGTGGATGTAGCTGGCTTTCCCATAGGACACACTGTCCCTTTGAAACTTCATATACTTATGAACATTGTCTTAGCAAATATTTTGGTGAATTACTTAGTTTATTCGAGTGAGTTGCTCATGTGTAGCGAGATGCCTTCTTTGAGTTTAAATAGGATGGCCTCCTTTGAGTTCTTTGATTGATCTCGGTTCCAGCGTAGCAGACTGCAGGTATGCTATGCGGTCATCACACTTGCTTGCAATACAGAGCTAGTTCTCCTGACCCTTGTTCTGTGAGACAGTGACAATAACACAGCTGCTCTGAGGTTTTTGAGACCTCAAACCTGCAATTTGACAAAAAGAACAGAAAAAAAAATCGGTTAAACATACAGAAACACATTGTGAGGAAAGAAAAACAGAACGGAACAGAGCGAGAGCCTCAATCTACAGCTTGCTCAATGGAGATGACTTAAGGAGGCATATGGTATAGTTAAATGTGCTTTCAAAAACATTGGCCAGAATCTTCTGGCAAATATGAAATAAATATCTAAGTCAGACAACAGTGATAGCATTAGTTCTTTTAAAAGGCAGCGTGGGAAGCCACTGGCACAGTATGTGGAGTTAGACATGGTGGATGTGGATCATTTCAAGAATCTGAAACAGGATCTCTGGGACATTGGAATGAGAGCTGGACTTGGTAACTGATTAAAAATATTTTCCTGAAAAGTCTTATTTTTGAATAGTAAGCCCAATTTATTTTGTCTGGAATCCAATTAACTAATTCCATTTATTTTTTTTTTTCCTGAGTTGGCTGAATTTTGCTTTTGGGAAGCTTTTCTTTCTTTTGCAAAATCATACCCTGTGTGTGTGTGTGTGTGTGTGTGTGTGTGTGTGTGTGTGTGTGTGTGTGTGTATCCATAGCTGTGCAATCCCTAGATCCTTTGTGATGGCAGCAGGTGATACAAATATTATTGATTCAATCTGTTCTTTCTTGTAAGGAATGAGACTTGATGATTTAATTTGCAATCCTGGGTATCAGGATGTCAATTTTGCCTTTATTTGAATTATAACTATTATAATCTTAGTGAAATAAGTTAAAGCTGAAGACCTACTTTGTCACTCTAATTCTTTCCCATGATGAAACATGTACTGTTTTTTTTTTTCATACTGTGTTCTGATTGTACCAATCAGCATGTCATATTCACTTGCTCAGCACTGAATCTTTTTACTGAGCGTCTGAAACAGTTATAGACATTGTCTTTCAAGAGAACCAATGCTCTTTGAACACATTTGTGGCTGGCCAACAAGAAGCTGCCAAATGTGAGAACATTAAATTAAATGCTTCTAAGACTGGGCAAAGGTGTGGCTCCCATGTGATAGACACATGACCTCACCAAGCACCAGAAGAGCTATTATGGGAAGGATCTGACTTACTTCTTATTGCTACAAACAAAGGAGAAAGAAAGGCTAGACCAAAAGAGAAGCACATTGCGCTGTTCTGTAAGCAAGATCTTTGCAAAACCTAGAATAACTTAGTGAGTACTCTGGCAACTAGAAGACAACGAATGTGATATCTCTTAAGTATGCATATAGAGCTTCTTATATTCTTTCTTATAAAATTCATATTATCAATTTTATGATCATGAAAACACTTAAAGTAGGGGGTTATTATTTTCCAATATCATTTTTTGTTTTTGGTTTTTTTTTTTTTTGTATTTTACTAACACTTACCAACTTATTGTAAAGGAGTTGAGGCATTTACAGTGTCCTTAGAAATGATTTTCATATAGCTTTGAATATGTACTGCCTTCTTTCAGCTGTCAATCTTGTTGGCTGTGGGGTTTTTTGGTTATATACATATATCATAGCATCATAAAAAGAAAGTATTAAATTAAAGATTCCTTCAAAATCTTTAAAGAACACAGGTAGACAAGACAATAATTTACGTCTGTACCCACAGATAGAATTGCCTTCTTTGAACTACTCACAAATCTGAAACCTCTCTTTTCAACTTAAAGTCTTTATTCTTCACAAGGCTAACTCTAAGAAATAGTAGTGCTTGTTTTTAAAATACCTGAAGTCACCACAATTTCAGTAACTTTTTGAGTGGTTGCCAGTTTGATTTTCAGTATGTAAATTGGAGATGAATTGTTTAGTGCTTCCAGAAAATGTCATTAACAGTCCCATTTACTTTAAAAAAAAACTTTCTTTAATGGATCATAAAACAGAAATCTTTTACATAGTATATGTTTATATATAAAGTTTGGAGCAAATGCATACATTTCAAGTAGGTCACTGAATATTGTAATGTTAACTAAATATCATGAAGTATGACATTTGTCACATTAGAGTGGCTTTGACATATAGCACTGATCCCTCTTCCTCCTCCTATTTTGGAATATTCCTATATCTGTAGGTATATTAAGGCACTGTGACTGTAAAGACTAATTCATCTTATTTAGCCAATAATATGTCAGAGCACAATTTAGTCATTTCTCTCGTAGAAGAATTCAGTGTGCTTGAATTTAGCTTTATCAGCTATTAATTGAGTACCAGGAGTCATGAACATATATTTCAATAATCTTTGTATTGTAATACATTGTAAAGGTTTCTTTTGTCTTTTTACTTTGAAAATCTGTTTTAAGGGTTGTGCCTACAGAGTGTTAGTATGTCTAGAAGAAGGACTAAACACTCTAGTTCTGTTTAGGCCAAACAGGGTCAAACAAGTTGTATTTTCAGCCTTGGGTTCATGCATTTCATGCATCCCCTGCATTATGGCCACTACTAGAACATCTCTGAGTTTTCAGGACTTCATGGTTTCAATCTTTCTTCAGATGTTACACCAAGTTCCTGTTGTTCTTTGAGTCAATCATGGTTGGATTCCTGACCTATGAACTCATCTTCTCAAATGCTTCCTTTCTCTCTGACTAGCTTCCAACTCCCAGGCAAGATCTGACCTTCCCCTGTAGTTCTATTTCCCATAATCCACTTTGCAGTGTCCTCCTGACTTTCCTGTAGGTGCATTAAACTTGGAGGCTCCAAAGTACTCATGCTTGGTTCTTCTCCTGTGTTCTCTACACAAGACCATGCACCAGCTGATATAGAGAAACATAGAAATCACCTTCTTTCTGTCCACCTTGCTTCCTACATCCTGTGAATGTCCACGGCCTTTTGATTACAGCTTAAGATCTTTCAGTTGTTTATTTTCCTAAGTCCTTGTTGCCACTATTTTAGTTCAGTTTCCCTTTGGATTTTATCTGAAACAGACTAGGACTTTTGTCTTTGTACTCTAGAAATATATTCTTCAGGTGCATGCCTTTCATTTAGAAATATTGACAAGAGTGACATTTTTAAAACACAGTCATCACCATGTTTTTATGATGCTCATTATCTTTTCAGACTATTCACATATTCCTGGAGATAGAATTCTGGAAACCTCACAGCCATCACTGTTCCTACCATTTTCAGCCAGAAGCTGCCTCTCCACTCTTGTACACTGTCTTGCTGACATGTGGAATGGCTTCTCATTGGCCTGTCCTCTGCCTCTCTCAGTCTGTCAGGCTTTCTATCTTCAAGGACTCCTTTTCTTTGTGGTCTTATTTTTGAGCTCCTGATCATTCTTTAGGGACTGTCCCATAGGTATCTACCTTCAGGAAACTTTTGTCATTTTGTTCACTCCAAGAATGAATTATCTGTCCTCCTCCCTGGTCCTGATGAGCATCCATGCTCACATCTATTTCATATGATGCCAGTCACACTCCACTGTGAATTCTTGTGTATCTTCCATTCAGTTACATTGTGACTTTTTTTTTTTTATTGCAGTCATATTAAACAAATCTCAGTTTGGCTGTGGTTCTTTTATAGCAAATTATTAGTGGTATCTTAGGCAATTTTAAAAAGTTTCTGTTGTTTTAACTAATAAAAGAATTGAGAGATTGATATTAGCAAACATTCATCAATCAATTTAGAGTATGATTTTAGTATACCCGTATATGGATATGGATATACAAACAATTCAACATAGCTACCATGTTGGGTTTAATGAAATGTCATAACAGGAAATAGGACTGTAAAGTTTCTTTACACAAGTCTGCATGAAATTAGGAGGCAATTTTGAGCAATTTAGCTGTCCATGATCTTATGTCAGTAGAATAGCAATTCTTTGGGTAAACATTGTGTACATCTGTCTAACTCTGGTTATGTATTCTATATTCTCTATGAGCTCTCTTAGAGAGGCTGTAATAGGCATAGTGATAGTCTGAAAGTCCTTTTTTAGATCCAGTATTTATTTATTTATCTTTTTTTTTAAATATTTATTTTACATACCGACCACAGTTTCCTCTCCCTCTTCTCCTCCAATTCCCTCTCTCCACTTCCTTTTACTCACCCTGTCCCCTGTCCCATTCACTCCTCCTCTGTTTCCATTCAGAAGGCGTAAGACCTCCCATGGGAGTCAACACAGCAGGGAATATCAAGTTGGGGCAGGACCAAGCTCCTCCCTCTTGAATCAAGGCTGGGTAAGGCATCCCACCACAGGGGTAGGTTCCAGAAAGCCAGTTCATGAGTCAGGGACAGGTACTGCTTTCACTATTGGGGCCCCATACACAGACCAAGCTACACAGCTGTCTCCCAGATTGAGAGGGTCTAGTTCAGTTCCATTAAAGCTCCCTAGCTGTCAGTACAGACTCTGTGAGCACCCACAAGCTCTGGTCAGCTGTCTCTGTGGAGTTCCCTATCATGCTCTTGACTACCTTTGATATATAATTTCACATCCCTCCCTTCAACTGGATTCCTGGAGCTCAGCCCAGTGTTTGGCTGTATATCTCTGTGTCTGCTTCCATCAGATATTGGATGAAGGTTCTATGATGACAATTAGGGCAGTCACTAATCTGATTACAGAAGGCCTCTCTGCTAATGCTAGGGGTCTTAGCCGGGGTCATCCTTGTGAGTTCCTGGAAGTTTTCCTGGCAACAGGTTTAAAAGTCCTTCTAACAAATCACTGGCTATACCAAAACTCCACAGAGTTCCTGAGTTTCGTACACTGTGAGGAACATCTATGTATTCTATGCTCCTGTTCCTGGAATAACTCTGGCATAGGCATAATTTCCATACCTTTACAGGCTGGGGAATGGAATATTAATACTAGGTTGACATAAGCCCAACACAGGTCATAAATATGCCTGCCTTTGCAAGTTGTGTTCACATTTGGACAAATAAAGATGACCAGCCTTACTGCCTCCTATGTGTGTCTGGAAATAAGTATACAACACATTTATTTAATGTGTTTCAGCCCATAATTAGATCTCATAACCAAGAATCTGAATTCCATTGTTAGACTCATTCTAATCAGGAGTAGGATTTATATAAGGATAGGAATGAGCAATGTATTGGAATTAAGAGAAAGGACAGAAAATGTGATGGAAAACATTTAATATGTACATTGCAGTCTTGAGACAAACAAAGCTCCTTGACTTTATTTAGGCTGGAGGGTGGCCTTTGACTACCTGTGTGCTTGGGGGCAGTCATTGGATTCATGACAATGCTATACCATACCAGGAATTTAAAGACTCTCTTTAAAGGAACAACAGGATTCAAAAGTGGAAGCAGCTGTGTTTCTCATGTTTGCAAGACTTTTGGAATTTTTTTCCAAAAATATAAATATTCATAAATATACATATTCAAGAATAAATATCTCACTTTAGAAAAATGGTGCTGGAATTAACCATGAAAAAGTATGATTATAGAAAAATTTGGATAAGTAATCCTAGGTTAATGCATATGAGATAAATTTAAATATAAGTCCCTAAATATGTGTAGAGGATAGGGGAATGGTACACTAGAGAAGTGAAGGTTCCTGGATTACAAAGTCAGAAAGGTCCAATCTTCTAGTGAAGTACCTTCTGAAAGTTCAGCTTCTTGAATTGTAAAATGGAAATAATGCCAGCGGATTGCTGTGGGAATGAAATGAGATGAATTAATGTTTCTGGCTGATAAGAAGAACTCAGCTTATTGGTGCTGTTATTGACTGTACCGTCTGGATCTTGCTACCAATACGTGCATGTTATTGTGTCAATGAAGATGATGTGTAAAAAGAGGCTTTGGGTGGATTTTCATATCTGTGCAGACAGACTTGTTTCCATTTTATTCCACACTGGTCATAACATATACTAGAAGGTTGTTTGAGGATAAATAGTTATTTTTTATAACTAAGGTCTCAGCATGTGTTTCTTCTACAGGAAGGTGTGACCTTAATTTTCAAATTTCATCTTGTGTTCTTATTTCACTTCATAAGTTCTAAAATTGTGAATGCTTCTGCTGGACTCTAACCTGAATTATAAACAACTCAAGCTAGTTTCTACTGACCTCCCAAAGTGGAGTGAGTGAGATTACCCTGACAAGAATATATTAGTATAAATAAAAACAATCTTTTCTCCAAGTAGAAGATCCATGTCTGCCCTATCACATGACATGGAAGTAGGAGAACTGGGAAATAGGGAAGGTTCTTTTGGAATCTGTTCTGCTTAGTCATGAAACAAAAGAAAATAAACATCAAGTTCTGCAGAATAAGGAATTTGGTCTAACTTAAAAAAAGAAAAAACAGGCCACTTGGCATTCTCTTTTAAAATAGTGCAAAATATAATTAAATTCAAAAGTGCCCTTCTTTCCTGGTTTTAACTAAACCGTTTTCTTCTTAAGGAAGAGCTGTTTGAAGTGGGCATGTTAGAAACTCTAACAGGAGTATATATGAGTTGTGAATAAGATCTTGACTTCAGCACCATTTGCTCTATCTCTGGCTCTATCCCTGTGTGGATGGGAGTTAAGTTATCATGTTGAGGGTAGGTGCACCATGAACACTTTCATGGCACCTTTTCTTCTTGCCTCGGTGGTGTGATGGAAAGGGTTAGAAATCAGGTAGAAGCCTAGATTCAATTCTTTTTCCAAAGCAATTAATTAGCATTTAGTTTCCTGGACCTCAGCAGTAAAACTGAAAGTATGCATTGCTTTAAAAAGCTGTGGTAAAGATTAAGTCATTAACATTTCCTAGTTGACTTTTAATTGCTACTTCTTCATTCTTTTTGTAGAACTCTTGAAGTTTCAATCAGCTTCAACGATGGGAAGTCTGTTGTCTCAAGATCTTTAACTGTCACAGCTACAGAATGTGTGAGTAGAAAGCTAATTACCTTCAGAAAGAGTGATATGAGATAATAACCTAGGGAATCTCTATACTGTTTATTACAAAAAGGAAGCCACAGACCAAGTGCAGCAATGTGGCTAGGAAACATTTGTAGAGATAGATTTTATTTTATTTATCTCTGATCTCTTTGAAAGGATTTCTAAGTACTATACACTAGATTTTAGTAATTATAAAATCCCACAAAATCAGATTTTAGATCAACATTAGTAAGCAAATAGAAACAAAGCATTCATTTTAGGGGATTAAATATGGAATTTTTTATGAAGATTAGAATTTAATATCTAAGATGTTGATCAGAATTTGAAATCATTAGTGTATCTTAATAGGTGCACTTTGTCCATATAGATGCTGCCTGTGCTTTCTAATGTAAGTAAGAAATCTCATTCTGAGAGCATGGTAATAGCTAAGTTCAAAACCATATTTCCATTGAGTTATTTATTTGCATCATCTAAAATACAGTGCTTTAAAACATAAACTCCATAGAGACAGTTTCTTTTTCACTGTAGTTAATTTGTATATTGACCGAAAGTTTTGATGTTAGATTGTTGAACATGAAAACAGGATGCTCTAAAATAGATTTTGTACTTGGCTATAATTTTATGTGTACACACATGAGTGTGCATGCATGCATGTGCGTGTGCATGTGCGCACGCACACACGCGTAGACACACACACACACACAAGCAAATAAAGGGAAAACAAAAAAATCCTCTTTTCCTCTAAAATACCAAAATAGCAAGCTTAATATTTTCTTTTATCATGGTTTTTAATGTAATATAAGATGTCTCTGCAGAAATAACTGGTTCTTACTGTAAGACAATGTTGTAGGGAAAATGGAAGCAGTCATGTGGGCTTTTGAGCCGTTTGAACTGTCTGGATAACTGTAATTATCATTTCTTTCTGTTCTGTAGATAGCATTTTTTTCACAACTGATAGGCTTTATGGATGCTGTAATTTTTGGTTTTCTGGTATCTCAGGATGTGGTTGATTGAAGTTACACATATTTGTGCTGTGTAGTGAGTTGCTTAGCACTTAGCACACTGAAGACACTTCCTGCACCCTTCTTCCCCTTCCTCCCCTCCCCCTTCCAAGAATCTTTCTTCCTTGCAGGCAGGAAAACAGGTCTTCATTTCTGCCATATAGCCAGGAATTAGCTCCATGTGCAGAGACACTAAGGCGGAATGATTCACTTGGTGCTTACAGATATTAAATATATAAGGCCATTTTATCTGAGCCTGGTGAGTTCTCAGGAGAGTTATGTTACTTGAGGTTGTTGGAGAATAAAATGTTTAAAAGGAGCATTGGTTGCATCAGATGTGGGGAACAGTTGGAGATGGAAATACTAACCCTTAAATAGGGGTCCATGATTCTCGTTGAAAAGGTGACATCTGGGCCAAAGCCTGGAGGATGAGTCCTCAAGACCACGTGTTATAAGAAGGTCCTGTGCAGATGGGCCAGACTGTGTAGACAGTCCCTAAAGAAGAGTCAGTGGACCATGACAGAGTGGAGTATGCTGGGAAAACTGGGGTTTGGGCGCAGAAGAAATAGTGTAGACAGGGTGCAGGACATTTGATACCATGTGAGCTTCTGTGAGGACTTGAGTTTTTTCTCAGTTAGAGGAAGAAGTTTGGACAGTGCTGCACACTTAATGCTTAACAAACAGGCTCTCCCTGGCCACTGTGTGGAAATGGACAGAAATAAAAATATCAACACCAATTCTGTTAGCATGTCTATAATCTAAGAAGCACAGAAAGGAAGCAGTCCCTTGGGGTGATAGTGGAGGTAGTTAAGAAGAGGTTACATTTCAGTGTATTTTAGAGTTACAGCCCTTAGTCTGTCAAATAATTTAATTGTAATTTGTGAGACTAAGAGAGATCTAGAATATTTAGAATACTTCCCTTTTCCCCCTTTTATCCTTGAGGAGCCAGAAGAATGACTAGTTATCAGGTGAAGTATGAGGAGTTCCCTGTTGAGCGACAGGTGTGTATGAGTGGCAAAGGTCCCTCAGTGTCAGTGTTATGGAAACCCCTGAATTTTACGAGTCTTCAGCAAAGCAAATCCCACATAGGTTTTGCCAGAGAACCTGAATGAACTCTGTTTGGGTGTTATGCATGCTCTTTCACTCCATGCTCCAGCACAGTGGCTTCTCGCTTCTGAAAGGCTTTTAATTATGCCTACACACTGTCCCTGCCCTTTACCTTTTCTCAAGGATTACCTGCCAGGTTTCCCAAGCTTCGGTGAGTTTTCTTCCCCAGTCCTCACATTTGCCATTGTTTGTTCTGGCTCCATCTGTGTTACCTATGGGCTACGAGGGGACATGTCTGATATGTGGCCCTGGTACCCATTTAACAGTCCGGTATATAGAAGTGGCTTATCACGTATGGTTTATATGGATGGAAAAATACTTTTAGATTTATGTCATATATATATTGAATTCATTTAGTTCAAGAAAGAAATGGCATTTATGTGTTGAATATTTATGAGGATTTTTTATCCGGATGTCTGTTTAAAGAGAGCGTTTCTGAGTAACAGTGAGAAACTTTTGGTTTGTGATCTTGACTAGGAGTAATTAGATCTGGTATCATTCGCTTCCTCATCTGGCTTCTGAGTCTACACTATCCTATCCATTCTTAGGACCGTGGTTTCATGTGTAACTTCTCCTTGGTCTGTTTATGAAATTAGTGAACAATGAAATTATTTCCTTTTCCTCACTGACAGTTCTATGCTCTGGAGATAGATCTGACAACAAAAACAAAGGAAGTTGGGAAGCTGGGATTCTTGCAGACAGACAGACATACAAAGCAAGGTTGGGTAGCCTTAAGTCATTGCTTCCCCAGATACTATTTCCATTATGCTTGGCTGAGACAAAGCAGAGCGAGACTGGGAGTTCTCCAGAACACATGTATTCTCTCCTGAAGATTTGGAGACAGGCTTTGGGATCAGTTGTGGTGTCAGAGTCGCCACACTGAATGTCTATTGCAAGGCAGCTTTATTTTTTTTTTTTTTTGTCAGCCTCACTAATAGAGGAAATTAATTTTGAGGGAAAAAATTCTAATAGTCAGCACAGGTTTGTGAGTTTCTTGTTCATTGCACATGCATAAAAGAACAAACTGGCCACTCAGTTTTAGCAGATCCATGGCCTCTAGTTGCATTTCGTCTCTCGTGAAAACAGGTGTAAATGCTAATAAAAGGGTGAATCGGATGTTTGCAGACCTCTTTGTGCAGTTGTATAGCACAACCACACTGTATTTTTGTGAGTTCTGGGCCTTGGTGGAGGAGGGAATTGTCACCACGAGACCCTGCAGCTAAGGTGAGGCCAAGAGTGCATGTGGATTCTCTTCTCTTGGTGTATTCTATAGCTTTCCAATCCCTTCTAGAACATGCTTTCCCTATATATTTCCTTTCGTTTGCTTTTGTACTTACTGTAACTGCGCCTGTGCTGGTGGGCATGATTCCTTTTCGTGTGTGTGAGACTTGTGAGGAAGGATCACAGGCTTCCTGTGTTTTTCTGATCCTCTGTCTCCTGTTAGCTTGAAGAAGACAATAGTTAGATGTTTGTCTAAAATTCTCTAGAGAATATTTCTTTCTCTTTGTTTTTCTTCTCTGAGTTCTTTCTCTTTTAAAACAAACAAAACCTGCAAAAGACAACCAACTGAAACAGTTTCCCTGGGAATACCAGAGAAGTTGGGCTTTGGCAGAGACATACGTTTCCTCTAAACTCTTTGAAAAAGTGAAAGTGTCTATGTTCTTTTGGACATCTGTGTCATGTGGAGTCTTAATTGCTTTGGAGTTCATTTTCTTGGTACACAGTCTGTAAACATGAAGCAAAGAGTAACAACAAGTAATAAACTGATTGGAAGTGGCCTTTGGTTTCCTGGGAGACATACATTCATGATAGAAAAATGAAATTAAATTATCCAAAGCTCATAATTAATTCCACTGTAAAAATGCTATAGGTAAAATCTAGAGAAATTCTGTCTAAATTTGTTGTCTAATCCATTTTGCAGCTATGGAATCCTAGGCAGAGTCCCTACTGGAAGAACTTAGCCTTAGATTATATAAGAACCTGAAGGATGGGTCAGTGGTTTCTGCAGTGAGGATTATAGGGAGCCCAGAGCAGGTGCCTAAAGGGTGTAAGAGCCTGGCAATCACAGTGAAGGTCTTGCCAGGGTCACGAGTGAACTGTGACCAGAAGTCACCGGAAGTAAGGACTCATTAGGCTGCATTTCCATTGAGGCATACAGAGAAATGGCCATTGTGTTTTCTTTATCCACCTGTGGTTTGTATCTTTTCCACCCTCTGAGTATGTAAAGTAATTGGTGCTGCACCATCATAAAACCTGGGGAAATTCTGCCTGGAAGACATCAAGCTTAAACCAACATAACTGTCGCTTAAGCACAAAAGTCCCTAAGGGACCCTCTGTTTAATCCTCAAAAGTTGTGTTCTCACAGTCTTTTAAAACATGTTTAAATCAGTCTGTAGCATGCTGGAAGATGCTGTGGTATTGGCCATCTTATAAACATAACCTAATGTACATTAGATGAAATCAAAAGGGATGAATAAAATTTAAAAGAATGTAACATAGTTTTGTTCTGACATGTTTTTGCCTTTTGTGCTCGTTCCCCACTGTCCCCCATTCCCGCTTCCTTGAAAGAATAAATAACATGTGGGATTTGACCTTAAACCTTACTCTTTGTCTGTTTACTTTTCCCTCTGCAGTCTAACGGGATCGCAGCCATCATAGCTATTTTGGTGTTGTTGCTGCTCTTGGGCATCGCTTTGATGTGGTGGTTTTGGCCCCTTTGCTGTAAAGTGGTAAGGAGAACTTCCAGCTCTGCTCTTCATGTGTTTTAAAGCAAAGCAGTGAGTTACAAAGTAAGGCCTGGCGTGTGGACGGATTCTGCGTGGTCCACAGCAGCACAGCTTTAGCTAGCAACTTGAAATTCAATTATTTTACACGTATGTCACTACCTAGCGTATAACTCACCTCAGAGGCACTTCAGAACTCAGGTGTGTGGGAAGAAATGTTGAAAGTTTGGATAAAGGGTGCTGTTTTCTACTGGCCTCATGTGAACCATGGTCTGGCAGCTGTGTTCTTTTATCTTCCAGCTGTAACGTATTTTAGAGGTGAGTCCAACGCGGAAGTTAGGCTGTCGGTTAAACACCTTCAGAGACAGGCGAGCAGGCTCCATTCAAGCCATTTTCACGTTTGCAGGAAGCCTGTGGAAGAGTTTGGTGGTGTGGGCATCCCCGCTGCTGGGCTAACAAGTCACCACCTGCTTGACTTGTAAAAGCACCACACATTTTACCTAACAGTCATTTCACTACAGCTCTTTGATAGGTTTCACTGGGTTCACCCTGGAGATGGGTACGCATACCTTTCTGAAATTCAGGGTCAGAGTCCATCACTTTTAGAGTAAAGAAGCCACCCTCATTTCTTGCCCTGTGACCTCTTTTATCCACCCTCAGAGCCAGTCCCACTCTGTGGTTCATTTCCTTGATCATTCATCTACACCGAATCCAAGTGGGGAAGGCTGCCCGGTGTTAGAGACCTATATAGCCCAGTTGGACCCATTTGGATACTACAGGGTCATCTTCCATCTCTGAATTGTTAATCATTACATCTCTATAATCCCTTTACCATGTAAAGTACTTTATTCACAGTACCAGAGAATTAACTCACAGACATCCTTATAGAGGTATTATTCAGCCTCCTACGAGATAGTGCATAACTTATATACATTAGCATATTTTACTTAATCCCCTTTTATCTGGAGTGTATAGGAAAGATTATCCCAGAAAAAAATCTTTCAATGTGTTCCTATCACTTGTGAGAGTGTTACTCATGTAAGCACACTTTCTCCATCTGATGGGAGTGATATGACATAGTAGTAGACTGCAGCCCTGCCCCGCTCTGCCCCGCCCTGTCTTCTTCACCTTTGTTACCTGATTTCAGTTTCTCAAGATACCAGGTCATGCTTTGTGTTCCATCTACATTTCTTATTATCTGTACCACAGCCTGCTGTCATGAAAGAGACTTCCAGTCCTTCATCTCAGGGTAGTTGGCCCACAGAGAAAGCACAGCACTAACTCTGACAACAGGAAAGATGAAACTCTTCCTGTCTCTTTGCTGAACTCATCAAGTTCCTGCCACAGCAGTTTATGCTCAAATAGTTTCCTGGTAGAATCTTGATTATCTTAGATATGGCTATTTTGGGGGTGGATGGCATTCTTGAGTCTCAAATTAAAAAGCAAAAAGGTGCCCTAATGTGATTTGTGCTCCTTGCATTTTTAATTTAAATTTTACAGTGGTGAGTTTCCTCCCTTCATTAGTTTATAATTTCATTTACTATTGGTCACAGTGTGCATACGTGTCAAAGTGTGTACTTGTTCCCTTAAAGATACATGAAAAGAAAAAAAAACCCACAACAGAAATGGACCACTTTTAGGTAGTTGCTATATATTGTGAAATTTGGTTTAGAATATAATCTTAGATATTATAAAGGAGGTCCTACTATCTGTTGGTGAGAGCAGTTGCATTCTAACCTGAGGCTTCACAGATAATAAGTCATGGAATTATTTATGAAGGCATTGGAAAGTCCACCAAGTTACTATGGGATTTCAGAGAGAGTCCCTAGCTTCAAAAATAGTGTGATCGCTCATTAGTTGAGAAGTTTGTTTTGCAGAGGCAGCCACTTTCTCGTGTATAGTTAGAGGCACACAATGAGAAACAGCAAGTCCTGAAGGTGAACGTGAAGTCACATCTAGGTGAACTGTAGCAAATGTGTTCTAAAGGAGGTTGAGAAACCGGGGTGAGGCTCAGGCAAAATTCTTCATTCACTCTTGGCAGATAGGTGTTGACTGTGTAGAAGGCCGCAGCTACTGTATTCTGAAGCGGGGAATTATACATTCCTACAATATGATATGAAATTTCATATTTAATGTGGAAAAAAAGAAGTGTGGGTTAGAGATGTAAATGAAGGTCTCTAAGTACCTAATAGCAATATAGGAAGAACATTTTCCAGGGGAATCTGACTGAGTCTATGATCACAAACATGTTTTCAATGATAAAGAAAATGTGCCATTAATCCATTAATGAAGGGCATTTCATGGTGTCTGTGTGTGTGTGTGTGTGTGTGTGTGTGTGTGTGTGTGTGTGTATGAGTGTGTGTGTGAGTGTGAGAGTGGGTATGTGTGTGAGTATGTGTGTGTGTGTGTGAGTGTGTGTGTGTGTGTGTGTGTGTGTGTGTGTGTGTGTTTGTGTGTGTGTTCTGTGCTATGAAAAGTGCTGGGCTGAGACCTAGTGTGGAGGCAGTTTGGATTTTGACAAGACCCTCATGCAGAAGGATCTCCCTCCTGTGTCTTCTAGAAAGTTTTCATTCACCTGAGAGCTGGAGAGACTCCAGGGTTTTGAAAATTTGATGATTTAGGCTCTTGTGATAGGGAGATCATCTAGAATAATTTAGATGTCAGCTACAAATAGCTATAACTCTTATGAGGGAAACTTAACCACAGGGAGGGAGAAGGCAGTGCAATAGGGACACACTGGAGTGGTGCAGACCTCAAGACAAGGGATACTGGTGTGAGCAGATGCTGGGAAGGCAACACCAGTTCCCACCACAGCCTGCGGAAGGAAGCATCTAACTAACCAGGGACGCTTAACATCCCTGAGACCAAATTCAGACTCCTGACTTCCAGAAGTGATTGAGAACAAGTGTCTATTGTTTTAAGCTACAGGTTTTCGATGACTTTTTTGTTGTAAAAATAAGAAAATAGTTATGTTTTTAGGCTTATTCTGATATTCCAAAGCTGCAAATGACTGGTTAGGGTTATTGATTTTTGGGAAGCAGGAGAGATGGCTCAGGGCTAAAAGCCACTTGTACCAAGTCTCATGATCTGAGTTGAATATCTGTAATCCACCATGTGGAAAGACACATCTGGCTGCTGACCTTGAATTATGGTGCAAAACAAAAAGATGAATGTAATACAATTGAACAAAAATAGAATAACCTGGTTTTGGCTTGTAAGGGATAATTGTCAAGAGAATGTGTAGTACGTCATGTACTGAATGGGACCAACTTACTGTCTCAGAGTGAGATGGAAACAGGATTAGATTATAATTCTTAGAAATGTCCTGGGCACGTATATCACCAGCATCATTTGGTGTCAGGGGTCTGTGGACAGATTCCTCAGGCTGTTATTACTTGCAAGAAGTGTCCCACCTGGCTTCACTCAAATGTGGCTGCATAGCTGTTTTGACCCTTCTGAAGGCTAAGAGATTGGCAATTTGTCCTCCTGTGAGCAAGAGGCCACAGGACGTTTAGCTAGATGCTGTACCTGTGAAGCTAACATGTACCCAGTTAGCTGTACCAGTCGCATTCCAGGAGTCAAGGAACAAATGAACACCAGGAGCTTTACTTCTAAACTATTTTATACTGACCCTAGTAAAAATGCACAGTGTGAAATAGTACATTTATTTTTGTGACGTGTGAGTTTAAGCATATTAAGAAAGCATTTAGCATGGTTATTTATTTCAAATCTATCTTCTAGTATAGCTCAGGAAGTTTATGAAAACAGGCACTGTTACTTATTGTAAATCTGCCCAGTGGTATAAACACATAAACAAATAACAATGTAAATGTTGCCCAGTTAATACTTCTTCCTGAGACATCTTCCTGAACTATGTCATCCCAAATGCTGAGTGATGTGGTATCTTTGTTTATCCACAATCAGCTTTCAAATAGGGCACTCTGATGCTCATTATAACAAAAGTTATGTGGGCTGTGGAAACATACTGTGCTCTAAGGAATTTGTGGTTACTCAGGGTGCCTGGTTCTTTCATTTTAACTGAAAACTTTACACTTATAAATGCATACACAATAGAAAGTACACATTTTGTACTCCCATAGAACCAGAATTCTTTTTAATTAACTAATAAATTATTCTCCAGTCCAATCATAGTCTCCTCCTTTCGCTCCTCTCATTCCTTCCCCCTTTCTTCCCCTCTATCCCAACTCATATCCGCTCCTCCTCCTTTCTCTTCAGAAAAGGGCAGGCCTCCCATGGCTGTCAACCAGCCATGCCTATCAAGTTTCAATAAAGCTAGGCACCTCCTCTCCTATTGAGACTGGACAAGACAACCTAGTAGGAGGAAAGGTCCCCCAAGAAGGTGACAAAGTCAGAGATGGCCCCTGCACCCACTGTCAGGAGTCCCATCAGACATCAGAAAACCAAGCTATATAACTGCAATACATGTACAGAAGGCCTAGATCAGGCCTGGTTGTTGGTTTTGTCTCTGCAAGCCCCTATGAGCTCAGGTTAGTTGATTCTGTGGGTTTTCATGTGGTGTCTTTGACCCCTCTGGTTCCTACAATCCTCTCCCCCTCTTCAACAGGATTATGGGAGTTCCACTTAATGTTTGCCTGAGGTCTCAGAATAAGAATTCCTAATTGTAGTGAAATCTGCAGTGTAATGAGTTTAACTCACATGGAATTTCAACCACACATAACCCACAGAGGATTTTTTAACAGGATTATGAATTTGTATGGAAAAAAAAATCTTTGTCTCTACTTGTAACCGATATCTATCAATCATCTTCATTCTTTGTGGTTCCTGAAGTATTATGAATTCCACAGGCTTTGCCACAACATAGTTTCTATAACATATTTATAGTTCAGGTATTTTTGAAACACATTTTCCATGCCTCATGACTTCAAAGACATTGTAAGTAACATGTCTATTTCTTGGTTTCATTATTTAATTTAAGGATCATGCCCGTTTCTGTAACAGCTTTTAATAGATTAGATAAATGTAATGTATTTATAATTTAACTTCAATATTATTCATGTACTCAAAATCTCATATATTCAAATTTTGCTTAGTTAACAGGAGAAAGGTTCTATAGCTCCACCAGGCTGCTGAAGTAAGGCACAAAATACAAAAGTCAAGTCAAAGGTGTCTGCCATAGACTGTGTGGCCACTTGAGACACTTTTATTGTGGCTGTTTATACTTTTATCTCTTGCCATTCGTTGTAAGGAACTCTTTTCAGGAAATTTAGAGAGAGTGACTGTGGCTGAAAATACAGCAGATTCTGAAGGCAGGGTCTAAAGGAGTTTACCAGACCCAAGATAGAAGATAAATAGGCATTTATTAGGGAACAACTTACACAGATAAGAGTAAACAACCGCCATGGTCTTTTTGCTCCTGAAGATGCAGTATTTGCCCTTCCCATGCTCCTGTAACCTAAGAGAGCAGGAACCAGCATCTCCTCTACCTTATAATGGGTCACATTTGCACCTGAAACCACGCCCACAGGGTGTGGCCAGCACTACAAGTTCCCTGGCAAGGCAAGATGCCACTACAAGATTGTGTCCTCCACATGCCCCGCTCTTACACTGAGTCAGAAACAGGAGCAATGGTGACCTGGAGGGCTTTATATAGCAATACCTCTAAAAAGAGAGCTCTCACAAGAAGATGAGTGGAAGGCCCTACCATTGGTCAGCTGTAGGTTGTGTGGTGTTTGTGAAGTGCTCTGCCAAGGGCAAGTTCTTCTGAGGGGAAGTCATCACCTGCCTCCTCTTTGAGGCTGATGCTGCCCATTGAACATCCTCACAGCAACTGTTTTTCTTTTTGGGTTTTTGAGACAGGGTTTCTCTGTATTGTTTTGGAGCCTGTCCTGGAAGTAGCTCTATAGACCAGATCTGTCTGCCTCGGCCTCCTGAGTGCTGGGATTAAAGGCGTGTGCCACCAACTCCAGGTGCAACTGTTTTTCTTTAACAAGGCCATGGAGTCTTCCCTTTTGCCTTTGACTAAAAGAAGGAAGACAGAAGGGATTAAAGACAGAAGGGATTAAAGCAAAGCTCCCTCCCTATGTATTGAGTTATGAATAAGCTATCAGAAAATATTTTCATTTTCATTACTGTTTAGCTTAGAGGCTACACTATGTTTATGGTAGTTTTGTTTGTCTAAATGGGACAGCAGAAATGACAGCCACATAGCCGCATAGTTTGGGATTGGTAGACACTCCACACAATTACAAATGTAAGGCTCATGAGATAGTCAACATAAGCTTTCTGGTTGGCTGTCAACAAGAGTGGTACAAAGCTGCAACTATCATTGACGACACAGGGAAAGACGAATCCGCATGTTGCTCTAGTGTCCTTAGCCAAAGTTCTCCACCCTCAAGGAAGCACAGTGAAGTTCATTGTGTCTTTAGTGTATTCAGTATGATACAGAAAGATGTTGTGAATCTTAAATTAGAAAGCAACTTAAATGTTGTCTTTTTAAAAACCCAGTTTGCTTCTAAGGCAAGCTTTGAGGGGGATGCTTCCAACCAGAGCTCTATAGAATAATTTTCTTTGCCAGCAACAGCTGTGCTGTTCCTTTTACATAGTAATAATGCTTCTATATTGCACTTGATTTTTATTGTTGAGGAGGGCTCCTGGTGCCTTTATTGAATTACTTTCAGAGATGCCCCATTTTTTGGGGGGGGGAATGCACAATAAAACAGAAGTAATTTAAATTTTAATATGCCTTCCTTGCACCATTAATTAAAATGATTTATGTTTGGTTGCCTTGTTGAAATACAGTGTGATAGATGCTTGGATGTATTGCTTCTATGGTGATAATTTCCAACAACATCATTTAGGACACAGGGTAACAGATTCTTTGTGGCCTATGATAGCAGCACCTTTTACTTCTGTCCGGATATGCCTTCATACTGTGTTTCCCACATCCCATTTGACCTTGTATTTATTGTGTAGATTTCCAGCTTCTTGTTTGTTTGTTCAAGGTAAGATTCCTTGAACATTGGTGAACTTCCCAAGGAGGGAGAAAAAAAAGGACAAGATAACTGGACTGTATTTTTTGAGTCCAACTGTAGGATTCAGAACAGGAATTTCCAAGTCTAAATCTAAAGGAACTTAGGGTTTATGCACTCCAGAAGAGAGGCACCATCTTTGATCTATGGTTTTTTCAAGGAGGAAAGAGAAAATGGAAGGATGACCCACATGTATTTTTAAAAATTCCCCGAAGCAGAGAGTTTCCCCATTGTCTGTGGGCTTGTATCCCTTAGACAGTGTCCCTTTAGTTACTGGCAAAAATTACTTCTGAAATACTACTAATCTACAGTCATTATACTGTATCTTTTTTTTTTTTAATCCAAATCAGTTTAATGTTGACAGTTCTTTCCCTTTTTTTCTGAATATCAGAACATATGATTGCACCAAGCTGGCTGCAGGCTTCAGTGCTGGCATTTTCTGTCGCAAAGAATGCCCACATCACTCGAACATTTGAAAAGTGTTAATGAGCAGATCAAAAGGACTGTTGCCTGAAGCAGCTAACTTTCTTTCTTTCTTTTTTTTTTTAATTTTTTTAAGAAATCGGCTCTCCTCCAAACTGAAATCTTCATTCTAGCAGCTAAGTAGATGAGATGTAATTCCTCCACCCACCCTGATGATGATAATAACAAATGGAAAAAAAAAATTGGAGAAGACTCAAACTCTCCATATGGTTCATAAAGTGGTGAAAGTGTTTTCCAGAATTTTCAATACAGAGCTGAAGGATGCTAAGTGGGAAAAAATTCCTGGCAACTAGGCAATATTATGCCTTTTAAAACCTATAAATTCTTAAGAAATATGGTGCACATGAATGCAGCCTTCTCTAGAGTGAATGTGCTCTTGCACTATTTAATATAAGAACAAGATTCTTGTGTTGACAACACTAAATTCCCTTCTCCCCCCAGACTAATTTTACTGGCTATGCAGGCATGCTTCCACACAGACCTACCCCTTTACCTTTTTTTGGTTTTAGGAACAAGTAGTATCACATTATTTTCTTTCCATTTTGTTACTTATGAGGCCACATGGTAATATGTATAGGAATAATTTTAAACGTAAGAAGGAAATTTTTATGTAAGTGATGTTGGGCATAATAGCAGATGTGCACTGCTTCTCTGAAATGGTATAAAGCCCCTGTCAAGCATACACTTTCTGTAACTCTACTTTTCTATCATCTATGATTCCATTCACCCAGCCATCCTAATAACAATTGCTTGGCAACCAAATGATCTTCCAAAGACTTTTCCTTGGCAGTTCAACCTATCTCATGTGATGGCATTAAACTCAGAGTTTGGAAGTAGACTCTTCTAAATGACGGATTTGAATATTAATTCTATGTTTTCTCTTTGCATGTACTTAGAAAGGTGTTGTAATTAGAGGTTGTTGGGATTTTTTTTTTTTTTTGCTGTGCTTAAAATGGACATCGCATAGAAATCTTATAGGGTTATGAAAATAAAAGAGGACAGCATACAACAACACAAGTGATGGACAGCTACTGTCAGTAAGAAGAACACAGCCCACTCTCAGGTCTGGGTCCTTTCCTAGGGATTCCTTTTGTTTGTAGTGATGGAGGGTGTGTCTCTTAACTCAGTAGACTGGCATTTGATGGAGGTAGAACAATAAGGCGTTATTTTCATTGTTAACCACATGTACCTCCAGACTTCAAAATCTCTTTAAACTTATAAAAGGAAGTGAACATAGTTAATTTCATATTAATTGAAAAAAATTACCTCTGAAAGATTCTTTTCTGGAATGATATGAATACAGGGCATAGGCACACACATGTCCATCTGTAATTGTGGAAAGTCATAGAAACAGGAGACCTATCAGAAATATTGTAGTGTATGTATTTTATTATCTTATTAGGCTTTTCATACTGTGGAGGAACTAAAACTAATCCAGATATAGAAAATTGGGATGGCCTTATGTCTTTCCAGTTGCTGTTAAATTCACCAGTTCTCTAAATTCATTGGTTGGCAGAGAAAGCTAATGGCCATTTTCATTGAAATTAGAAATATTTTACAAAATGGAACTCTTACTGTACCATTTTCACATTTTTATCAATATTTTACTTACTAGCTTGCAGTTTGATCATGATCTAAAATACTAATGGTCCATATACTTGAAGGAAGTAGGGGAATTATTCATCTTATTGGAGTTAGATACACATAGAGAGAATGCTGGAGGAGAGTTGTATAGAAAAGAATGCTTTGCCACACTGAGACATCAGACAATGACAACAGAAGAGCTGGGTCATGTAGAAGGTACCCCCAAAGAGACTCGATGTCTCCACATTACAAATTATGCTAAGAATATGCTTTCCAGGAAAATGAAAACACACAAAGGTACTCCTTGTCCTGTGTGAGACTTACAGAAGTGATTGCATAAACATTTTAAATATATATATATATATATATATATGTATTTATTTTATTTGTGGACACAGACGGTGTGTGTGTGTGTGTGTGTGTGTGTGTGTGTGTGTGTGTGTGCGCGTCCATGCTCACATGCCTGAGTGTAAGTTTGTGTGCCACATGCATACAGGAGTCCACAGAAGTCAAAAGAGGGAATTGGCTCCTCTGGAACCAGAGTTATGGATGGTTGTGAGGTACCATGTGAGTTCTGGCAAATGAGGCTAGAGTTTCTGCAAGAGCAGTAATTGTTCTTAACTACTGAGCCAATCTCTGCTGCTTTACAGATGATCTCAGACTGAAACCTAATTTTCCTGCATTTGCACTCATAGAGAAGGTCCATATGAAATGAAAGGGAAGAATTATTGGAAGGAGTGTGTGGGAATACCCAGGATGATATGACAAAGGAGAATGCTAGAGATTCTGTTGATATTATTTTTTATTTATTTGTGCAAGATGTACATGTTATAAGAGTAAATTTGAAATCTTTGCTATGAAACGAAAGTGACCTCTGATATGTTCAGGCTCTGTGGAATAGAAGAATGTATTTTTATATTTCTCTAGTGAGAGAATTCCAGAGAACACATGTGAGATATAAGAGAGTTGTAAATTCCAAAGTCCTTAAAATTTCAATGATTTCTTGATTTGGACTGTGAGAATTGGAACTTTGAGTCCATTTTGACTGGGGAAATGGTTGATTAAGCTGATATTAGAAGAATACTGACCCAATTATACAAGTTAAAATAAAGACTGGAGGCTAGGTGGTGGCAGCACATGCCTCTAATCACAATGCTCGGGAGGGAGAGGTGGGTGGATCTCTGTGAATTTGAGGTCAGCCTGGTCCAGTAAGTGAGTTCCAGGACAGGCTCCAAAGCTACGCAGAGAAACCCTGTCTTGAACCTCAACCCCTCCAAAAAATAAAGACTTCCTAAAGACACTGAAAGAACCTAATTGTTTAATTTTTACCACAAGGATTGCATGTAACTGTAAGTGGAGTTTTTAATTGGTCTAAATTTAAAAAAAAAAAGACATAGCAAGACTGGAGTCAGATATAGAGGAAAACGCTGAGAGATCAGAGAGAAGGAGCAAGCCAAAAGCCACCTTTACCTCATTAGCTTCCCAGTGGACAAGAGAGCAAGTTCCTGTTTCTTCCTGCTTATACCTTCTCTCTGTCTGGCCAGCTCACTTCCTGCCTGTCTGTACAGACCTCCTGACCTCTATGGTTGGCTAGTGGCAAGCTCCATCCTCTGATCTTTAGACAAGCTTTATTTGTACAGGATATCACCACATGAGACGACTGGTGAAAGACTATCAATTGCATGGATACTAGTACTAATACTTTCTGTTTATGGCTTTTTATTGTTTGAGCATTTCATGCATGTGTATAATATGTTCTGATCAAATCTCCCACTCCTGATCCCTCTCCTCAAATTTCTCTTCTGTCACTCTCACCACTTTCCCTACTAACCTCCTTTGCTCTTTTTTGAAACCCATCAATTAAAGTGTGAGAAGAGGCGTTGAGTTTAATTACTGAACCGTATTTAAAAATGTTATTTTGGGTTAAGGAAATTGTAGTTAGGATACTGACTAATGAATATATATTAAAGAAAAAGAAAAAAATAACCCAGGTAACTCAAAGCCATTTTATTAAAATATCTTTAGCTCCCAAATATAACCTCAATAGAAACGTAGTATTTATTGTAACCTCCAAAACCAGGAATTTATCTTTATTAGGAAGAAAAAATGTGTGTGTGTGTGTGTGTGTGTGTGTGTGCGTGCGTGCGTGCGTGCGTGTGTGTGTGTAAGCTCACATTTTCCAGATTCCAGGATCAAGGCTGGAGAGTGGAAACTGTTAGAGAGAGAAGCTTTGACTTCATTTTGGGGGAAAAAAGCTTTTAAATGATGAGTTCCTTGCCAGTCAAATGATGCTCTATGAAATGATGAATTTCTCTATTGCAGTAGTCCAGACATAAGTGGAACCACTACTGGCTGGGGAGTTTTTAGAATATTGAAGTTTTAGTTGTGTGTACCTTGCATGAGTTGGAAAATATGTTTGACATCTTTAAAGTTCACAGAACCCCAAGTCCTTGACTTTGGGTTGTGATAGTGGGGATGGAATAAAAATATTCCTGTCTTGCATCTTTATCTTTCCTTTTCTGTAGTTCCTCCTTTCTTCCCTCTCTCCCTCCTATTTTCCTTCTTCCTTTCCCCTTTCCTCCTTGTTTATTTCCTCTGCCCAATCATTTCACCTTTTCTCTTCCCAACTTCCCCGTTTCCCTCCTGCCTTACATCACTGAAAGCATAATTTATACTTTGCTAAATAGTGGAACACAGAGTGAAGGCAATGCACATGTGAAATGGATATTGACGCTTCCAAGGGGATTTATTTTAAAAGCTAGATAACATAATAATAAAGAACTCTATCACTGTTGGGGAAGAAGAGAGAGGCATCTGTAAATATCATAGAAATTATAATCTGCTTTGGGAAGACAACAATTCATGGCAGGAAAGGGAGACAGGTCAGAGAAAAATGTCAAAGAATCTGTTGGTCTTGGAAAGGATTTGGAGACAGTATTTTGAAAAAAAAAGAGACATTATGGGTTATGTCAGCATTTGTAATCTGCATCTGGAAAGAGTGAACTACTAGAAACGAACATTGAGAAGAAAGGTGGGGTTGGCTTTGATCTCACAGAGTGAAATTCTGATAGTAATGTTTTCATTGGATATGTAGGTTAGTAAAGATACAAAGTATTCCCTTCTAAATTAAGGGATATATAGTTCACAACCTTAAATCAGCCTCATTTGACTACAGTTTTGTTTTAAATATTAATCCTTTACCTCTGGAGTTGCCACAGTAGCCACTGTTTTTTATACATTCTTACTTTTTCTTATGATATGGAACTTGATCATTTTATTGTGTTTTATTTTGGGACAGGTTATCAAGGATCCTCCCCCACCACCTTCTGCACCAAAGGAGGTAAGTGAATGTCCAATAAAGTGATAGTGAGTTGTTTTGTTTTCATATGTACATATCATTCCAATTCTATTTATATGATAACTAAGTATGTCCTTCTTACTTTGCAAAAATGAAAACCAACTGCCACTTTTTGTCTTATGATTTATTTCCTGGAGTAGAGGAATGTGCCCTTCACTGATAGAATGAGCCCTCCATTGATAGACTGGATACAGGATTGAAAGTACATAGAGATTTAATATATTTTATAATATTAATAGTCCCGATGACACTCATCTAAAATTGTTGAAATATGCAAGCT
The DNA here is from genome assembly GCA_030556225.1 of Cricetiscus sungorus. NCBI lineage: Eukaryota > Metazoa > Chordata > Mammalia > Rodentia > Cricetidae > Cricetiscus > Cricetiscus sungorus. The sequence continues at coordinate 5,934,108 of JANBXA010000734.1, forward strand.
GGCAGTTCAAAGATGCCACTACTCTCTTCAAAGTGCTAATTTGTTATTATACTACTCTGTTAGCTAACATCATACTAGCAACACGAAGTAAGGAATGTACTGGTATTGTGCATTGTCAGAGCTTCTTTTATATGAATTTCATACCTCAAAGTTACATATATATTGATTGTCACATGAAATAATTGTTGAAGTGTTGCCTAAGTGTTGCCGTAAGTTGAATATTCTTTTCAAGTTTGAATTGATGAATATACTTGGTTTAAAGGCACAACACTCACAGTTAAAATAAGCAATTTCTGTTAACTTAGGACTGATGTAGGGAGAATTTGCTAAAGGGAAGGGATCTCACCTCTTGTAGAACTGCACTTGAAATTGATGTATGTGATTATAAATGCATCCATATATTCCATGGATAATCTTTACATTTTCTTCTAACAATAGATTTATGTAAAAAGTCTTAGTGTGATGCAGCTGTGACCAAACAACATTTTAAGAAACTAATTAAATCCACTTTTAAAAACTCTATCTTTATAGGAGGAGGAAGAAGAGCCTTTGCCAAACAAGAAATGGCCGACTGTGGACGCGTCCTACTATGGTGGTCGAGGAGTAGGAGGAATTAAAAGAATGGAGGTTGGTCTCCTAAAGAAATACAGAGTGCTAATGTAAAATGTGTGCTTGTGGGATTATGGAGCCGCAGACACCGTGCTTTCTTTAATTCTATCCCTCTTGGGTCAGCATGGGGTCTTCTCTGAAGGCTCATTTTTATAGCATCATGTTAGCCATATCTGAGCTGGTGGAGAACAAAGGCTTCATCAGTCAAAGGACTGCATTGGTAAGATTTCTGAACCCTAAGGATAAAAACAGTTGTTGGTCTCCCCACTCTTGGAAAAAGTTACAACATCAACTCGAAGAATGCCAGTCACTCACAGTTGCAACAATGCTGTCTTTTGAAAAGGCCCAAAAGTTAGTTACTATTTGATGAACAAATTTTTGAAATATCCAACAGCATGAATAGGACTTTATCACAAATATAGAAGGGGCACATTTAAAACTATCAATAGCTTTTACTTACCACTTAGCAACTATCCTTATTAATACAACTCATCATTTACTATGTTGAACTCATTTCAACATAGTAGTCCAAAGATTAAGATTTCTTTCTAAAGAAAGCAGCAACATGAACCCATGAATGAATCCTGGGTAAAAAGAAATATGAGTCGGGTTTTTGTTACAAATACTCTAAATAAACCAACTTATAAAAGAGGAATTTTATTTTGGCTTGGAGTGTTAACCTGTAGTTTGTAAGCCTTCTTGGTTTAGGGTCTGTGTCCAGGCAGAATATCCTTCCAGGGAGCATTTGGAAGAGCACACTTCTTACCATGGGCAGGTGTGAGCAAATCAGGAGAAAGAACATTTTGGTGTCACCACCTAGATGCACAACCTGCAAAGGTCTAACTCTTAGACCTCTCTCTGTGTCCCATCACTTACAGGTGCTCTCACCTTCCAAAAGAGCCACACCCATGACCTAGACTTTAGTACTTGGGCCCTTAGGGGGCATTCCATTTCCAAACTGCATCAGTTTCTCTATGCTTAAGAAAGCACATGCACATTCCCAGGAGCCTGTAATTCAAACTTCAAGAGTCTGGAGATTCCAGCATGTGAACTTGCACCACCTGCCCATCTTTTTTAATTGAGGAAAACTTTTGAAAAAGGATGATTCAATCTCCATTGAGTCTATGTCCATTAATCTTGAAAAATTTTGGACACATTACTGGAACATTCTGTTGATGTGATGGTCAATGGGATGATAAATGAATCTTAAAATCACAAAGGAAGCACAGATATTTACAAAGAAGAAATTCAGTATAGAAAGATACACAATAAAACTGAGATGGGAATTAGGTGAATTTAGAACTGGAGGGGGGAAAATGATCCACAATGCTTTTATAAGCACATCTCTTCAAACCTGCAAACCTGCAGAGAGAAAATGAATTATAGAAGTTCTGAGGTCAACAAAATTGGAGAATAAGCCTTCAGAGTTGAGGCTAGTTTAAACCACAATGGACACTTTTCTCTGGATCTTACAACACTCCCTCTTTTAATTTAAATATTTTTTAAAACTGCTCTCTAATGGACTTTGCAGAAAGCAGGAACAGAGCTTTTAATAACAGCTGTTATCACAACAGATCTACTACAACTCCTAATAACTTCACACGAGTGTTTCTGCCAATTTCTCGTGAAACAGACTTTTAAAAATTCTGAAATTGCTCCATTATTATATAGACTCTGAGTTATCCAAATATGCTCTATAAGTTATGAAACTCATTGTTGATCATGAAAGCCACATGGAATTGGAAGAATTCAGCTTTGAAGCTTGTACTTACCCATTATTTCCCCATTATAAAATAAAGGTAGGGACAAACTCTGCTAAGATTTTCTTTAGCCATTTATTTCTGTTCTTTTCCCTTTCTTCCTTTTAGGGCATCTCAATGTGATCCACCCAAACCTTAAAATTTACACCCACACACCCACACAGCCACACACACACACACACACACACACACACACAAACTTCTACAAGGTGTTTTCCAGTATTAGTTTTTGAGATTAAATGAGAAGGTTGATGATAAATAGGAAGCTTTTTCAGGAAACAAAGGCAGCAAACGTATTAAACTCCTTAGGCCTCCATGACTTAGAGCCTAGGAATGCCGTCTTGGATCAGAACTCCAGTTCAACCAGCTTTCACTTTTTAAAATCTGAGAGTGGTTCCAGTGATATTTGTCTGATTATCGTGGACTCTATTGTTTCAACTGTAAAGAACAGACTAAAGAGCTATTTGTGTTCTTTCTGAATGATCTAAATTGTATCTACTTAATGCTTTACTTGGGATTATTTCTCTGAGTTGTGACATCCATGTGTTTACTAAACCATCTGTCTCTTTTGTTTTGTTTGTTCCCTAAAATTAAGATGTTTCAGCTGCAAGAAGTGTATACTGGTCTTAGAGTTTTAAGTTCAATCAGTTATATCTAAAGATTTTATTCTTGGCTTATCTTTGTCAAGAGTACTGTGATCTGAAAAAAATGGTCTCCTCTCCTCCCCTCCCTTACCTTCCTTCCCTCCCTTTCTGTCCCCTCCTTACGCCTCCCCTCCTCTTCCCCCTCTTCTCCTCTCCCCTCCCCTATTTTCCTTTCCCCTCCCCCTTCCTTCCCCTCCCCTCCTCTCCCCTCTCCTTTTTCTTCCTTCCTTCTTTCTTTTCCTTCCTTCCTTCCTTCCTTCCTTCCTTCCTTCCTTCCTTTCTTTTCTTTCTTTCTAGCCCAACTATCTAGTTTGAAAGGTTTAATATGTTTCAAACAAATTTTACAGCCTCACAAAGAACACTGAAGCCATTGATCACATTGAAAGATATGAATCTATTTCAATGACTCAGCAGGGTCCACTTGAAATTGAAAACTATTCTAAAATTGTAGTAAAAATGTGGTGTGTGTGTTGTGTGTGTGTGTGTGTGTGTGTGTGTGTGTGTGTGTGTGTGTGTGTGTAGAACTATCAAAGTAGCTTTATTAAAAACTTGCATGATTCTTTCTATGAAAAGTAACTATCTATCTTCCTGCTTAACAATCCAGGTCAGTGGCTTTAAACTTTTTCCTTAGCTGAGATGAAGTAATGGTGTGTTGTAGCATATCTTGAACTGGTTTTTGCATTATCTATGTATAACACAAATTGTCTCCTTATTTGAAATAGTGGAGAAACCATTACACTAGATTTGAGTGGCATCATATTTTTACAGAGAGTCATTTTGCACTTGGGTCATGATGAGGAAACAAAGATGATGAGGAAACAAAGGCAGGAAGATCCCTGGATTGTCCTAGGGTCAAACCAGCCTATTCTAATGGTCTAGTTCCAGGTCCCAGTGAGAGATCTTGTCTCAAAACACTGATGAGGGCACCTGAAGAATGACATCTGAAGTTGACATCTGGCCTCCACACACATGTGAATCAAACATACATGGACATTCACACATACACCCATGCATATACACACAGGCGACTAATAATGAGTGGAAAGGAACCCACTGAAACACAGAGGAAAAGGAACAGGAAGTGAACAAACCAATTCATCTTCTTACGCTGGACTGGTGACTCAAAGGCCTGTGGGCCACCAAAGAGCTTGCTCCTCTGGGGTATTTTGTCTGACAGCAGTGTCTCCTTCATTTTAAAGGTCCGCTGGGGAGATAAAGGATCTACTGAGGAAGGTGCAAGGCTAGAGAAAGCAAAAAATGCTGTGGTGATGATCCCTGAAGAAGAGACACCCATCCCACCAAGACCACCTCGACCCAAACCCACACATCAGTCCCCTCAGACAAAGTGGTACACTCCAATTAAGGTACTTGCCTGCATTTTGCATGATATAGTTTAAACCTAACAGGGACCTAACTTTTATAGTCTCTCCTGTCCCCAAGGAAGACTAAAGCAGGTCAAATAGCAGATACTCATTTTATGCTCTAGCAACTGCTTATGTTCTTAGCATAAGAACCCTCAAGTGTTTGTATTTACTAACTTAATAATTGATGAACTGAAGCTACACAATTTTATAAATCTAATATCTCTTTAGGGTCGTCTGGATGCACTGTGGGCCTTGATCTTGAAGCAGTATGACCGAGTGTCCTTGATGAGACCCCAGGAAGGAGATGAGGTTTGTGTATGGGGATCTCTTGAGAAAGGTGATGGGGGCTGTATAATGAGAGTGGGGAGATAGTAATGAAAATGATTTAAAACTTTCTGTTAGCATTCAGGATGGAAATGATGCTGACAAGTCCATGCTCTTGTTACACAGGTGCTTGTAAATTTTGTTTTTACAATGCATTTTCAAGCCAATTCCATACCAGTGCTTTTCCAGATAATTAATTAAAATCACAAGCATGCCCATTGCTTTAGCATTTGACCTTGATGACAAGTGTTCTGAATTACTTTCTTTTGGAAGAAACAGACTGGGGATTAATACCTGAAGTCTTTCCTCTGCCATTTAATAGCAATGGGGTCTAGGGAAAATACCTCAGAGATGCTATCTTTTGGTATAAACATATTAACTTGCCTTCAGTAGTTGTCACCGTCTAGTGTCTGAAATATGTCAAGGTGACCTTAAGGCTTGAAGCACCAAAGAAGTCCATGGTAGTGGTATTTAGAGCCACATAATTACAGATGTAAGGTATGTATGGCTTTCCTCACCAAGGAATCTGTTTAAAGCTCTTGCTTTAGAAACATGTTTAGAATTATTCTGTTTTTTAATTTTTTCTAATAATTTACAATTGTAGCAATTTTAGAGAAATTGTTCAAAGCCTCTTCATATGCAACAGCGGCAGGTTTGGTTGAGAGACCGGGTGCTGTTCATGATGCTGGGCTGCTTTTATGTTTTGAGTGCAGCCCTTTCTGTCCTACAAAGGAGTGAGCGCTGTGTATATCTGCTTCCGAGGACTTTGGCTTCACTGAGGTCTGACATACTACTCTTTAAAAATGATGAGGTAATCAGTCAAGTTAGTATTTGTGTTTTGAAGCCAAGATAAGATGTATTTAGTATTAGGTGGTTTTAGATTGGTGTTAAACAGTTTAAAAGAATTTAAAAATTTTATGTCTAACAACTTAGGAACATTTCAGAAACATCTGAGTTCAGCCAGTTAGGATATTTGACTTGAGAAATACCGCTGCACCTCCTAACATGATGTCAGTACCCAGTGATAACTCCACTGGGAGAGAGAGCTGTGTGCTCTGTGGCGCAGAATCTCCTCTTACCTTGTCTTAGCAGATTCTCAGTAGAAACTTCCTTTAGATGGAAATTCATGTCCCACTTTAAGTTCAGATGTGGGCTTGAGTTCTGTTTCTGGATCTCCACGTAACTGGAGATCCAGATCTCCACGTAACTGAAGTCTTTTCGCTTCATTTTCTTTGCAATTATTTTCACACCTCATCTCAGTGTGGTCTTTATTAGGTTAGATATTGGTTTGAATGTTTAATAATTCCCATTTTACTTATTGAGGGTTGGGTGTTGAGTGATTGGTGAGATATTTGGGGGGGGGTTTCTTGTTCTCTTACTAAGATTTTGTATTCTCTTTTAACTATTACGAAAAAGGATATTTGCAAAATTTACTTCCCTAAAATTTACCAATACTTGCTTAAATCTAGTTAAACATTAAACTCTAAATCATGAATACATACTTCTTATAAGATCTTCATTTTAATCTGATTATCAATTTGCTCTAAAATTTTCTTTCAATGAAGTATTCCTGTAAATATTAGAAAGTCTATTAAATAGTGTGTTCTCAGCATAGCATTTTAAACTCTTTTTGGAACAGTTTATGATATCAAATAACTTATTCTAACAAATGTTATCTGATATTAAGGTCAAGTATTTTAAAGAAAAAATTGAAATTTACCAACATGTGAATTGGTGTCATTAGCAATTTTATTTTCCTTTGTCTCCTGTGGTCATCAACCTTTTTTTTGTGTGCACGCATATACGCCAACACAACCTTTAGTTTGGTTTGTGCTGCGTGAAGTATTTGTGTTGGTACACAAGTGTGAGTGTGTGATCGTAGAACAGTTTGCTCGTTTTAAGCAATAGGAAGGCTCGGAAACGCCAACATTTAGATAGGGGTGTTCGTTTACATTGTCAGGGCATAAATAATCCCTTTTCATCTGGGTACCAGAGAGTTGCATCCTCCGAGGGTGGAGGAGGAGGATGGCTTTAAGCTGCAAGACAGCAATTAAAGCACAGTGGTTCTCAGGGCCTGACTAATGGCTCCAAGGAACACAACCCCTGCCCACCCAGCAGCTTGTTTTGTGCTTTGGAAAACAGCCTTGTCATTTATGTAGGAACAGTTTCCTGCAGATTCCGCCACCAGAGAGCTCAGTCTAATAAACAAACCCGCGACCACAGAACCACAAAACCGAAGCTGCCCTAAGTCCCGCAGGTGGGGCAGCGAGTCCTTCCTGGCGCATTTGGAGCGTAGCTGTGCTGGGGCGCAGAGGCTGCGGGGCTCCCGGACTGAGCTTTGCGCGCCCTGAAGTCCTTGATGCTGAGGCTGAAGTTGGTGTGAGCCTTATCAAAGCGGCCGCGGGGGCGGGCGGGCTCCCAGCGCGCGGCTGCGGGCGAGCACCGGCTTTGATGCGGGCGGCAGGTCCTGGGAGTCGCGGGTTTGGCGGCCAGGTGCGTGCTAGCAGGTTGTCCCGACATCTGCTGGCGGCCGTGGCGGCGGATTGTCAGCAGAGGTAGTTGAGAGCGGCAGGACCGGTTTGGTCTCGCTCGCGCTGCCTGGAGGCCTGAAACTCCAAAGGTAGGAGCGGGGTGGACACAGCTGCGCTCCCAAACTTGCCTGAGGCACAAATAGGAGATCTAATGCAGTTTGACTCCACGGCGATGGGGGGACAGGACAGAGAGCCACTTCAGAGACAACTTACCGCTGCAACATCTGCCGCCAAGTTTCCAGGGAGTGACAGGGGACAGCAGGTACAGATCGAAGTCTCTGCACAAACAACCTCCATTACGCCCTGGACTCTTTTGAAGGGTCCCATCAAACAGGCCCGAGTCCGCAGCAGGAGTTTGCTTGGTTTTCAAAGCAGTGTTTTGTGTGTGCGTGTGTGTTTTCCTCCTCAATAACAAGGTAATTTATAAATGATGCATTACCATGCGTCCTCCTTTTTTTTTTTCCCAATGAAAAAAGAGTTGAGAAGCAGAAAGGCAAAGAAAGAAGAAAGCACAGGACTAGTTTGGAGTTGTTCCACAAACCAAGTAAATCCCCAAGGACCTTCTTGACAGTGTTCGAGGTTATGTTAACCTTCAAATGGCTCCTCATTCACCAGTGAGCAGACATCCACTTGATGTCTGCTACAGAATCCCAGAACATGCCTGAAATACATGGACTTCTGCTCATTGTTATTTCATGTTCTGAACTCAGAGTTTCTTGTCTCTGAGGATGTGAAATTTAAGGTTCTCTTTTTCAAATGAATGAGGTCCCCCTACCCCCTAGTAAAACAAAAATCTAGGAAATTGAATTCACTTCAGTTTGTTTCTTATTTATCAGGACTCCATGCCTGTAGTGTCTCAAAATAAACAGACTTTTTTTTTTTTTTTCTCTTGGAGAATACCCCTTTCTAAGACCTACATCCTACATTTACCTGGAAGGAAATTATTTATCAATTTGACATTTGCCAAAAATGATGCAAAAAAATGATGCATAACTGTGCACAAGTGTATAAATGGCAATGGGATGGGTTAAAATGCTTGCCTGGCAAGTAGGAGCACCGGGCTATGGTAAGAGAATAAAGATTTCAGTCATGTGTTTGTCCCACCATCCAGTAAAGTGGCTGTGTGGTCATCTCCTTGAGATGATGAGAGCTGCCTATGCAAACTTGTACTGCCTTTTACTCTAAAGGTGCTGTTTCTTCTGCAGCCTCTCCCATTTCAGTCCCACCTTAGCTCTTAACCCAGTTGTGTCCGTCTAAGTCCTAATCCTTGGTCTGTTTCTCTGGTATCTCACCTTCTCTGGAGAGCACAGAGAAGCCCCACAATCTGTTATCACCATTAGGACCACCTTTCTCAGACATTTCTGCCCTCCATCCTGACTTCACTTGCATGTCTGGGAGTTTATGTGATTTTCCATGTGGATGTCGGGTTGTATCCATGTTATTTGTGTGTAACTGGACTTTACCATATGACTCAAGGAGGCTTTCAGGTTTTAGTGGTATAATTCCCTTAGTCATTGGCCCTGTCCTTTAAGGTGCATCTAAGGAGAGACCCAGTAGACATGAATATGCCTTTGTGGTTCATACAGCTTTTTAAGGAGCTTCAAGATTTTTATGTCTAAGTCTGGGTACAATATCCTAGATGTTGTATGTATGAGATTGATCCAATGAAGAATTCTGTAAACAAATGTCACTTCTGGTTTTGTTGTAATTGATAAAAATGAGTGATGTATTAGAGGAATGTGTGAGAGAAATGTCATTTGACTTTGTACATTTAAGTGTCACTATGGTCATTATTTTGTATTGTACTATCCCACACTTACCTGAAAATAAGCTACTGGGAACACGAAGACAGAGCAATTCTAATATTTGACAAGTTTGAATAATTCCCTATTAAGGCATGGTAGGGAATAGCGATACATAAAATGTTATTTTATGGAGCTAAGATTTGTCATTTTTGCATGGTGATCAATTTGAACTTATAATGAACTGTATTAAGCATTTTTGAGTTACACAAGTATGACACAGTAATTTTCCTTTAGGTTGAATTCTGCATAGATGAAGGTTAGTTATTCTTATAAATTAATTTTATTAGAGCATTTTTTTCTTAAAGTAGCATTTCCCCCATTTTTTTCTTTCTAAAAATGTATTTGATCTTTGCTTCCTATTTGATACAAGAAAAGTTTTTAGCACTTGGCATTCTTCTGGATACATATAAGTCACTGCCAAACTGGGTAGGTTCTTGTCAATCATGTTTTGCCTAATCACTCACTCAGCTGGCTGGCATGTAGCTTATGTTAGTTCCTGGTCTCATTGTTCTAGTTTACAGAAATACTGGCTCTTCATGGTGAGAAAGCTGACAATCTAATTCAATCCTACTGTCTGGAAAAATGTGTGATGGCTCAAGCTGTCTTCTGAATCCAGATTTATGAACTAGCCCTAGATCCTAACTAGATTAGTGCCTTTTCTATTAACTGCTAAGTAAGGCAGCTGTCTGAGCTGCTGGTTGTAAATTTGCTCATGTCTATTTTGCTAACTCTGGGCAAAAAGCTGCAGATAACAGGATCCAAGTTTCTGGACCTCTGTTCTCACAGCCCAAAATGAGTCTGGAAGGAATGATGGGAAAGGCTTGCAGAGGAGCAAGCAAGTGTCACACTGATTGGGGGAAGGGGAATGGTTGCTGTAATTAATCCTAATTATTTGCCAATAATTTTAAATCTAAGTTACTAATACTGATTTAAGCCCTTTATTTGCCATTCTTTGGCATGAAAGCGTGTTTTATGAGATAATTTTAGGAGGCAGAGAAATGTGTGTGTGTGTGTGTGTGTGTGAGAGAGAGAGAGAGAGAGAGAGAGAGAGAGAGAGAGAGAGAGAGAGAGACAGAGAGAGAGACAGAGAGAGAGCACACATACATGCACACAAATGCACACATGTACGTATGCATGTGCCTGATGTAAATATTTTCATTTGTATCTTTCAAGTATTTCCTTGTGTTAATATTCAGGCCTTCACCTTTGACAGCTACTGTAAGCACACAGAAACAATGGACAAGTAATAATAAATTCATATAAAATCTCCAGATACAGCTTAGCAATAAGTCAGAATAATGCTACTGTCATGTTTCCCTGAATACAAAATACTTCACTGGGGGGGGGGGGGGGGAGATGTCCGAATGAGAAGCAGAGCTAGAACGAGGAGCTAGAACAAAGCAGGTGAATTATCTCTCTGAACAAAACTCAAGAAGTAGGAACATGAAGTGTTTGTAGGAAATACACAACAAATTATGTATTTTTAATGATTGCAGTGTGATCACTGTGGAGTAAACAGATTGACCCTTCTATTCTTAAATCCCCTTTTCCCTCCCTTTTCGTGCTTCCCATTAACTTCCTTTTCCTCTCAAGTCTGTGGTAGGGTTCTGCGTTGCTTTCCAATGCAAAGTTGTAACTACTTTTATTACATTTGAGTATTTTTTTGTCTGCCAAAAATGGCTCATAAGTCTTCAAGGGGAAAAATCTTTTAAAAATAGATGTCTCAGAACTTCTGAAATAACTTTTCAGGATTATATTCTGTGTTTTCCATGTGTTTGGATGAAAACAAAAAAAGTTAGTAAGGGGACTGGATATTATTGATCATCAGATTTGGAATCACACATTTGTAGTTAGTTTTTCTTACTCTCTACTCTTTGCAGTGGGGGGGGGCACAGCAACTTAAACTTTGAGGAATGTGCTATTCTTTGCATTGTTGTCTCCCCTTTTATGATTTGTTCTACATAGTATGTAGAAAAAATGTAGAGATGAAATATTCCATTAATCCACTTACTTAAGTTGTACATAGAAACTATTGCAGATGGCAAAAGCCTGCTGATGCCAACAGTTTAGATTTTAATTCATAGGCTCTGAAGAGCCCATGGAAGTTTTCAAAGGTTAGGGCTGTGCTCTTGGAAGCCTCTCAGATTGTGGTGCGCAGAAAAAAATGTTTTTCTGTGTGGCTCTATTGATGATTTTGCTTCTCTTTTATAGTCTTTCATTATGGATCACTAACAGAATTGCATGAAGTTTGTGATACAACAGCTTTCTGCTGGTCTAAGACCAGCAGATTCTTATGAAAAAGGACAGTCTGCAAATAGAAAAGGTTTTCTTTAGAGCAACATTTTTGCTTTATGAACCTGGGGTGATGTAGATCCTTGTGTGGGATGTTTCTTGTTTTTTTTAGAGGTTTCTTTTCTTGCTTCTTGGGAATATTTAGGTAGATCATTGAGGCTCAGATTTCAGAATTTGTAATGCTTGTGTGCATTTGTGCATGAATGTGTGTGTATTGGGTAGAGGGGTGGTTGGGTATCTACTAGTTTAGGGAAAACGGGTGTTGTAAATCTTGAGGATTAGAACCCCAATTCAGTCAGCAGCCTATGAGTGTCTATTACATCTTTGGTTTGTCCAATATGATATCTGATTTTGCCTTATCTGTCTCAGAGTTAGACATCATATCAGTCCCATCTTACAGAAGAAATTAATGAGACCCAGTTTAGCATGTTCCTAAACATCTCACTTAGGGAAGTAGTTGGGCCTAGACTCAAATTCTGTGTTTTAGATTTCTAGTTCAATGAATATGACCTGCTTCCACACTGTCATTTTTGTTGTTGTTGTTGTTGTTGTTTTAGTGTTTGTTGTTCTATAATCTGGGCTGGCTTTGAACTTGTTGCAATCTCCCTGCCTTAGCCTCCTAGGATTATAAATGGACACCACTATAACTATATCCAGTTCTGTGCTATCATTTTGCAGTACATTTTATATTTTGGAAAACCAGCTAAAAATGAGGATAATTATACAGGTATGGAGGTGCTTTTAAATTTTTAGTTTTAAATTTAATTCCTTTGGCAGCTACATCATCATCATTGACAAATTGCTTTTGCCATGTATTCACAAAGCAGGGGTATTAATTCGTGTTCATCAGTTAATACAATTTGATGTATCAGAGTGGCAATGAATTCCACAGGAAGTTCTCAGGCTGCAGGGTAAGGAATAATTGAACTCAAAATGGTCCTCAGCAGTTGTGTGATATAATCTCATTCACGGTTCCCTCCACCTACACTTTTATTTCCATGCCTCTGTAGAAGAGACTGCACAAGGACAAAAGAGATATCAACAGTTTGTGTGTCCAGGAATCACAACATGTTGTCTAGTGGAAAAGAAGACTGCAAGTTAGGCAGGAGGACTGTTGGATGAGGGTGCAGTTAATGCAGCTTGCGATTGGAAAGGCTACTTCATGGGAGCCCAGGGGTGTGGAATGTCTACACTTTCATTGATTTGTGTCAATATAACAGTTTCTTTTTTCATGTCTGGACTTTTCATTTGTGTAGTTTCTGAAAAGATACCCAAAATGCTTTTGGGTATGAGTTCGTCTAAACAAGGCAAATCTATGAAGAAGGGCCCTTTGCTTTTTTCCTCACAGGGTATCTCTGGACCCTGCCCATCACCCCATCAGGAAAAACAAAAAGGCTTTATAAGAGAATTTAAGTTGACAAATTCTAAGTTACTATTAATAAATACATTTTGTACAGCAACATGTACTTAACAATAAGACATTTCCTAGGCTATCCATGATTAAGAAAGAACATAAACAATTTATCCTAACATGTAGGCCTGAAAATTGGCAAGCATTCTTCATAATATACTGAAAACTGCTCAAGTGACTGTCACAAAGCCACGATTCTAGCTCCATAGTGGCCTTTTTTCTGTGGCTGTTATGCTTTACATTAACGTGAAAGTAGCTGCATATGGAAGGAAGCAAAGGGGATGAAGATTTAAGAGATCTATATAGCTACTTGTCTGCTAGTGTTCTATTTTTATAACTTCTCTGTTTCTTTATGATTTTTTTCCTCTAAAAGAAGAATTTAATATATATCAGATTATTGCCTTGGTCATTTTGGTAAGCTACAATTTGCTACCATGTGGCACAACCAAAAATTTACAAACCCTCCTGTTATGTAATAGCTGCCCACAGAAGAGCACTAATGTGTCCCTGTCACTAAATTTATAGAGATACATGAAGCGGTTCTCCCGTTGGGTCATACTAAAATTGATTTTTCAAGCAAGGCTAACAATACTAGACACATGTTAAATGAAAATCAATCACTTTGATTTAAATTAGATAAATACACTTCTTCTATTAAGTGGTCTCTCTCCATACAGCTTACTGGATGGCAGATAATACTCATCTAGCCTTTGACCTCTAGCCCCAGGTTTCAACAAATCTCTAAGGAGAATGGCTTACTTGTGATTTTCTTCTTGTGGCACACTTTACTTACTCTTGATCAATTAGTGCAGTTTAGGTTGTTTATGAGTAGAAAAATGCTAATTAACTATACTCTTCCAGGCACTTCATAGATCAAATACGTATAATGCTTCATCAAGACTAGAATACAAAGCCAGCTTTATTAAGATAAAACTTTAGTTTTAAATACACCATGGGAGGCCAATGACTTCCAGTGATGGTGCTGTTAATATTCAGGTATTTGTACTGCCTGTCCTTGGATTCTGACAGGACACACCCTCAGCTGCAGCCACTAAGAGCACCACCTGTGCACATTCACTATGTTCCCTTTTAAAAGGGCCCTGCCCTCCTCCCATATGCCTCCTCCCCCTCTCTCTATCTGCCCCTCTTTCCTCTCTCCTGCTGCTCCTGTCCCGCCAATTTTATGAACCCTTTCTCTAATAAAAATCTCTCTGCTTGAACCCTGTCCCATGGTGTCTTTCTTTTGGCATGCTGCTTTCTTTAAATTATGACAGGAACTCTATCAGAACTAGACTTTCATTGCATGGCATCATAATACTAATACTGGTGATGTTATTATTTTGCTGAAAAAATGCCGTTGTACTGAATAATAGAAAACAGCAGATTTCCCTGCTCCAAGGATGATCGTATTGGTTTATCAGTAACAGTAATCAGACACTCTGCTTAATGGCAGATATGAGAAAACTATTAAAGTCAGGCATGGTGCTCACCTCTGTAATCCCAGAACAAAGGGGCTGAGGCAGGATCATTGTGAGTTCAGTCTGTTTGATTACAGAGTGAGTGTCTCCCACTCCAATGTGGAAGCTGGTGAGAAGGCTTAGTGGTTAAGAGTACTGGATGCTCTCTTACAGGAACCATTCTCTCAGTACCACATGACAGCTCACAGCCCACAGCGCCCTGTAACTCTGGCTCCATGGACTCTGACACTCTTTGTTGGTCCCTGTGGGTGCCAGGCATTTAATTGGTGCACAAATGGACAAACAAACAAACAAACAAAAAAGACAGCAAAAACAAAACTCTGTAGTCTATATCTTAAATGTAGGTTATTTAGTTGTAGTACATACTTTTTTTCTATTCACTTACAAGTGTTTGCCACTTTGTTTCTGTGGGAGGATTTGGAACTCATTTCAGTGTCCTCTTTCCTGTTTTGATGCAAAATGTTTCCCAATAAAATTAGAGAAAGCAGCTACAAGTTGCCACTTAATACATCTAAAGAGAAGCTAGGTTTTTCTTTTAAATTTAAAGAAGGCTGGATAATCCATACCTATTAGAATTTCATTATGTTTTACTGGGGAGTAGTCAAAAGGTTAATAAGCCTTGAAAAACTGTAATCCTGCAGGGTATGGTGGCTGGTAGTTAAAATCCCAGCATTTGAGAGTGTAAGAGAAGAGAACAGGCATGGGTTAGTTTGAGGCTAGCAAGGGCTACATAGCAGGCTACAGGTCAGCTTTAGCTACAGCATGAGAGTCTATTGAAAGCAAGCAAACAAACAAAACTCTTCAGAACCCAATCAGCAAAAAGTCAAGCTAACCCCCCCCCAAAAAAAACCCAAAAGATATAATTTAGTCAGAGTAAGAAAGACAATTGGCAAATAAAATAAAAATGAAGCTATTTATACAATCAAGATGTAGTCTAATTTCTAATGACATTTCTTACTATGTTATGCCCTAGAAATCTATTATAGTACTGCCAGTCAAATTGTATTTTGAAAACAGTAATTTTGCTTCATACTTGTTTTAGTAATAAACACATGAATTGGCTACAAATGATTTATAGTATATATAGTATATATCAAAGAATGGCACAAATATAAATATATATGTACATATATATCACTTATATTCATATGTACTTACATATGTGACAACTCCACAATTGTAATTTTCCACCAATTAATTGATGGCTTTATGTTATGTATTAGGATTAGGATTAGAATTAAGACACAAGAGGCATAGCAATATAATAAAATTAACCATTTTATGTTGAGCAGCCACTGTTTTCAGGCAATGATTGAGACCTCAAAACATTCACCAACATGTTTGTAACCTACTCAGAAGATCAGGAGTTGGCAGTTGGGTTGTAAAAAATAATCCATTCAAATATCAGCTCAAGGCAGAGGAAGGGTCTGGGGAAAGGATTGCCCATTTAGTAATGGATGGTCTAGATATAATGGCCTCTGTGTTAAGGCAAAACACTCCACCTGTGGAACATGAGGTGAAGTGAAAGCTGAGGGAACAAAGGTGTGTAGAAGGCAGGAAAGCTTGGCTCAGTTATCCTGGGCCTTGGAACTATGGGTGGGAGATAATGGGAAACTCAAAGTCTTGTGCAGGACTAGGTAGCCTAATGTGCTGGTCTATGAGACTAACCAATGAATGACTGACAAGTATCTTATTGCTTGGTTTCTTAAACTTTGGGATGAAGGAAGCCCATGTCTCTCAGAAGAGACTTTAATACTTTTGTAGTCCGGCTTCATGAAAATGAAGATAAGACCAGGAGGGAGTGGAAGCTTGTTCGACTACCCAGTTAGGGTTGGAGAATCAGGGTAGTGACATTAAACCTGGAAATTCAGATGCAAAACAGAGCAAGAAACCCAACTACCAGTGCCTCAAGCATGAATAGGAAAAACAGACATGCTTAGTGGAAGGAGAGTGTGGCTGTAAAGTCAGGCCCAGACACTAGAACTATGGAAGTGTCCCAAGAGTTGTTTATGTGAACTCACTGTCTCTCTTGGGCCAAACCCAACACCTGCTCTGCCTCTTGTGCTGTGTTGAACTCACCAGCTCAGGCTGGTGTTGAACTTGCAGCAGTCCTCTTGCCTCTGCCTCTGCCTCTAACATCCAGCCGTAGTAAACACATCTGAAAATTTAAAATAGAGTCTTGAGTGCCTGGTATAGTGTCTTGATTCCCATCGTTTTTTCATTTGCAAAGTGTGAAACACATACAGCACCTCCAGTGTTTGAGTAACACTCACAGGGAAGAGAGGACAGCAAGAGAGAAGATTATGTTTGGAGAATTATGGAGCTCTTAATGTTCTACAGCCATTTTTCCATAGTTGCTTTCCTCCAAGTGATGTAGATGTGCAGCTGATGGAGACATGGGCTTCTCTTTCCCCAGAACAGTTCAGCTTTTACACACTGAAGAGGATCCTGACCTAGGGTTGAGGGTCTGTAGACCTCAGAAGCAATTATGTTTTTAAAATTTGGAATTAAAGGGTGACATTTGATTTCCAAAGGCAGCACTGTGCACAGTAAAGATTGGAATAAGGCTCAGGAAGTATGGAGGACATAAGATAGGAATTCAGGGCTATATTCCTCTGACTGTTTCCAAGATCAATGACTGTCAAGTCCCGGGGATACTGTTCAATTAAAAGGAATTTGAGTGAAACTGAGCAAAATAATAAACAATAAGTGCAAACTTTTCAGAAATAGAAGAGGTTTTCTTTATGTGTATATGGTGTGTGTGTGTGTGTGTGTGTGTGTGTGTGGGTGTGTGTGTGTGTGTGTGTGAACACATACTGTTCATGTGCTGTCATGAATGTGGAAGCCAGAGGCCCATCTTAAGTTCTCCCCCTATTTCTCTCTACATTATTTTTGAGAGTGAACCTGGAGCTCACCAATTGAACAAGATTATCTGTCCATCAAGTGGAGGAACCTCCCATCTGTCTCCCCAGCACTGGGGTGACTGGTGCACCACCATGACTCTGCTCCACTTCTCACGAAGTCACATGTGGGGTTAGAACTCAGGTATACATGCTTTGTAGCAAGCACTTACCAAGTGAGCAGCCTCCCAGCCAGGACCAAAAGCATTTTATTTTATTTTTTGAGTTTAATGAAAACAGTGAAGTTCATATACCACTGACAGAATGTTATGTTTTCAAATGTTTTATAACCATCAGCTATGCACTTCACTTTAAGCAGTGGGAGACGACAATTTATCATATTTTCAGCAAAATATTCAAGAATAGTACAGGCTTATTAACAGAAAGCAATTTAAGTCTCACTCTGGCCAACATTCCCAGGAAAGAACTTGGCTTAGGGAGAATTGGAATTTATTTCGCACCTGCATTCCCTTTCTCCATGGATCCACATGAGACGTGGTTTCCATCATGTGCTTAGGAGTTTAATAATGACCCAACAGCCAACAGGCAGTGAAGGCTACACTCAGAGTCCGTGGATAGCGAAGCTCTTCTTTTTGTTGAATTTAATAACATAATCTATCAGGGAGCAAGGTTTGGAGGCATGGAGGACTCTGATTTTGTGCCTGTTTCCATGTACAACGTTTGCTATTCATATTTTTAAAACAAACTGCATCGACCTGAATTTTCATAGGAAGTACTCTGTAAGATTTTTCATAGTGTGGTCAGGAACCTCACCCAGACTGTGACAGCTCTACCTACAGTTGAATCCAGCTCTTTTCATCATGAATGACTTGCATTTGACACTGTATCTCAGCCATCTTTGCTTACTGTGCACATATGTTCATTAGAATAATTATTACCTGTCACTATCAATTTAATAGACAGCTCCCAGTCATTCCTGATAGATAACTATCATGGGATAATGCACCAGCCCCATGTGGTCTGGGCTTCTTGTCCTGTTTGTGTGCATTTGTATCTGCCTTCTTCCCATATTTTCTATGATGTTAAAATACATTTCACAACCAAACTGATGAATTTTCACCATGCCACACCTACCGAGAAGATCCTTCTTAGTTTTAAAGTCATAGCCTGGCATTCATTAAGGTGTAATATTTTCTGAACATAAAGCAGGGCTAGTGGATTTAAAGTCTGCACTGGACAGCTAGAGGAGAAGCCAGAGAAGCAACAATAGCGCTGACTCAGGGAATGAGGGAATCCAGATTATAAATCATGCCCGCAGAACCTTATAATGCCTACATCAAACCTTTGCTTTAGTTCAAATATCTCTCCCTCCTCCCCTCCCCTCTTTTAACCTCTCGTCCCCTAATCTCTCCACCTCTCCCTTCATTACTTCTCTCCATTACTGACTTACCGAAGTGGAAATGGAAGAAATCTTGATGATTTTAATCTTGAACTAGAGTTTTCATGATAGTGTATATTTAAAATTGAATACATTTAGTAGTTCCTCTGTCTCAGCTTCAGCATTTGAAACATCTCTGATTTTATCTTTTGTGTTTTGCTTAAGACCCTTTTTGTAGACATGTGTTTTCCTCCCCCTTTTATGAGACTTATTTAAATAAACAAATAAGCAAACAAACATGGGGTTAGTCAGGGTGTGTGCATGAGTGTGTGTGTGTGTGCACGCCCCCATGTTCCCATATGTCACAGTGTGCACATGAGGGGCAAAGGACAACTTTTGGGAGCTGTCTCTCCTTTAGCCATGTGGGCTCTAGAGATTGAACTCAGGCCTTTAGACCTGGCAGCCAGCATCTTTGTCCTCTGAGCCATCTTATAGGGCCAAAGACAACAAATCTCAAGTGAACTTCTATATTTTTGTGTTTTAATTTCACACTTTAAGAAACAAAATTCTATGCCTGAAATTTGGAACAACATGTGTTTTGCATGTGCTGTGATTGTCAACTGATGCCTTTGTAACCCTCTGGTGATAGGCCTGGAGCTCCTCAGAGCCTTCGTTTTAAAACAGACATTTTCAATCAAAGATTCGCTTGTAAACCCCAGAACAGAGGCGGTGTTTCAAAGGGTTCTCCTCGGTTTTCTCAGGATACTACATGGCTAGTATAAGGCCTGCATGAGAAGACTGTTTCTATATAGACTGGACATCTTTGAACATCTGGGCTCCATGCACTCAGGAACCTGGTTTAGAAAGGCTAATGGCGACGAAATCAATTCTCTACCACATTCTGCCACTACCTTTTCCTATGAGTCAAGAAAAAGATTCAATTTTGCAATATAGAATTGAATGTCGTCAAGTAGTGATTTCTTATTTTTACTTCCTACATTACTCTCCAATAACAAGATGATTTCTATGAAGCTAAAATGATTTTTCTCAAATAACTACTTTTTTAAAGTTGCTATTATTTGATATTTTTCTTATTTTGTATATTAATCCCAGTTCCCTCTCCCTCTCATCCTCCCATGCCCCCCACCAACCCCCATCCCATCCAAATAACTATGTCTTATAAGAGTACTTTTTTTAGTCAGTAACAAAATAGGACAGAAATCATTTAACTTAGACTTACTCATATCAAACTAGTGGATGCATTATGCTTGGGAGAGATTCTTTTTTCCAGTTTTGTACTATTTGCACTCAAAGTTCTTAAAAGCCATTCCTGGTTATTGTGCATGCCTGGACATTCTCCATGCATCATATCATCACTCAGAAATGACCTTGTTAGGTGAGGGGGGGTGGCAAGAGAGACATACTGCACCTCATGAGAGCAAGTGGAGCCAAGCGTATCAGAAGACACTAAAGATTTATTGTCTGTGGCAAAAGAAACACAGATCTCTGCTTGTGCAGTAAGTGTTTCTGACACCACCCATGGCAAAGGGTGAGTGGAGGCTGTGGGCTAGAAAATGTTCTTTTGAGGCATAGTAATAAATGTTCTCATTTGGTTTTGTGTATATTGAGCACGTCTTAATGTTTAGTCTTTGTAACACGTAGAGCGCGAATGATGATCACACCAAGTCTTTGTTACAAAGGGACCCTTACTGCCCACTTGGCTACCATGTTAGTCCCATTGGACTAGAATTTATGAGCAGATACATTCTGTTTCTAGGAGGTGATAACAACATACAAAGCATTATAATTTTTTCCAGTCTCATATTTTACTTATAAAAGCACCTTTCCCTTTTTCATAGGAGCTAGTTTAAAGGAGAAAACTGGATGATTCAGTTAGCTTTAAATCTGAAGGAGTGATGTAGTTCCAGTGAAATACTTACAAACCTGAGGTGGCTATGCAGTGTGTCTTAGGACATCCCTGTCTCACTGGGAAGTGCAGATTCTGATTCTAAGTCATGGTTACAGTGGGGTCTGTACTCGCTTCTGGCTAGAAGCAAGCAGTTCATAGCTCTCTCTCTCTCTCTCTCTCTCTCTCTCTCTCTCTCTCTCTCTCTCTCTCTCTGTCTCTCTCACACACACACACGCACACACACACACACACACACACACACACACACGGTGGGGGGGGATATTCATAGCAATTTACAGTATTACCTCCATGGGTACTTCAGTAAAAAAAGAAAAATAAAACTTTCATGTGTGTGCAAACATTAAGGATTTAGAATATAAAATACAAACACAATGGTATATTTCTTTCTCTATTTTCAGGTGGTGGTAAAATACCCTAAAAAATACATGCATCCAATTTGCGTGGGGTGGGGAGGGACCAAACAAATGCAGAGGGGACTGCTTTCATTCACAACCTATCTCATTTACTTATTTGTTTTGTAAGTTGGATATTAAATGCCCTCTATTTTCAACAGGAGCAGACTTAAAAGATTCCAGGCAGAGCCTCTTTGCAGGCCTATGACCATGTTTTAAAAATGTTTCAATGTGCTGCTATATCTGGGTTCTAGACCTGATTATACAACCTCTGTGCCATGAACAAACTCTCCATCTCCCCAAATATATTTCCTCCTTTTTAATGTTTAAAATGAGATGTTGTACATAATAACACTTATCTCATAGGGTTAGTGGAATATTAAGTGAAATAGTGCTGTGACTCCAGCTCAGATATTTTTAAATAAATACTTGATATTTTTAGTAGCAAATTTGAATTATGCTTCTTTTCATTATCTTCAAATTTGGCATCTCTGTTTCTCAGCTTTCCACCTTGCATTTCATATTTTCCACCATGCTCTCACTTTGATTTTTCCCTCTTTCCAAATAATTTGAAGATTTGCAGTGGACATATCTAAGGTGTCCATTTATGTATAGAACAATCATGTTAATGTATGGCATATGTATTTCTGTTTGCAAAACAAATCTGACTTAGGTGCTGTTTGGTTCAGCCCAGCCAGTTTTGACTGCATGGAATTTCTTCACTCATCACATCTCACGTTAGGTAGGATGCCTAAATGTGCTGGGAGAAGACTCCAGATGAACACAAAAGAAAATCTGAGCAACTGGAATACTGAGATATATAACAAAAATTAAGTATTTTTTTCCAACCTACACTGAGGATTTCAGATCAGAGAACAATGTGTTCAACGGGAAAGAAAACTTAAAATTGATTTCCCAGATTTATTGCTCACTGTTTTTTGAGGACTAAATGAGTTAACACAGGTGAATCTCTGAGAACATTGCCCGGCTTGGAGTAAACACTCACTCAGAGATTGTAGCCTTGTCAGCCTATGAGGATAAGATATTGGCAGTTCATCCGTACCTCTCTTCCTAGAGAAAATGGATGCTGATTTACATGTAGTTTTGGAGGCTGAAGTAATGGGGATTTTGAGGCATGGTATTTGTGCAGAGTCAAGTCAAACATTGCTACCATCTAAAGAAGCACTGGGGATGTATTCTTCTAAAAATGGAATGTCTACGCTGGACATAGTTTGCAGAATACTTAGTCTACTGAGTGGACTCTGTCAGTTTGAAGACATCTTCAAACTACACTGTATTTGCCTGCACTGTTGTCCTCTGTGGGCAGCTCTCGGTGGAAGGATGTGACAGGCAGTGACCCTTCAGCTCCTCACTAAGCATCTCTAGTGTGAAAGAATCCATTTTCGGTAAATAGTTTGAAATTAAGCTAGATTAAGTAATCATGCTTTAAATCAGCACGTGTATGTTTCTAATATATTGATACCTGATCATTAGAGTACACGGAATAGAATATTGTGAGATCATGGGTTAAGTAGAGTGTGATTTTTCATTCAGTTTCCTCATCTGCTGTTGGCAGTTGCTCCTCGGGCTCCAGGGATAAAACATTGAATTATAACAGAGAATGGAGAAGGGCAGAAGAGTCTGCCAGAAGTGGTGGACATGCTTAATGTATTTAAAGGATTAATGGACTATTGAAATTAAAACCTCCAGCAAATGCGTGCAATACTAACTCACACATGCATGCATGACAAGCACATGGGCTACAGCATCATCCTGTGGCTTACTTCTTTTCTGTATTGGAGGGGTCACAGTGTAGGCAGAATTTTTCTCAGACTGGGAAGGCTGAAATAATCTTTTGCTTCCCCCATAAATTAGAGGTGATGTACAAATTAGAGATGTACTTAAGCACAAGATCTCATGTTCACATTCTTACTTCCAAGCAGGGCAGTGCAGTATGGCAGTACGTCATCATCATCCTCACCATTATTATTATTATTGTTATTGGTGAGGTTCCAGAATTCCTACTACAGCAATTTTAAGTGGTCTCGTGCTTTAATGGTTTTTAATGGGGGCAGCAGTAGCAAATATTTCTATATGTAATGCAATATATTAGCAGCATCTACAGATAGCAAAGTAGCAGAACTTAAGGTAATATACCACTTTTCAGTATTATTTAAATTTTTCTATAAGGCCAGAGTTAGTAACTGAGAGTTGGATTTGAAAATTGAAAATGCAGAAGCCTTCTGGATACATTCATTCTTCTTCAGGATGGAATTCTAGAGAGTGCTCTCCCTTCCCTGTTTTTTTTTTTTTTTTTTCTACAGAACTCTGCTGACAAAAGTGTTTTCTAGAGCAGTTATTCTCAACTTTTCTAATGCTGAGACCCTTTAACATAGTTCCTGCTTCACAAGTACTACAGTTATGCTAAAATTCATGGCTATAATTTTGCTTGTCTTGAATTGTAACGTGAATATCTAATAGGAAGGATATCTGATGTGTGACATCCGCAGGGGTCACGACCCACAGGATGGGACCTGTTGTACAGGATTCTGTGTTGTACTCTGGATGGGCAGCAGCCTCCAGCAGGTTCTACCTCAGGAATTCAAACAGGGATGAATGTATCTAGCGTCAGAAAGTTCAGGTTGTGTTCTATTTGTGTGACAATGTCTGTCTAAATGATTACTAGTAAGGTTTATTATCAAACTCATGATACAGTCATTTAGGATAAATACATAGACAAGAGAGTAGCCAGACAACAAAATAGTATTTCTTGTTTCTAGTTTACATCCAATGCATTTTGAGTACAATTAGATTATTTTTAAAATGGTGCTGTGTTCAGCACATAATTAATGCACAATATGGACTTTTATCATTCTCATTGTTACTTCATGACATAGAGCATTTCATAGTTTCTTTATTTCTAGGTTATATAACAAATCAAATCTATTCTTTGAGAAAGGCAATGTTTTTTATAAGGATAGATTCAAATTAAAAATCAGAGTTGGAAAAACTGGACCAAGTGATTGGTGTGAAAAGTTGCTTCCAAAGAGACAGGTTTCCATGGATGTTGTGTCGTGAGACTTTCAGTGCAGTTGCTTAGAAGCCAGCTGGGTGAGCCTGAGCATGGCCAGCTATATAGCAAGCAGTCTTCTAGAGAGCTGACTGCCTCTGACTGATTTCCTCTTGTTTTGGATGATAATACAAGATTTGTTTTCAAGGAACTTAGAACCAAATCTTCATCTTTTGAGATTTTCCTGTGATGAGGATGAGTAACTGCCCCCAGTAACAACATAGAATGGTTTCCTGGGTTTTCTTAATGTTACTGTTGTGATTCAAGTGATCTATCCCCTTTCTTTATTATTTTTTGAGGTTATAATACAATCACATCATTTCCTCTTTTCATTCTTTCCTTAAATCCTTCCGTGAACCCACCTTTGCTTTGTTCAAATGTTCAAATTCATGCCCTCTTCTTTAATTGCTGTTAACACACACACACACACACACACACACACACACACACACACACACACACACAGGGATAGAGAGGGAGGGAGGAGAGAGAGAGAGAGAGAGAGACAGAGAGAGACACAGAGAGAGAGCACTCAGTCTATATAATATTACTTGTTTGTATGTTTTCAGGGCTGACCATTTGCTACTGGATAACCAGTTGGTGTGCTCTGCCTGTAATTCTTTGTCTAGGGCTGAGGCCTCAGGAGCTTTCCCCTTTCTACCTCAGCATGTCTACTGGCATTGTCCTTGTTCAGATTATATTTAGGCCGTCATGTAGGTGACTTAATTGGTGTAACTTCAACTTTCCAGGAGAAATAATCTCACAGTGATCCTCTGTTTCTTACGATCCTTCTGTCCCCTCTTCTGTGACAATCCCTGAACCTCAGGGCCAGGAGCTGTGCTGTAGATTTTTCAGTGGAGGCAGAGCTCCGAACTGTGCATTTTGGTTGGTTGCAGTTCTCTGTAATGGTCTCTGTCTGTTGCATAGAGACATTTCCTTGAGGGGAGGTGAAAACTACATTTATATGTGGGTATAAGGACAGACATTCAGAATGTAATTGGGGAATTGAGCTGCTAAAGTAGAGTTTGTAGTGCCACCTTTTCTTCATTCACTCATCAGCCGAAGGACACTCAGGTTGAGAGGATCTTGGCCAGATTACATTTAAAACTCTAAACACAAAGACTGAGACAAACAAAAACCCCAACAAATGGCCAATTCAAAATGGGCCTGGGATTTGAACCGAGTTTTCAGAGTAAGGGATTAAAATAGTTAAAGAAACTTCACCAGCAGTTCATTATCCCTAGCAACTAGGGAAATGCAAATAAAAACAACTTTGAGATGTCATCTTACCACAGTCAGAACAGCAAAGGCCAATAAAGCAATGGGAAAGAAATGCTGGAGGGTTGCGGGGAAAGGGAATCCTTATTCACTGGTGAACTCATTGGGGAAACACTGTGGAGAGCTCTCTAAACTGTAACATTAAATCTACCATATGACCCAGATACACCACTCCTTGGCATTTGCCTAAGGGACTGGACATTCTACCCTGTAGATACTTGCTCAGCCATATTCATTTTCTCTAATTACAATAGTTAAAGAATGGAAACATCATTTTAATTTTTATTTATTTGTTTGTATGTTAGTGAGAGGAAAAGCTTATTGACATCTGTGGATATTTTCTACACATTAGTAAAAATTGAAATTCATTCATTTACTAATTTTTAAGAGTTAAAGCCCCCAAACCTGTGAATACATTTTAATCTTTTTAACAAAGATTAAAATAATAAAATGGTGTATAATTTCAGGAAGGCGGTCCATGATTATATCTTACAGAAAACTGGAAATGCAGATGGTACGCTGGCTGTGGGATATTCAGCAGTTCAACCCCCTTATTCTGGCCAGGCTAGAGAGAAAGGTGCTTTGTTCTAGTTTGTTAGTTTTGCTTTCTTCCCCTTCCACTCCCCTCCCTTCCCTTCCCTCCTGTTCTTCTGCTGCTCCCCTCTCTTCTTTTCCATCCCCTCTTTCTTTATCTCTTTCTTATTTTTCTTTTAAAATAATAGGAGTATAAAAGTTTTAATCTCCCCATACTGTAACTTTAGATGTATCACCAATCCATTCCAGCTTTTATCACTATTCACTTATGTCTTACTAAAATGTTGAGGGGGTGAATTCATAGAAAGTAGGATTGTTTTAGATAGAGGAGTGAGGGAATGGAGAATAGATGTTTCTCAGGTTTTGAACTTGACTTCTGGAATCCTTTTCTGTTTCAGTTCTGCCATCTACTTTGAAATAATTGTATGTATCGAAGTGTTTCAAGTGTGTTGAATGGACATGGTAGTGTAATGTAGCAGCTACGTTGTTCTACTGAGCATCTCATACATTTCCACAGTTCTCCCAGTCACCTTATGAGGCAGGTGTTACTGTATTCCACATAGTATAAATGAAGGATAGCTGAGAAAGAGAGACAGTTTTTACAATCAGGAAAAAACCTATATTGTTGATCACTCTTGTAATATTCAAAAGTGTAGGCAATCATTCACCCATATTGTTCCCAAAGTCTCTTACTGTTTCCATGCATGAAGTTTATGTCACAGCTCATATTTGAGAAAAACGCCAGAAAATTACAAATTTCATTCCATTATCATCGAAAAACAAAGAGTGTGAGGCAAGATAGATCAGTGGGCAAAGGTGCTTGCACCAAGTCGAAGGGTCTGTGTTTGATCTCTGGAATCATATGGTACAAGGAGGGAAGTGACTTTTGTAAGTTGTCCTCTGACTTCCAAACGTGCCCTGTCACCTGAATGTTCCTGTGTTTTCCTACACAAAAGAAATACGAGTGTGTGTATGTGTGTGTGTGTGTGGGGGGGTATTGTAAGCATGTTTTTTCTTTTCTGTGTGTGTTCTGTGTGTCATAATATGTGGCAAACACTTTTTCTTATTACAAAATAAAAAATATTTTTAAGTAAAAATTTATAGGTGTCAGAAGGGCCAAGGCAAAAAGTATCTCCTGTCAGCAAACAGTTAAAATATTATCCCACTTTTCTTTTTCTCTCAGGCTGTGTTACACAAACACTAATTTCTGTCCTGTTTGTAAACTATATCATTACTGCACAATATACACATATATGTGTAAATGTCACAGTAAATTTCATCACAATTAACATGAACTACTAATTGTAATAAAAATATACCACACCTTCTTTTATACCAGTTTACATGGCATTCATAACAGCCATGTTGCGTTAACTAAGCACATTTGGGATTACTCATTCAGCCATATTCCGGATAGTGAAACCTTTTCAAGGTAGGAATGGCTTCTTCATATGTAAAAAGCCTTCTTATTTAAGGTTTATTTCGGCTATTTGTGGCCACACTAGTCTGCAAATATTAAGCGGAGAGCTTGTGGAAGGAGCATGCAATTGTGTACTCGGCTGAGTGCCATGGTCATATCAAGGGTGGCACTGCTGTCCCTGGGGAGGATGCAAGTCTTTCAGTGTAGCCACACTGTATGCTACCTGCCTGCTCATCGGTTGATTGGCTGTCACTGCACTTGTGCCCAAGTAACCTTATTGTACTTGGTACTAACCTCAGAGCACAAGTGAGAGTCTGTAAGACGCCTTTTAAAGGAAAAACGTGCACGTCCTTATTTACAAAAGGATAGTTGTGTGCTGGGATTGCTGGGATCCACCATTAACACGATCCTTGTGTCAACAGATCTTCCACTCATGTGACCGCTAAGATAGAGAAATTGGTGCTGTTTCTGCTGTGGTACTGCAGAGTGCACAGCATACATCAGAGGTTGTGCTGCTGCTTACACAGGGTACAAATGCATCGTCTGTGTGTATGCACACAGGACATTGTCGACATTGGAGTGTTCAGCACTCCTCACAGTTAGGCATAAAGGCCTCTTAGGACCTGTCCAGTGCATGTCTGAGGGGGATACTTTTATTCCAAGCAGGGTGTTTTTAGAATAAAATTCATAAGTTTACAAGGAAGGATAAAAAATAATTATGTTTTTATAAAGGCAAGTAGATCACTTTTATCCAGTTAATGTTAATGATGACATTTTAAATAATTGTCCCAGGAAGCCTTTCAGCACTGCTGTTCTTACCTTCCTGAACCCCCTGTCACCGTCTTCCTACTGTTCTAGCCTGGGTCTTTCCCTTTGCTTGGCAGCAATCTTCAGGAAGAGGGCCAAATAGGACCCTTGAACAAATTTAGCCCTGTTAATATTTTGCTTGTACATAAAATTTAACAGTGTAAATGTTAATGGTATAGTTGCATTTTCTCATATAATAATAGTTGGTGGGAATTCCCAAACTTAGAGAAGGAAGGAGTGACAAGAGAAAGAGAAGGCAAGAGTGTACTGCCCTTCAAATGCCATTTATCCTTGGTTTGCAATAATTTCAAATGTGTATCCAAGTGGTGTTAAATGAGTGCATGTGAGTTTCTTCATTTTTAAACATTTATTCACTTTATGGTTTATTACAAAGCAATGGAGGAAATTAATGAACAAGATACATATTGAATTTTTCTTCCTGTGGAGTTAATCTCTAGCTCCTAAGGCAGACAGTAGGTAAATATTCAAAGTAAGTATGAAGTATTGTCCCATGAATAAAACTATTAACTAAGGTATCCAAGGGAGTCATACTTTATCACATCCATAGGCAAACGATGACATTTTAGGTGGTAAGTACTACAAAGAAAACAAAATAAGTAAAATAATAGGATTGAAAATCTGGGAACATTTATAGATAATTAGGTGCATAACTGAATATGTTCAGGGAACAGTCCAAATCATATTATTTTTACTTAACATTTTTTTTCTTGTTAACAAACACCTGCGTGTGACACCAGTTACTATGAAAGCTGAGGCAGGAGGATGGTGAATTTGAATCCAGTAAGGGCTTTGCTTAAAATGTGTATTTTGTGTGTGGACCTTGTTATTTCTAAGGATACATCATTTATCTAAATCAGTGCATTTGTGGCAAATATGTAGAATGTGCTCATTTGCTGGAGACTTTCTAGTGTTGCTCTGGGAACAAACAGTGAGCCCTCACTGTGGCAGCATTAACCTTGCCAATCACAGACTTCCTGTAAGTGCACTGTTGTTACTTGGAACCTTTTCTGGCTTGGCGTTGGCGTTCTTTTGCTAGATTACATTTATGCATTAGTGCCATCTGTGCCTGCTGCACCTTCTGTGAGTTAGCCCTGTCCAAATGACTGGCATTTATCTGGAAACAGAGGAGAGAGAACGAGAGAGCAGGCGGGAGCGCGAGCAGGGAAGAGCGAGAGGGAGCGAGCAAGAAAAAAGAAAGGGAGTGAGCAGCAGAGAGGGGGGAGAGAGAGGATGAGAAGAGGAGAGAGAGAAAGTGAGTGAGAGAGAGTGGGAGAGAAAGACAGAGATTTTACTCACTGTTTGCACAAGTAGAATTTTGTAAGGGAGGCATAAAGCCATTTCTATTGACTTACTGACTCTTGGAAAATTAAATATAATGATAAAAATAATAATAATTTATTTTAGCTTCTGAAATACAAAAGAAGTTATAACCCAGTGTCTAAATAAAGAAATACAACAAAGCACACATTTGGATTTTCACGTTGTGAAAAATTATGTGCAATTTGAATATGGGGGCGCTTCTCGTGTGATAGTGAATATACACAATGTGGAGCTTGGTGTGGCTGAATAGTTATGGGAGATACTTGAACCAGGTTCTATTTTGATCAATGTGTTGAAGTGTAGACTTAATTTTACAATTTTATTTAGGAAACGATAGCTCTATATTCGACATATAGATCAGATTGCTGAATTATTCCATAGACTCTCTCCAAGATGTTATTATTTTAAGCCATATGGTATTGCCACAGTTCTCATACCTCCAACATACCCTAAGCTGTGAGTGGAAATAGATGAATCGTTTTCTCATTGGTAAAAATAGATACCGAAAAGTTTCAGCTCATTTGCGCTGTTTATTTTTAAATTATACCTATTTTCAGATGCTTGATCATCTGGTTTCCATTCTTGGGGCAGATTAGACATGGTGAACTGGACCGGGGTCATGGAGGTCTCCTAGCGACAGATACAACACAGTGGGGAGAAGTGGCATCTCTGAGACAGGGGAAGTAAAGAGCAGGGACTCAGAGAAACCCTGCAGTGCTGGGTTGTTCATGGGGAGAAGCAGCAGCAGTAGTTCTCTGGGGACACTCCTGAACTGTGGACCACAGTCACAGTCAGTGCCTGCAATTACAGCCTCCTTCAGCCTCAGGGCTTGTGCACACAGCTCAGTTTAGGAAGAAGGGAGTATGTGCTTGTTCTTGATATCTCTCAACCCCAAATGGAAAGTATTTCTAATGAGTACAACTGTTCTGTGCACTACCTGGTGCTGTACTTTAGGCTCAGAGAAAAATTCAGACTGGGTCTCACTATGTAGAACTGGCTGGCGTAGAACTTACACATAGATCAGGCTAGACTCAAACACGTGTCAGTCCTCCTGCAGTTGACTGTCAAAGTGCTGAGATTATAGGAATGTATCATACTGCCCACCCTCAAATTTTACTTGAGAAGGATGTAAACCATTGATTCCTCTTTATTGTTTTCTGGATATGCAGTATTGTTGATTTGGAAATGTCTTGAGAACCGTGGCTATATTCCTCTGTTAGCTTGAAGAAGAGGCTGCAGAATGGCTTAAAGACCCTGGGCCCATCTTGGGGGTAGCGGGTAGGAGTGGGGGTGGGAACGAGGGTGGAAGTTGGTGGTTGCAGCTACATAGTTAATAGCTAACTACAGCGGTACATTTTCACTAGCAAGTGTTGGAGACTTAACTGATTTTTTTCCTGATGGACTAGTCTGTGAGACCAGTTGTGTTCATCTTCATTTGCCAGATGGTTGGCAACGACAAGAGCCCTCCCAGCGCCTAGGATCGGTAGAAAACCAACCCACCACCTCCTCATTCAACTATTAGGGTAATTACTCTGGTTTGAATTACTGATTTTCCAGCTATTATGCAGAGCTAATAGTTTCCCAAGTCCACTAGGCATCCTATTGAGATTGAGTCAGTAATATTTCTACCATGTTATTCTTAGTTAACTTTTGAAATGGTACATATCTTTTTGAGTAAATAAAAATATGTATCAAGCAATACTTTTTGTGTATCATCAGTTTTGTAACAGTAAAGTGAATCAGCTGCATTACAAATAAAACAACCATCTATAAACAACCATGTGGTAACTTATAATGGAGGTCCATTATATCTCTAAACAGCTTGTTTGAGGGGGGTTAATTTCAAGAAAGTTTTATTGATGATTTTTAGAGTTGAAGTCTAATTATAAGTTAATTGTTTCTTTGTACTCAAGCTTTCTACTATATTCCTAATTTATTATGTAGTTTTGCATTTTATTTTTTGACAACATCACATATTTTTACTTTGCATTATGCTGTCTCATCCTCTCTCCCTGATGAATCCTTTCTTTGATCTTAGCCAAAGAACTGAGAAGTGATGATGAATCCTTTCTTCATGATCATACCTTAAGCTTATCACTGAATTCTATAATCACATTGCAGATACTTAAGTTGTATACATTATAACAATATTTTTACTTTGTTAGTTATGAATTACATAACAGTTATTGTGCTAATCACTTTAAATGTACAGTCCAGTATCATCGAGTCCATCCACATTATTTTACAGTCATCACTTTTATTCATCCCCAGAAGTTTTATCATTAACCCAAACTAAAGTTTCATGTCCACTAAAGAATAGTCCTTTGCCTCCTCCCTAATTCCCAATAGTTATTCTGTTATCATCTATTCCTGTGGGTGTGGCAGCTTTAGGTTCCACCCATTTGTGGAACCATGCAGTGTCCCACTTTTGTGACTGGTTATTTCATTACAACAATGCTGTAGCATACAATGTTATAATTTTATTTCCTTTTTTTGAAGTTAAATTTTTTTAGAATATCATACATACATAATGTATTTATATCATTTCTCTCCCTCCCTCTTCCTATTAAATCCTAGTGTGTCCTTCCCCACTCTCTCAAATTATTGACATCTTTACTGTTATGGTTACAAACCACACACACACACACACACACACACACACACACACTTGTTGAGTTCACTTGTATTGTTCATATGTCTATGTGTTCAATGATGACTACTTGGGTTTGGATAAAACATCAGGAGGCTGACCCCTATGGGAGACCCAATCTCCTTCTCTTAGCAACCATTGA
The DNA here is from genome assembly GCA_030556225.1 of Cricetiscus sungorus. Classification (NCBI taxonomy): domain Eukaryota; kingdom Metazoa; phylum Chordata; class Mammalia; order Rodentia; family Cricetidae; genus Cricetiscus; species Cricetiscus sungorus. The sequence continues at coordinate 5,966,129 of JANBXA010000734.1, forward strand.
CTGCCTGCAGCTCTTCATCTAGTGATAGAGAATTCTCAGGTTTCTTCTATTCACGTTGGCATCTCTCATGGTCTTATCAATATGTGGCCCTTTCTTAGGGAACCATATTGTTGAGATTTTATGGGAGCAGCATTCCTGTCATGTCTAGAAGGCACTAGCAGCAGACATCTTGGTTTTCCAGGTCTTGGAATCTTTCCAACCCCCATCTTCCATGATATTACCTGAGATTTAGGTGTAGGAGTTGTTTGCATTATAGATATATGATTTGGGGCTGGGCACCCTAGAGTTTGAATTTTGACTAGTTGTGAATGCCTGTCATAGTTTTCATTCGTTGGAAAAAGAAAGTTTGCTGATGAGAGGGGAGAACTAAATTTATCTCTGAGAATAAAAGATACATATTTAGAATATATTTCGGAATTATATTGGTTTGGGAAATGGCAATAGGCTAGCCTTTGCAGGATGGAAAGGATAGTCCACTGTATTCACATATCTAGTTTAAACCCTACTTTACTCTTTTGCCTTTGCCTTTGCCTTTGCCTCTTGTTAATGATGCTGCCATGGATGCAGGAGTCCTTGCTCCCAGCACTTTTAGGGTTGTATCAAAAAGGCAATTTCTGGCTCATACTGAAATTCTGTGGTTATTATTTTGTTCTTTTAAAGAACCATCATGCTGTCTTCTAGAAAGACCACATAACTTTCTTAGTAAGATAATGTTGTTTTAAAGCTTGTATTTCTTCATTACTTTTCATTTGTAAGTAATTTGTAATTCTTATTGTAACCCCTTTCTTATATATTTTAAGATACATAATGATTTTTTTCACATACACAATGAAACAATTACTAAAGTCAAATAGACATATGCACCCTCTTCCATAGCTAACATTCTTCATGTGTTTGTGACAGATGACGGCACCAAGCCTACTTTTAGCTCATATTTCACATGCAATATGATATTACTAACTACAACCTTTACACTGTGTGTCTTGAAACACCGTTCGAACTGCAAATTTATAGCCTTTCTCCTACTTTCCCATTGTCCTTCTGTCTTTATCTTCTTGGCCACTACCACTCAACCACTCTGTTTATTTGATTTCCAAGAAAACAGTCTGTATATGTGATCATAGTGTGCTTTTCTTCACATGTTTGGCTTATTTGACTTTTTACAGTGTTATCCTGATTCAATTATGTTGTACGTGACAGAACTTTCTTTCTGAATGCTGAATAGCATCTTTTTGTATATAGCACACACTCTTTCCTTTAAAATTGTGTTCATCTTAAAAGCATTTGTCATCTAAAAGTATTTTTTTTCTTTTATTCCTTGGTAGACACAGGTTGCTTCTATATTTTGGCTGTTGGATATTTCTGTACCCATGACAGTCAGATACTTGGATTGACATAGGAATACAAATACAAAGACTTTATGTTGGGTGAGATATAGTAACTTCAAAACAGATTTTCTATATGAGAAATATAATCGGACTTCTTAGTTCATTTAAAAATATCTATAGACTTGTTATGTGCAGCTGTCTCATTTGATGGAATTGATGTATTTTTGCAATGAAATATATACTTTAGCATGCAAGTCTTTACAGAGCTTTATGAATTCTCCTCTGCCTTTTTAGTTTAAAGTCAAAATTCATCATTTGCTTCAATATGGCAATTAATCCTCTCCACCAATTTTTTTTGGTGACATAACCTTCTATATGAGTAGTTAACATGTAGTTTGTGAGACAGTGGGATTAGAACTAAGACCTCTTGAGATTGAGTTTTGCATGTTAGTAATGTGATAGAATAAATTATTTTGGTTAGCAGTAGTTTGGATTTCTATATTTTGGTAAAATGAAAATTGTTAATCCATTAAATCCATTAAATGTCACATAACCATGATTCTTAAGATGTCATATGCAAATTCTCATCTCTAATTAATCATTGCTTTACTGAGTTGTATAGCAAGCAGCATTGACCCCATAATCTTGACTATTGTCTGCAACCGTTGTTTGAAACAGTAATTTTTAACTCCTCCAAGATAAAAAACAAATCATGGGACACTGAAGGTATTTATTTAAGGACATTTTGATTGGTAATACTTCCTTAATACATTTGCTCTCAGGCATAAATCATCTCTCCCCATACATGTGAAGAAACAAACTTCTTTAGAAATTCTCTTTGTCAGGAGAACTGCTGAATGATGCTGAAATATATATCAAACTTTGGCTCCTTGGGCCTCTCCTGTCCATAGACACCACCCGATGAACAGCCTGGTGGACATAGTTGCACTGATTCTACAAGCCAGTTGCTGCAGTTACTCACTGGATGGTTTATAAAGTTCTATTTTTAATAATGATCAATGAAAACCAACCCTAGTCAGAAAGGTCTGATGTAGTCTTTTTGATTGTGAGAATGAATTTCATGACCCCTGAAGACAGATGTTAGTTGTAGATATTTTGAATTCCTGGAAGGTGATGAGATTATAGAAAACCATCACGCTCCTATTGCTGCTTAGTTTTATTGATATGCACAATTTGAGATTACTATAAAAGTAATAGATTTTCACGATGTTATCATTTTAACCAATATTTGTGCCTGGAATTCAGATTTGCTTTTCTTATTTCCATATGCTCTGTTTTAAGCATATGTTAAGATGTTATTTAAAACTAGAAGTACCAAAAAAACCCACATAAAATATGTTTTCTTCATTATCAGAGGCTTCAGTGCCATCATAATTTGGAATGGGAAAGAGAGAACACAAGTTATGTCTGCAAAACAGGTTTTAATAGCACCAGATAGAATGAATAGCTGGCTGCCTTTCCACCAGGTGCATTGGTGTTGCCAGCAGAGCCTATAGGAAAATGCTGATACAATTGTCTGTTCTTGGGATGTGCCAACACCATAATGTTCCCTGAGTGTTTTCCAAGTTCCAAGGATTAGTGTTGATGTTGCTGGAAGAATAAGATTTAAAAAAACATACATACCACATTTCAATCTAAAATGTTTGTTGTTGCATTTCCTTAGGGGTGCTATTCAAATAAAGATACAACTACATCATTGTCATTTCACACAGCCTTTCCCTCTGTTATGCTAGGCTGTTGTGGTTGGGTTTGCACAGGATTTTCTGTGACATTGTACACAGCAATTAGGGCTTCTTGTTTATTTGCTTCAGTCATTAAAGGGAAAAGTTCTCTCTCTGTCTCTTTGTTGTGTATCTACACATTTTCATGTCTGTTGAGGCCACAAGTAAATCTTGGGGTGTCATTACTCAGGAACTGTGAACCATAAAATGAGACAGAGTCTCTCACTAACCCAGGGCTCACAAAAGATTAGATCAGGATAGTTGAACAGTGAGTGAGTGGCCAGGACCCACCTGTGTAGCCCTCCCCAGGGTTGTTATTGTAAATGCATACAGCCAGGTCAACTTTTTGTTTTAATATAGATTCTTGGGCTCAAATTCAGATTCTCATGCATGTAGAAGCATGACTTCAAGAGTGTCATCTTCCCAACTCTTCAAATGAAAAGGCTTTGAAATTTAATTCAAAGAACACTGGATTTTATATTGTTATTATCATTGTTGTTATTCATTGTAGTTACAGCTTTCTCCTCTTTATGCTCCTAACTTCAAAGAGTGTCTATGTTCTGTTCTTCCATAGAATTATTAATTATCTTAGTCTTTCCCCAAGAAGAATGGCTCTGATAATGAAATATAGATAAGTGTTTTCCTCATTAAGTAAATAAGGAGTGGTAATTAAAATTAGTTTACTGAGTTGGGTTTCATTATTAATTTTAATGTTAATTAGGGGTGGTATGTGTGTGTGTGTGTGTGTGTGTGTGTGTGTGTGTGCATGTACCTGGCCTGAGTGTATGTGTGTGTACCATATGTATAGGAGTCTGTGACATGCAGAGGAGGAATCTGATATCTTGGATCTACAGTTACAGGTGGTTGGGAGCTAGCCCATGGGTGTTGGGAATAGAACAAGAGTAGCGAGTGCCTTTAATCATTAGCCCATCTCTTCAGCTCTGGGTTTTATTATTTTTAAGACTATTTTTATTCTCTCTAAAATCCCAAATTAGTAGATGAATGTATTTGTTGGGAAATGCTTTCAGCTTTGAGAGCTTAATACTTGTTTTGGAAAAAAATCTATACAAAGTATTCTATATTCTCATTTTTATGTTTAATGATTTGAATGTGAAATGCCTTTCCAATTCACAGCTTTGTCTCTGGGATTTTCACAACATATATACCAAGGGTGATGCTACCTGTGTGTAGGAAAATTATGTGACTTCTTTTCAAATACTGACCTCTCTGATAAGAAATGACAAAAACAGAGAGGGTATAAATGCTCATGTTGGATAACACTGATCTAACATTCTCCTTCCTGCTATTTACATGTGGTGGAGCTGATCAGAAGGGTCATATCCCACTTGTCCAAACGTGTTGTATTTTGATTTGAGACTTGACGTGGAGCTGGATCATCGTTCCTATTGTCTCTGTCTGTTGGTGGCTTTCAATATGAAACAGACCCAGCTTCTACCACCTGCATTCTATTCAGGACCGATGTCAAGGTCAGCCCCTCTAGGATGCCTGTTGTTGCCTAGTTTAGAACACTGCCATCCTTCAGTCCAACCACTTCTCTCTACGCCAGTCCTTGTGTTAGGCACTGGAAACAGGACACCTAGGCCATTAAATAGTCATGTGACAAAAGAAAGCAGGAAGACTCTTGCTGGTGGGGCAGTAGTTGCTGTGGTGGCAGTGGCATCTGGTTTTGTGTACCATCATTTTAGGAAAGTCAACCACTGCTTGCATTTTATTTTACAGCTCACTAATCACTGTGTTGTAAGACTGAAAATTTCAATATCCCTATAAATGATATTAGTTATATGTGTCAGCATTTCAAGCCTGGTTCTTTCTTTCTCCTTCCTTCCTTCCTTTTCCTTCATTCTTTAGTTTTTTTTTTAAAAAAAAAATTGAGACAGAATTTTTCCATGTAGTCCTGGCTGTCCTGGATCTCATGGAACTCACGCTGTAGACCAGGTTGTCGTAGAACTCATGGAGATTCATCTGCCTCTGTCTCCAGAGTACTGGAATTAAAGGTGTGCACCATCATGCCCAGCCTGTGGTTTTATATTTTAATAATCACTCATTCACCTAGTATTTTATCAGTAGTACCACAGTGTGAACCCTGAATTAATATTTGCAGAATAGTAGTGAAAACAAAACAAAATATGCAGACAAAAACCAAAACAAAATAAAAAGATCATGCAGTTTAGAAGAAACAGAATGAATGGACTTGAAACAAATACCCAATATTAATTTGTTTTAAAAAGAAATGGGGGCAAGGAGATGGCTCGGGCTATAAGAGCAATTGCCATGCAAGCATGAAGAATTGAGTTCATATCTCCAGGGCCCTTGTAAAAATCAGGACATAGCCACCTGCCCTTGAAATCTCAGCACAGTTCGGACCAGGGAGAGGTGGGTCTCTGGGGTTTGCTAGCCACCAGCCTAGCTCCAGGTTTAGTGATAAACCCTGTATCAAGGGAATAAGGCAGTGACAGAACAAGACATTTCATGCATACAACACACACACACACACACACACACACACACACACACACGCACACATATATATGAGAAAATGAATTGGAGAGTTATTATAATGCTAAACCCACTGTGATGTCATCTAAAGTTTGTGTATTTTGTTTATTTTCAGAGAATGTAATAAGGTAGTTAATTACATTATTACTAAAATATCATGTTTTCATAGAATATCAGAATGTATTTCTCTACACTTACCTTACCATCCACCTGAATATCTACATATCCTATGATATATCACTAACATCACCCAATATTTGATTTGCATATAGATTTGAAACCTCAAGGTCTGACTTTGTAACATGGAATTACATAGAAATATCACACCATGATCAAATGGGTACTGTATTGTCAAAGCCAATCACTTTTGGTTACTTGACTTTAATCTGGTTTTTATTTTCATCTTTCTACATTTTTGTGTTCTGTGCAAATATAAGAGCATTATTTATATATAAAGGTGACTTCCTACATTTTCAGTTTGAATCAATTGTTGTTTTGGAACAGCATTGTTTCATCTCTAGTAATATAAATATACATGTACTCTTATATAAAAGCTTGAAAGGTTGGGCACTTACACTTTCACTTTATTGAAACTAATTGTATCCAGATATATTTACTATTTCCATAATCATTTTAAAACTTGCTCTTTATAATTTACAGAAGCCATGTAGGTTAGTGATAATTATGCCAATTAAAGTATAATATTAAAAAATATTTAGTTTCTTTCCAAACTATGAACATGAAATATCCTTTAAATGTCATTGTATACTCACTGATCAGTGAAATGACATCTGGGCCACAGTGCCTCATCTTTCCTTGCAAAAAAAAAAGGGGTTATCTTAAAAACATATTTGAATCTATATCTGCATGTACAAGCAGCATAATCTTCATTTGTTATTAGCTTTAAGTTGGTGTACATGAATGATTTAAAGTATTGTTTGGAGTTTTCTTCCCCATGATCTCAACTTTAGCAAAATATGCCATTATTTGTCTGTTGCTCTAAGAGTTTAGAAAAACATTAATATAGGGAGAAAAGGTTTAACTTAAATCACTGTGTCATTAAAAATACATAATCTTTTTTGTCATATTAGTCTGCATTCATTCAAAATTAGACCCCAATTTTGGGAATTTGGATGTCTAATTATTAAACATAAAATAAACTGCAGTTATTCAAACTTGTTTTTCTCAAGTGTGATGAAAATATTAAATACACTTGTGGTCTTATAGTTCAATTATCCTAATATATTAGTCTATTAGACTATTTTTTTTTTTGGTTTTTTGAGACAGGGTTTCTCTGTGTAGCCCTGGCTGTCCTGGAACTCACCCTGCAGACCAGGCTGGCCTCCAACTCAGAGATCTATCTGCATCTGCCTCCAGTGCTGGGATTAAAGGTACGAGCCACCACTGTCCAGCTTGCAATTAATTTTTTAATTAAAGCTTTAAGAAGATTTTTCAAAAAATATGAACAGAGATGAATGTTAAGCTGTTAAGTAACTTGTATTTTAAAAGCTCAACCACAGAATCATGTCTGCAGTTCATATCAGACTAAAACATCCAAACTGTAATCATAGTCTGTTAAAGTCTATTTCCACTCACCTTTCCAAAAATTGGGTTACCTCAAACTGTCTTTATTTCACTTAATTTTCTATAAATACACAAATTACAGTTATTTTTTAAGACATTAGTAATCAGGTTGTTCCATTGCCAGGTGCTCCCCCATTGCTTCTGAGAAAAAGTCAGTTGTTATATCATGATATTTCTCATGTTTCAGGGGTTGAGGGGAAGAAAAACGAGCATGATACATGCTTTTATCATATATTCTTGTATGTTGAAATTTTACCGTATATTTCTTGCTTTTCTGTGCATTGATTCTGCTTGGGATCTAATGGGTTTCTTTGAAATTTTAAGTGTAGATCACACATTGATCCCAGTAGGTACTAAGCAATTATTTCCTATTGATCATGCATTTTGGCATGTGGTAGGGTCTTTCTAGAATCATAATTTCTGCCATGTTTTATGCTTTTGATAGGTTCAAGGTTGTACTTGGTGAAAATTTTATTTGTAGATGTTTCCTATTATTAAACATGCCTCTGAAATAAAATATATAAATGTTTGCATTTTGTATTACACAATAAACATTTGCTAAACACTTATTTTTGAGGCAATTATTACTTCTTTTTCTTTTAAAAATATAACCATATATTAATTCTGTTTTTTAACATAAAAGCTAATGTCATAAATATATATTAAAGGTATGTATCTTAATAAATGGCTTTCTTTAGAATAACATTCTTTGAATTACATTATTTTAGTATTGTCTGTATATAAGTTTACTCATTTTTCCTTCTAATGATAGAAATTTGGGTTGTTTTAAAATTTTATTTTTTTTTTGTTTCACATTACTTTTTTGTTTTCTCTGTTTGTCTGTCTCTGTTGTGTATGAGAATGTTCATGTTTGTCTGTGTGCATGTGTACATGGATGGAGACCAGAGGGTTGACCTCGGGTGTCTTCCTTCATCACTGTCCACCTTAGTTTTGGTGACAGAGTCTCTCACTATAGCTGTAGCCCATCGTTTGACTAGACTAACTGGCTAGTGAGCTCCAGGGATCCACTTGTCTGTCTCTCATGATGCCACTCCCCCAGCTCTGGGGTTATACCAGATGCACTACCACACCTAGGTTTTATACATGGGTCTTGGAGAGCCTAACTCAGGTCCTTATGCTTGTATGGCAAGCACTTTACCAACTGGGCCATCTCTCTATCCCAATTTTTTTTTATATTCTATTATTTTAAAGATTAAAAAAAATTAATGTTACCTAAGACATAATGTGTAGTTGGAAGACATTGTTGGCTGGTAGAGGTTTCAGTCTACCATAGCCTGACAGTTTTCTCTAAGCTAGGCAATATGAGAACTCCCTCCCTTCCCAGTAATGCTTCCTGCTCTCTACCCAGGCTTATCTGGAGGATGTCTCTAGGCTCAGGATGCCTGACTTATCTCAAGGGTAACCTTTGACATAGGTGCCTGCAAAAGCTCTTCCCCTGATGCCCTGTATGGTAATTAGGTAAATGCTCTAGGCATTTTGATAGGACTCTACTGCCACATATGAAGCCTTGAGATAGGAGAGCACCCCTTAATGCAAATAAGGTTTGTCCCCAGGCTCCCCAGTCCCATATATTCCTTATACTCTGTAATAGCAGTGAGCTTATTCCTGGAAGGCTTTCTCCATTCATACCCACAGCCGTTCCAACCGTGTTCCCTGCTTCTGTTCCCTCCACCCTCATGGATCAATGCAGCCAACAACCCAGAGAAAGAAGCAGAACCACATCTGTATTCTAACTAAAATCAGGGGAAGGAAAAGAATTGCTGTACTACCTATGATATAACCAATAAAATAAATATTAAGCAGAGAGTAAAATATACAGAAACCTCTTTTGACTATGTGTATATTTAGTGTGTCTTTTGGTTATCTACTTCCCATTATAATATATTATGAAGCATAGCAAGGGCTTTGCCAATAATGATTTCCAGAAAACTGTCAAAATTATATCTATATCTACTCTCTCTCTCTCTCTCTCACTCTCTCTCTCTCACACACACACATACACACACACACACAGTCACACACACACACACACTCACACACACACACACACACTTATACTCATTTTGTATTGTAATTAATAACTTAGAAGGGTAATTTCACCTCTTACTCTGACCCATGATTTAGATGTTTCATTCATTGCCAACAATATGTTTAAATTTCAAAACTGTCAATACATGAAATATTTGCAAAGTGAGTACTCATATTTGCAGAGTTACAAAAGATTTTTTAAGTATCATGACAAAAATGAAGAGACAATTTCTGAAGGTAAATTTTAGGCAAACTCAGCAATTCCTTTAGTAGCATCTAATTATAGTCTATATTAGATGGGGAATTTGTAGGATGAACTTCAACTACAAAAGACTTATAGAATTTTATTTCAGTTCAAAATCTTTCAGTTTTTATTATATGTATCTCTATCTAGTTCAGATTCTCTATAAATGAGAAAGGGACATATATCTTTCTTGAGTTTTGTACATCAATTACTACAGGCAATTGACATCCAAAAAGCTTCTCGTGTTCTTTGGTCTCCCTAGTAATAGTGACTTCCTGGACTTTTCAACTAATCTCTATGCCTGTGTGTCTGTGTATTTTTGGTTTTGTACCATTTAGCATTTGAAATGTTGTTTACTGTTGCACTGTGCGTTGAGGTTTAGAGAGGTCTTTTTAGAAGCTAAGATAAAAATGAATCAGCTCTCTGTGTTTGAAAAAGTCTCAGGTAAAGTGTAGTTGTTTGCGTTGGCTTGTCAATGGATGTTTATGAGGTGAGCATAATCCTGTAATGGTTACAGCAGTGAAATACATCCTGTGCAGATAGCTAGTAAAGGGCCATGTGAGCGCAGATGCTAGTGGAATTTTAATGTTTCAGAGATGGGAAACATGGTGTGTGCTCTGGTTATTGCTGCTGTTACTGACCACAATAAAAATGGGACTGAAATCAGGTTTTAAATACTGTGACAGAACCATATCTGCACACTTCATCAGCAGTGAACATGACAGTTTCTACTTCTGTCTTGTTTTCCTCTGATGGTTTAGCTCACTATAGAATACATGTTTCTGATATTTTTCTTTTGGGTATCTTGCTTCCCTTATTTGTAGTAATGTCTAAGAGAAAGGGCATTGCTAATAATAGTTTCAGGGAAAGTGTTAATAAGAAACATCAACACTGAGGAGATTATCATGATTGCCTAAGTATCAGTTGAGTACAGCTAAAACTGTCAGAGCTGCCTGTGAATTTAGCCTTGTTACCATCAGTATTTTGTTCATGGTACACTCTTACTTAGTAATTCCATTTCTTATGGTGAAAATCTGTAACATAATTAAAACTTCATGTGGAACTCTACTCTAAAGGGCAAGTTGGGAATGTTAACAGATTTCCAGATTTACTTTTGAGGCAGAGAATCATACACCCTAGGCCTACAACTACAACTACAACTACAACTCATGTATCTGAGGTTGAACTTGAACTCCTAATCTTCCTGCTTCTACCTCCAAGTTCTGGGATTGCAAGTTTGAGCCACCAGCTTAGCTATCATCCCAGATTGTGATGATTCATAACAAGCAAACTTTTCCCTAGAACTCAATGAAATCGGTTGGCATTCAGTCTTGAGTCTCAGGGCATTCATTTTTGTAGACTGTCATATAAAGAATAGCATGGCTTCAGGATTTCACATGTCTAAACTTCAAGTTCATATTATCTGTTTCTGTGTAGTTCAGGTTCAGTTCAGGTAAATCATCATTTTGTATCTACATAGTATTATCTGTACAGTATATCATTTAATGCTTCCAGAATAAAAGAGGGAAAGTAGATGAGATAGGGCCATTTGCACAGGCAGAGGGCAAAGAGATGCTTTGTTGGAGGAATCTGAAGTTTAAAGTGAATATGAATATTCCTTATGATTGGGAAAAGTAAGAAGTAAGAAATTTGCATTAATTTATATTTACATAACCATACACTATTTCTAAAGAAGTGGTGAGAAAACACAAAGCTTCAGAATTATAGTAATGGGGAAATGATTATGAGCAAAAATCAGGTTCAGTTACATTAGAAGATGCACTGTAATGATCATTCGTTCCTTTAAATCACCTATGCCCAAGGCAGAAAGAGAAGAAGACTAAGTTACATAGTTGCATGTGAGCTAAGCGAAGCTTTTGGCACCTCCAAGTCAGCTGAGCCTTTAATATCAATATTGTAACTAAAATAATCTAAAATGCAGTCTTTTCCATATATACCCAACGGTTACACAGACTCTTTATATTGTGAAAAATTATAGGGATAATATTATATTGTGAATCTATGAAGTCATTTATAACAGTTATAGAAAACAAAATGAAGGTATATGGATGTTCACTCATCTTTTAACATAAGGTAGGGTTAAATTTTTGTATCAGTAGTCATCAAACTAAAGTTTTAGTTCAGATAAAATCTTACACAGTGTGGACTTACACTCTTCAAGATAACACACAGCAGAGCTCCTTAGGTGAGATTGGGTTTGAGACCTTCACATGTGCCACTCCAACCTTGGTAGCTTTGAAGCCACCTGTAGAATCCACAATAGTTCATGAACCACAGAGAGAAACGTCATTGATTTAGAGAAATAGATGATTAATATTTCACTAGGGCCTTCTCCAAAAAAAAAAGAGTTTTTGTAGTTACCTGTAAAGAAAGGATTCTCAAACTATTTTGCTAATGTACCAAAACCATGAATATTTTTTGTTATTAATTGAATGGAGAAACATGTGCCCTAGCTAGCAATGGGGCTAGAAAGTTGATGTATTAAAATTACAGACTCTCCTTCATCTGGTTAAATGTAATGAATCACTGGACACATAAGAAGTATACTATACTTGGTATTACCATGTACTTACACACATATGAACAAACATAGTTAAAAATTTAGCCAACTATAACTGTTGTAATTTAAGAAAAGTGACTGAAGAGGGAAAGACATCATGCAACAATGCAACAAAGTTCAAGAAGAGGTTTTTTTGTTTTTTTTTTGTTTGTTTGTTTTAAATTAAGGGAGAAGGATTGTAAAAAAAGGGAAGGGGGAGGGAGAGGAGACTGACCTCTAGAGACACAAGTAGGAGAGAGGAAAGAGGGTCGAGAGAGAGAGAGAGAGAGAGAGAGAGAGAGAGAGAGAGAGAGAGAGAGAGAGAAGAATGAGAGGTGGGCAGGACCCTTTTAAAAGAGAACACAGGTGGTGCTCTTAGTGGCTGCAGCTGAGGGCATATCCTGTCAGAACCCCAAGGATAGGCCAGTACAAATACCGGAATACTAGCAATAACATTGCCAGATGCCTGAAAAGCCTTTTGTTTTTTTTGTTTAAACCAAGACTTCTGAAATTTAGTATCATAAAAAATAAAGGAAGACTCTAGATTATAGGATTTGCAGTGCTAACTCCAGATCATACATTCCTAGAGAATGCCGAGTGGAAAGTCTAAGATCTACTAGTCAATCTGCTGATTCCAGACACTGGCATCCCTGAGCAGAGACATGCAACTCAAACAGATTCACCTGGATGTTAAATGCCAGATGCATCCCAGACAAGAGACTGAGTCCACCAAATGTTGAAAATATCTGACTGAAAAATTAGTGGTGGTTTTCAAAAGCAAAATATGAATAGATGTTTGGGCTGATTTTTAGTAACACATAAATAAAGAGTATTGTAAAGAAATTTAATTGTAAAGAAAGTTATATTGGTCACTGTATTTATTATTTGAAAATATTTATTTAGAAGTGATTAAGTATATAAGTATACAGAAAATGTATAAATGAAAAATAAGATGTCATGGAAAATCCCACTCCTCACAGTTGTCTGCTAATCTTTTACTTTTTAGACACATATTTACACAGTTATGATTATACGTATGTGACAATTTGACATTCTCTTTTCACTACCATTTCCATTTATTTTTTAAAGATTACTATTTTATTGGCCACATTTTATTGAGTTAGGTGAATTACAATTTATTTTCTGAATTATGGAGCATAAATATAAATTGACACTATAGTTTCACTATTACAAAAATCTCATAGTGAATATTTGAAGTTCCAACATTAGATTAGAGTCAAAGAATAGAAGTGCAATTGCTTGCCATATAAATTGTGCCAATTTATACTTCAACTTAAATGACATCTGAGTTGTTTCCTTGCCACAGAAACTCAGTAATTAGGTAATATGTTTAATATAAGGTCGCATAAAGCATTATGATTTAAAAGGAAGTCAGCTTTATTTCTCTAAAGGTATAGCTTTTATTACATACATAATGATGATCTGCAAAGACTGCATAAAATTATGCCAGGTATCAACATAGAAACATCTTTCTTGCATGCTAGGAAACATTTAGTTTAGGTTGGTTGTGAGTGATCTTATTTTGGAATTAATTTGCTTAATTGATTTGACTTTATTGAGAAAGATCAACAACTTAATTGAATTATCACAATGACTTTATAAGGCAATGGAGATTAAAATACTTGGTTATAGCCTAAAGTGAGTAGTAAATTCATGTTTGTTCTTCCTGGGTTTAGTTTCTTTAAATAGTTAGTAAATTATACTGCTAATAATTTCCCATGGGCAATGAATAAGCTAAATCATACTTCTACAGAATTCAAGGAGATATACATCCCCAAAGCAAAAGAAGGAAATGTATTCATAATTGATCTAGAAAGTAATGAAATGTTATGCATTAACTTAATTTAATTTTTATTGACAAATGTTATCACTCAAACATGGCTCAGTCGTTTGTAGAACATAAAATTCAAGCTAGCTGCATCAATGCCTAAATAAGCAATATAGGTGATGCCCAATGCATTGGAATAGTATATGTGGATTCCATATATGAGTACAGCATGAACCTAAATCTAGAAAAATAATTAGAGAAATATTAAGTCAAAAATCCAGAAAACTGAGTTAATTATGTGTTCATATTAGCAAGTATAATTATGATGTGATGTGTATTATTATCTAAAACTTAAACATGACTTCATATATTAGGCACAAACTCATTAAATTGGTGTTTGTAGAAATATTGTTGCTTCCAAAATTATGTAGAAGACAAAAATCTTGATGGACCATGGCTTTTTTGTAGAGGTTAATAGAAACTCCCCCTCTTTTCCATCTTTAAGTTTTATGTTTTCAAAAATGTCTGAAATTTCTAAATTTGTTGAGCAGTTATGTATGAAAGGAAAATTAACAAAAATCAAGCTTTTATGTTCTAAGTTCTCTTCCCCAACAATATATTTTAAGGTTTGTTCATTTGTTTCTTAATGTTCTCATGCTTCAAGTATTCCAGACAAACACTCACATTAGGGTAAGCTCCAGCATGATGAACTTTGAGAGTAGATGTAATAAGCCAATTGAAAAGTTTTAATCATATGATAAATCTGGCCTAAACTGGAAGAGAGCAGCCTAGCTTCTGACCAGCAGTGGACACAATTCATGTGGTAGGTCAACAGTATCATACCAAGAGAGAAAAGGAAAGTCTGCATCAATAATTGGAAATTTTATTTCTAAATAATTATTGGATTTTGACTAGTCTATGAATCAATATGTCCACACAACCTTCACTAAAGTGTTTAGAAATTGGGCTGGAAAATACTCATTGAAAATGAATAATTCAAATAAATAATCTCAACTTAGGGAAAATAGTGTCTATAGTGGTGTGAGAAATGGGTCGCAACATTGGACATGATCTAAAACATGGCTGTGAGCTACAAAATCCATTCATAAATACAGCACAAAGATGGCATCTATGTCCAGTCTTGTGTTTCCTTATTCTCAGTTTTTGTGATTTATTAAAAAAAATCTCTTCATGTAAACATTTTAGGATCAACAAATGACAAATAAAATTCTTCCACTTTATTTTATCATAGAGATATATACATCATTGTCTTTGACAGTTTGATATTTAAGATGGTGGTGCCACACTTCAGACAGCTAAGAAAGTATTAGTTCTATGATGTGTTTTTCTTTGTCAGTTTTACTATATCATCAAGTAAGTGAACTTTCTGTAGAAGAAAAAAATCAGTAAAATCAAACCTGAGCCATATGTGTTAAATCAAGGAAAATAATAAGACTTTGTGACTCATGTGGACATTGTTCTGAGCTTGGGCATCATTAACTGTATCATGTTACAGAATCTAGACGTTTCCTGGCTTTGAAACAAGTGCTTGGTATTTCACTGTGGCTCTCCTTCTTTCCTCAGGGCCGGTGTATAAACTTCTCCCGAGTTCCCCATCAATAAAAAGAGAGCATAAAGAACGAGAAGAAATGAAGACCACACATCTTCCTGATGCTGATTTCCAACAGAATGGACAGTTCAGTACATCTCAGAAGTCCCTCTCTGTCAGGAAACGTTTTCTCTGCCTTCTGCTTTCTGTGCACAAAACATTTTCATACACTCCCTCAGCCGTCTACATGAGAGGCAATGAAACTCAGCCATAACTCATGGATCATGACACTGAAGATACAGAGGAATGCTAATTTGTATGCTACGGTTTATGCAGAGCTCATTTGAATGTGTAAGAGAACAAAGCAGACACAGTGACGTTGTAAAGATGAGACCAAAACAATGACTGAAAACCCACCAGCCAAGCGGTTCTGTAATGGCGAATGGTGCTTTTGATATAGGGTGCATGTGCTTTTATTTGGCAAGATCTTTAGCTACACGCAGATCATGAAATTTCCTTCTAGGCCAAACAGATAAGGGAGTCAACTGCCTTGTAGCTATGTCAGATATCAAAGGCCTTCTAAGTCCTCTATTACTTTGTGCCTTACGGGAGATTTCTGACTAGAAAATCTTGTCACTGTTACACTGAAAGTGCACACGCATGACAAAATATAGACAAGATGCCTCAAGGTACTGGATGCAAGCAGGATTTTGCCCTTTAGTTTTCCAAGACACCTTTCTTTCATTATGCACTCGGGACAAGAGAATTAATAGAGCGTTAATTCAACGGGAAGACCGCCTCCAACTAAAGACCTGGCGTGCAGCGTAAGGACTCATGATTTGAGACCTTGTCCCCAGACTGGTAGATTTCCATTTCTCAGTGTTTAGGATTTAGCAGTACATATAAACACATCTAGGTGTTTGTTTGGCTTTTAATTTAAGGAAGCAGTAACCATCAAGCTTCTGCTCAGGG
This sequence comes from Cricetiscus sungorus, assembly GCA_030556225.1. Taxonomy (NCBI): domain Eukaryota; kingdom Metazoa; phylum Chordata; class Mammalia; order Rodentia; family Cricetidae; genus Cricetiscus; species Cricetiscus sungorus. The sequence continues at coordinate 5,982,463 of JANBXA010000734.1, forward strand.
TTTTTTTCTCCTTCGGGTCTCCAAGGGCTCTTCAGCGTCACAAGCCAGCAACTCTCTTTGCATGAAAATTTCAAAGTTTAATTAATATAATTAAAGGCAACAGCAAGCAGCAGCCTGTGAAGACTTTGCTCATCTTTTTTATGCCTTTTGACATTGAATGACCTATCACTGTATGCATGTTACTTGGATATTGAGAAGCACCGCGCCTTGATTGTGATTCAGCCCTAGAAAAAGACTTCCTTTCTTCAGTTTATAAATTAAAATCAGGAGGGGCGCCATCGGGAAGCATTGACAATATACTTACTATAAATTTTTAGAAATATCACCATCGTGTCACATCAACGATGCCAAATTATGTTAGCGTGAGCAGAAACACGGTGGGGGAGGAAGGCGGCAGCAGCTGAAGGAAATAGCTCAGATGATCTAGTCACTTTCGATACTGTACTTCAGATGCGAAATGGATATTCGCCTGGAAACCTGACAAAGCGCGCCTGCTTTGATGGGAACTGGTATAGACAATGACCAGTGGCCGGGTCAGTGGGATGTCTCTCTGTGAGCACAAAGGCTTATCAAATGACACTAAAAATAAGTTCAACAACCATCACTTTGGAAGGGAGAAGGCGAACATTTTATGTTTGGCGGGCATGTGAGTGCACAAGACGGAAAGAGCGATTTGGAGCATCCTGGTATAATTACTCACATTGTGCTCTTTATGGAAATTTCAAAGGGTTGCAGTGATACTTTTGGTCGGTGTCCAGGTTTGTGGCACTGCTCCAAGAAGTCTTATGCACACATACAAATATACAAGTGCACACACATATTCTCTAGCTTGAATGTTTTTTTGCTCAAGCTTATTTATGTCACTGACTGGCTGGATCCAAAGTCACACCTCCACATATTAATAAATTTTTTTTACCTGAGTCTTTGTTATCAGTTTCTTTAAGCCCACATAGAATTTACACTCTCTTGGGTTGAATACATAACTCCTCTGGTTAGTAACAAGATGGCATTCTAGTCAATTGCAAAATGTCCAGTGTGTTCACAGTTGATTCACAGTTGATGTTATGGCTACAATCTCCGTGTGCACGTGCAAGGTGGAAGGCTGATAAGCTCATCCAACTCTCTCTGTAGTGAGTCCTTATAGACATTTGTTCTGTGTCTGCCAATAGGCAACTTCCTTTCTGATGCAGGCATGCCGTGCCCATCAGTGATATTTTAAGAGCATCAAAAAATACTACAGGAGCTCTGGCTTTGTTTCTTTGGTAACCACTTTAAATTTTTACAGAACCATGTAGCATATTTGCACCATGAGAAATGTAAATAAACCTCTGCCTTTAAATGGCAAAATAGCTTTCTTGAAATTTGTTGCACTGGCTGGAGATGTGTAGTAAAAATACAACAAAGAGCTGTAAATGAAGAGGGTGAGTCATGAGTTTATACATAGACTGGAAAAGTATCATTTGTAAGGTTCAAAGACAGATGGAATTTCATTGCCCTTAAAGTTATGAACCAGAGCAATGTTATGCTTTAGTCATGAATCAAACCAGAAAATAGAAGAATTTGTTTTTAAAATTAATCTTCTTGGCAAAGGACATTGAAACTCTCTACATGACACTTTTCATCCATAGCAATAGCCCCCATGTGATTTATCTGGACATGATGTCAGTTGAGATCTCCTTCGTTGTATAAACAAATGAGTCTTGTCCATCATCCATTTGTGTTGTATAAGGTTGCAAAAGCAATTAAGTGGGAAATGACTCCTAACTTATGTGTCTCCTCTGCCTAGAAAGAAAGTTTTGAAGGCATCTATATATATTTCATAACAATGTCTGTTCTTTATGGATTTGATCCATAAATATTTATCTATCTGAAAACTTTGATACTTGGAATGTTTTCCATAAAGCATTTGGTGCTCCAAGAAGAAACATTTGGTGCTAAGAGTTGCAGCGCTGATGCCTTCCCCCAAGTTAATTCTATTTTAAAAATTTATATTTCCTTCCCAATGAGATGCAGAGTAAAACTCGAGAGTCTCCATTGACTAAGGAGCAGCATCTGTCATCTATGGTTAATTACTATTTTGTTAAGAACATATAACGTTTAAAACCTTATATTTAAAATTGTTGAGAAGGTTCTCTTATATTTCCAGTGAACTTTGTTCTAATTATTTAAGTAACAAACCATTCATTTTTTGAAATAAATCCTTGCTGGATATGTAATATCTCTATAAACTGACCTTCATTATCTGAGTATGGCTCTGCCTTATTTATTGTTCAGAGATAGATTTATTTCTTTATTTTAAGGTTGAAACACTATCTGTACTGTGGTGAGCAAGTTAATGGAGATATTTCTGAATGATTGGCTCACAAGATGTTAGGTTTGAAACTTCTGAAGACAAAATATAGTAAGGTTATAAATATAAGATTAGAAAGACTTGTAATTTATTCCTTTGCGTATTCTGATTAACTTTTATTAGCTTTTTATTCCTATCATATAAGTACATTTTATTATAATTTAATGACTACTCCCAAAGTGGTGGATCTATGCACTCATGGAAGATGTATACAACACACACACATGCACACACACACACTGCTCAGAATAATTAGTGCATCTGTTATATAAAGTACTAGTCAGGTGAAGCTAGAGAATGCTATCTGTAGTCAGTGCAGCTATAGTCAAGTCTCACTAAATTACTGCTATGTCTAGTCAATTTCTAGGCCATATTCTAAGAACACATTAATTTTAGTATATTTCTATATTTACTAGAATTTTATTCCACCAATTGGGTAAAAGAAGGAATAAATTTATTGAAAACCCATAATGTAGCAGGCCTCATGCTGTTTTCTAAAATATATTTTCATATTTCTGCCAGAAGAAAAGTCTCATATGAAAGTACACAGATAGCATATACATTTACATATAAATGTTCCTGTTTAGGTCATTTTTACTCATTAGTCAGCTAAGAAGTAGGTAAGGTATGTCCTGTGTGGCAACCTAACCAGCTGGCTGGTTGGCTTGAGAAGCCAACTATTCAAGCCATAGACTGGATCTAAACTGAAATATGAAAAGTTCCTCCTAGTTCTGATGATTAAAATAGTGACATAAAAGGCTTTAGAATTTATCTCAAATTTGTAATGATTGCCTTCTTTCTTATAAAGTTTGGCAGCATAAGCTCTACTGCCAATTTGGTTACAGAAGACACTGAACTCTAACATATTATTTGATAATTAAGTCATAATGGAGTAATTTCTTCCTCCATTGTTTTTGCAGTAGAATTTGTTAGAGAAGCTGGTACTATGGTAAGTGTTTGACAAAATCAGATGTTGGTAAATGTATTATTACTGTTCATTACAATCTTACAGAATCTCTGAGTATCTTAAATGTGCATATAAAAAGGAAAAAAAAAACAAAAAACCAAAATCCCCCTAAAACAAACCAAAAAACCAATCTGTTCTGAAGTAGTTGTGGGATAGTTCAATACATTGAAATTTAAAATTTAAATTTTCACCCAGTCAACACTGTACAAAACAAAACAAAATGCTCACTTAATTAACTAAATAACAACAACGTGCTTGTATAGCCCACAGTACATAGTCAGCAGGGACTATTTTGTTGAATAATTTGACACAGTTTAGAAACTGCAGTATATTTATTTAGGAAGTTAAGCTTGCACAAACTTACCTGGTCTTAGTGTAGATGCCTACTGTAAAAATTTCATTACCCTGGCCCCCCAAAAGAAATGAAAGAAACAAACAAAAATAAATCCTAATATTTTTTCTCCTAATTCTTATCATGATAAAGTTATTTGTATCTCCAATGTTATCTTTACAAAACTACAAGAGTTAAGTCATAATACACAGTAAATTGTAAACACAATTAAAATGTATATTTGAGTATGTTCAGTTTATCTAGAAATAATAGAAAAGAAATTCCAGAATTTAGGCCATTCAGACATGAAAAATAAATGCATTGCTTTCATAAAGGAAGAGACAAGATGATGGCAAACAATTTAGATACAAAGAGGCTAAGCATTTTCAAAGCCATGGATAAGGGAGTCATTACATCATGCTTTAAGTAAGAAAGAAGTCTAAATATTCTGGCATGTGGATGGACTCCACCATCTGATTTATAATAGTAATTGGACAAAGGAAAACTCTAAATGTGAAACAAAGCTGACCAGTTCTAGCAGGTGACACCTATAAATGGAATTTTGACTTGATGAAATTCTGATGAAATCAGACAATTACCATACTTACACAAGTTCATTTTGAATTCTTTTACTTTTTAAAACATCTTTCAAGTCTAAAAATTTCTGCTAATTAAACAGAGCAATGACAGACCTTCATTTTCTTTAAATACTTTGTTTGTATGAGGCTGTCGCACAGAAATAATGATTATATTTTAAACAACATGTTCAAGTGTAAAAATCTTCAATAAATTTTTACTGTTTTATGGAAGAAATTTTGAGGAGTTTTGTAACGAACATCTTGAGATTCCTCTAAGGAGAAGATATTCCAGAAATTAGAAAGATATGTAAGTAACTTTAAAAATCTACCAAGCACTACATCATGACCTACAGTGTACTTTTGCGGATATTCAGCGGTATACAGCACAACACTTAATGAGAAAGTTGTTGCAGCATCATGGTTGCCTAGCAACTAGGTGTACTGACATTGTCCAGCAACTACTGACCAGATGCATTTCGAACACTATACTAATATTCAAACATTTTCAAAGTATTTGAAGTATTCAAAATTTCTTAAAGGGTACATATAGTCTATCTCTGAAGTTCCTGAAGTAGGGCTCATGAACAGGCCAAGGGGCAGTTTTTTTAAAAAAAAATATTTCCCATAACTTCAAATGCTAGTTTGATATATTTCACCTCAAAGTTATAACCACATATGTTCATAATTTCTGGCTTTGAGAACTTTTAATATCAACTAAATTGAACAGAGTTAGTGTATTTCACTTTCCTGTGGCTAATGTAACAAAGTTCCATAGCTTTAATGTCTCAATACAACACCAATATATTCCCTACCAGTTCTGGATGTCAGGAGTCTGAAATCGGTTTCAATGAATATAGTTCTTTCTATAGAAAGAACTAATATATTTAAAGTTGGAATGAAGCTTTGAAAAGGCAATTCCTTTCTTTGCCCCTTTTAGTTTCTGTTGCTGCCTGCAATCTCTACCTTTGTCTCCAAAGTGCCTCATATCAATGTCCTACTGTCATCCACGATTCGGTTGTCTCCGATCTGCCACCATATGAAGATCACCATGAGTGTCCAGCGTCCACTCATTTAATTCAGCATGAACATACCTGTAGGTTCCCCATCTCCAGACAGAGTAGCAATCATGGGTTCTGAGGAAAAAGACATGAATGTTGGGAAGGCCATTATTTAGCCCACTGCAAACTTACAAGAATCTTCCTTTTAGTAAGTGCTTTCTTTGAATCCGCCACTGTAAGAAACATACAAGTCAAGCTCAGCTTTGAATGTTAAGGCCTCCCCTGTGCAAATTCATTGTCTTCATATGCTGTGACTGGAGTGGGAAAAGCACCTCACTTCCCCTCTTCTCCTGTGCTATAGTTTTTGTTATTTTAATGGAGACTTCATACAAATGGTGTAGCTAAGAGATAAATTTCTGGAAGATGTTTGCCAGATGAAAAATCTCCCTGATGACAGAAGTATGTGGTCAGGGTTTTGTTTTTTCCAAAGCATTTGTGCAGAAGACCATAATTTCACTAAGCTACTCCTGGAAAACTTTGTGCTGTCATTCTGAAAAATGTTTAGAAAGGTATTTAAATATTACCAGAGACTATGAACAAAAATACATTGATATTCTAATGCTAACATCAGTAATAGACATATGGACTTAAACATAACTTCCTCCCACCTGCTAACCATTTTAATCCATAATTAAAAGTTTTTTCTTAAGGAAGGAATGATTTTAACTTGAAGCAAATCTCACATCAATATCAAATATTGTTCAAGTAGCAATTATAAAGTTATTCATTGGAGTGACAAAGTCTAAAATGAAAATAGAAGGGGTTAAACTCTCTAGATGGATTTTCCTATAAATAAAATCATTATATGTCATGAACTTTGAGTTATTTAAAAGAAATTAATTTTGATACATGCAGTAGAAGTCATTTTTGCATATTTCCAATTTTGTACACATACATACCCATTCCTCCAAGTACATTTTTATATTTCAAAATATTGTGAACTATTCATGATGTGAACTTTTATATGCTTCAGAGATCTCAAGACTGCCTGTATCTACAGAGTACTTGAGAGTTTTCAAATGCCCTTTTGCATATATTATTCATGTTTGTTCAAATGGTATATACTAGATGTATACTATGTGCAATATGCAAATTTTGCCAAGCCCTGTGGAAATATCAATTTGTATTTTGAGAACATGCTTAGGAGGTGGAAGGATCTTCTGATGACACTCAGTAAAAATGGTTATTATAGCATAAATACTGAGTGGTCCATTTAAAAAATAAACCTGATCATGTAAAGTGAGATTTAATGCTCTGTGGAACCTGTTTTATGTGGCCAGAGCTAGATAAACTCTGTACCAATCAGAGCATCTCATTTTGCTGCTACATAATTTTCAGTGTATATTGAAGACTTACTGATGAATCATGGGGCCAAAACCATTCCATTTGTTGCAAAATACTACTTTCGCTTAACTTACAGGAAAGTTAAGCCACATAAATTTAATATCCTCCAGGCGAAACAAAACAAATGCTATAAAGATGATTCAGCTCAGAGGCTGGCCTGACTCCTGGGAGAAAGCAAGGCTTCTGGAGCTCACTGTGGTTAGGACATTTGAAGACTGTTGGTCTGACATGGTTCAGAATCAGTTAGCATTGAACAGAAAAGCCAAGAGAACCAGAGCACTGAAGGGTTAATTAACCCCCCAATCTTAGCTTTAGTTTCTGAGGGACATGTGGTGAGGTAGTCCTTCACAATGGAAGACTAAAGAAAGATGGTTGTTCTTAGTTTTTACCTCATTCTAGTTTGTCATCCATACTTGCCTCTCTGACCCACACAAAGGAGAGAAAGAACATTGATATCTCAGAGAAGCCAGGGAATGCCGCCTCCTGGTTTCCCCAGAACTCAGTTTTTCATGGCGCCTACAGAATAGCGGGAACACTGATGGAGTAGAGTTCTGGGAGAACATGAGGTTAACTGGGCTTCATATAGAGAGATAAAAAGGACTTGCTGGATGTTTAAAGGATGAGAGGTCAACAAGGTTCATTTTATCATCAAGAGAAAGGAGACCAAAATTTCCCAGGACAGAATGCAGCCAGTTCTGCACTGCCACAAAACACAGGATGAAAAGCAACCTTGGGAGCAAAGCCAGAGAGGAAAGGAAATGACTTGAGTTAATGTTCTTGTCTGCTTTACTAATACTAGCAGATGCCTATCTGTGCCAGTCTCAGAGGAAGACAATGGGATACTGCAGATAAGCCGGTGCCTGCAGTCTGGCTGTCAGATGAGGGCAGACATGCAGCAAAAAATGTTTCAAGAACTTTTCAAAGAGAAAATGCAGTTCAATGAGATCATGCAAGGGGAAGGGCCTGTGTCACCAAGGAAAGTAGTATACTGTTAGCTCAAAGTGGGGAGGGTGCAAGTGATCTTCTTTCCACCTAGAAGCCCCCCGAGATAGAGTCCACTTAAATGGATAAAGTATATATCATCTTCCAGTGTCTTCCTGAGCTAGGAATTAGCAGAGATTATAAAAACACAGCAAAATTAGTATGTGATGCAGTCACAGGGAAAAATATTGTCAGAGACAAAAGAAGGTATTAGATAGTGATAAAATACCAATCTTTCCAAAAGATACAACATTCTAATCATGTGCACACTCAGATCAAAGCAAAAACAAAATAAAGGCATGCAACAAATGAGCCTCCAAACACACAAAGCACACAGTGACAGAGCTATAACAGAAATAAGAATAAATTCCCTGTAACGACAGTGGCTCACATGTGATGATGCCCTTGTCAGTTGCTAGAACTGAGAGAAAATTATAAAGGACATGAAAACATCAAACAACACAAGCAACAGGATGTAACTGACATGGAACAGCAACTACCAGACAACCAAACGTGGTTTTGCAATGGGCAGATCATGAGCCAGTAAACACTCTATGAGAAATTTAAAAGTACTGAAATCCCACTGTGTAGGTCGCAATATCAAACATTTATCTTTTAGTTAAAATTTATTTTAAAATATACCTCTCCAGTGAGTGGAGAGGGAACTAGGAAAAAGAGAGGGGGAGGAGAGGAAAGCATGTGGGACTAGGAAGATTGAGTTAGGGGAGGAATAGATGAGAGAGAGAGAGAGAGAGAGAGAGAGAGAGAGAGAGAGAGAGAGAGAGAGAGAGAGAGAGAGAGAGAGAGACCATAAAAGAGTGAGCCATTATAGGTTTAAAAAGATAAAGAGCAAACTGACTCTAGAGAAATGTCCAGAGACCTACAAAACTAACAATTTGAGCAACAATGGTAAGGCTACCATAAATGCCTTTCCCTGATAATGAGATTGATGACTAACTTATCCACCATCATAGAGCCCTCATCTAGTAGCTGATGGAAACAGAAGCAGACACCCACAGCTAAACACTGAGCCAAACTGGAATCCAGATGCAGAGAGGGAGGACAAGACCAGGCTACAGAAACCCACAGAGACAGCTGAACTGAACAAGGAAGGAGGAGCTAATGGGCCCCCAGGCTGATAGCTGGGAATCCAGCATGGGTCTAGCTCAGACCCCCTGAACATGGGTCTCAGCTAGAAGGCCTGGGCAGTCTAAGGGACTCTGACAGTGGAACCAGGATGTATCCCTGGTGCACAAAAGGACTTTGGGAACACATCCCCCATGGAGGGATACCCCCTTAACCTAGAGACAGGAGAGAAGGCCTAATCCCTACTCCAAATGACTTGACAGATTTAGATGACCCCTCCTGGAAGGCATCACCCTACATGTGGAGTGTGGGGAGGATGGGAGGGGAAGAAAGTTGGGGGGCATAAGAGGATGGGAGAGAGGTAGGGAGGGAGGAAAAAAAGGAGGGAAAGAGGAAACTGGGATTTATATGTAAAATAAAAATAAAACTAAATTAAAAAATACCTCCTATGGTCATTTTATGTAGTTTGGTGGCTTTGTGTATGTGTGCACATGTGCATGTATGCATGTGTGTGCATACATGTGCCTGATCTGTGAGTTAAATTCTGTGAACAATTATAAATGTATAAACTTTACAATCACCATGGCGGTACAAAGCAGAAGATTTCTGAAAGACTCCCTTGACACAGGCCCTGTATTCACATCATGCCTTCTCATCCACACCTGACATGCATGCTTAGCTCATTCATATAGTAATTTCTGGGAATATAAGATGGAGGGATTCACGCAGGAGGTTTTGGCTACTTTCAGTGATGCACATTGCAGCATATGTCAACAGTTCATTTATTTTTATTACCAAGTCATGCTCCATGGTACCCTGGTAGCAGAATTAATTCATCTGGGTTACCTGTGTATAGGAATTTAGGTGATTTTCAGTTTTCAGTGATAATGATAAGAGTGTCTATGAATATTTGTATAGATCTTAGGATGTTTATGCAATATAACCACATGAATTTTGCTTGCTAAACTATATAGGGGATATTAATGACAAGTGTGTGTTTAACTTTGTAAGGTATATACACACACAGATATATATTCCTTTAAAAGCACTGTAGAATTTTACATCTCTGGATTGACTGTTTCTGAATGTTAGCCCTTCAATGATTCCAGTTTTCCCAGTAAGCTGAAAAATTTAGCATGACAGGCAATTCATAGAAAAGAAGAATAGAAATAGTTAATTGAATCAGAAGAAGGATATGAATAACTCACATCCCTATTACCTTTACTTGAGTTTGTGATCTGGGCAGTTGACTTTGTGGGGAAGATGGAGAAAAGGGCATGGAAGTCATAAATACAGAGAGAATGTCAACATGTAGGGGCTAAAGTGCCAGATGAGGAGGCTGTCATAGATGTGAGGTGTGAAGATATTTTGTTTGTGATATAACAAATAAAGTTTGCCTGATGATCAGATTGCAAAGCTAGCTGCACTAGTTAGCCATAGACACCAGGCAGTGATGGCACACACCTTTAATCCCAATATTAGGGAGGCAGAGACAGGCAGATCTCTGTGAGTTCAAGGCCATTCTGGAATACACAAGATTGATCCAGTCTAAAAGAGAAACGGAGCCAGGCAGTGGTGGCTCACACCTTTAATCCCAGCACTTGGGAGTCACATGCCTTGAATCCCAGCACTAGAGAGGCAGAGACAGTGTGACATGGCTGGGCAGACAGAGGAATAGAAGGTGGGAGGAGACAGGAGCTTATTGCTTTCAGTCTGAGGTTTTCTAGGGACAGGATCACCCCTTTGGTGTAGGGATACAGTAGAGATAGGAGGTCTCTGTTGTGGCTGGCTCCTTTAATTCTCTGATGTTTCAGCATTTACCCAGGATATCTGACTCCACATTTTTAGTATTAAGAGCAATTAGAATTCATGATACAATAGGGTAATTTGGAGTCAGGACTACAACCATTCTATAGGAGAGCAGTCTGGTAGACATTATCATTGCCATAAATCACTGGACTTTGCCTTCTCCTTAGAGTCACAGTGAGGTTGAATTTCTAAACAGTGGACCACAGATGCCACTCAGCATCTCTTGTGTGATCATACCCGAGCTCTCTGTAGCCTGGTCACCTACCTCTTACATGTGTGCCAGGTCACACATGCTGCAATATTTAAGTTGTTTCATTACTTTTATTATCTTTTACAAATCCACCTGTGCATGTTTCTCACTTTTTTTCCTGAGTAAAGCTCAGAAGTTAAGATTTCCTCTTCAAAAGAGTCCTTAATAAGTGCTGTCCACATGAAACTCTTTTTGAACTGTTTTAACATATTCTGTTGATTTTGCATTAAAGGGACTCAGTCCACAGTCATAATGAGATTAGATTTTGGAGTCTAGATTGCTATAGAAATATATTTCCTGCTATTGTTTCATAATTTTCTTTATCAAGTAAAAGGAAATTAAAAAATTACATTGTAAGAGCCCAATCTTGTTATTCATATGGTTAAATACAGTCTATAATGTAAGAAACAAAAACTTTCTCTAGGATTGACTTGCATTTTATGATCCATCTAGAATCTGAACCTAATTCTCTTCTTCTAACACCCAGTGAGACCATTTCCTTACTAAGTAAAGCTAATATAATATAATGCTGTTTGGGTATTCATGAATTTGTTTATTTACTTATCACTGGTTGTGTACCCAGAACAAAGGTAGCTTATCCATGATAATCAAGAGGACAAAAATACAATCCTTACTTTATAGAACTTATCCTCAATACTGATTTTCTGTAGCTGCTAAAATGATTTCCTAAAATAGGCCTGGTATCTTAAAACTTTTCAAATGTCATCTTCAAGTTCTGTCAACCAGATTCAAATCTCTATGGGAGAATCTGTTTCCCTAAAGTTGTTGGGCTACAGTTGTTATTTTCTTGTTTGTTGTCACCTGCGACCATCTTTAGTTACCAAAGCAGCAATGACAAGTCAGAGCTGTTTTTTTTTTTTTTTTTACTCTTCATTCCTTTACCCAACTTTTGTCCTTCAAGCTTAAGAGTGTGATGGAAGTGTGTGTAAAGAAAATGGGTATGTGTGTACAATAGAGTATTAATCTCAAAGAAGGCATTCTTGCCATTTGCAGTAATATAAACACAGAGAACATTATGCCAAGTGAAATAAACTACTCACATAATGACAAGGTCTCTACAACAGCCAAGTTCATGGAGGTCTTAGAAAACAGAATGGTGGATGCCAGGGACTCATGAGAGAGGAGGAATCAATGTGGATCATTTTTTAATGTATAAAAAGCTTTGTTATATGGTATAAACAAGTTCAGAGATCTTCTGGATAATACAGTATCCACCATTAATATGTTATTGTGTACCTTAAAAAATGGGAAACTGACTACCAAGCCTTTCCTTGCCAATCTAAGCAGTAAACAATGGGATATTATAGACAAATTGGTCTCTGCAATCTGATTGGCAAATGAGGGCACCCATTTACGTAAAGCAAGCCTTGTTGTGTGAGTTATTAATATCTATGTTCTGGATTCAATTAACTATTTATATTCCTAATTTCCTCTTTATGACAAAACCAAACAAAATATGCAAAAAGAACACAAGAATATTCACGGAGTAGTTGACATGTGTAACAGCTTCCTTTTGGTGGTGTTACTACAGGAAAATAGCATTTCAAAATTCACCACAAAAAAATGTGTCCAATATGTTTTTAAACCTTAGTAGCGCTTCAATAAAGTAAAATGAAAAATACCATTTTATGTAGAATAAAAAAAGTATGAAATAATGATTCTTCTTATACACAAGAATAGCCAATACTAAACTGTGAACAGAAAAAAAAATCAGAGAGAAGTTGAAATGAGGATGTTGAATTCACTAGGAAAGAGAAGGAAGTGCTCTGAGAGGGTGGTAGGACATCCACAATCAGCAGCTGGTGACGAAGTCTCGGGGAGGCAGTTATGCAGTTATGGGGAGGAGTAGGGGGTTGATCCCTGGGGGACAGAAGAACACAGGGCAAAGAAAGCTGTTTTAGCTCCAAAGTGCTTTCCAAGAAATCTCCTTTGATGTCAGACTATAAGTTAATTTTGAAGACAAATGAGAAGAATAGGACCTTGCATGCGATATTTCTTTTCTAAATACTCATTCAGGAAAGTACAGGGAAAATGCCTATGCTTGTTTAATGGAGTTATATGCAATGATTGTCTCAGCTGCCATTGGAAACACATATTTGTATATTCCCATTACTTCAACATTAATAAAATTGAAAGGATTGAATCAACTTTGCCAAATTCTTCAGACATCCAAGAGGGTAAGAAATGAAGAATGTCCCTTGGATGTAATAATTTTAAAGAGAACTTGTCAGACAAATGCAGTGAAATAGTAGTGGTTAGAAGGGTGATGCTTATGGGCCAAAGGATGGGATGGTAGTTTGACTGGAAATGTCAGAAATGAAAATTTAGAAGATCAAACAAGTTGTTGCACCATATAAAAGATGGATAAAAATGTATCTAAAGGTCGAGGCTGGGTGGGGTGGCTAGTACAGAGGGAAAACATATCAGTGTAAGAGCCCAACATGGCAAGAAAAGCCTAAGAAGGCATATGGCTACATTGTCAAGGAAAGGACTGAGCCCTCCTCCCTTTGTTCTGATGAGTAGAGAATAAAAAAAGGATGAAATTGTCTTCAGTAGCATAGACACAGCTGGGACATCAGGGGCTCTCTCAGAAAGAAATCATCTTATGGAGATGGAGAAATGGCTTCATAGTAAGAACACTAGCTGTTCTTTCAGAAGGCTAGGTTCTATTTCCATTACCCACATGACACCACAACCATTGGTATCTCCAATTCCAGGAATCTGATGCCCTCATCTGGCCATTGATATTATAATGAATGTGAAAGTTTGAAAATTAAACAAATATAGTTTATAATCATGGGAATAGCACATATTGCCCTGATGAGCATGATCTGTATAGGTAGGAAACCCAGGGCAGACACATGTTAACACTAAGATATTAGCTAATAAGAAAAGATTATAGACACAGAATATATCAATTTCTTTCTATTTGTTCTAGAGCAGTGATTCTCAACCTTCCTAACATTGTGACCTTTTCTTCACATTGTGGTGACCCCAACGATAAAATTAATTTCATTGCTACTTCATAACTGTAATTTTGCTACTGTTATGAATCATTATGCAAATATTTGTGTTATCTGATGGTCTTATGTGACCCCTGTGAAAGGGTCATTTGATTCCCACAAGACTAAAGACCCACAGGTTGAGAACCAGTACTCTGTATGTCGGTACTATTTTCTTGTCATATGCTTTTCTTTCTTTTCCCCTAAGGATTCATGAATATTTTGTGTGTGAAACAAAACCAATTTGGGCATAGTGCCTATTTCTATGAAGACATTGATCTGATAATGTTATTTTAATTCCAATGTTTTGAGACCCAAGATCTGTGAATCAGTAGTCAAGTGAAAAAGTCAGGTCAGGAGTTAGTCATAGGCTATTTAGGTGACAAAACACACACACAGACACACACACACACACACACACAGTTACAATCCTACATACACATAACACAGAAGCACACCACACATACACACATGCTTACACAACTCACACACATAGAAATGTTCCCCACACTCTCACACATACACTCACACATGCCCACTCACACGTACCACATATATTCAGACACACATCATCACTCACACAGAATTATGCCCCCACACTCACACACACACCACACACATCCCCTACACACTCACACACAGTAATATCCCACACACTCTCACACATACCCTCACTCACTCACTCACACACACACACACACACACACACACACACACACACACACCACTCACACATACCTCACATACTCAATCACACACCCCACACGAAGAAATATCACCCCACCCCCACACTCACACACGCATACCACACACACACACACACACCACTCACACACATAAACTCACTCACAAACACACCCTCACACACTCACATTTCCACACATTACACATATACATACCACACACCACACACATACCACCTACCACCCATAGCACACAAACACCCTCACATACCCACACACACACACACACACACACAGTTCCATTTGCCACACATATACATACCACACAACACTCTCACACATATCCCCACACATTCACATACACAGACATATACTCCCCCCCACACACACACATACTCAGAGGCATCCTGTCACTCATGGTGACATAAGCATCAGTGACCTCCTAACAGAGGCCAAGAACATTTGTCTTTCTCTTTATCTGGAGAATTCTTCAAAGGCGAGATTGTGTCCCTTTATGCTCTGCCAACAATCTTTGGCACATGGTGAGCTCTCAATAAATAATAATTAATTCTGCCTCTTACTAAATATTCATCGCTTTAGTCAATGAATAATAATTAAAGATAATTAAATGATGGAAAAGAATACAAAACTTAGCAAAAAGAGTTATAAATGGGATTATCTGTTTGTGCCTGATTACATGCAATGTAGTCAAAAACACACTTGGAGCTTGAGGTCTGCTGGTTTGGCATAGTTTTATTATGCCTTTGATTTTAGTTCAGATTGTCACTATGTCTCAGCTGTGTATATATGTACTTGTATAAACATACATTACACATACGCACACACATACTATATATATGTATATTATTTATATATATATAATCTGTGTTAATACTTATTTGTATATGTTAAACTTTGATCACCATTGAGTTTTCTCACCTTGACCTATATTTTATTAGCCTTAGGCATACCTGTGTGAAATTTCATTCACTGCATTCTGTGTGTGTGTGTGTGTGTGTGTGTGTGTGTGTGTGTGTGTGTGTGTAGTTTGAGTGAATAGTGGTACTGTATTATTCCCTGTATCTTCTTGTACCAGGCCTTCATCAATCATAATTTTCTTGTCTATTTTATAAAAAGATTGTAGCACAGTGGTCAAGAGCCCAGGTGCCACTACATTCCTTGACCTGGAAATTTTAATAATTCCAGCAAATAGCACTTTGCACAATCTCCTTAATTCTAGCTCAGTTTGCCCATTGTAAGATGGAGATAAGCATTTGAGGGCACACACTTTCCCTGACCTCATAAGGATACTGGGTGGTCACTTGGAATTTTTCTACAGCCAGCAAGTAGGTACCTGTGGGACACAGAGTAAATACTACCCTTGTTTCTGACATAATTACTGTTAGGTCACTATCAGCTAATTAATTTCAGAGCTACTTTTAATGAGGTATTAGTAATTTGATACATTATTTTCTTACTTCAGCAAGGATCTTTGATACTTTTGTCTGAAAAAGAAATAACAGTACAGTTTCCATCCATGCCTGGATCCCAGTGTGGGTCACAATACAATTTGACAAGGATCTCCTTTTATCCCTCCCCCCCTCTCCACATGAAAACTTATAGTGACTTCATTATTTTATGTATTTGTATGCAATAATTTTATTTTCATGTACAGAGTTTCTTCTAGACTCTTTGTAGGTTCTCAATCAGCTGGTGAGGCCAACACTGTCTCACTTGGTTTCTGGGGACACTTCATTCAGAAGGAATTATGGTCTTTATTTTCTCAAGCTTGAACCCAGAACAGCTCTCTACGTCTGCCTCCCTCACTGTCCACCAGAGCACATCTGTCCTGGCACAGCAATCTTCAGGGCATGAAATTGAAGAGATGATATTTTTTTTTCTTTATTGGGGGCCCCAAATGAATCATACATGGAGGCTTATTCTTAGTTATGAATGTATGATCTTAGCTGGGCTTGTTTCTAACCAGCTTTTTTTTTTATCTTAAATTATCCCATATACCCTTTCCCTCTGCGCTTTCATCTTTCTTACTTCTGTATATCTTACTTCTTACTCTATGGCTGGCTAGGTGGCTGGGTGGCTGGGTTGCTGGGTGGCTGGGTGTCTGGGTGTCTGGGTGGCTGGGTGGCTGAGTTTCTGGTCTCTGGGTAGCTGGGTGTCTGGGTGTCTGGGTGGCTGGGTGGCTGGGTGGCTGAGTTTCTGGTCTCTGGGTGGCTGGATAGCTGGGTAGCTGGGTGTCTGGGTGTCTGGGTGTCTAGGTGTCTGGGTGGCTGGGTGGCTGGTTCTCTGGGTGGCTAGGTGGCTGGACCCCGATGCTCCTTTTTCCTTGTTCTCTTTCTTGGCTTCCTCGTTCTCGTTTCTCCTTATACTTATTCTCTCTGCCAGCCAGGACCGCCTACTCTTGCTCCTGCCTCACTATTGGCCATACAGTTCTTTATTAGGACCACCAGGTGTTTTAGACAGGCATAGTAACACAGCTTCACAGAGTAAAAGAAATACAGCATAAACAAAAGTCATACACCTGAAAATAATATCCTACCGCATTCAATTTCTTTTCAAAACCTTGGCCACACTGGCCTACAGTAAGCCTAGCTCATCACTGGTGTCACTGGGACACAGTAGCCCATCTATAATGGCAGATATCTGCCAGAAGTTCAAGGAGTTCACATTTGTCTTGGGGATTTCTCCCCACAAGCTACCCAATCAAAGGATTTCGGAGCAAGTCTAAGCCCATCCATCCTGAGCTCCTTCACCCACCCTAGCATCAAAGTATTCATTTTAAAAGATATATTTATTTGAGAATCTCATACATGAATGCTGTATTTACACCATCCCCTCCTCTTTCTTTTCCTTCCAAATCCTCATGTATCACCCCATATCCAAGTTTCTTCTCAAATTCAATTCTTGGGGGCTAGAGAGATGGCTTAGTGATTAAAACACTTGTTCTTGTAGAGGACCCAGGTGTGATTCCCAGCACTCACATCTGTAACTCTCAACCATCTGCACTTCTAATTCCAGGAACTAATCCCCTCTTCTGATCCACCAGGCATCTACATGGTGCAAAGACATACATGCAAGCAAAACATGTAATACAAATAAAATAATGTAAATAAATCTAATTAAAAAAATCCATGACCTCATTTTATTTTTTAAAATATATATGTAAAAATATTTAAACATAACTTTCTGAGTCAAATGTAATAAATGTAATGTTTTCAGGGCTGGCCACTTGGTATTGAATAACAAGTTAGGGTCCCATCCCATGGGAAAACTGACCCTCCACTCCCAATTTCAACAGTTATTAATTGCCTACAGCTCTTCACGTAGGTATGAGACCTTGTGAGGTTTCTCTGGTCCATGTTGGCATGACAACTGGCACTGCTATTGTTCAGACCTTGCATTAGCAACCATATTATTGAGATGTCATGGGTGCAGCTTCTCTTCAACAGTGATCTTTATGATGACATTCAAATTATGACATTTTTCTTTCCCGTCACTCATATTACAGATGACAAGTAAAACATTTTCTCACTCATTTTTTTTTTGTAAATACTCAGCTTTTCCACCAAGCAGATAGCATGATTACCATTTTACCTTACTTTTAGGCTGTGCAGATATAATAATAATAAAAATTAAAGCATTTTCCAGAGCCCATTTGGTAAGCAGAGCATCACATTTAATTTGCATCACATTTAAATTCCCATGAACCACTACAAATCGATCTGTACTGACAGAACCACTGTCATCTGCAAAATTTTTACTTTGCCTTTCAGTTCAAAGTCTTATCTTAGACTCTTTTATTACCTTCACTCTTTTCTATAACTGCAACTGAAACAAAATTCTTTTTGTGTCAGTCAATGTCCGGATGTTCATCTGATGAACACTGATGAATGCCTGGCTGTTTGGAGATGGCTGAGTCGAGTAACTAGAAATTTTGAACACCATGTGAAATATAGGCAATGGTTTTATTGATAATAATTGTGATGAAGCCTGAAAACATTAAAAATAAAAACCAATAATATGAGAAGTAGATGCCATAGAAAGAATGAGTCCTGTAGATAATGGACTGATGATAAACACTTAGTACTATGCTTATGAGTTATTTTGTTATTTTAGCCTAATGGTCTGGAAGGTCCTTTGGATTTTCTAGGTGATATATGCTACATGGGGATAATAGTGTGCATAGTTGTTTCCATTTAACTTTACAATAAACATCAAAGTCAAAAAAAACTTTTTGAATTCTGTTGCGCTGTTCAATGATGTGCTTTTGGAAGGTGGGGTTTTCCTGTGCACATTATATGAGAGTTCTCTTTCTTAAAAGGTGAGAATAAATAAGCAACTCAAAGGAAATTGATGAGACCTCTAGTGCAATGACAGTCAATTTTGCCTTTAAAGCTTACCTTTGTTTCCATTGTCCCAGCTATCACTAAAGATTAAAGACAGTGTTCAAAGAGGGCAATTCCTCATACTTTACCTGTCCATTATATGGCATGATAGTTTTTTATTCAATTATATATCTGCCAATAAAAAGAGTGAGCAACATCAAGGCCATGCTGTCATTTCAGTTATTGTTCCCCAGTGAATTACAAGGCTGTGGGTCTCCTACAACAATTTGTATTGACCCAGGCTTCATAAATCTGGTTCAGCGGAGAGAGTTACTAAGCTCTATGTTGTGGTCATGTCTTTCTACTAACAACATCAATCACTTGCCCAAGAGGACAGGGCAAGCAATTCAAGAGTGCTCCATCTGGTGTTCCCATCAAAAACATCTTAAGTGAGGGTTGAGTTTCACTTGCCTCTTGGAGGAGCCCTCTGTATAGGGCTTAAAGCTCCAACTTCTGAGAGCTCAAGTTAGCCAACATTAAAGTGGATGCAAAGAATGATTTATGCTATTGGAAAATATAAGACATAATTTATAAAACTTGAGATATCATTAGAATGATGTTGGGTACATTAGACATGCAAAATAATATTTCTATATCTATTTACTCAAGAGTTGAAAGTGTTAACTGAATTAAAATAATTTAGATTTATTTTGTCCCAATGATGGACTGCTTCTAACTCATTTTAAAGTGAATGATTTTCTCCTAACTGGACCCTAGCCAGCACATCTGTCTCTGAAATGTTCCAAGGCAGAGACACTAAATAGGCAGGTTAAGCATGTGACCACCAACAGTTTATTTGGAAAAACTGAGGCTATGACTAATATACAGGAAATCATGGTACTTGATACCATATTTCATTAGAGAACAAACAAAACAAAACACAGGCAAGCAATAATGATAAGAAATAGGGGGCTGGAGAGATGGCTCAGCAGTTAAGAACACTGATTGCTCTTCCAGAAGAGCCGGGTTAAATTCCCAGCACCCACATGGTGCTGGGGCTGTAATTGACTGTAATTGCATTTCCATGGGATCTAACATCCTCACAAAGGCATACATGCAGGCAAAACCCTAATGTATGTAAAAAATAAATAACTCTTTAAAAAAAGAGAAACAAATGAGATTATTGGCTTAACACATAGTCTAATTACACAATTTCTTCCTGTTATTTCAATACACAAAGAATAGATAAATATTTCATATTGAAGGGTTACTAAAAGTAAATATACATCTCTTCCCAATGTGATATTTAAAGCACCTACTTACTACAGTTACAGTCACTCTTGTGGGCTCGACTTTGGTTTATATGCACAATAATTTGTAATGGAGTGGACAATTCATTTTGACATTAAGGCATTCTTAGTGGCTCACTCTTCTTTTGACACTACTGGCTAGTCAGTAGAGCATTTCCTGTTACACTTAAAAAAACTTTATTTCTGTCTTCTATGAAAAAGAATGTGTTTAGGAAGCACTTTAATTCTCAGTTAAGAGCAAACATGATAACATTTTGTTGGTAGGAGACAAAGACTAGAGTTCTTAGAATGTGTTTTTATTCTTACCAGCACCAAGCGCATATTACACATAAGGATGAATTTGGATCCTTATTTCAGTCATCTCTGAAACTTTTAGAAAACCAGCTGCCAAAAGACCTTGAGCACATACATTTCATCAGACTGCTTCCTTTCATATTGCTGGCATTTTTAATTACTCTTGGTATTATTAACATGTCAGTGACACCAAGCCTGTAAACAGGAAGGTCAATTAAGTTGACTTGTTGAACTAAAGAGAATGATAATAATTTTTCTCAGTCCCCTTGTGAAAAGCTCTAAGGTTTTAATCCTCATTACATCTACCAACTGGAAGCTTGTGATACTATGCATTTTCTTAAGTATATCTGTATGATAAAGACCCTTTGAATATACAATGGCTATAGAAGCAGATTGTGTAAAAAAATGGTTCTCTGATTATTAAGTCATCTTGAAACCATCTGTCTTTAGACTACATTTTGCTTATACTAAAATTAAAATGATTCTGCGAATAATAAAGCATTTAAAGAAATGCTGGATGACATAATTCAAGTCAACAAAACCATACTGATGCTATCAATGTTTTGTATTAATATAATTCAATATGTTAGTTAAATCACTATAACAATATTTAATATTTGTTAAAAAATAATATTCCCAAGCCCCAAAAGCAAAAAGAAATATGAAGAAAAAGTAACTGGTGATTTTAGGGACATTACTGTTGCAGTATTCCATAGCTTGAGGACTCAGAAAAGAAGAAAGCAAAGGTGCACAGTGAGTCATACACAGATATTTACCTGTGTCTGGATTTCAGCTCAGTTCTTTCACAACTTCCATGCTATGACTGACAGGGCCCTCTGATCTCACAAGTCAAACAGATTCTTTTGGGAATTTTGTCACATTTACTAGAAAAGTAAGTGTGCACCATCTAAACCAGGGCACCCAATCATTCATGCACATCCAGAAACCCAACAATCCATGTATGTCCATGGTACCAAACCTACTATGCATGCTTGTGGTGCTCATCCTTTCAAGAAACAGACATAAAACTGGCTTAGTACTTAAGATACTTTTCCTCAAAATACTTTATTATGTTCTGTGAGTCATAGTCCACTACTTGGCTTTATAATGGATGTCACCTTGAGTGCCTTGGGCATGAATGGATGGTTCAGCACCACAAGCGTGTGTGGATGGTTGGGTGCCATGAACATAAATAGATTGTTGGGTGCCACAAGCATGCTGGAATGGTTGGGTACTATGAGCATGTATGGATGCTTGGGTGACATGAACATGACTAGATGGTTGGAAGTTGTGGAGGAGCAGAGCTTTACTGTCTGAGCTGGAAGACGAACAAAGGTCAATGTCAGTGTATGACTGACATTACCCCCTTTGCTCTCTTATTTTCTGAGTCCCCAGACTATGCAATAATGCAATCCTTCCTTCTTTTGAGTTGTACTTTCTGGGAAACTCTACAGGAACATCTCAAATCTTCCTCAGTATTGTAGGTGATTCTAATTCTAGTCAAGTTAACAACCAAGATTGAGACCACAGTCAAGGGACAGATTTAAAACTCTCTAGCATCTCGTGGTACTTTAAGAGACTTCACTAAGAGTAAGAACCGGGTTCAAGTTGGTAACCTTGCTCAGTGGGAAAGCAATTGTTGCCAAACCTGGCCCATGTGAGTCATCATTGCTCTTCTTGTCTCTTCAACCATCTGTGGAAATTTGTACTCGGCTAGGAGGGTGGACACTGTCCAGTTTTGGAGCTCACTCGGTTGTTTTGTGGTTGCAGTTTAAGAATGACCTCTAGGCAACAGAGCTGGCCTCATATGTTCTACTTGATTATGTGAGGAGGGTGTTTCACCCATAGTCTCTCTGGGAAGGGTGGGGATATATTTATTTTATGATTTTGCTTGTTAATGTTAACCACATGCAGAAGGCCAGTGGTTATATTTCAGCTTGAAGTTTATATCAAATAAACCGATACAGTGTGAGTCTTTTTAGAAAGAACTAAAGCCCAAGATACATTCATACTAAGGACATTTTTCCTGATGTAGATTTACATCCGTTTAAAAATAAAACACAATCTCAGGCCTGATTCTGCTTGCCCTCTTTGGGATTTTCTGGCCTGGTGACTGAGGGAAGGTCTAGTTGCCCCGAGGAGCCCAAGAAATTCAGAGTCTGCTGACATGGCTTTGCTAGTCCCACCCCTGCTCAGGGAAGAGGTGAGCATGGGCCCTTGTCTCAGACCTGACTTCTCTTCCATTTGCCCTCTTAGGGATCTCCTGGCCTGGGCCTGACAACTGCAGGCAGAACCACTCACCCCAGGGACCCAAACAATCTAGACTCTGATAACATCGATGTGCCAGTCCCACCCCAGCTCAGGGGAGAGGCAGGTTGATTCACCCCAAGCAGATGAGGCCATCAAGAGTCTGCTGATATTGCAATGCTGGCCTCGCCTCAACCACTGGGAGAGGGAGTCTCACAGACTCACCTTCACCCATTGTGAGACTATCAGAGTATTGGATCTTCTTGCACCCACCAGAAGAGAATCTTGGACACATACCAACCATGAAATAAAGAGACCCCACCTGCACCCACTGGAAGAAAGGATGGGAAGATGACAATATTAGAGCACACTCAATGACAGAAAACCAATGATGCCACCAGAGTCTAGGGACTCTACAACAGCAAGACCTGAACATCCCAACACAGACGAAGCAGAAGAGAATGACCGTGCAAACAACTTCATGAAGGTGACAGAGACCCTAAAGGAGGAAATGAGAAAATCCTTTAAAGAAATGGAAGAAAGGATAAACCAAATATTGCAAGAAACAATCCAAACAGTGCAAGGTTTGAAAGCTGCAATAGAAGACAATAAAGAAAAAACAGTATGAGGGAATGTTGGAAATAGAAACTGTGGATAAATGACCAGAAAGTACAGATACAAGCATAACCAAAAGAATACAAGAGATGGAAGAGAGAATCTTAGGCATTGGAGATACATTAGGAGAAATAGATTCATTAAAAAAAGAAAATCTTAAGTCCAACAAATCCCTAACACAAAATATTCAGGAAATATGGGACACTATGAAAAGGCCAAACTAAGAATAGTAGGTATCAAAGAAGATGAAGAAACCCAACTCAAAGGTGCAGAAAATATATTCAACAAAATCATAGAAGAAAACTTTCCCAACCTAAAGAAAAACATGCCAATGAAAGTACAAAAAGCTTACAGAACACCAAATAGAGTAGACCACAAAAAAGTCCCCTCACCACATAATAATCAGAACACCAAACATACAGAATAAAGAAAGAATATTAAGAGCAGCAAAGGAAAAAGGCCAAGTAACATATAAAGGTAGACCTATCAGAATTACACCTGACTTCTCCATGGAAACTCTGAAAGCCAGAAGTTCCTAGAACATTAAGAGACCACAGATGCTAACCCAGAGTACTTATACCCAGAAAATCTCTCAGTCACTATAGATGGAGAAAGAAAGATATTCCAAGACAAAACCAGTTTTAAACAATACATATCCACAAACCCAGCCCTACAGAAAGTTCTGGAAGGAAAACTCAAACCCAAGAAAGTTAACTACACTCACAAAAACACAGGTAATAGATATTCCCACTTTACCAGAAGCCAAAACAAAAAGCATGGTAAATATACACACAATACCACCACTGCCAACAAATCCAAAATAAACAAGAATTGACAACCAATGGTCCTTAATTTTCCTCAATATTAATGGTCTTAACTCGCCTATAAAATGACACAGGCTAACAGAATGGATATGAAGACAGACTTTATCCTTCTGCTGCATACAAAAACACATCTCAACTTCAAAGACAGATGCCATCTCAGAGTAAAGGGTTGGGAAAAGATTTTCAAATAAAATGGACCCAATAAACAAGCTGGTTTAGTTATCCTAATATCTAACAAATTAGACTTCAAACTAAAACCAATCAAAAGAGATGAAGGTCATTTCATATTCATCACAAGAAAAATCCATCAGGATAAAGTCTCAATTCTGAACATCTATGCCTCAAATACAAAGGTACCCACATTCCTAAAAGAAACATTACTAAAACAGAAATCTCACATAAAACATCACACACTTATAGTGCAGGACTTTAACACCCCACTCTCACCACTATACAGGACTACCAGACAGAAAGTTAGCATAGAAACAAAAGAACTAACAGAGGTTATAGCCCAATTGGGTTTAACAGACACTATAGAACATTCCATTCAAACACAAAAGAATATACCTTTTTCTCAGCTCTACATAGGCCCTTTTCTAAAATTGACCACATATTCAACAACATAGCAAACCTCAATACACACACACACGCACACACACACACACACACACACACACACTGGAATGCCCCCCCTGTATCTTATCAGACCACCATGGTTTAAAGTTAGAATTCAACAACAACACAAATTGCAGAAACTCTACAAACTCATGGAGACTGGACAATGTGCAATTGCACCATTCCTGGGTCAAGGAAGAAATAAATTAAAGACTTCGTAGAATTCAACGAGAATAAATACAAAACATACCCTGTGTTATTTGAGGGCTAAGTAAGACACCCTCACCCCTGCCTTAAAAGGATCAGTCTGCAGACTGACTGAAGACACTGAGAAGACTAAAAAGCTTTCATGACTGACAAACTTCCCAGTGCTAACACACCATGCCTGTCCTTCCTCTCACCTCAGAACATGTGAAAACTCTGCTAACTTGTCATGTCCTGGTGCCTCCTCTGCGTGAGTGTGTGTGTGTGTGTGTGTGTGTGTGTGTGTGTGTGTGTGTGTGTGAGAGTGAGAGAGAGAGAGAGAGAGAGAGACAGAGACACAGAGAGAGAGACAGAGAGAGACAAAGAGACAGAGACAGAGAAAGAGAAAGAGACTATGTGTAAGTCCTCCAGTGAATATGTGTGCCTATCTGTTCTTGTAGACATGTGCATATGTGTATGTGGAGACTAGAGATTGACATTGGGTGACTCCCTCAATGATTTTCCACCTTATTTTATTTGAGGCAAGGTTGATAATTGAACCTGGAGCTCATTAATTGGCCAGTAAGTTCCAGGGCTAGCATATCAGCTCCACATGTCCTCCTGCTTAACCAGTAAGCGTTTCAGCCACTGTCCCACCTCTCCTGTTGCACTAGCAGCATTCTTAACCCTCCACTAAACCTCCTGGAACTGGAATGTTTCCTGGGTTTGAGTGCATGAGTGAAAAGTACAGGACAAAAAAAAAAAAAAAAAAAAAAAAAAAAAAAAACCAGTAGCCAGCTGATATTCTCTGCTGTCCTTCCAAAGCTTTATGGACCAAAATACAGGTTCTGTGGAGGTGGAGAACCCAATTTCCATTCTAAGTTTCACACAGTGCATTTCAGTCAATTAAATGTTCTGTTCCTAAGATACCGTTGCTTATGAAGGCAAGTAGCACCAACATTTTTGGAAACAAGAAACTTGGTCTAGAAGGACTTTCTTCCCTCAATGCTTGCTCAGCCCTCATCAAGTCTGCTGAGTCTCTGAGAGTGTCATGAAACCGGTGACTTTTTTTCCAGTCATCAATCTCTTCCCATTACCTGGGTTCTGACTCCTCTAAGCAACACAACAAATATCTTGGGGGTGGGGTAGGGAACAACATGTTTCCTGTTCTTTTTTGTCCTCTCTGATGCATTGGAACTAGGCCATCTGGCTGCCTTTGGGGTAAATCCATTTTATAACAGGATTTTTTTTGGTGATTCAGTAATTAAACCCCCTTGGATAGGGTTCAATATGGACCTGCCTTATGCTGAATTTTGCTTTATAGCAAACTGTTAGTCACAGGTGCCAGTGGATTTATAAATGAGAATGAAAAATCTTCTCCAGCTTTTAGAATGAGCATCCTTTCCGAAGATTTAACACAAGTGCAGTATTTGTGTACAGTCCCTATTATTAGGTAAAGCTTCAAACATTAAGAGGTAACTTGAAACAACATTGAATTAGAACAGTTTCTAAAAAGCAGTTTATTGATTTTGAAGAATTTACCTTTTGTTTTTAAACTCAACTAACAGTGAAACAATACTAAAATATGTTAAAAAGTGAAATGATGATTGGGTGTTGCACTGTATGCCAATACTCAAAGCTCTTGATTACCAGGGCAGGAGCATAGAAATTTTTGGTTACAGTCTGGTCTATAATAATATCCTGAAAAAATTAAAATCAAATGATAAGTTATGCTTTTCTTGATCTCAATTAAGGAAAATTTTAGTGACATAAACCATGGATTGTTAATCAGAAATTTGACAATTTATATTTTGGTCCTTGATTCATGACAAATTCTGTCCTCTCTCTCTGTCTCCCTCCCTCCCTCCCTCCCTCATTCCCTCCCTCCCTCCCTCCCTCCCTCCCTCCCCCTCTCTCTCTCTCTCTCTGTGTGTGTGTGTGTGTGTGAGAGAGAGAGAGATAAATATTTTCAATAAGAACTCTCACTACTCTCACTGTTTTAAAAACATTCAGAGGTCATAATTTACAGCATTTTTATTATTTGCAACAAAATAAGTAAGTTTCAGAGCCTTTCCACATGCCCCACAGCTCAACACATGCATATTCTCTCTCAAACATAATATCCCATACCACAGCGTCACAAGTGGTTAACCTTCAGTGACATCATATTTACCCAAATATCCTCTGACTTTCAATAAGTGTTTTGTAGCCATTATGACAGTACTACAAAGTAACTTTCACTGTCCTAAAAATCAGCTCCACCTTTCCATTCCTGCTCTCCCGGCCTCTGGCGAGTATGGAACTTCTTACTATTTCTACTGTTTTGTCTTATCAAGAATATATTTTGATTCAAATTGTGTAACATGTAGCCTTTAGTTGGGTTTCTTTCCCTTAGTAAAATTCAGCATGCTTTTAAGTTTTCTTTATGTTTCTCCATGCCTTCATAGCTGAGTTCTTTTTAATACTGAGTAAGAGGTATTTCATTGCTAGGATAAACCAGTTTATTCATAACCAACTGAAGGGCAGTTTGCCGACTTTTAAGCTTTTCTTCTTATAAACAAAGGTGGTGTTAACACCTCTGCTCAGAGCTGTGTCTGCACACATTCACTCCTTCGATTACCAGAAAACATGGAAAGTGTATATGTTTAGCTTTGCAAGAAATTGGTCAACTTTCCTCCAGAGTTTGCCATATTTTGAGCCCACAACAGTGAAGGACCTCTCCTATTGTTCCACACCCTCACTGGGAGTCATCAGTGTTTGGTAATTCATCTATTTTAGTAGGTGTGCCATAGTATTTTGCTGTCTTCAATATTGCATTTTCCTCATGACAATTTATGTGGGACATAGCCTATTTTGCCATTCCATTTGTTAAAGTCTTTGGCTCATTTTGAAACTAAGATTATTACCTGTGTCTTTACTACCTCAGCAGTTTACTGTGCATTCTATATATTTCACTGCTCCAGAGCTTTTTGCTTGTTTGTTTGTTTTATTAGTTTGCTGTCTTCAAAACATTTTGCTAGGATTTTGATTGAGATTGAATGAAATCTATACATTAAGTTGGGAGATATATTTTTTTCTTTTTCTTTCTATCTGCCACTTACTTACATTCCCAGCCCTCTCTCTAATTTTCATTTGAGACAGGACCATCCTAAATTTCTCAGACTGGCATTGAATTTATTCTGAAATCCAAGTAATTGCTGAACTTGCCAGACTCCTTCTCAGGCTTTCCACATATAAGGGATTACAGTCTCTGGGTGATTTGAGTCTTTAGAATTGATGAACCTGGATGCTATACTCAGACATAAGGGTGGCTTTGTTTGAAGGGTATGAGTACTTGAATCCTAGCAGTTTCTTTGCTCTGGCATAGAATCTTTTCCCTTTTGAACTTTTAGGAATGGCAGCTGGGGGACAACCTTCTTTAAGTTATGATATGATATTCAAGCAGTTCTAAGAATTTTCCAGACGTTCTCACATTTCACAAAAACAAATGGAGATGTTGACCTAATAATGTCTGTTGTGTTGGCAGACATAACCATAACTTCATTACTGAACAGTTGATGAGGACAACTATAGAGAATTGTGTTACATTGTTTATATATTAATTTTATGAAGACTGAAAGGAAAATTTAAGGGATAAGTAACATAAGAATCATTGAATCATTACAGAGTCATATCTGGGGCCATACTTGGGGCTCTATTATCATTTTCAAATATTGATGCCTTGTCTCCATCAGATAAAGAATCAGAGGTGAGAAAATGAAAGTGCTGGCTCACATCCAAGGGGGCAGGGTAAAGACTTCTAAAGAGAGAGATGGTTTGTGGGTGTCTGGATAGGTCATTTTATGTGCAAATCTCAGTGTTGAGAGAATCAATCAGGAAGGAGTTAAGGTGTGGAATTCTAGGAATAGATAATACTCCAGAATAGTATTCATTCCCCATTTCTGTCTTTTTTTCATGGTTGGGTGTGGTATAGTATTTGATGCATAATGAAAGTTGGCAATTATCCAAGGTTAAAGTTGGAGACGCTATTATACTGAAGCAAAAGAGTCAGCACTTGTCCCTGTAGGCCACATTGGTGTCAGCTGGCTTTCAGTGGCATTGTGTCTTTATAGTTTGAGAGGTCTCATGAATCCCTGCCATAATCTTCTCTGTGTTTGTATCAGCCCCCACCCCATGGCCTTGAAGTTCTCACTGTACCTAGTTAGCTAAAGTTCACTGGGAGTAAATCATTTGAAATTTCCTACAAATAAAACTTGTCAGAAAATCTTTAAGGCATTTTGAACACATACAATTCAAAACTGACTTGAAAAATATGTAGTCCTTCTCTCATAGGATAGCACTGTGCAGAGTTATGAGCAGCAATGTTAATGTTGTGGAAGATAGACAAATGTTAGATTCTTCATGCAGTGAGCCTGGGAAGTCTTAGTCTATGGAGGCAAGAACAACCTTTCTGTTCCTTCTCCTGAGCTCCTCTCACTTTCTAACTCGAATATGACATGTTTTTTTTTATGCTGCTTATTGTTGCTACAAGGTAATAATCACAAGTCACCATTTTATGTTGTTTTACCTCAGATCGCTTGTATGCTTCCTAATTCTACTTTTTCTTGATACTCTCCACTTCATACTTTCTAATTAGAATAAACTGGTGAAAGCATTAAATGTGTTTTGCTCCTTAACCATAGATATTTAATGCCTTTTATTTAATAGCATTTTATTTCACAAAGGAGCTATGAAAAAGAGAGACATTATTACTTATCTTTTGAATGTGAAATGTAATAAGCATTCTGAGACCTTATGGAATATTATTTAATTTAAAGTTATTTCATAAACAAGTGTTAGAAGAGTGAAACATTTCATAAAGTAGGCAAGTTGTTAATAAGAAAATGAATCTTATAATGACTGGTATACATTCCTATATACAATGTCACAACCTTACCAGGGCCATAGCTGACAGACAGTGGAACACAACAACCAAATAATAAGAAAGAAAAATAAGCGATGAGTTTTGAGTGTCAAATCAAAAGACAGAAGCCAGGAACCACTGAGCAAAATATCCAAGTAAGTGACATTTCCACGTGATGTTTAAATCAAATCCAAGAAAAATAAATTTATTTTTTAAATAAACAAGTTTTAGTGAAATACTTATAAATATTAGTAAATATCTTTTTCTTAAGTTTTATCTTCCCTATAGGCTGATATCCATGAAGCAACTAGCTTAACAAACTACAGAATATCTATTTGTGCATGATGGAAGCACTGTCTAAAGACTAACAGTGGAGATGGGCAACAGCAATCCTGCAGGAGAAAAGGGCCAGTGGTGTAGCAGATGTGATGGCACTGTGAACACAGAGCGACTCATCCTGCTGAAAGCCTCTTAGAGTTGCACTGACAGGAAGAGCAAGGACAATGCATTTGGATGAGGAAGGGGTTAGGAACGACTTTCCAGGGAGAAGAAGAAACATAAGAAGCAGGAGGGACTTGGTTCAGGCCAGGAATTCCTTGTTAAGTAGGAGACATGTGTGGGTGCCAGGGCTGGGTGGACAAGCCAAGGTGAGCTTATGATGGTCCAGGCCTGAAGTTACTGTGGATTTACCAAGACTAGAAATAGGAAGATCATGGTAATGTGGCACATGGGTTAGACAGGGTAACAACTGACACAGGAAGGCCACTTTCAAAAGGCTGTTAGGGTAGGACAGTCAAAATCAAAAATGGTCCCCCAAAAAGGAAGTCAGATCGACGTAGGCAGGTGTCAGGAACTTAAGAAATATTTAAAAGTGCAAATTAATTAAAATCAGAGGACAAATTTGATATGAGTAGGGGATCAAAGCAAGGAACTAGGTTGTAGGTAGTGTTTGAATCTCTGAGTAGTCACAGGAGAATGTGAACTGGGGGTGGGGCACTCAGCTGAGATAGGCTTAATTTATAGTGTTACTTTGAGGATCCCAGTGTAAAATGAATAAGCAGTTTCACATAAGAGTCAAGGGAGTCTTCCCTGCTAGAGATGTGGAATTGGGAATGACAGCAATTGACACCACCCACCAGCATGAGTACTTTATCCAAGAGGATTGGGTTAAGACCAATCCTTAAGGTCTCTGTAGTGATGCTGAACTTTTTAAACAGTTGGAAAAACTAGAAACAGCTGGTGAAAGATGAAGGTGGACTTCTGGAACTAAGGCAATCAAGAGAAAGAACTCAGGTCATTGGCTACAGTGCTGGGAATGGAATTAAGGATTAGAAAAGATGATTGTATAATTTAGCATTTAGTAAAAATTTGAGAATAAAATGTGTTGCTTGTAGTGGGTGTGATAGATAAGCAGATAAAATCTGAGGGAGTTTCAGGCAAGTTGGGATGTCTGGCCATCCTATTTTAGCAAGAATTTTTTAGTTCCATGGTAGGAGTAATAGCTGTAGCTGGCAAGCACTGGAGGTAAAGTGAGTGGAAAAATATTAAAGTTCTTACTTAGATTCACATAGTTTTTCAATTGTCATGTTTTAAAGAAGAGACTGGAAAGAAGTTAAGGATGAGTAGAGAATTGGGAGAGAACATTTTGCCTGCAGAGACTGGATAGATGCTCTGTGTAAAGAAGAAGGAATTCAGGGAATTCACACACACACACACACACACACACACACACACACACACACACACACACACACACAAACACACACACACACACGTGAGAGAGAGACAGAGACAGAGACAGAGAGAGACAGACAGAGAGAGACAGAGAGAGAATAAATGAATAAATGAATGACTGGACAACTTCTGGATGTCATGAAGAAAGATGAGAATCTACACTGATATATTACTTTTGATTTATTAAAGCTTGCCTGAGGGTTCAGAAAGCCAAGTCAGTCACAAGCTATAGAAGCCAGGCACACACCTTTAATCCCAGCAGTCAGAAGCTAGGAAGTGGTGGTGTACACCTTTAGTCCTAGAACTCAGAATTAAGAGATAGATTGATCTCTGTGAATCCAAGGCCACCCAGATCTACATACACACACACGAGTGAATCAGTCTAAAGAGGAATTATAGCTCACATCTTTAATACAAACATTAGGGAAGTATGTAAGACAGAAGCAAGGTGTCAGGGAACTCCAGCCACACTGAGGAGAGGCAGCAGTTGGAGTCTTGGTGAGAGCTCATGCTTGATCGAGGTAGAAATAAGCTAGGGGATGACTGCTTTGCTTCCCACCAGAAAGGAGACAGAACCCCTTTTCTAGAGTGATGGGATGGGGTAAAAATCAAACATTGTGACTGTCTGGGTGGGGACATGTGAAATTGCACATTTTCACTGGATTGTGAAATGGGGATCTTTGGCTGAGAGTGAAGGATGAGATTGTGGAAGAAAAGCTTTGGAAAAGCAGTTAAAATGGTTAATCTGCAGAGGGAGAGATAAGCTCCTTAGGAACCCACAACAGGATTTCCTGGAAATGGTAAGGGCCAACAGGACACCAATCAGCTTGTTGTGATACAGAGAAAATCAGTTTGGTGTTATATTCCCATCCCATGTATTTTAGGTAGGAGGGGCTGGGGTACAATTTAGACAGACAGGGGAACAACCAAAGGTCTGATTCTGGGGAATATTATCATGCACTTGGGAAATGGGGACAACTGGGTACCCATGGGGACCTGGGGGGTAGGAATGGAAGAGTCAGTACATTTCAAGTCACATCAGGGCTAGAAACAAGGTGGTTAACAACACAGATGAGAAAGCTTGAAGAACAGCGAGATCCCTGCAGCAGACATACATCAAAGGGGTAGCATTGACTTTGTGCTTTGTCTCTATTAGATAGGACACTGATCTCACCCAGACATGTTTGTTTTATGCCTGGTCTAGGTTTGCCCTGTGATTTGTGTCTTAGTGACCTCTTGGCCTTCTTAGCTCTATGCCTCCACTGATCCCTAAGGAAGTCAGGAAAATCACTCTCAAATCTTTCACACAGAATCTGCTCCAGCCTACAGTTTTCTCAAGCTTCGATCTTAAAAAAAAAAAAAAAAAAGAAAATCATTTTAAAATTCTAGACTGTAGAGTGGCTCTCTTCCACCTAAATAACTTTCCAAGTAAGTCATCAAAGTCCACTCCCATCCTGCCAGATGGTGGTGGTGACTCTAAGCCATGCACTATTGCACTGTTGGAAACTACTTTGTTATCCTTAGATCTTTCCTTTCTTCCTCCCACCTGCGTCCCTCAAACACATTTTTGTTTGTTTGTTTGTTTTTGTTTTTGTTTTTTTTTTTTTAGTTTTCTTAAGGGTTTCCTCCAGCACAGAGAACTTTGTTATAGGAATTTTCCTAGCAGTACAGACATGCAACTTTTTACCACAACCATCTTGAGCCTCACACCCCTGCTCTCTATGTCTCTTTGCATTGCTAGAGATAGCCAACATCCTCAAAGCCCAGAGGTTTTGACATGATGAGATGGCCATGCCATGTTGCTATGGTGATTCTACAGCTGGCCAAGTAGTCACTGGTTGATTTTCCCAGCTGGAAATTTTACAACAAATACTTTGCTAAAAGTGAAATAAAACACATTTCCCTCTCACATGAATGCCATAGTAAAGAAGGATTACTATTGAATTTTATATTAACTCATCCTGAGGAGAAAACAAGAGAAAAATGAGAAAGTTTGTGGGTAGGGGAAGTCTTTGGCTGCTCTTAAATGCAATTAACATTTTCTGTGAGGTAGAAAAGTAGAAGACAATAAAGTTAAACTTGGCCTGTCTTTCACATAATAGGTATTTAAGTACAAGTTCAAATTTGTGGAAGTGTAATGCACAAAACATTACTTAGTCATGAATTTTTTTTCCTAACCATGTTAGAGTACAAGAAATATAATAGTGTGCTAGAATTAAGACTCTGACACTTGGATTAAGAAAACTACCTGTGAAATTGCTTCTGTTTTTTCTTTTTCTTTTTTTTTTTTTTGTAACTCCAAAAACTACAATGAAATTAAGTTAAAGGAGATAAAAAGTTTTACATATTCCTCTACCATTACTTAGTTCATTACCTAGAGCCCAGAGTCTAGAACACTTGGAGCTTTTTGTTTTTTGTTTTGTTTTGTTTTATCAGAACCTAGATTATCTTTATTCTACTGTAAGCCAATTCACAAATAACCATTTAGAGACTTACTATTAATTATAAATGCTCAGCTGATAGCTCAGGCTCGTTACTAACTAACTCTTACAACTTAAATTAACCCATTTCTATTAATCTATGTGCTGCCCTGAGGCCCATGGCTTTTACCTCTCCAGCATGTCTTATTTCCTTTCCATCTGGATGGTAACTGCTCTGATTCTGCGCTTCTTCCAGCATTCTCTCCACCCAGAAAATCCTGCCTAGCTATTGGCCAGTCAATTTTTTATGATAATATTTTTTTTATTTAAATTTGAAACAAAGTTGTTTTACATGTCAATCCCAGTTTCTCATCCTCCCCTCCTCTCCTGCCTCCTCAACCCTCATCCCATTCCCTTTCTGCTCCCCAGGGAGGGTGAGGCCTTCCATGGGGGATCTTCAAAGTCTGTCATATCATTTGGAGCAGGGCCTAGACCCTCCCACAGTGGAAAGCATCTTCAACAAATGGTGCTGGCATAACTGGATGCTGGTGTGTGGAAGACTGCAGATGGATCCATATCTATCACCATGCACAAAACTTAAGTCCAAATGGATCAAAGACCTCAACATAAATTCAGCCATGTCGAACCTCTTAGAAGAGAAAGTGTGAGGTACCCTTGAACTAATTGGTATAGGAGACCACTTCCTGAACATAACACCAGGAGCAGGAGCACAGACACTGAGATCGACAATTAATATTGGGACCTTCTGAAACTGAGAAGCTTCTGTAAGGCAAAGAACATAGTCAACATTTTATTAACAATAAGGGCAATACATTTCACAGTGTACTGAAGGATTATTCTACAGCAGTTACTTGTCTCAATGTTGTGAAAAAAAAGTCTTAAGTGGGGGAGTGTTTATTTTGGCTCACATTTGGAAGGTATAGTCCATTGCAGTGAGGAAGTCTTGGTACCAGAAGTCCCATGCAGCTAACTTGTCATGTTGCATCTACAATCAAGAAGCAGAGAATGATGAATGGTGGTATTCAGCTAGCTTTTTCCTTTTTATGCAGACCAGGGGCCAAGCCCAGAGAATCCTGCTGCTCAAGTCTAAAATATTTCTTTCCACCTCAAACTAGTCTCACAGTCATTGTCAGAGGTAAGTCTAGTTTTGACAATCTCTCATGATTATGTCTGGATTTTTCCTCCTAGGTGATTATAGATGCTATCAACTTGATAACCAGTACTAACTGCTGTCTTCAGGGACCTCACGGTCATAAAGGTTAATCTACAAATAATCAGCATGTCAGTAAGGCTCATGGACCACTCCTCTAACTTACATTGCTATTTAAATATAGATGGAAACTGATATTGAGGATCTTCAAACAAAAATTTCCTCACTGCCTAGTGGGTGGAATTACACACATCTACTGTTTCCTATTTTAATGAGTAGTAGATGCATATTAAGATAGTAGCTATAAAACTGTGCGTGAAAAAAAAAAGAGATTTCAAGTATCAACATGCTCTTATAAAAACAGTATTCTTGCATGTTAGCTGTTTGGAGGTACCTGATGAATGAAAGAAAGCAATGAATAAATAAACACATTCTTAGGTTACAGAATACAATTCAACCTAAAAACCAAGTAGATTTCTTTTTTTTACTACAATTTCTACATTCCTAGGTTACTGGAACACAATTCAACCTAAAGACCGAGTAGATTTCTTTCTTTCTTTCTTTTTTTTAATTACAATTTCTCCCTGTCTTACTTAGCAGAACAAAAAGTGATGAAAGAATTTCTTTCCCAAATTTTGAGTAAGATGGATTCTCCAGAAGGTTTGCGTTCAATCATTATCCTATTGTTTGTGAACCACCCGGCATACCCACCTGTTGCCCTGACATAGTGGGGTAAGACTGTGAACCAGCAGTAGCAACACTCAGGTCTGAGTTTAATTGAAGATCAGTTAAAGCTGAATCTTTGGTGAAGTTTCTTAACATTGACACACTTTACACTCTCCCCAGAATGATGTCATTGCTCATGTAGGGCTAAACTCGTATATGTGGCTAGATATTTATTTCGCTCTGAGAAATAAGGGCAGGGCTATTTCAGACAGTATCTTTTATGGTATTACTTGTCACATCATGTCTTTCTTTGATATGTCTAAATTGTTTCAGTGGAATATCTGTATGGTGAGTTGTAATAAGAATGCAAGGGATGGAAGCTTGGTCCTTTTCTAAACTCAGGCTCAGTGTGCAGCCCATATAGGCTCTTAAAGATAATATACAAGCTAATGATTCTAGGCTCAGAATCAGAAACACTTCTGAATACTTCAGGCATTGGATTTTTTGTTTTCCTCAAAGTTTCCACAGTAACTTTCTGTATCTGATGAAAATTGTAGTTTGAAAAATATCACAAGTGGTGGTTTGGGGAGCTATTTAACAATGGTAACTTTATTGCTTTGACTTTTGAAACCTTACCAATTTTTTTTCATGGTATTTTCAGTATTTGCTGAAAGATGGCCTCTCCCTTGCCTTAATCATGTGCCAGATTACCCGTAAACCTGGACCATATGCCACTGCAATTTGCTGATGGGACCAAGCTGTTTTGGTAGATAAAAAAATCCAAGGGGATTAGAATGTCTGAGAGTCACCGTGGACACAGCAGCAGTAGTGAGGCAGTTACTTGCTCTCTTTCTTCCCTATCCACACCGTACTCCTTTTTCTTAATTAAGGTCATTGATAACCAACAGCTAATGCTAGCATCGCAACAAACGAAGACCACCTTTGACTCTAAACAAAGTTCTTTAGACTCTTAAACTAAGTTTTTGACACAAAAATTCATATAGTTCAGTGGTAGAAATGTTTCCCATTTAGGATTCAGAATGATGTAGACAACTGGGTGGGGTGTACTTAAAGAAAGAGTACTGTGAAACATCTTTCTTCCTTAGCACAACACAGTTAAAGATGCTGTTTTTGCCATTCATGTTTGAATAGCTACAAACTTTTACATGTAATAAAATGAATTTGCCTTGTGTGGTGGAGCCCATCTATGTATGATTCCAGCTCCTTGGGGGTGGGGGTGGGGGTGGGGCTGAGACAGAAGAACATGAAGCTCGAGACCAGCTGCACCAGTGTAGCAAGACACACCTTCAACATAAACAAGTAAGTAAACAACGAATGAAAAGTGACACTTGTGACTTGAAATAACATAACTGACTAAATTATTCACATTAAAGTGACCTTTTGGAAGATAATAATTTACTGGACTATACTTTCCTATCCTCATACTTTTCCTTTTAGTAAATGTAAAACCTTTTCCACAGGAGTAAGCCATTGTGATTTATCCTTTGTTTCTTGAGACCCATTTTCTTGATAGTTGCCTATTTATTTCAAACTTATAATAAGCCTTTCTTTAAAAAGCAACAAAACATGTTGCTTAAACATATCCTAGATTCTGTCATACAGACAGAGATAGATGGAATTATTTACAATGATTACAAAGCAAACAATTTATGTTTTAAGTTTTGAGTTATAAGAATTGTCTTTCTCTGACCACCTTACAGATTCTGGGCACCCTTAAGTCAATGCAAGCTTAGTAATGTCATATTGTGTAAAAAGATACTTATGCAGTTTTGATAGTTAAATGAAACTACCATTTATTTTTTAAATATTAAAATATCTCAAAGAATTTTATAAACAGAGCAGAAAAGATGTGGGAAGTGTGAAAAAAAATGTTTTCACTCATTAGAGATGACCTTACATAGTTTCAGTACTTATGAGTTATCAGGATATCTGTACTTGTGAAAATTATTTTTATATACTCTTCCCAAACATCATGCAGTTTCTCTTTATTTTTGAAAACATGTAAACATGCAAATATGTAAAGTGAAAACTATACTTTGTGTTCAATTTTTATAAACTAAGTGGTTAAATTAAGAGTTTGCAAATTCATTTGTTAAGACATAGCAATAAAAGCATTAGTGGAGATACTACAAACATTTTTTATGCCCTTGTTCCTTCAGAGGAAAGGTCACCTTTCCAGAAGCATATCAAACTGGCACACTGGGACGCAGAGGAACATCAGTACTGTCAAACACATTTCCACTTATGTACTGAAAGCAGAGCAATGGGAGCATGAATTCAAAGAAAAGGAAACAATGAATAGAAGATCAATGGCTTGGGTAAAAGTGTTTGTGAGACAGACATATGGGAATCTGTTTCAAATCTGTTTCCACACAACCGCATCAAAGAGGATCTGAGAGGTGCTGTATGAAGTAGATGTTTTGTGAAAACAAAGGTAGCTTTTTGTTATGAGTAGACCAACTGTCCTGTGTGTTGGGCATGCCTTCTCTCACATCTTCTTGGGTCACCTTTTTTACTCTAGCTGATGTCATGGTAGCCAGTGGTGTGCACTGTTAGGATTCTTTTTTGTAGCTGTAGTACATAATTTGTGCCTTCCTATAGTATAGAGAGGGAAAGTGCATCTCATATTAAGTGCTCCGGAGGAATGTAAAATAAGTACCACCAAGACAGGTTGTTGTTGTAGTTTTTAAAAAGGAGGAGTTCTATGAAGACCTCACAGGAAATACAGATGCTTTTCTGAGTGTACTAGGGTTATAACCAGATAATTCTATCCTAAGTTAAAAATATCACAAATAGGCAAGACATTTAATACACCTTCCCTACTAAACATCACAGCATGGAACTTAGTATTTTGCAGAATGTTGGGATATTACCATGACAACTGTGTGGTTGACACGAAGCCAATGGTTCCTCCAATTGCCTCACATCAGGAAAAAGTATTTCACCACCCACTACTTGTCTGATAAAAGAGCAACATTCAAGATTCAAAGTGCATTGAAACAAGACTTGAGAGTGTGTAAGCAAATGTAGAAGGAGATACACTAATTAGGAATGGAGTCAATAGCAGATGTGGATACACAGAGGAGAAATCAGACTCTAGATTGTTGTAAAGATAGAACTAAGAGGCTCTACTAGCATACAAGCTGTGAGATAACTCTGAGAGTGAAGTAAAAGATGACCAAAATTTTATTCAAGGAACAGGAAGAAAGTGGCTCTAAGGGTAGACTGTCAGTTTGTAGGTTTTAGGATACAATGAATTTGTGATACTGATGAGACAACAAAATAGAAATAAATATAGATTATCAGTAGCACAATGTGTGTGGCACCAAGATAAATTATTGGGACTCAGTTGTGTGCATCATATAAGTCACAAACAGATGCAACAAGGAGGTAAAGAGAAAAGTTTGAGGATTCAGCTCTGAGCTCTCCATTGTGTAGGAGGTTAAAGCACTAAAGAAGAAATGGCAAAGGGATGATAATTGGGAGAAAGTGAAATCTTCTCAGCTGGATTAAAACACAAACAAACTAGGTTACAACATTGTCAAATCTTAAGGAGAGGGGTGTGAAATGAGCTTAGCTTTGAGAACTAGTTATTGAATTTAGAAGAATAGGTATTAATGGTGACCATGAAGGGTGCTCTCAGAGAGTAGAAGAGGAAGAAACAAGAGGAGTTCCTTGGAAAGAGAGAAGAATATTACAAACAACTTGGAAAGAACGGGGTGGAGAGATAATGGTACAGAATGTGGAATTGCATACATGAGATAATGTCAAGGGAAGAATTTTTTGCTTACAATGAAATGGATGACATCAAGCATTCAAGCTACTAGAAACTGGTAAAGAGAGAAAGGTGTGAGCAAGATCTGCAAGGCCCTGCCTTGAAAAGATGTGTTCTACATAGGCCCAGTACAAGAGACCCAGTAGAGAACCCTTGGTACAAAATGTTGAGAGGACATGGAAGGAATGTATGACATAGGTGAACAACTATGGTTACAGGTAGAGATTAAAGCTGTGAAGATTGATTTTACATCATTCTAATTTACCCTGTAAAATGAGAATTGAGGTCAACAGGCAAAGGGAAGATAAGGGAAAGTTAGTGTTTGTGTGTGATGTTAGAGAAGGGTGGGAATGTCTGAGAAATGTGAGAGGGTGTATATATTTTGCTGCTGTGACAAAATACCTGAGTAAAACAACTTGAGGG
Source organism: Cricetiscus sungorus (assembly GCA_030556225.1). Taxonomy (NCBI): domain Eukaryota; kingdom Metazoa; phylum Chordata; class Mammalia; order Rodentia; family Cricetidae; genus Cricetiscus; species Cricetiscus sungorus. The sequence continues at coordinate 6,022,467 of JANBXA010000734.1, forward strand.
AAGGAGACATTATTTTGATTCATTTTCAGAAGGGATAGGCCATCATATTGTCATAGAACAGATAACAAAGACCTCACTGAGGCAGGACCAGGAAGAGGAGATTATATTGGAACTGCAGTGATCTATGCCTACTGGAATTTCTGTCTCAAAGATCCCACAACCAGTTAGTACAGTACGGTTGGCTGGGGCCACACAAGTTTGTGTTTCCTGTCCCCTCTGGGTATATTTCACATTCAAACATAGCAGAATATGACTCAGGACACAGTGGGGAAAGACAAGACCCGGTTCCTGAATGCCAGTGGGACTCAGATCTTTAAAGATGAAGTTCAGCTGAGTTTGGTGCCCAAGACAGGGATTTTACAGTCTAATATGATAAAATGAGAACTCCAAAGGAACTGGGTTACCCAAGGGAGCAAGTTGAATGAAAAGATTGGATTCAAACTAGATAGATACCTGAATTTATTTCAATCATTGCTTTCATCTGACTTTAGGCTTTCTATTAATGGCATCTACCTCATGAGAACTACGATTTTTTTTTTGTTCTGCAAATTGTCCAAATGCATTCATTATCTAAGTAGGACTCTGTAAGCCCTACCCCCCTAACCTCACTGCCACAGATACAAGCTGACAACGCAGGAAAAAAGCAAAACAAAACAAAAAGCAAAAGCAAACCAACAAAACAGCAGGTAAGGGTAAGAAAAGCAGGCTAGGGACAGAATACAAAAGTTCTAGAAATGTGAAATGTAGAATAACATTCCTAATTAAATGAAGGGCCATGGGTTTTTCATGTCATGACAAGTTTTCCCAACTGCAAGGGCTTTGCTGATCTTATGAAGAAAACATGATTAAAGTGTACTATTCCTAATTACATATGCCCCTACTGGTGTTTTTTCCACAAAGGGACCCTTAGAATAAGACATGTGTTATAGAATAATTTATTTCCCAAGCAAATGTTACTAGGGAGTAAGTAGTTATGAATTTAAAAAGAATGAGGTTTTCTCATTTGTCCAAAATGTAAGCTAATCTGAGTGGTGGTAGACTAGTAAAAAGAGTCACCAATGAAAAGATGTCACAGAACTAATGGACTCTTGGCCACTAATTAAATATGGGAAGGCAGAGGACAGAATCTTTGTGCCATTATGACGTTTTCTTCTTGCACTCCTCGAAGGAAGCATGAAAGATTTGGGGACTGCCTCTGTAGCTGCAGCTAGATAATGAGTAGGTTTAAGGCTACAGCCCCTTTAAAACTACATTGAGTTAACTATGAAAGATAGCTCATTTATGATCTGGCTGTTGGCTGGGCAGTCATCTGGGCTGTTGCCTGCTAAACTCACATGCAACCTCCTTGGATAACTGAACTCCTTGCACAGCAGCAGCTTTCCGGAGTAGATGTCCTGAAAGAAGCAGGTGGAAACTGACTAGCTTCACCTGACCTGGCCCTGTAAGTCAAGCAGCCTTGTTTGCATCCCACACTGTTGGTGAAACCAGTGCCAAGGGCTCCCAGATCCAAGGAGAGGGGGTAAAGGTGATTCCCCCTCTTAGATGTATCAGAACTTTAGGTTATTGTAAAAGAAACACTCTTCCTGCATTGCAATTGGATAACTTAATACACCTGTCTATTTTGGCATCTCTTGAAGTTCATTTTATGACTTCAAACTTTAAAATGGGTGTGAAACTTACCAGTTAGTAGCATAGTTTTCAAAAAGTTAAACAATATATTTATGCCTCCTCATATATGCTCTCTGAAAAGAAGGTCTTTATAGGATTCTTGTGAGGAACCAAAAAGATAATCTTAGACAGACAGTGCTTGCTCCTCACATCACACACTCAAAACATATGAACTATTATTTTTAGCAAAGTCCAAATTCTGGTGGACGGACTCTGATGGAATGGTTTGATGATGGCTTAGTAAGTCCTCCCTGTGAGTAAAAGTTGTATACATGCTAAAATGTTTTCCCAAGCCTTTGAGATATTCCTTTAGACTGATGTTTGCATGCTTGCTTTGCAGATTAGAAAACTGAGCCTCAAAAATATCACTGGATACTTTCCCACCACACAATGGGAACCTGGAAATTATCTGGATTTTTGAAAAATAATTCCTCTAAGGGTCAACAATCTCAGTGTTGAGTTTTGTAAAAAAAAATAAAAGAGAGAAAAAGAAAAGAAGAAGAAGAAGAAGAAGAAGAAGAAGAAGAAGAAGAAGAAGAAGAAGAAGAAGAAGAAGAAGAAGAAGAAGGAAGAAGAAAGTTTTTTTGTAATTGTCTTAATTGTCTGTGCTGACTTTTTTTTTTTTTTTTTTTTTTTTTTTTGGCAGTTGAAACTGGGTCACCTACAAAGCTTGAAAGAATCACCCTCTGAGCCTTTATGGGAAAAGTGTGCTAACTCTCTCTCTCTCTGTCTAGAGTATAACATGTCCTAAGCAGAAACCTTCAGAATGAGTAGTAACAGTAGTGTACAATGGGAATCTGCAATAGAAGGAATGATACCTCCTAAATGATCAAACTTCTCTAGGCATTACAAGGGCAGTTCCTATCCCTTGTTTCCTGCCTCTAGAGATCGTCCCCAAGACAAGACAAAATACATGAACTGCACTCAGATTTAAACATTAATTTTGGGATGTTTGCCAGACCAGATGGCTGGAAAAGCTAAATACCATTGATTTATTTCTTGCCCTTTGTGAAGCAACATTAGAGACAATGGACCTTATCAGAACAAATGAGAACAAACAGCAGAATGCAGATCAGAGGAGAATTAAGAGCAAATGCTATTAAATTCTATTATGCTATAATTAATTCCTGTGTGTAGAAAAAGCACCAGTTATTAGCAAACTGTGAACCACACCAACCAAGCTCTATCTGCTGGCAGCTGGGTAAGGAAGGCCATGACTATCTCATGGATGTCACTGTTCCTGACGTATCATTGTCACCACAATTTTTAACACCTTGAGAATGCTCTAGTGCAACTTCAATTAATCACCCATCAGGTATTCATTGCTATTAGAAACTCAGGATACAAAGACAGTAACACTTGATTCCAGAAATAATATTGCAATGCAATGATTATTTGTTCCCTGGAGCTACAATAGTGGTTATTACACTCACCAGGATCACAAATCCTACTAATAACATGATCAACGATCCAAGGACCTTTTTTTAAATCGGGAAAAGCAAAGCAAATATGATTGAAACATTTCTGGGGCTTTTGACTGCCTAGATATCTATTGTACATGGAAGTCCACAAAGGGGTACAATTCCTCCTTGGAATCTCTGTGCATGCCCAGGGAATAAGAGGAAAAATAAGCTGGTGCATATGAACTTGCATGCATACAAATATTTGCATATCATATATCCTTGGGAAGACAGATAGGACTTCATAAAGAAATTGTGCTTTAACTTACTCAGGAGATTAAGGTAGACAAATATTTTCAGGTTGAGAAGAATAGCTTATGTTAAAATAATTGGATGTGATTTGGCAGGGGCATTTAGGAAGGCAAGACAGTCAGAGCTCAATAGTAAACTATACATTTAGAGTAGAGGAACAGTGAAGGGATGGCAAGAGATTAGAAACCAGACAATAGACTCTTGTATTCATTGCATCAGAGTACTCCATGGCTCTTGGGTGAGGGACCACATAGTGCTAAAGGGGATGCCCACTTCTGGTTGTATCATTTGTCATAGAATTCTTAAGGACACATACATATACTTACATCAGGTTGTTAAGTGCTTATTTTATTTCTTTGATTTTTATTCATGTTTTAGAACTTTTAAGTGTATACAAGTACACAAATACATTCACATACATACTCATATATCATAGAATTTAATTTAAATTACTTCATCTTTGTGTTATGTATATGTGTATCTTATGTAATTGTGTTTTGTAAATCAGCATACCACATGTATGTGGTCAGTGCTTGTGTTAAATTCCCTTGGAACTACTATTACAGACATTCATTGGATGCCATTTAGATACTTAGAACTGAACCTAGGTCCTCTGCAAGATCAGCAAGTACTCTTAACCACTGATCCATCTCTCTTGCCTCTTAGTTTACTTTTGTAGTAGTCTTTTTTTATTCATAGAACTGAGACCCAGAGAGTAACAAATAAGATCAAGCTCACACTCTCCATAAGGAGAGCAGAGGACTGATACCCTGTCTCTGACTCCAGGCTCTCTGCCTTTCTTCTTGGGCTTAAGCTACTGAAGTAGATACTTTATTTTTTCTCTGAGACTAACTATTTCTGGCTTACATGGAAACATTCCATATTATCAATTAAAATATAGTTTTATAAAGGTCAGGAGTTTGAAGGCTACTTTTCTCAATGTAACTTTACTTTTCCCAACTCTTACTTCTGCTCTCATTGTGGTAAATGGAACGTTGGAGGAAAGATTGGTGCTGAGATTGACCCAAGAAAAATGGATGGCTGGAAAGACTCAGCCCTGCTTGACTGAGTGCTGGGAGTGACCACTCAATAGAGAGGCTGAGCTGCAGATCAAATGACACTTCGCCATACTGTAAAATGAGCAACACATTAGGAACTTTGCTTTTCACGAATTTCCAGGGGTCACAGTAACATACAATGCCATGGCTGCATGTGGGGAAGTCAATGTTGGCTGAGACATAGAGAAAACCAGTACCTTTTACAAACTTGAGTTGCTTCAGTGTCAAAATGTGGCTTGAAATTATTTCTTTCATCCAGATTTGCTTTTTGGCCTAATGAACTATTTATTTCTTTTCTTCTTTTTTCTATTTTTTATTAATAATATAATTTCAAAATTTTACATGTCGATCCGAGTTTCCTCTCCCTCCCTCCCTTCTTCCCTCCCTCCCTCCCTCCCTCTTACCCTCTTTCCACTGTGACATGCACCCTGGCCACCCTCCCTTCCCATCCCCCCACCCCCATTCCACTTGTAGGGCTATGCTATCCAGGTTGGGTCATGTAAATCAAGCTAATGCCTCCCCCCCCAGACTATTTATTTCTAAGAGGGTGTCCAAACTTTAAACCCATTTGGTAGATCTATTGTGAAATACATGCCCACTAAGAACTAGATCCTGTGGTGACAGGACAGGATGTCAAAAACAGTGTGGTGTTAATTTTGTCTGGGATAAGATTCAGAAACAGCTGACTTGAACAAGGGGGACCTCATGGTCCCCTGTCTGATAGCTGGGGAACCAGCATAGGACCAACCCAGATTCCCTGAACGTGGGTCTCAGGGTGCCTGGGCAGTCTATGAGACCTCTAACAGTAGAACCAGAGTATTGATGTTTATTAAGGAGCAGGAGAAACAAATAGGCTGAATAGATGTGTTGCGGTAGGTTCCTCCCCGCCAGCCTCCCGGTCCTGCCGCCATTGTCCCGAGGCCCACAGCTGCGCCACAGCGTGTTGTTTTCCGGCCAGCCTGCCCGCCACTGGTCTGGTGTGCCGGCCCCCAATAACATGCAGGAGACTCTATATTTTATATAATCCTGTTGGCCAGTTACTGTTATTGTTTATGGGCTAGCTCTGCCTTAATTATTAACCCATTTCTACTTATCTAAGTATTTCCACATGGTCGTCTTATTGGGGAGCCGCGCGGCAGGCTTCTTCCTTCCTCCCTGGGCTACATCTCGACTCCTACCTACTACTTCCTCTTCCTCCTCCTAGTCTCCTAGCCCCGCCTATCTAGTTTTCTATTGGCCACAGGGCTTTATTAACCAGTATGAGAAACATATATACAGAATCACATCTCCCATCATCTCCTCTTTTCTGTCTAAAGTAAAAGAAGGGGTTTAACCTTAACATAGCAAAATATAACATACAATAGTTATCAAATAAGAATCACAGTTAACAATATTTAGTCCATTAACATTTTGTAAGACTTAAAGAAAATATCATCTATCCTATCTTTGTGAGTCTAAAGTCCTATATGTAACTTATCTTTAATCCTAACTAAGGAAAACTGTAACCATAACTATCTGTCTTCAACTCCATCAAAGACCACAGAAGGATAATATATAAATTCTAGAAATGACAGAGACAACTCATTGCCTGGTCAGTCATCCGAAGTTCTTCTGTAATGTTCCATCTTTTAAAGGTAAAAAGGGAATTATGGTATAGATATGAATACTTTGCTTTGAAATGGATTTTCTTTTATTGATACAATTTAAGGTCAATTTTATGATATGTATATTTCTCCTCTTGTTTAGGTATTGTGTTTATATAGCTCATTAGAAAATGTAATGTATAATTTAATACAGATTATAGAGAGTTACCTATGATAGTCAAAACTTAGAGTTAAGTTAGTTAGGATTTCTAGATATGCAGAGATGTATTTGAGATGAATAGGCATTCTTCAAACCTTTCAAAGACCTACGGAATATGGCATTTAAAATGGTTTATGGTTTTTCTTGACAGTGAGACACAACTGCTCCTGGTAACACCACCTACAGAAGAAAGGAAGATGGACATCGAAGAAACACATTATGGAGTTTGCTTCTAATATGGCAAGACTAGCCATTTGAGCAAGGTACTTCTCTTGTCTAGACGGTTTGACTTTATGTTGTAGAAACTGGACATGCAGGACCCACAAAAAGGTGACTGCTGAAACAAGATGGACATTGCTACAGGATTCCTGCTTCATGGAAGAGGCTGCCAGACAGCCAGACAGTCTACAGGACACAGAGAAAAGTTTCCTGCCTTGTTGAGGAGTCTGGACACACACTATGGCTTATGGGCTGAAGATGGAACATTACAGAAGAACTTCGGGTGACTGACCAGGCAATGAGTTGTCTCTGTCATTTCTAGAGTTTATATATTATCCTTCTGTGGTCTTTGAAGGAGTTGAAGACAGGTAGTTATGGTTATAGTTTTCCTTAGTTAGGATTAAAGATAAGTTACATATAAGACTTTAGAAATATTGTTAACTGTGATTCTTATTTGATAACTGTTATATGATATATTTTGCTATGTTAAGGTTAAACCCCTTCTTTTACTTTAGACAGAAAAGAGGAGATGATGGGAGATGTGATTCTGTATATATGTTTCTCATACTGTTAATAAAGCCCTGTGGCCAATAGAAAACTAGATAGGTGGGGCTAGGAGACTAGGAGGAGGAAAGAGGAAGTAGAAGGCGGAGTCGAGATGTAGCCTGGGAAGAAGCAGGAAGCCTGCCGCGCAGCTCCCTGATAAGACGACCACGTGGAAATACTTAGATAAGTAGAAATGGGTTAATGATTAAGGCAGAGCTAGCCCATTAACAATAATGGTAACTGGCCAACAGGATTGTATCAAATACAGAGTCTCTGAGTGTTATTTGGGGCACACGTGGCTGGGGGACCATGGCGGCAGGACCGGGAGGAACCTGCTGCAACATAGATGTTTATTCAGGGAGACATAACTTACAACATAGACAGATGAACTCTAGCAGGTTCCTGGACCAAAGGATGCCTCAGGATGCTCTGCAGACCCGTCCTACAAGCAAGAGAGCTCTCCAGGGGATTCTCCTCAGACCTAGTTCCCCCAAGTAAATCCACCCTTGTCTCCACCCCCAGTGGACATGGTCAGTGCCACAGGTGCAGACAAAGTGAATATCTCTCTACACCAGGATGTATCCTTGGTGCATGAACGGACTTTGCGAGCACATTCCCCATGGAAGGATACTCAGCCTAGAGACACAAGGGAGGGCCTAGAGCCTACCCCAAAAGACTTGATAGATTTTGATGATCCCTTCTGGAAGGCCTCAACCTCCCTGGGGAGTGGATGGGGTAATGGGATGGGGGAGTTGTGGGAGATGTGGGAGGATAGGAGGGAGAGGGAACTGGGATAGATAAGTAAAATAAGAAAAAAAAATTAAATAAATGAATGAAAAAGATTTTGAACAATAAACCATGAGGGCTGAGGATAGCACAACAGGATGTGACATTTCCATATCAGCTGAGCTCATAAAGACTTTTTAAATCCAATGGGTGGAGACACAGCAGTGATGACAAAAGATGCCACAGGAAGCAGGCATCAGTAGGTAAAAGCTTGGTTCATAGCTATTCTAAGGGACGTGCCCTGATCCCATCACAAAAGTCATTAACTGTTGAAATAATTTATGTCTTTAAATGTCCAAAGGGCTGACTGCCTGCTCTGTGGAGGAGACTGTTCAATATGCTTTCCCCAAACCAGACACAGCTCTGCTTACACAGAGTTTCTATTACCTCTCCGGCCTGCTTCTCCTCACACAGTACAATTGCTCAACCTTGCATCATCTTGTTGGACCACAGCCAGTGAAGAGGGAACGTTGGGAAGGCATGATCTCTGAAGATCACCAAAGATCCTACAGCAGCTCTGAAAATTCCCCTTTATGGAGAAGACTTGAAGACCTGGAGGCACTTTTGTCACACATGGTGGCCACGTGAGGAGAGAGAAATGAAATGCAAGTTTGAGTAGCATGGGCATTTCACAAGGCAAGAGACATTTGCAACAGTGCTTCAAGTTCTATACAGGTTTTAGCATCTGGTAAGGCAATGGCAAGCATGTCCACTAAAGCCTGAAAACATTTGTTCTTGATATAATGAGGCATAAACTCCAGCAGAAAATATAGTTCCATTTTAAACATTTAAATATGCATGTGAGGGTCTGGTGTTACTACTCATGTTATGACTCCTTCCAGTAAAATAACACCTTGGAACTACTGAGAGATCCTTAACAGTGACCTGAAATTAATTTAGAACACCAACTGATATTATTTAATCTTGTCTTATTGGAAAGACTCAATTATTATCACACACCTCAGAGAAATACGAATCAATTGCTGTTGTATCATGTTTCTTTGAACACATTTCATTAGTTTTGTGATTCACAAGCTGGGCATTACTTTGGAAGCTTATAATCTCTCAGTGACTGAGTAATCACCCTTAGTAAGCAGAGATAATATCAGAATCTAGCTCACAATTGTGTGAAATTAAATAGAATAATATATGCAAAGCATTGAATAAAAATGTTTATGGCATAAAAAGTGTTTGATAGTTCTAGCTACAATAATTTTCAGTATTATTATTATTCATTTAGGTTTAGGACTCTCCCAGTGGATACAAATATACCAATTATAAAGTGATAAGTATATATTTAAGGGTAGGACAAATTATTGATAAATAACTTTCATAGTTCTGAGTAGTATCTAATTTGTACTAAACGCTTTGCATGCTACAAATTTCCTCAGTAAAGGAATCACACATATATGGAATTTTTTTGTGGAAGATTGTCTGAAGCCTTAAAAGTCCCCAAGCATATTAATACTAACTGAATTGTAACAACTCTGATGATATCAGTGCTTAAAATTTGTTGGTAGTGATTATGCCTCATATATTTTGTCTAATTGTAATCCTACATGACAAGTCTTTGAAGTTTGAAAACTTGTTTATCAAAAACAGAGCTATGTCACACAGAGGAAGTTGTCAACAACATCTGTGAACACCAAACACGTATTATTTGTTGTTGTTGGGCACATTACAAAAAGAATTGGGTGGATGCTCAAGCTTTGTTGAGAAATGTTCAGAGATTAGGAGAAAGTGTTTTTGAAATGTGACAAAAAGCATGTACCAACACCTCTATGCCACAAATGCAGACTTCCCTCTGCTAAATCCAGCCAGCCATTGTGTTTGGGCTGTGTATGTGTGCTCCAATGATATAAATGGGAGTGTCTGGCTGAAAATCTTCCAGAATTGACTGCATCATGTTATAGATTCTTTAAATTAGGACAATTTCCAGGCTTAGGGTCAGAAGTAATGGGAGTGAATACCACATCAGATTTCTAAAGCCTTCAAGTATTGTTTGTAGGCTGAAGTCTCTAAATGATAAACAAGGAACATTTCTAGTATCTTCATGCAAAAACATAATGCCCTAAAACAATTATAACTTTCACATTCTGCAAATTCTTCTCCATTCCTTACCATGACTTTAGGTGTTACAATGGCCATGTATTTCAGACTCTGAAGGGAGGGTCTAAGACAATATTTTGTATGTGTGGATTTTCACATAAAATGTCACTGGGAAGGGAGAACTAGGAGGGATTTGAACAGGAAATAGAAAAAACTGATGCAAGTGTGCATTCCTAAGTTGACCAGATAGTGCTCAACTATGTGATTTTCTCAGAGAAGTCTATAGTAGGTGTTTCAGAACTGAACAAGCATGCAGCAACGGAAATTAGAGGTTACCCCAGAGTGTCTGTCTACAATCAGTTGGGGAAAACCCTATGGATATTTTCTCTTTTGCACTTCTGATTTATTTGTAGGTTTTTGCTGACTTCCCATGCAGATGTATCAAAGCAAAGACAAAACAAAACACACAGGAAGAAACTGAGGGATGTGTGTCCCAGGGTCAAGCTACAGTATTGGAAATTCTATCAAAATCCTGCAAGAGAATAACTATAAGGTTGAGTTCAGTGCTGAATCCCCTTTGCTCAACATTCAACCCTCTCATTTTTTAGTTTCAGTCTAATTCATCACACAGGCCTCTTCAAGATGGTTCCTGAGTTTGGAAGCTTGGAACTAAAGAGAGTGAGTTGGATGAGCTCTAGTCCTTGCTGCTATAAATATTTCCCCATCCATTGTCCACTTTAAATTACTCCTGTACTTGGTCACTATTTGTTCTAATTGGTGAAGTGACCAAAACATTTTATCCTTAGAAGTCTGAAGCACTTACTACCCTTGATGTTTATGGGCTGTGGTTGCTACAGATGTTTATTCTGCTGTCCCTGAGTATAGAAGAAGCACTGTAAGACAAGCCAGCACCTTTTCCCCAGGTATTTTTCTTCTTTCACCCCTCTCCATGTGTCTGCTTTGGGTGAGTCTCTTGACATCCTGTGCACCTGTGCTACAGAAAGCACCAGCCCATCCTTCCATCTGAAAGAAAATATTTCAGAGGTCCTCAACATGAACACAACCACCACCACCAGGCCAGCTGAACCCCTGAGCTGGTCATCTCCCTAGTCCTTAGCTCAACAAATACAGCTGGACAGAAAATGCTCACTTCTATAGTTTTGGGTTAATTTGTTAGAGAGCAACAACTGGAGTCAGTTAGCACATGCAAGAAGCTCTCTTCTATGCACTCCTACACTCAGCTCCTTTCTTCAAGGTACTGGTCTGGTATGTTACCTCCCTCCCAATGCCACATAGGTAGAAAGAGAAGTGTTGCAATGCAAAGCCAAGGCTGCTTAGCCAATTGGAGCCTGGGACATAAGCCTGAGACATGCCCACTCTTCAAGTACAAAACAAGTTGGTGGTATGTGAGATATTAACTAATTGATATTAACTGATTCAGAGAGACTCACATTTGATCAAAAGAGTTAAAACACTTTCTAGAGTTCAGTCTGTACTGGCTGGAAATGAAAATTAAAAAATAAACATAGCTGAGAGGTCCCTAGTGAGAAACAAATTTAACTATTACCATATGAATGTTGTTGCCTGAACAACATAGATGCCAAATTGCTGAGCAAAAGGTATTGGAAATAATTTGCAACAATTTTTATAAAGATATTTTGGCACTAAAATGAATAATTTCATTTTGAAATACTGAAAGCTGAGTGAAAATATAATTAGTATCTGTAAAAAAAAATAAGCAATTGTAGCACTTGGCTTTAAATGACCTTTAATGAAATTCTCATTCTTTAATATGCCATTGCCCATTTAACCTAACATTAATACAAAAGAAATTGGTTTCTTTGCTTTTCATACACATTTTGGATATACTGTCAAAACTGAAATATCTGATAAACTGTCGTATCATATGCCAAGGATGACCAAGGACTTAATCCTATGTCTGTTCATACATGACAAAAACATTTTTTGTTTTGATATGGTTTATAATTTATTTTTACCAACTAAAAACATTCTCCACATTATGCTATTCTCTTACAAGTTTTTAACCTGTGATCTCTAAATACCAGAAAAGACATTTCATTCCTGGTTATGCCTTTCACTCTGATTATTCTTATATCTTTAGGGGTTCTTTGCTTCATCCCTTTGTAATATTTTGCATTTTTGGAATAAGTTTGATGCTTAAGGTACATTCATTAAAATTTGATGTTTTTGATATGTAGTTTTCAAATACCAGTGTGCGTATGAATCTGCCAGACAATGCACAACAAAATCAGACTCCTGGGACAGGCTACAGAGTACAGTCTAAGGAGGAAGACTGTTGTTCTGTATGTCATCTGACTGTCATATTTGAACACACTGTCATGGATGTTATCTGAGAAATTTATTTAGCTGACATTAGACTGTGAAATGTGATTTACCCTGGATTAATAAATATACCTATCTTGTTTACATATAGTTTCTTAAAAATGAAAAAAGTTCTACACTTTGAAGAAAAAGCTGTGAAAGTACATAGGAAATGAGCCATGGCCTACAACATATGAAATAACACTCAAGGAAATTAATTAAAATTTGGCAAGATGAGTGAGCACCTGGCCCCAGAGTTAGCCCTGTCTTGCTCTGCCATTTTAGTAGATACAAACTCTACTCTAGACTTGTGCACCAAAGAACACACGGTTCTTTTGCCTCATAGCTACAGCTCAGACTGTTATTACTATGTCAGACCAGGCCTTAGCTCTTCTAAGTTGTTCCCACTTTCTGTGTAAAGACTGAGTAAGTATCACTGAGGAAAGAGACCCTACAAAGGGTCTCCACAAGACAAAGACTCTACTTTCTTGGGTATGCCATTGTTGAAAACACTAGAAGTCCTCCTCTCTTAGAGCTGCCAGAATGAGAGGGAAACTAAGGTAGGTCCTTTATATTAGATACCCTCAGGGGTGAATGCTGCTGTCATTCTCCAGCTTCAGTTTTCTGTGGTGGACAGGGTGGGATATTGGGCTCTGAAAGAGAACTCTGAGTTTATCCTAAATAAAGAGGATCTTCACTGCATAGTGGACAATGGAAGAATGCAAGTCTAACAGACCCTGATAACAAGCAATCATTGGGAGATAGTAGATTTACTGAGAATGCAGTCGAAACTGTTGACTGGCTAATTTGTCAAGAAGAGACAAAAAGCAACAATTGGAGGGAACCATTTTTGACTTGTATGAATGAGCATACAATGACCTGAGGATACCTCCAAAGGTGCCTAAATCAGATTATATGAGCCTGTGTAGTCATCCAGAGCCTTGCACATTGTTGAAAATAATATCATCTGACAATTATTGGAGCCCAACAACTGGGTGTGGTCTGGGAAAGAGGCAAAAGATATCTGCCAAAAGTATTGTCATCTCAGTGTGCTGTGGGTTATTCAAGGCTGTATCCTTGGATAAACAACATCAAAAGTTTCCTAATTAATGGGTAGGACTAAGGCATATATATGATGAACCCAATAAAATAATTCAATAAGTCACATAAAGTGTAAACAGCAGTCCTAAAAACAAATGCTGGAAGTGATGGTCCAGCAATCAAATTTTTCTATAGTATCCTACTTAGAAAGTGACTTAAAATGAAAAGTTATGAACCATGAAAATAACAAATACACATGATCCCAGAAATACACATGAGAGTGTGCTTGTGTAAATCACAGGTTAGATCTGTCAGGAAGGTAAATTTACAGAATTATGAAATCTAAAAAACATACACAAAAGATTTGAAACCATTTTTGAAGAAGCAGTTCTAAAAAGTTTCTAAGTTAATAAGGAAACATGAGCTTATGAGTCTAAGAATCTCAGAATTAACTTCAAGGAGGCTGTGCAAAGCCACAGGGCAGCCAAAGTGCTCAGAGCTTAAAAGAAAGGCAGATGGTATTCAAAGCAACAAGAGAAAATGACTCAGCATTTATGAGGAACTTTAGGTAGAAGGAAGGTAAATTCTTCCCAGAAATAATGGCAGCCAGGAGGAAAAGCTGGAAGCTGGTGATAGGTAACACAAACAAAGTTTCTGATGAATGAAAACAAGCAAACAAACAAATAAGCAAACCATCTACTACAGTCCTCATACAGAAAATCTATCTTTCAAATTTGAAAATCCATGAAACATAACAAAGAGTAATATACTTCGCTGTTTGAAGACATGTTTTGCAAGAATACAAACAGCACATGCTCTTTGGATCTGCTCTTCCAAAGAACAATTAGGAAGGCAATTGTGAAATTTTAAGTGTATAAATGTGTACTTTTTCCTTTGCCCACTTTAAAAGGGAAGTGTATAAAATAAAAGGAAATGTGTATAGTCCATATATGAATGTGGTGTCTTTGCCGATAACAGCAGATGAGGTTGAGTGTGACTATCGGTCAACTGGTCTTTGGAAATCATTTCAGGTACTGAGTCAAATCCACTGAAAGGGATAGAGACTCAGAACTAACTGACAAGATGTTTGCTGAAACAAAGCCTTTACATGTCCTTTTCTTTGTTTATTGGCTTCTTAAAACAAATAAATGTAATAGACAATGTAATTATTATACCATTAAATGTTGAGTATTTAATAGTGTATTTATGTTCCTCAATATTATGAATCAGGAGAGAGGAGCATTCAGAATCTCTACAGTTTATGGAAATTAAGTTGCTACAAATTTGAAATTAGTTCTAATACATTGGGACATACATATTAACCCTAGATTTAAAGACACAGATATACTGAAATAGCACAAGGGAAAACATAACATGCAACCATCAATCACACAAAAGAACTTTAATGAGTGTAGTAATATCAGAAGAAGCAGATTTTACTACCTAAAATAATTTTTAAAGACCAGTCAATTTATAATCATACTCAACCTCCACTGCTGTTATTGGCAAAGACTCTTGCTCTTTAAAGTAGGTAAAGGGAGGAAGTATGTATTTACACTCTTAAAATTCCACAATTGCCTTCATGAGTGTCCTTTGGAAAAGTAGATCCAAAAGAGATTGGAAACTGGAGCAGAATATAACACACAAGACAAATCTCTGGTTAGAAAGAATATGGAGCAGAAATCAGGACCAAGATGAGATAGAAGATGTGACTTGACTCAATCTTTAGCAACTTCAGGAAGATAAAAGATGTTAAAGAGCAAGACTGTTATGAGAAAGGGCAAAAAGGCACGATAAGCTAGCAGTCAAATTTGTAATTATCAATTGTGAAAGGGACAATTATACAAAAAAAACACATAGGGTGATGTAAAGTAAAATACAGCTGAAAAACAAGAGTCAGGACAGTGTTTTGCTCCCTGTGCATAAGTATGAAGTACTTTTATGCTATATTTCCTAGTGCTATGAAAAAAAATGGTTCATTGATTCTTAATACGGAAAGTGACATTGGAAAAAAATGGTATATATTCTTTTGATAGGTTGATTGGACTCAACAGACCAAGCTATGACAGAAACAAATGAAAGTAAGACCATGCCAGCAATTATTGATATAGTGAGGAACAGGTCCTTGAGATACTGTTAAACAGTATGAACAATGACAAGCTTGACTCGATGTTTAAAGAACTCAAAAGCAAATGCACTTACCTTGGGAGGCCAGCAAAATAGTAATGCCATTCATAAAAGAATGTGGGAACAGTAGATCTACAAGGGAAGGAAATCAATTTTAAACCCACACTCTTTTTATTTTTTTTTAACATTTTAATGTTAAAATTTTTCTTTTTCTTTAAATGTTTCTTTAAAATTTTTTAATTAATTTTTATTTAAATTAAAAATATCAATGATATTTTATGCTGGAGAGGATGTGGAGAAAGGAAAATACTCCTCTACTCCTAGTGGGAGTGCATACTTGTACAAACATTTTGGAGATCAGTATGCTGGTTCCTCAGGAAAATGGGAATCAGTCTACTACAGGATCCAGCAATTCCACTCTTAGGCATATACCCAAAAGATTGACATTCATGCAACAAAGACATCTGTTCAACTATGTTCATAGCAGCATTATTTGTAATAGCTAGAACCTGGAAAGAACCTATGTGCCTCACAACTAAAGAATAGATAAAGAAAAATGTAGTACATTTACACAATGGGGTACTACTCAGTGGGGGGGGGGCAATGAAATCACGAAACTCACAGGGAAATGGATGGAATTAGAAGAAACCATCCCGAGTGCAGTAATCCAGTCACAAAAGAAGAACATGGTATGTACTCACTCATATATGGATTTTAGACATTGAGCCTACAAACTAGGACACAAGGAGGACCCTAAGAGAGACTTACATGGTTCCCTGGAGAAGGGGAAAGGGACAAGATCTCCTAAGCAAATTTGGAGCATGGGGGAAGAGGAGGGGAGAGGTGGGCATGACAGATCAAGAAGATTGAGTCAGGGAAAGAATAGAGGAGAAAAAAGAGATACCATAATAGAGGGATCCATTATAGGTTTGAAGAGAAAACTGACTCTAAAGAAATGTTCAGAAACCTACAAGGATGACCCCAACTAACAATCTGAGCAACAGTGAAAAGGCTACCTTAAATGTGTTTCCCTGATAACCAGATTGATAACTAACTTAATTGCCATCCTAGAGCCTCCATCTAGTAGCTGATAGAAGCAGGAGCAGACACCACACAGCTAAACACTGAGCCAAACTCCTGGAATCCAGTTGCAGCAAGGAATAAGTGATGAACAAAGGGGTCAAGACCAGGCTGGAGAAACGCACAGAGATAGCTGACTTGACAAGGGGAGCTCATGGGCCCCAGAGTGGTAGCTGGGAAACCAGCATAGGACCCACCCAGACCTCCTGCACATGGGACTCAGTTCGAAGGCTAGGGTAGTCTATGGGACCTCTGACAGTGGAACCAGGATGTATCCCTGGTGTAGAAAAGGACTTCGGGAGCACATTCCCCATTGAAGGATACTCCCTTAGTGTAGAGACATGAGGGGGGGCTTAGGTCCTCCCTCAAATGACTTTACAGATTTTGATGATCCCTCCTAGAAGGTTTCATCCTCCCTTGGGAGTCGATGGGGAATGGGACCGGCGGAGGTGTTGGGGGACATGGGCAGATGGGAGGAGAGGGAACTGGGATGGATGTGTAAAATAAGAAAAAAATATTTTAAAATTTTAAAAAGGAAAAAGAATTTAAAAAAGTACCAACTAGAAAAAATAATCCCCCTCCCATGTTCCCACATCTCCCACCTTAAATGCTATCATAGAGCCTTCATCCAGTAGCTGATGGAAGCAGAAACAGAGATTCGCAGCTAAACACTGAGTCAAATTTCTGAAATCCAGTTGTAGAGAGGGAGGAATGATGAGCAAAGGCGTCAAGACTATGCTGTGGAAACCCACAGAAACAGCTGACCTGAACAAGGGGGAGCCCACATACCCCAGTCTGACAGCTGGCAAACCTTCATAAGACAGAACTAGTTCCCTTGAATGTGGATGTCAGTTGGGCATTTGGGTGGTCTATAGGAACTGTGGCAGTGCAACTAATATGTATCCCCAGGGAATCAATGAGCTTTGGGAGCCCGTTCCCTATGGAGAGATATTATCTCAGCCTAGGTACAGGGAGGAGGGCCTCATTTCTGCCCCAAATGATGTGACAGACTTTGAAGATTCCCCATGGGAGGTCTCACCTTCTCTGAGGAGTGGATGGGAGGGGGTGCTGAACACACACTCTTAAAGATCAAGACAAATTAATACCACTTTAGCCTTGAGAAAGTGATACACTTCACCCTAAGGTGAGGATGGGTCTTTTTGTAAACAATAGGCTTTGCTAGGCATTGCCATTTAAGGTTGTCGGATATCCTATGATTACAGCAGCAACAACAGATAGAATGTAAAACTCTCTCTTTGCTAACATATTAATAACTATTTAAATTTTATTTAACTGTTTCATAATGTCCTACTGAAATATGAGAAGGGCCCATATTTTCTGGGATTGTTTTGAATCCAACAGTTATTCATTTACTGGCGGTTGATTAACTGGAGTTGTGCAGGCCCCTGTGAAGGTGGGGATGCTTCTCAGGAATGATTGATCTTGTGATTATTTTCCTCCCCTGGGTGATATATGGCTTTGGAGATTCTATAGTTTAATATATAAATAACAAAAATGCAATTTTCAATAGTATTAAATGGAAGTTCACAAATTATTAGCCTTCTTCCCTCAAATCTCTTACTATATTCCTATGTGGAAGTTCCCAGAGAGCTTTTATTTTGGATATACTTTACCTGCATGAAAAGATGCCTCAGACTTTATCTCCCACTCGCTTATAGGCACAGAGTGTCAAGAATTTTTCTTATGTGCATTCATCGCCATGATATGAACAGTGTGTTTGCAGACGTTTAGTCAGAGGTGAGTGATTATCTCAGACCACTTGTCTTTGTCTCAGGATCATGAAGAAGCAACTCATACTGTATTAAGAGCTCATACTGTATTAAGAGCTCCCTTATGGGACTTGGGGATGTTTTAAGTTGTACTTTCATGACAACACTTAATACGAGATCTGTAAGTCAACTGCTAGGCTTCCCGAAACTTGTGTCCATTGATACCTTAGTGTTCCCATATAAAAATGAAAGACAGTGCATAATTATTTTTTTATTCTTTTTGCAGATAAAAGTATATAAATAATTTTTTTCAAAACTAATTTTGTTTGTTTCTTGAGAATTTAGTACAATGTGTTTTTATCATATTCACCTCTCACCTCTTTCTCAACTCTTCCAAAACCACCCACCCTCCTTTTTATCCACCCAATTTTGAGTTCTCTTAAAAAATAAACCATCAAATCCAGTTTTGCTGCCTATATAGTCTTTATAGTCTTCAATGTGTGGCCTTCCACTGGGTATGGCTGAATTACCAGGGACAACACACTCAAGAAAAGCATTCTTCTCTCTCTCTCTCTCTCTCTCTCTCTCTCTCTCTCTCTCTCTCTCTCTCTCTCTCTCTGAGAATAAATTCCAATTGCTCCTTGCCAAGGGGAGGAATTGCATACCAACTTCTTTTTGTTCTGGGATTATGTATGATCTGAGCTTGCAAACATCTTGGTCATGCTATAGATTAGAAGTAGATCAAAAGTCCAACAAGGGTTAAAACAAATCACTGGGAAAATGAATCACTAGCCTTAAACTGGAATGTTTCATCTCTGTATTCATAGGGAGATCTGCTTCTTTGCATGTTAGTTTCTGTATGTACCTATGTTGACTGCTTCATGACTATGTTCTCCATATTCAAACCTTAAGTATATTTTCTTTCATAACTCTCACCAACTCTTCAGGACTTCCCTGCTAAAGGAACCTGTGATTGACCTGAACCCTCATGGGTTACAGGACACTTTATGTTGAATTCAGTTGGTCATTAATTCATGCAACATCAACTCTCCTTTGCCCGGAAACAAAATAGCCACAGGTTCTATAGATTAGGGCATAGGTATAGGGGCTTCATAGTTCTACCAAGAGCAGAGGGCAAAGCCTGTGTACAAAAGATGATGCCAATAGAACTCAGACTTTTTCCACATCCAACTTCTATACTTTGTGCAAAGTGTTAGTTTCTGCCTTTTAAAAAGGGAACTCGAGGCCCAGAAAAAGTTACATCAAGAGAAGGTGCATCTGTTTCCAACTTGTACTAATCTGTTTCACAGTCCATCTTGCTTCTCTTAATTATTCGTATCTTTGGCTAATTAAATCAGGGTTTAATATAATTTGTGAATATCAGGGGTAGGTGAGGATTTTTTTCTTTTTTGCTAATACATAATCAACACAAAACAATGTGGGTTTTAAGAGGTGATAGTGTTCCACTTTGAAAATGAAGAATCAGAAGCACAAAGATCATGCTTTGCTATTTACTGCTCTTTTCATCTCAGTGTTCAAAAGGAGACTACTGACTGTTTAAGGAAACATTGCTATTGAATTTCAAGTATAATGAGGATTAGGTACATTGTTTCTAAGATACATATTGCTATCAAGATTCAAGTATAATGAGGATTATCTTACACTGTTTCTAAGATACTTTGTGTGGTTTGTCTTCTTATTACACATTTTTATACAACAAAGCTAAAATTGACCTGGGGACTTCTTTTATTCTAATGCTACTGGAGCAATCCACACCAATGTGGTAGAGATGATGGAGTCTACAGGTTCTCACCAATGAAACCATGACAAAGCACACCTGGAAAAGAAGGCAATCCATTGCATCAAGAAACTTGTTTTATGGAGTCTGGAAAATCTCTCTGTGGGTTCCCATTGAGATGCCCTGAACCAGTGATTAAGAAACTTGAAACAAGAAGAGAGATGTTCAAATGTGCTTATGTTATTTTTTTTTCAGAACCAAAAAAGGAGAAGCTAAAATTTTTTGTCATGAGTGGACTGTTGCTGGGAAACTAAGAAAGGTATTTCCAAACTAGGATGCCAACTAATGTTGCAAACCTTGGGGCTGCTTGCCAAGCCTGTAAACTCCATTTGTCACAGAGCCTGTGTAGTAGAGAATTTCTTCTAAATTTATCTTCTGCATTTGTTTTTGTCCTGAAATTATAAACAGTGTGAGTTAGATACATGAAGTTGCTACATGTGTTGTTCCTTTATATTTGTTAAAAGGAACTTGGTTCATCATCAGCTTCACTCCAAGTATAGGTAAAGTCAGACATCATCCCATCCTTGCCCAAGAGTCTTATGCTTTTCTATGTGTATAAACTTAGGCTCATAAACTTTTTCTACCATAACACCTCTTTGTCTAAGAAATCCTTATATGACGTTAGGCAAATATGTGCACAAATCAAACATTTACTGTTAATAAATCATAGAGTTGTTTAATTTAAAACAATCCTTTGCCGTATTTATAATTTTGTCATTTATTAAAGATGAAAGTAAATTTTTTGCAATAAGGAGATGGGTATGTGTATTTGCTTTAACATAAAATTTAAAATCTTGGCTGGATATTTAATACTACAGCAGGTAGAACTTGAATGATATCTTGATTTTTAATCATCAGAATGATGCTTTGCATAAATACATGGTACAACGTTGTTAAAGTATCTTCAAAAATTGTTGGAAATTCTATTGCAAATTCAACCCAAAATTCAATTGATTTTTTTTAAATGAAACTCAAGTCACTAATTTCAAAAGCAATTTTTAAAGTCAGTGAAATATACTAAGACAACACAAACAAAAACACCGTAATTTGTTATTTCCAAACTGAAAAAAAGAACTTTAGGGAAATTATTAAAAGACTTTTTTTCTTTACTTTGACCATTATGTGTCTATAAGAACAGAAAATTTTTTAATTGTAATTAAAACACTGTAGTTTATGGCATCAATAATCCAAAATCTGAGCCGAGATGTTTCAGGCAGTGTTCCCTGGTGTTGCATGGTGTTTTCTCATACATTGTGCTCAAAGAGTGTGTGATATGTCCAGAATCAAGACTGTAGTGAAGGCACATTAGGTAACATAAGCAACCACTACTGAAGCACCTTGAGTTCATTATTTGTTTTATCTTGAACTTAATTTTTGTCATTGTATATTCATAAAACTTTGCTTCTAATTGATTTTCAACAGCACATTGAATTGCAGGGTACTATGTGGAGTTATGACCTACAGTGTCAAGCTGTGTTCAATACTGCCAAACTCAGTCTATTACATGCCACAAACCATATAATGAAGATTCTGAATAGACTGAAAACAAATGTGGCCATGCTTCTGAAAAGTCTTGTTAACAATGCCACTGAACGCAGGAAATAAAATCATATTGATTATTGAAGTTTTAATGTTTTCCATTAATACAGAAATGGCAGTTTCTTACAGTTTAAGTGAACACAGGATTGGTTGGTGGTTCATTCTTTTGCTTCCCTTCAAATATCATAGCCATTAACATGATTTAAAGGCTTTTATTAAGGGTTAGTTATCAAGTAAATGCTTTTCAATGTTATTCTATTCTTTTCTTAAAACAATCACATTGCAGCGAAAGTTCCAAGTGTTCTTTGGAGTCTCTAAGCCTGGGGAATATTTCAATGCATCGTGCTTGGAAAAGCAATTGTTTTTATTTTGTTCTCATATTTACATCACATTATTTGGCACAATTACATTTAAGAAAAGGAAGTGTTGCATTTGGAGATGGGAATGTGGGGGTGTAAATTAGTACAAGGAGTCTATGATTTAAAATATGAAGGTTTGAATAAAGCATTGTCTGCTTCTGGTTAGGGGCTGGTAGGGTCCAAATGTGAGCACCAGCCAACAGTGTGTGAGTGTAAGAAGCACCTCTAAAAAAACAGCCAGTTGGAAAACAGGTCTTTAGACTGAGTAAGGTGGAGAACCATGCCGACAGCTCAAGGGCTTTGCTGAGGACTGTCAGCCAGAGATAAGAGCCACAGATACAGCAAATGGATTTCAGTACTCTCAGAATCTAAGTAGGGAATATAGTCATGACAGGACCCTTAAACAGTGCACCACTCAGTAGCTAGTACCTACTGAGTGTCACATACCACACACTGAAGAGAATGAACAGGCTGCAGACTAGATAAATACCTGTGACTTTGCTTCTGTAACTTTTGGGTACTACCTTCCTAATTTCTTAGTTACTTCCTTTCAACTTCTAGATTATTTTATCTGTGGGTTCTCAGGGAATATTATGTAGAATCTTCTCCTTGGGATTGAAGATTAAACACCTTGTCATGTTAGGTATCCACTCTTATCACACATAACTCTGTGTTAAATTCTTAAATTTGTGGCTATCCATCATATAAAAATCATAAACTTTTGACATTCCTTATTTCATTGTACAAATGAGGAAAAGTTTTAGGGATTAAAAAATTGATTCTACAATGAAAGAGATATCTTGATAGAGGGAGCCATCACGTATTTATGGAGAAATACTGTGTTAGGGGAATTCCCAAGAATCTACCAGGATGACCCCAGCTAAGACTCCTAGCAATAGTGGAGAGGGTGTCTGAATGGGCCCTCCCCTGTAATAAGATTAGTGACTACCCTGTCATCATAGAACCTACATTCAGTACTTAATGGAGGTAGATGCAGAGATCAACAGCCAAGCACAGTGTTGAACTCCTGGAGTTCAATTGAAGAGAGGGAGGAGGGATCATATAAACAAGGAGGGTTAAGATCATGATGGGGAAAATCACAGAGACAGCTGATCCATGCTAGTGGGAGCTTACGGAGCTTACAGCTGGGGAAACCTGCGTGGTACCCAGCTAGGCACTCTGAATGCGTGTGACAGTTTTCTGGCGCGATCTGTTTGTAGGGACTCTGGCAGTGGTACCAGGACTTCCCTTGTGTTCACGAATTGACTTTTTGGAACCCATTCCCTATGGTAGAATACCTTGTTCCACTTATATGCAGGGGGCAGGGGCTTGTTGCTGCCTCAGCTTGGTATGTCAGAATCCATTGACTCCCAAAGGAGGAGAAGGTGAGGGAGGGGGAACTGGGTTGGTATGCAAAATGAAAATAAAATTTAAATTAAAATAGAGGGAAAAATGTCTCTAATGTCATAGCAACAAAAAGAGACTTAGGAGAGTAACTGGAATATGAGACTTTTTTCAAATCATTTGTAAATTGTCCTTTAAGTAAGAGGATTCTAAAAAGCCACAAGGAAGAGTCTTTGACAGTGGCTTCATTAAAACTTTTACAAGTTTTAAGGAGAAATGTAAACAACATCCATGCAATTGAGCTGGACATGACCAAAGTGTATTAGGCAAGAAAGAATAACTGTGTTGTGTTTCTTTTTAAAAACAGAAAACTGAACTGTCTTTCTGAAGAGAGAGCTGTGTGTGTGGCCTACAGCAGCCTCAAGAGTTTTTATGAGCCATCCTTAGTCTTTTGGCCCTTTCTGAGAAAGTAGAAAAATAAGCTCAGCATTTGACAAACTGTTGCTGTGAGTTGCAGAATTCTGTTCATGATGCACAGCTGTGTTTCCTATAGATATCCTGGGAAAATAAAGGAAATAGAAAGCAAGAAAGCCAAATCTTACTAAGTGTTTCTGTGTGTGTGTTTGTGTTTGTTTGTGTATGTGTGTGTGTGTGTGTGTGCATGTTGTGTGTCTGTGTGTGCATGCATGTGTGTTCCTGTCTCCCCCCACATGCTTGTATCTATTCTGAACCCTACACAATTTTGTTATAATTTTATGTTATTCTCTTTCAAATAGTTTATTTTATTCTTACATTCTTTCTGGCATGTGGTAGTCATATGTCCCAGGCTTTCTGCTGTGATAAAACATCATGACAAAAAGCAAGTTGGAGAGGAAAGGGCTTATTTTACTTTTTATTTTATATAATTTTTTAATTTAAGTTTGAAACAAGCTTGTTTTACTTATCAATCCCAGTTCCTGCACCCTCCTCCCCCCCTTCTCCCCCCACCAACCCCCTACTCCATCCCATTTCTGCTCCCCAGGGAGGGTGAAGCCTTCCATGGGGAGTCTTCAAAGTCTATCATATCATTTGGAGCAGATCCAAGATCCTCCCCCATGTGTCTAGGCTGAGGGAGTATCCCTCTATGTGGAATGGGCTCCCAAAGTCCATTTGTATACTAGGAATAAATACCGATCTACTACCAGAGGCCTCATAGACTGTTCAGTCCTCCCAACTAACACCATATTCATGAAATCTGGATTGGTGTGCTGGTTTCCCAGCTATCAGACTGGGGTCCATGAGCTCCCCCTTGTTCAGGTCAGCAGTGTCTATGGGTTTCCCCAGCCTGGTCTTCACCCCTTTGCTCATCACTCCTCCCTCTCTGCAACTAGATTCCAAAAGTTTGGCTCAGTGTTTAGCTGTGGGTGTCTGCTTCTGCTTTCATTAGCTACTAGATGAAGGCTCTAGGATGGCATATAAAGTAGTCATCAATCTCATTATCAGGGAAGGGCATTTAAGGTAGCCCCTCCACTATTGCTTAGATTGTTAGTTGGGGTCATTCTTGTAGATCTTTGTACATTTCTAGATTTCTCTTAAAACCTGTAATGGATCCCTTTATTTTGGTATCTCTTTTATTGCTCTCTTCTAGTCTTTCCCTGACTGAATCTTCCTGGTCTGACATGCCCACCTCTCCCCTCCTATTCCCCCTAACTCCCTCTCTCCTCCCCCCATGCCCCCAATTTGCTTGGAGATCTTGTCCCTATCCTCTTCTGTGAACCATGTATGTCTTTCTTAGGGTCCTCCTTGTTTCCTGTCTTTTCTGGTGGAGTGAACTGTAGGCTGGTAATCCTTTGCTCTATGTCTAAAATCCATATATGAGTGAGTACATACCATGTTTGTCTTTTTGTGAATGGATTACTTCACTCAGGATGGTCTCTTTTATCCACTTGTGTGTGAATTTCAAGAATGAAAGGGCTAATTTTAGCTCACAACTCTTACTCGAGTCATAATCCATTACTGAGAAAAGTTGGGGTAGGAACTCAAGGCAGGATCCTGGAGGCAGGAACTGAAGCAGAAGTCATGGAAGAATGCTGCTTACTGGCTTTTTCCTCTTGGCTTGCTCAGACTGTTTTCTTTTATCATCCAAGACAACGGCCCAAGAGTAGCCTTCTAGTATCAGTCATCAATCTCAGTTGAGGTTATCTCTCCCAAAATTGCCCTAGATTATGTAGGTTGATATAAAATTAACCAACACATCACTTTTCACATATATTATGAAATGAAAAACACTTAAGACATGTATTTATACAGAGAAGTACTTCATTTGAAACATCTCATTTACCATTACCTAAAATATCGGTATTCATTTTTAAATTTTACTTATTTTGATCTAACATCTTAGATTCATAAAATTCTGAAATAATTTTGTTTTTGTTTTAGTAGGATTTTGAGATTGCTCATCAGAGAAGTCATAAAACACTGGTGCTTTCATGATGGGAATATTTTTAATAATGTTTTGACATTGTTAATGTTTTTTGTCAACATTGGTCACTGTTCTCAGGAGTCATTCTAACAGCACTCTCACATTTGTTGATACAGACTGATTTTATCATAACACTTCTATTTTTGTTAGATACAGATTGTAGGGTCTCGTGTCACTGGCCATTTTCTGTACCTTCCTCTGAAGAGCAGTTCTTCAGTAGTAGTGGGCAGTTAACTTGACTTAAACCTTCATCTCTGTCTTTCCTCCAGGAAACAGAATGACACTGGTATTGGGTTTTTCAGCTCTTTACCTGTTTTCTGCTATTTACGTTGGACTCCTTATTTTTATTTACAGGGTTCTTGGCATCCCCAGATAGGACCAGAATACAAACACTATTTTTTTAAAAATTACATCCCTATTTTTATTGATGTAAAAATTTTCCATTCAAAAACACTTCAAATAAAATAATTAGGAATTACTTTTCTCCTACAATATAATATTCTACTCTTATGATATTACTACTTTATAGGAAAATAAGGAATCATAAATATACATAGCAAGTAGACTGCATATGTCAGTTATTTTATTATGCAAAATAACATGAAGAAATTTAATGGTTAGAAACAAGAAGATTTTTTCTCTTTTTTTGAAAGTCTGATAAATCTTGTGAGATTACAGTCAAATCACTCACATAGCCATAACATGGGCTAGAATTGATAGGATTCTCACAACTTCTGAATCTGAAATAAGGACCCCTGGCTAACAGGTGCAACTTGGGTCTCTACCAGAATTGTTTTAAGGGTTCTGTATCAGTTAGTTAATAGCAAAAGCATCACTGTCTCAAGTTTGGACCAAATCCTACCATAAAACAAGCAATTTTAAAAACTGCATACAACTACAGGGACTTCTGACAGCGATCAAGTTGAATGTGACAGCACAGGTCCAAATCAAGATGAAGAGGAGTTCAAGACCAGCCTGAAATATACAGACTTTGGAGGTAAACACTAATTTTTATATTTTCCTTTCCTGAAATTCTTGTATAGTCCTGAATAACTTTCACTGATTTCTCAAGAATATAGTATCTTTGTATATTTAGATTCTCTATGCTTGTAGAATTGGAAAGTGGCATCATTGAAAAATCCCAAGGTTAAAAAAAAATGTAGCACTATTTATTAAGGATCCACTTTGTTCCAACTGCCTGAGCTCTTGATGGGTCATTCCAAGAAGCCACTGCAACTTTTATGTCTTTAAAAAGCATGTTCTAGGATTATTAAATATCAAAAGACTTAATTCAATACTAATATCCCACCATCACCAATGTGAGACTACTAGATGATCTCTTTAAACCTCACTTTGTATTATTTTCTTTTCCTTGTCTACCATTTTTTTAAATGCAGATGTTATATTTTGTTGTCGCTGCTTTTTATCAGTGTAGTTTTCCATTTAACATGTATTTTATTTTCTTCTAAAATTTGTTTAAAAGTTTACTGGTTTGAAAATGTCATTATCTCTCAATTTCATCTTGGTTTTGTTTTAAGAAATAAAACAATGGCTGCCTTGCATTTTGTAGTTTTCATCTGTGTTGACCAGTGTTCCCATCAGTATCCTTTCTATGCCATGTAAAAATTCTAAATGGGTTCTACTACCCATATTACTTTCTGGGAAGCTTTTTAAAGAATCATTTGGAAGGGAATGGTGCTGTTGAAATGAGCCAGCCTTCTTGGCCTTTATCACCCTTGGTGCAGAAGACTTGCTGCTGCTATTGTTAGTCTTCAACATGCTTATTGAAGACAGTTTTGGGCTGGTTGTCAACCATCATGTATTCTTCTCCTTGTTCCCATACAGCCCTCTAGAGCCCCCTCAGACATTATTATGTCCATCCAAGAACTTCTCAGAGAGAATTATCACTCAACTCTCTTCCACTTTGAATCCTACTGTCCAGACAAAGTTTCCATCAAAATCTTACCAATTTTCTTATGTAACAACTATAGCTTTAGTTCTTGAATCTCTTAGCTATGGGTAGGCCATTTAAGGCAGTGCTTCTAAATTTTAAGGAAAAGTATCTGTAGGGATATCTCAGCAGTTAAGAGCACTGGCTGCTCTTCCAGAACAACAGGGTCTGATTTCTAGTAAGCACATGGTGCCTTACAGCTGTTTGTAGATCCAGTTCCAGGGGATCCAAGGAATTCTTCTGACCTCTGTGAGCACCACACAGTCATGTGGTAAATAGCCATACATGCAGACATATGCATTAAATTAATTAGTAAATAAATAAAGTGCAAAAATGGTAAAAGCCCCATCTACAATTTGGTCTCAGTTTGACTATAACTCACAGCTATATTTTGGGTTTTTGGAGCTTCATATTTTCTGTTTTTTATTTAGTTACATAATTTTCTATCCATTTTAAATAAAAGAAATGGAAACATTTATTTTTATCATGTGTTAACATGGAATGCGAATATTCCTTTAAAATTTCTGTTTCATATTTACCTTTTCTAAAAAGCTGATGTCTGAGATTTGTAGCTCCTGATTTGTTCTTTAGCTTCTCAGAATTTCTACACTCCTACACTATACTTTTTAATGCAATTCAAACAAACTTTTCTACTTATATAATACTTATTAGAGGAGAAAGCTCTGTGTAGATTAATCTTAGGGTTTTAACATTAAGTAGGCCTATATTAAAGTTATAATTCAGAAAATTTCTATAGTTCTCTAAATCTGAATTTCCATTTTTGTATATTGTTGATAAAAATACCACTTTATGAATCGGTAGTAAAAATTAAATGGGATAGCAGTGGGACAACAACTATTCCATACTTACTGCAGGATAGACAGTAGCAACCATGTTACATCTGGACAAAAAATATTTAGTTAGCCAAGTTTGCATATTAATTTTCATAAAATTTCCATGCAGAATTCCATCCTTCAGCATCCTTGAGTGCAAATATATGTGTGAGTTCTGGCCTCATAAATAAAATGGCTTAGCTTGAGAAACAGAAAATGAGAACATTTACCTCTATGTGCAAAGTCCTTGATGTCTGAGGGTTGGGCTGACTAGATGAATATTTTGCTCAAGGAAGTTTGTGCCAGCTGGTGGCATGTTATCTTTTGTCTTGTCTACACCCTGACCTTTCAGCTTTATAACTTCCAAATGTTTATGTAATGAGAACTGCCCTTTGAAAATTGACACAGTGATTAAAATTGAAAATGAGAGCCGAGACTGTTCTCTAATAAATAGGCTGAATCTGAGCATACATCTGTCCAGCAAAACTCTCCTCAGCAAGCAGGCACACATTGCATTGCGTGTATTGAGAAAGTGAAGGTGACATTTATATCATTCAATAATTTTTTTCTCCATCTGTTTGTTCAATGCTGAGATTTAAGTTGGCAAATGTTATACTTGCATTGATCCTACACTCAGGCTATGTTTCCAACATGTAGCATTGAGATGGATGCATCCAAGGACTTGCTGACACATGGTAATTCAGATGATGAGAAAATTTCCCTTCAAGAAAAGATCTGTGATCAGAGCTGGGCCCACCCTGCTCCAGAAGAACATCTTTCTGACAGATCTGCTGGCTTTATCAAAGTTAGTATGGCAGGTTTCCTACTTTCCTCATTTCAGTCATGTAACTTTCTTCTCACTTACATAGAAGTGACTTGCGAATATTCAAAACTACCTTTCTAGATAACTAACAGGAGCAAAAAAAATCTACAAGGCATAATGAAATGCTCATAGTACTTAAGCTTTATACTTTTTAGTAAACACGAAATCATAGGAAAGATTTATTAACAACAAAATAATCTTACTCAAAAGTGAAGAAAATAGGGACTAGAGAGATGGCTCAGCAATTAGGATCACTTGCTGCTCTTCAGAGAACCAAAGTTTGGCTCCTAACCACAGTAGACAGTTTACAACCCCTTTTAACTCTAGATCTAGGGAAAATTAGACCCTTCTTTGTCTTCTATAGACACCTACACACATGTGACACGCACACACTGGCGTACACATATGTATACATACAACACACACACTATAAATTGAAAAGGTCTTTCAAAATGATCAAAATGAAGTCACAGATAGGAACAACAACTATTTATAATTTTATCTTCATATATATATATACATATGTATTAATACATATGCATATATTAAAGAAAAAGAGAACATGAATTTGAAACAGAGTGCAATTTGAGAGAGATAGTTTATGGGAAAGGTTAGAGGAAGGAAAGGGGGAATGATGTAATTCTATTTTAATTTGAAAGGTTAAAATATTATCAAGATACAAAAATAAAAAGAACCACGAATTTCCACACAATGATAATCATTCCTTGTCATTCAGACATAACTAAAAATACTGGAAAAGTCTCATGCACATATAAATGAATAATTATCAAAGAGCAATACCTTCCTCATGTGTTTTATGGCAAAAAAGCAAACTAATAACTTTTGAAAAACTGAGGTCTCCAAATGTTTTACCATTTTGGTGTTTAGTCTGTACACAGGGATTCTTCCAAGTGGCTGCTTGTGAGGAGTATCTACACCCTAAGACCTCCCTTAGCAGCAACGAGAGTTGTCTAGGTCTACAGTCAGACACGTGTTCAGTGTATATGTGTGTCTACATATGCATACAGAAATCTCTATGTGTGTGTAGGTGAATGCACATACATGTGGACACCTGGGGGTTGCTCAGGCACTGTTCAACTTGTTCTGAGACAGGGCCTCTCCCTGGCTTGGAGCTGGGTAAGTAGGCTAGGTTGGTTAGCTAGGGAGTTCCAGGGATCCTCCTGTCTCCATCAACCCAGCACTAGAATTTCAAATACATTTTACCTAGCCTGGATTTGTCATATGGATTTCAGGGGCTCGTACATATAATTTAAACACTTCACCAAATGAACCACCTCTATAGCCCTTAAGATCATTTTAATCAAAGTATGACCTGAAAGTTGTCTGGATTTCCTTTGTGTCTGTTGTTAAGTCCCCCTTTTCATTTCTGATTTTGTTAATTTGCATGATATCTCTCTCTCTCTGCTTTTTCATTAGTTTGGATAGAGGTTTGTCTATCTTGTTGATTTTCTCGAAAACAACTCTGTTGCATTGATTTTTTTGTATTGTTTTCCTGGTTTCTATTTTATTGATTTCAGCCCTCAAATTGACTATTTCCTGGTTTCTACTCCTCTGGGGTGAGCTTGCTTCTTTTTGTTCTAAGGCTTTCAGTTGCGCTGTTAATTCTCTAATGTGACTATCCTCTGTTTTCTTCATATGGGCACTTAGTGCAATGAGCTTCCCTCGTAACACTGCTTTCAAGGTGTCCCATAAGTTCGAATATGTTGTGTCCTCATTCTTGTTGAATTTTAGGAAGTCCTTAATTTCTTTCTTTATTTCTTCTTTGACCCAGGTGAAGTGCAATTGCACATTGTTCAGTTTCCATGAGTTTGTAGGGTTTCTGTGATTTGTGTCATTGTTGAATTCTAACTTTAAAGCATGGTGGTCTGATAAGATATAGGGGACTATTCCAATTCTTTTGTAGCTGTTGAGGTTTGTTATGCCACCTAGTATGTGGTCGATTTTAGAGATGGTTCCATGTGAAGCAGAGAAGAGAGTATATTCTTTTGTGTTTGGATGGAATGTTCTATAGATGTCTGTTAAACCCAGTTGAGACATCACTTCTATTAGTTCTTATGTTTCTTTGTTGAATTTCTGATTCGTGGTCCTGTCTAGTAGTGAGAAGTGTGTGTTGAAGTCTCCCACTGTAAATGTGTGAGGTTTTATGTGAGGTTTGAGTTTTAATAGCGTTTCTTTAACGAATGTGGGTGCCTTTGTATTTGGGGCATAAATGTTCAGAATTGAGATTTTGTATTGATGAATTTCTCCTGTGATGAATACGAAGTGACCATCTCCATCTCTTTTGATTAATTTTGGTTTGAAGACTAAATTGTTAGCTATTAGGATAAACACACCTGCTTGCTTCTTGGGTCCATTTGATTGGAAGATCTTTTCCCAGCCCTTTACCCTGAGGTAATGTCTATCTTTGAAGCTTAGATGTGTTTCTTATATGTACCAGGAGGATGGATTCTGTCTTCATATCTGTACTCCACAAAATTTGAAAATTCAAAGGAAATGGACAAATTTAATATCACTTACCAAAATTAAATAACAACAGACAAACAACTTAAATAGACATATAACCCCCAGTGAAGTAGAAGCAGTCATCGGGAGTCTTCCAACCAAAAAAGGCCCAAGGCCAGATGGCTTCAGTGCACAATTCTACCAGAAATTCAAGGAAGAGCTAATACCAATACTCCTCAAATTGTTGCACAAAATAGAAACAGAAAACTCATTACCGAACTCTTTCTACAAGGCCACAATCACCTTGGTATCCAAGCCTCACAAAGATACAACTAAGAAAGAAATCTACAGACCAATATCCCTGATAAACATTGATGCAAAAATACTCAATAAAATACTGGCAAACCGAACCCAAGAATACATCAGGGAAATAAATCATCAACCATGACCAAGTAGGCTTCATTCCTGGGTTGCAGGGATGGTTTAACAAATGAAAAACTATCAACGTGATCCACCATATAAACAAATTGAAAAAGAAAACCCATATGATCATCTCCCTAGATGCTGAAAAAGCCTTTGACAAAATTCAATACCCTTTTATGATAAAGGGCTTGGAGAGATCAGAGATAACAGGAACATACCTAAACACAATAAGAGCAATATACAGTAAACCAACAGCCAACATCAAACTGAATGGAACAAAGTTCAAGGCAATTCTTCTAAAATAAGGAACAAGACAAGGCTGTCCTCTCTCTCCATATCTCTTCAATATTGTACTTGAAGTTCTAGCTAAAGCTATAAGACAACAAAAGGAGATCAAAGGGATGGAAATTGGAAAGGAAGAAGTCAAACTGTCTCTATTAGCAGATGATACAATAGTTTACATAAGTGACCAAATAAACTCTACCAGGGAACTCCTATAGCTGATAAACACCTTCAGCAAACTAGCAGGATACAAAATAAACTAAAAAAAATCAGTAGCTCTACTTTATTGAGATGACAAAGAGGCTGAGAAAGAAATCAGAGAAACATCAGCCTTTACAATAGCCACAAACAACATAAAGTATCTTGGTGTAATACTTAACAAACAAGTGAAAGACCTATATAATAAGAACTTTATGGCTTTACAAAATGAAATTAAAAAGATACCAGAAAATGGAAAGATCTCCCATTCTCTTGGATAGGTAGGATAAATATAGTAAAAATGGCAATCTGGCCAAAAGCAATCTACAGATTCAATGTAATCCCCATTAAAATCCCAGCACAATTCTTCACTGACCTTGAATGGATAATAATCAAAATTATATGGAAAAACAATAGACCCACGATAGCCAAAACAACCCTGTACAATAAAAGAACTTCAGGAGGCATTACCATCCCTGACTTTAAGCTCTACTGTGAAGCTATAGTTCTGAAAACAGCCTGGAATTGGCACAAAAATAGACAGGTAGACCAATGGAATGGAATCGAAAATCCCAATATTAACCCACACACCTATGAACACCTGATTTTCGACAAAACAGCTAAAACAATACAATGTCAAGAGGAAAGCATTTCAGCAAATGGTGCTGGCACAACTTCTGTAAGGCAAAGGATACAGTGGACAAGACCAAACAGCAGCCCACAGACTGGGAAAAGAATTTTACCAGTCCTATATCTGACAAAGGGCTGATCTCCAAAATATACAAAGAACACAAGAAACTAGTCAACAAAACACCAAATAGCCCTATTAAAAAAATGGGGCACAGAATTGAAGAATCTCAATAGAAAAAATCAAAAAGGATGAAACACACTTAAGAATGTGCTCAACATCCTTAGCAATTAGGGCAATTCAAATCAAAATAACTCTGAGATAGCATCTTACTCCAGCCGGAATGGCTAAAATTAGAAACACCAATGACAACTTATGTTGGAGAGGATGTGGAGAAAGAGGAACACTCCTCCACTGCTGGTGGGAGTGCAAACTTGTATAGCCATTTTGTAGATCATTATTTTCCGGTTCCTCAGGGAAATAGGAATTAGTTTACCACTGGACGCGGCAATCCCCCTTTTAGGGTTACACCCAAATAATCCACATCCATGCAACAAAGCCATGTGCTAAACTATGTTCATAGCAGCATTATTTGCAATAGCAAGAACCTGGAAGCAACCTAGATGCCCCTCAACTGAAGAATGGATAAAGAAGATGTGGCACAGCTACACAATGGAATACTATTCTGCAGAAAAAAATAACAGGATCTTGAAATTCACAGGCAAGTTGATGGAACTTGAAGAAATCATCCTGAATGAGGTAACCCAGTAACAAAAAGAGGAACAGGGTATGTACTCACTCATATATGGATTTTAGAACTAGAGCAAATGATCACCAACCTATAATTCACACCACCAGAGGAACTAGGATACAAGGTATATTCTAAGAGATTATGTAAACTCCCTCACAAAAAGGCAAAGGGACAAATGCCCCAGAGCACATGGGCAGTAGGGGGGGCAGTGAATGGAGACAGATATAGGAGAAAGTGAAGGGGAGGAGAGGAAAGCACATGCACCTAGGAAGATTGAGTCAGGTTAGGAATAGAAGGCAGGTAAGGGAGAGAGAGAGAAAGAAAGAAAGAGAAGAAGGGGGGAGAACATAAAATAGGGAGCCATTATTGGTATGAAGAGAAAACTGAACCTAAAGAAAGGTCTAGAGACCTACAAGACTGACTCCAACTAACAATTCGACCAACTGTGGAAATGCTACCATAAATGCCCTTCCCTGATAGTGAGATCATTAACTAAATTATCCACCATCATGGAGCCCTCATCTAGTAGCTGTTGGAAACAGAAGCAAACACCCATAACTAAACACTGAGGCGAACTAGAATCCAGATGCAGAGAGAAAGGACAAGACCAGGTTGCAGAAACACGCAAAGACAGCTGACCTGAACAAGGAGGAACTAATGGGCCACCCATACTGATAGCTGGGAATCCAGCATGCAACTGACTCAGACCCCTGAATATGGGTCTCAGCTAGAAGGACCGAGAAGTCTAAGGCACTTTAGACAGTGGAACCAGGATGTATTCCTGGTGCACAAAAGGACCTTGGGGACACATTCCCCATGGAGGGATACCCCCTTAACCTAGAGATAGGAGAGAATTCCTAGTCCCTGCTTCAAATGACTTGACAGATTTACATGACCCCACCTGGATAGCATAGCCCTACATGGGGGTAGGGGGATGGGAGGGTAGGATGTTCAGGGTGCATGGGAGGGGTAGAGAGGGTAAGAGGGAGGGAGAGGAAACTGGGATCGACATAAAAATAAAAAAGAATTAATAATAAAAAAATCAAATAGCCAAAACAGAGGTTTCTAAATATTACCATCACAAAGTGAATGTGAAGTAATGTGTATGTTATTTGATTGATTTAGTCATTTTACAACATAGTACACATGGAAACAAAAGCCTGTGCAACCAATACCATAAATATATACACATTTTGTCAAATTAAAAAACAATTTAAAAATAAAAATTTTAATTATAGAAAATAGTATCTTATATCAAATAGTTAAATATTTTGAGGTATGCTGAAATTTATATTCCATACTACACACTGAAAAAAATATAGTTTCTTCCAAATCTCCAAATAATTTTTCTTTAAAGTGTTATTTTGTGAAAGCAAAAATAATTAATTGATAATAAAACTCAAATATCATGAACATATTATGAGATTAAAAAGTATCTCTTCCTTATTTTGTTTCCTTATCCTCACTATCAAAATTGTCTCATAAAGTCTTTGGAAAATTTTCACTATTCTGACATGGTTTTTCATTCTATAACTAAATGATGTTTTCTTGTGGAAATGTGTAGATTCTCTTCATTTTCTTGCTTAGTTGTACAATTGCTCCACAGAAGCATTTTTTAAAAAATTTTGTAGAGTCCCCTGCCCATGCCAAAAAATTCTGACCTTTAAATGTGGTACACACAGAACCTATGCAGATGGAATGATGTGAGGGAAGGCCTTGTGTACTTCTCCATCATAACATGGCTCCCATGCTGATTGAACATTCTTTATCTTGTGCCTCATTCTTCCACTGAGTAGCAAGGCTTATGATGGTTGCATCTCTATTGAGCATGTGCAGAGCTTTTGTCTTTACTGACATTCCCTATTTGGCACAGTACAACTGTTCACATAGCTGATGGGAGATGTCATTCTGTAAATATGTTTCTCGTATTGTGCAAAATATTCACATGTCAATATAGCCTATTATAAAATGTTAATACTTTCACAATTATTTACATTCATGTAAGTTCATGTGTTGTTGTTGGTATTCTCTTTGGGATTCAGTTTTTATTTAATTAGAGATTTACCAAAGAAGATGAGTCAACTTATAACTTCACCAATGTTAGTTCTTTACTTCTTAGTTATTGCCTTGGGTTCTGAACACCAGTGTACAGTTCTTGTGTATGCATGCCTGCAAGCTGATAGCCAATAATCTGACAGAATATTGAATTGCACTCTAATGTCACTCACTATAATAATATCCTTTTTACTGTTGTCACTGTTGTTTGATAAGAGATGCACTTGGATTTATGTCTTTGGCTTATGTCTTCCTGTCATGAGATTATTGGTAAACTTTTCTTCTACTCTATTGGTTAGTTTTATATTATAATCATTGCTTTTCAAGCCTTATATCTGTCAAATAAGATAGAATTTCGAGTGCTGAATAAAATGAGGATCTGGTCTGAATTTATTTTTTTCTTTCATTCTCTTTGGTATAATGGCTATCTGGTTTCTGTAGCATCACCAAGGGAACCATCCATTGTTACTCAACTGCTACATGTTTATCACCTACCAAGACCTTTGTATTGACTCCAATTCTGGAGGAATTTTCTGCTTCACTGATCTAACTATTCTTGAATCAATTCCAACTACCATTAAGCTTGTGTTTTTATCTTCTCTCATACAAAAGCCTTGTGTTCCTTGCTTGTTGTTCAAAATTTTCTTGGAAATATTATTTGCTGTTATTAATTAGAAACCTTAAAATCAGTTTGGCAAGTCTAACCTATTTTGTTCAACTGTTTGTGAGGATAAAGTCAACTCCCCAGATTAATATTACAGCTAATCTGTAAATTAGAATATTTAAACTGTAAATTAGAATAGTTAATGTTCGTATTCAAAACTAAGGTACATATTTCAATTTATCTTATTCTTTTATGGACTTCTATAGTTTTTCTTTGTTGTCTTCTACAATGAAAAGTTTGAAATGTGTATGAAAATAAAGTGAATTGATTTTGTGTTATTTATCACCTAGCTTCCAAAAAAAAAAAAATTGGTTGTGGGCTTGAGGAAATGGCCTGCTGGTAGAGAGCTTGTTATGCAGTCCTGAGGGCCTGAGTTTGAATTCCAGGATTCATGAAAAAAGCTGACATGGTGACACACGCCTGTAATCTGCTTTTCTATTCTTTACATTAAATGCCCTTTATTTGTTCTTATGCCTTTAGTAGACTTCAACAGAAAACCCTGGTGTTTCTTTGTAGGGAAATTTAATAGTCATATTAATTTTCATTACTAGATATGGGTGTAGCTAGGCTATTTCTATGTATCTGAGTAAATTTTGAGAATTTATCTTTCACTGAATTATTTTATATAAGTGTAGTTCATTATACCCATTCAATATGGCATTATTTGCAGTGACATGCCTCTTTATTACTAAGTAATTTGTAGCCTTCCCCTGTTTCTTGCCTGAGTTTATAATTTTATCATTTAAAATAATCTTTTCATGAATAGTTTACTTTTCTCTTGCTTAATATTATTTAAAAATATTTTATGCCAATTTTCCAAAATTCTAGTTTGTTTTCCATTTTTTCTGATTTATTATTTTTACTTTATACCCATAAAATATATTCTTAGTTATGCAACAATCCGATCCTGCTGGGTATAAGTATCCCAGCAGAATTAATGTATGTCTTTAGTTAAAATAAAACAATATTTGCTTATGGAAAGTATTATTTACTTAAGAAAGATGTAGAAATATGCTTGATCTTTACAACTATATGCTATGCTTGTCCTTCATCATGTTGTTTTGTGAAAGCGAGAACAATAAATTGATAATAAAAAGTTACAAACATATTATATGAGATTAAAATGTATCTTTTCCTTATTTTGATTTTTTATTCTCACTATATAATTGTCTTGGAAAGTCTTGTACATTCTCATTATTCTGACTCTGTCTTGTATTCTATGACTAAATCATGTTTTCTTGAGTGGTGTGTAGATCCTCTATTTTTTTTCTTAGTTGTACAATTGCTTCACAAGGTATCTTTTGAAAATTTGGTAGAGTCCTCCACTTGCTGCCAAAATATGTCAACCTTTAAATGTGGTACATGATGAGCAACACACAGAGCTCATCATGTGGAGTGATTTGAAGGAAGGCTTTCTGTAGGCATTATTCTTCATTCCATTTATTTAAAAAAACTTACACAGAAAATTATTCACTTTATTATGCTTTTTGTAAATTTTCATAAGGATAATTTGATAGAGAGATAGATTTGAATGTACTCATATAAGCATGGACACTTCAAAAATAATGGAGAGTTCTTTGATTTATGGAAACTGTCACTAAAGGCAATATAATAATATATTTATTTGAATTTTATGGCAATTACTTTATTTGAGAAATATTTATCTATTTTAGGTATATGTGTATGTACTTAAGTGCATGTTTCTGGCCCACATCCATAAGGACACCAATGAGGTCAGAACACATATCTTGAAACTGGTATTACATATGGTAGTGACCCAACTTGTGAATGTTTGGAGCTGAACCTGAGTCTCCTGCAACAGCCATAGAGCACTTCATGGCTGAGCTGTCTCTCTAGCCCAAATTATTTTATTTTTGAAAAAAACACTGAAAGCAGAAATTAGACATTTTTTCTTAGTCATTTCTTAAGGAAAAACTCAATAATATGAAAGTGGAAATTATATACTGGATATATACTTAGGTCTAAAATAGAGTTGTTTTTGATTAGTACTCATCTTTGATTTGGGGTCATTCTGTTTAGACAGTGGACAGAAGTTGTTATCCATATTCAGTCAAATAAATGTACATACAAGAAGCTTGTATTGCTTCACAAAAATGTTTTCTATATTCCATACATCCCATACATACTTCATCTTTAGGATATTTTTTATAATCAGGTCTGAGTAGCTATGAAGAAGGTCCTGAAATGCTATATACTTTTTTTATTCTAATTTCAAACTTAGTGTTTTTAGTACCTTGCTTGTGTTGACCTAAAGCAAAGCCTCATGTTAGGCAACTCACATGACAGGAATTAATTCATCATGCTTTAAAAAGCTGGACAACCATTCTTAAAGTTTCAAAGCTTATTTCCTCTTGAAGCCTTTCTTCTGACCTAGTCTGATTCTTGTGTCCTCACACAGCCTTTACTCTGAATGAATGTTGTTGTCCTCCCTCTTGTAAGGACATCAACCATCCAAAATTCGGGCTACACCCTTATGATCTCATTTAACCTAGTTACCCCCTGATTGCCACATCTCCAAATGTAGTCACACTAGGAATGATGAGTAAACTGTGGAAACTTTAGAGTCTATTTACTTACTATTGATTTTGACCAGCAGTGAAGGCTGGCTACCAATCAATTCTTTCTCTACTCTTGACACTCAACTTCTGCTAAGGCTATCTGGTCTACCCAATACCTTCCCTGATGGGAGATGTTATTCTGTAAATATGTTTCTCATACTGGTTAATGAATAAAGCACTGTTTGGCCAATGGGAAAGCAAGATAGTCGGGGCTAGGAGACAAGGAGGAAAGAGGAAGTAGTTGGGAGGAATCAGCATGTAGAGCATGGAGAAAGCAAGATGCCATCCCATCTTGGCTTGGATAAGATGACCACGTGGAAATACTTAGATAAGTAGAAATGGATTAATAATTAAGACAGAGCTAGCCCATAAACAATAATAGTAACTGGCCAACAGGGTTGCATCAAATACAGAGTCTCTGAGTGTTATATTGGGGGCTGGCCTGGTAGCAGGGCAGCAGGACCATACCAGCAGGGAAAACCTACTCGTAACATAATGGTGTCAGAAGTGGATTGGGAACTTTCACTTAAAACTTAACAAAAGCTTAAAAAAATAGTTTTTAGAAACAAAAGAACAGGGACAAGCAAGGCTTCTTGGTAGCATCATTTTTCTCGGTTAGCGTTTGTTTTGCTAGAAACAAAGATTTGCACGGCTCCTTTAAGGGAAGTTTCCTGACTCAGCATGAGCGGCAAAAAACCACACTGATTTTAAAGAGCTCTGATAACAATTCATTGATGTGTACAGCAATGGCCATGATCATATCTCCAAGCCGGCAGCATGCTGCTGGATGCAGCACGGGCCAAGGCAGTGGGCACAGCTCTCACTGCTGGCGGTAAAATAGCTGCCACAATCTTGGATAGCCCAGAAAAAAAAATATTGTGGCTTTAATTTTAGCAATGTTGTTGTTTAGCAGATAAAAGACTGATGGCCAGAAAAAGATTTAAATTAAAGACAGATTCACATTAAGCAAAACTGCTAAAGGTTTACACTATTTTTTAAAATATACGTAGGCTTAGGAGAGAAAGAGAAAAGAAAATGATTTTAAAAAGACAGAGTGTGCCTGGGTATGGTGGCATATGCCTTTAATCCCAGCACTTGGGAGACAGAGGCAAACAAATCTCTGTGATTTCAAAATGAACCTGGTATGCAGTGAATTCCAGGACAGATAAAAGTTACACAAAGAAACCCTGTCTCAAAATATGTAAAAATAGAAATAGAAGAAATATAGTAATAAAAAAGCCACATAAAGATGGAAAGCACAGAGAAACATTGGATATTGTACGCTGTTCTGTTATCTTTAAATTGTTTGACTGCTAAGGAAATAACAAATGATAAAAGAAATGCTGCTGGATTAATTCAGTTTATATATTTTAAAAATGTTTTGAGTCCAAAATTTAAGTTCAAGGACAAGTTACTGGGGGAAAAGAATTTCTATTTTTGTTTCCACAGAAAATGAAAAGGTATGGATTCCTTCCAGATTAATGTGGTTTGATCAAGCCAG
Source organism: Cricetiscus sungorus (assembly GCA_030556225.1). Taxonomy (NCBI): domain Eukaryota; kingdom Metazoa; phylum Chordata; class Mammalia; order Rodentia; family Cricetidae; genus Cricetiscus; species Cricetiscus sungorus. Next base: position 6,063,281 of record JANBXA010000734.1, read on the forward strand.
ACCCCCTGAAACAGCGCCCCAGGTGATCCAACATTCAAAGTAGTTGAGACAAAGCCTTGCAGACTACAGCCAAGATTTCTGCATCTTCTTAGGATCCCCATGACAGCACCCCTTATCAGCAGGAAGTAGTTTGGAAAGAACAATGCCCAAATTCCCAAATATTGTTTATAAATGTTTGTTTTCATTTAAATGGGTTTGGTTATAAATGGCTAATGACCACAAGCAATCTTTTTAAAGGTAAAAAGGGATTTATGGTATAGATATGAATGCTTTGTTTTGGAATGGATTTTCATTTATTGATACAATTTAAGGTCAATCTTGTGATATGTATATTTCTCTTCTTGTTTTGGTATTGTGTTTATATAGCTCATTGAAAAATGTAGTGTATAATTTAGTACAGATTATAGAGAATTACCTATGATAGTCAAAACTTGGAGTTAAATTAGTTAGGATTTCTAGATATCTAGAGATGTATTTGAGATGAATAGGCATTCTTCAAACCTTTCAAAGACCTACAGAATATGGCATTTAAAATGGTTTAGGGTTTTTTCTTGACAGTGAGACATAACTACTCCTGGTAATACTGCATGCATCAGAAAGGAAGATGGACATCGAAGAAACACATTATGGAATTTGCTTCTAATATGGCAAGACTAGCCATTTGGGCAAGGTACTGTTCTTCTGGACTGTTTGACTTTATGCTGTATAAACTGGACATGCAGAACCCACAGAAAAGTGACTGCTGATGCAAGATGGACAATGCTACAGGATTCCTGCTTCATGGAAGAGTCTGTCAGACAGTCTACAAGACACAGAGAAAAATGACTGACAAACTGTCAATACAGATGGACAGTTTCCTGCTTTGCTGAGAGGTCTTCCAGACACACTATGGCCTATGGGCTGAAGATGGAACATTACAGAATAACTTCGGGTGACTGACCAGGCAATGAGTTGTCTCTGTCATTTTTAGAGTTTATATATTATCCTTCTGTAGTCTTTGAAGAAGTTGAAGACAGATAGTTTTGGTTATAGTTTTCCTTACTTAGGATTAAAGATAAATTACATATAGGACTTTAGACTCACAAAGATAGGATAGATGATATTTTGTTTAAGTCTTAAAAAATGTTAATGGACAAAGTATTATTAACTGTGATTCTTATTTGATAATTGTATATTTTGCTATGTTAAGATTAAACCCTTCTTTTTATTTTAGACAGAAAAGAGAAGATGATGGGAGATGTTATTCTGTAAATATGTTTCTCATACTGGTTATTGAATAAAGCACTGTTTGGCCAATGGGAAAGCAAGATAGGTGGGGCTAGGAGACAAGGAGGAAAGAGGAAGTAGTTGGGAGGAGTCAGCATGTAGAGCATGGAGAAAGCAAGATGCTGGCCCACCATGCTTGGATAAGATGACCACGAGGAAATACTTAGATAAGTAGAAATGGGTTAATAATTAAGACAGAGCTAGCCCATAAACAATAATAGTAACTGGTCAACAGGATTGTATCAAATACAGAGTCTCTGAGTTTATTGGGGGCTGGCCTGGTAGCGGGGCGGCGGGACCAGACTGGAGGGGAAAACATGCTCATAACACTTCCCTCTCTTTTACTCATTTGCAGTTGTATTCTCTTAGTGTGCCACCTGCTACAGATATCCTTTTCCTAGAACAATAAGTGATTGAGCTGTTCTGGCTGGTTTAAAATAAAACCTCAAAAAATAAAAATAAAATGAGACTGCATGTTGTAAAAGATGGATTGGTTACAGGTGGCCTCAAAAGCCTTTCTTAATTTGGTACAATTTACATTGGATTTGGAACCTCCCTTCTATATTTTGGAGTTTTTCTTTATCTTTCAATTTTTTTTGAAGTAGGAGGTTTCACATCCCTTTACTATTTTCTTGAGTGTTGAATAGAGGAGTGGGTTGAAGGACCTTTATTTTATCATAATCTTTATTACTAGATAAATTAGTGTTAATGTTATTATTGATATTATTAAAATTCTAAAGGAATTATGAACATTAACTTTTGTTATACACATATATATTTTCAACCTTTCTTCAAAATGTTTTCATTGTTAATTACAATAATAATCACAATATTATAAAATAATCAGTTTTTTTGAGATATAACATAATTATGTTATTCTCCATTTCTTTTCTCTTTCTAAACCCTGCATTTAGCCCTCCCATTTTGTTTTATTTCAAATTCATGATCTTTAAGTTCTCTCCTCTCTCCCTCCATATCTATCAATCTGTCTGTCTGTCTGTCTGTCTGTCTGTCTGTGTGTGTGTGTGTGTTCCTAAATACATTAGCAAAACCTGTTGAGCCTGTATAATGTTACTTGCATATATGTGTTTTCAAGACTTGCAGACTTTCTCAAAAAGTAGTATATCATGATTGATAGAGGAAACATAGTCATCCATCCAGGACTAGTGAAGTCAGGATTTTAGAGGAGAGCCTACAATGGCCATTTTACTAGGCCAGAATAACCCCTAACTGTATTCAAAGTGTTTGTCCTTATACCCACAGCTAAGTGTTTTCCTCACTGCTCATCAAGGTGATTTCTCTTTGCAATAAATGGAAACCATTACATTTTTTTTTGCCAGCAATTGCTGAGCTCTGATACTGTGTAAACTATAACACTGCCTACCTAACAGGGTAATCTAACTTACCCTTTATAATCATGGTAGATGTGCAGAGTGAAGAGTTTACTCTAGTGTAAAAAACCTTAAAGATGAAGAAACACACAAGATATGTGAAGAATTTCTATTTACCCTGACAATGAGAAGCTCTTGAAATGCTTTAAGTCATCACAAGTAGAACAGAGGGTCGAGACTGTGGTGGTGCTGCAGTGAAAACCTACAGAATTTAAGTCTTTTCAAAACTCACAGCATAGAAAATGGAACACAGTGAGCTCTCAACACAGATCTGTTCACTGCTAACATGAATCCATCAGTTGCTGCTAACATTTTCACCAGGAAACTGTGCAGTCTGGAGATTCCTAATAATTATTCCAATGCCATAGCTGTGAGAATCATCACTGACACAGTTGTTTCTAGACTGAATTCCATCTTGTTCTAACATCTAGAATGAGAAGGTGTGCAGAGAGTAGTTCATGAGCACAGCACCCAACCATAGACAGGGGAGGAATTCTGCTACTAGAACACCAACAATACTGTAAACAAGAATAAAATCTTGCAATCCATTCACTCTCATGAGAATCACACAAATATGTGTGATTCACATAGTAGAGGTCAGCATTGCTGCTGACTAGGTCCCAAGAAACAGCAACATCTTCGTTCTGGAGTTAATCTGCTAGGATTGGCAAATGTCAGTTTTTCAAAACTTGATAATTTACAGGAGTCATGTTCACAAGTGGAAATATACTCTGTGGGTCCTCAATAAATAGTGTACTGTTGTCTGACTGACAGATAAACACCCCCATAAACAGACAAACACTCTTAGTCAATGGGTGCCATATATTTCAAAAGACAGTATCATGTCTACATGTGTAAACTAGAGTATAAATATATGAAAAAATAACAAAAAATGAAATATCAAGGACAATTTTTAAGCTGTGAATTCCTTGAATGGCAATTGTGGGTACAAACCAGAATTACTGAGGTGTTTTTGAAATGAGAGTTCTGTTACGTAACTTTATTTTACAAAATGATTCTTCTTCCAAGACTCAATCTTTAACTGAGCAATTAAATGATAAATAATGAACACAGCTGTCTTGTGAATAATATATTTCTTGAATGTGAAATAAGTAAAAGCACATCTCAAATAAAATTAAGTATGTAAAAAAGATAGGGCCAAGCCATGAGAGGGAAGCCATGCCCAGCACTGCCTGGATGGCCAGGATACTGAAACTGGATGGCTCAGAGACCCTAGGGTAGAACCAAACACGACTGACAAAAATAAAAAAAAGCCAATAAAATGTTTCCTATAATATTCTGCTATATTCATAGATCAGTGTCTAGCCCAGTGTCATCAGACAAGCTTGTTCTAGCAGCCAGTGGGAGCAGATGCAGAGACCCACAGCCAAATATTAGATGAAGCTCAGGAATCCAGAAGAAAGGAGAAAGGAATGTTGTGTCAGGAGGGGTGGAGGACACCAGAAGAGCATTGCACACAGAATCAACTGGGCCTGGCTCATAGGGGCTCAGAGAGACTGACACAGCAGTGCTGAGCCTACACTACATCTTCTGCTTGCAAACTGTGGTTGTTTAGCTCGGGCTTTTTGTGGAACTCCTAAGAGTGGGAATGGGGGTGACTTGACTCTTTTGCCTGCTTGTAAGACCATTTTCCTTTGACTGGATTGCCTCATCCAGCCTTGCTATGATGGTTTATGCCTAGTCTTGTTGCATCTTGTTCTGCCATGCTTAGTCAGTGTCATTGGGAGGCCTGCCCTTTTCTGAAGAGAAATGGAGGAGCAGAGGATCTGGGAGTAGGGGCCTGGGGTGAAGGAGGTAGGAGGAAGAGAAAAGAAAGAGAGGAAACCAGCTGGGATGCAGGGAGAAGATAATTTCATTAATTTGTAATGATTTATATTTATTTAAATGTTTTTATTCATGTTTACATGCATGTGTATATGCTTCTGTGCACAGGTGCCCTCATAGCTAGAAGAGGATATTGGATCTGCTGGAGCTGGAGTTACAAGCAATTGTAAGTCGTCATCTGAAGTGGATGCTGAGAACCCAACTACGTCTCCTCTCAGCAAATGCTCATAACAGATTCACTATTTTCCATCCCCACAAGGAGGAATTTTGATTCAAGTAATCTTGAATTTAGAAAAGATCCAGATGTAAGAGATTACGCAGACTCAGAAAGACAAATATGATCTATATTTACTTACAAGTGGATATTGGCTATTAAATAAATGATATACAATGTATAATCCTCAGACTCAGAGAGGCTAAGTAAAAAGGAGGGCAATAGGAGGGGTAGCATTGCTCTCCCTGGGAAGGGGACATAGCATAAATTCTGAGGGTGGACTTGAGGCAGGTAGGACAGGAGTGGGAGGGATCAGGTCTGTGTTGGGGGTAGGGATGGAGGGACTGTGCAGGGAGAGACATCTGGAATTGGGGAGGCCATTAAGAGGAATGAGGAAATCCACAGCAGGTGTAACTACCTGAAATGTTATGGCTTTTAGCTTGATGTTTTTCTGGGACTCCTACCAGTGGCGGCAAATGTGTTTAAGACTCTTTCCATCTTACTGGGTTGCCTTTTCCAGGCTCCATAAGATGGCTTTCTCCTTGTCTTGTTGTGTCTTGTTTTGTGCTATTTGGCTGCTGTCTCTGGGAGACCTGCTCTTTCCTGAAGAAGAAATGGAGGGGGAGTGGATCTGAGGCAAAGGGAAGGTGGGGGGGATGGCTAGGAAGAGAGGAGGGAAGGGAAACTGTTCGGATGTATAAGGGAAGAATCTACTTTCAATAATAAATAAAAGAATGCTGGAAAAATAAAATATACATATTAATAAAGAATAAATACTTGGAAAATTTTACAAACAAATATGTATATACACAAATGAAAAAAGAAAGTCCAGAATTGCCCCAGTAGTCAGAGCAAGGAAGGAGAGTTCTACTCCCTCTGGTGGTACAACTTAATACCTGAAAAGTGTTCACAGTCCTGATGACCTAAAGGAGAAAGTTGAGATCACGAAACTTCCATTAATTTATCTTATGGAGGGATTAAGTGAAGACCCAAGCTCCGAATGAAGACAAGAGTCAAACCCTGTGAGTGAATCACTGTGACAACCTCTTACCTGTTCCACCCAATACCAATTCCACATCACACTTTCCAGGTGAAAAACACCAGCCAGGGGCTAAAAGATGTTTCGGGTAAAGTACTTGCTCTGTCAACATATGAGTCTGAGTTGGATCCCTAGTACAACCCAGTATGTGTGTGTGTTGGGGGTGCGGTACTGCATATTATGGGATCTGTAGTTTTAGAGATGGAGGAAAGACAGACAGAGAGAGAGAGAGAGAGAGAGAGAGAGAGAGAGAGAGAGAGAGAGAGGAGAGAAGAGGGTCTCTGGAGTTTAATGGTTATCCAGTCTAGCCAATTAGTGAGCACCAAGTTACAATCAGAGACCATGTTTCTACTAAGGTAGAAAATAAGAGAGAATGATAGTCAACATTGATCTCTGGCCTCTGAATTCATATATATATATATGCATATGAATATATCTATATATATATCTATATCTCTGTCATTGTGTGCACAAAGATACATGCACAGGAACATGTATATACTTATACTGCTCCTCCACCAAATGCAGAGAGAAAATATCAACTAGGTAATTATTTTAAATCATTAAATGTAAAATTATGCTGTTCTCTGCTGTAAGTCATTCAAGGTTACTAGAATCCATTACAATGACCATCTGAATGTAAAGAATTGCTACAGATTCCGTTAATCCTGTTTGTAGACGAAGGCTGAAGAAACCTACAGATTAGTTAGGGCCTGTTTCAAAACCAGGAAGGAGTTTCTTCTATGGTTAATTTGTATGTTCAGAGAATTATAAACACAAAATCATCTTGTCTCTTTAAGATGAAAATTATCAGAGAAGACCCAGAGAGCCAGTGAGATGTGCGTTTTCCAGACTTCAAACGGAGACAGAGGGAAAGCTCCACAACACAGGTTCCTGATATTGCAGATGATAGTAAAGTCAGAAGAACAGTAAATAATAAAGAATGCCACAGTCATAACAGAAGGTGGAACACTTAAGGACTGAGGATAAAAGATGGCAAAAGCCAGAAATCAATGCAGACAAATGTAGACTATAGAATTCTGAAAAGGAAGAAAAAGATGTAATGTCATGAATGCCAAATAAAGACAGCTGCAGCCTGGTTCTGGAAGGATAATCATAACCCACAGAAAACAAGTTTCCAAAGGGTGCAAAGCCTTGTATATCTCCTTAATGATGAAAGGAGGAAGAATGATTGGCTCCTGAAATACAATAGCAATCATCATGCAAAGGAGAGGTTTTCAGATGCTGTCAAAGAAAATAACCATATCTCTGGAAATGCAATGCTATTGTTACTGAGCAGATTCATGTCTGGAAAAGCACAGGTACCCAATAAGAGACTAGGATCAATTGTAATGATAATAAAGACTAAAATTCCACTTTCCTTAACCATTTTTGATGAAACAGGGCTGCAACAGGCAGTAAAACAGATACTACATTAGAGTGTTTCACTATCAATGGTAATTTTGTAGCTAAAATGAAAGGGAATGTGGTGTATGAAATTATACACATCTCTCTTAAAATACCCTGTGGTCATTTGAGTGAGAATTTTCCCATAGGCTTAGATGTTGGAATATTTGGTCTTCACTAGCTGGTTTGGTCTGGGTAGGATTAGGAGATACAGCCCAATACTGTTCCAAATTTGTTCTTCCTGGTTTTTGCTTTGCAGTTCAAGAAGTGAGGCCCCAGTGTCTATTGTGCCACCATGGAACCATAAACAAAAGCCAGCTCTTTCTCCTATAGGCTGCCTTGGTCATGGTGCTTTATTACAGCAACACAAAAGTATCGATCACCCCAGAATGCATATTTTTCACCTTCCTTTTCAAAGGTGGTTGATGGAACTGATGTATATATTTTTTCCTGTAATTCACCAGTATTTTTACAATAAATGGTCCTCAAAACATTTATTCTAGTTTTTATTCCAAATAGTATTAAATATTTCTGCTTATTTTCAAAACACTCACTTATATTCCAGTAAGTAAAAAGCTTAATTTCACAAGATCAATAAACACCAGTCATATGAAATTATTATCCTGTTCCTTGTGGGTACACAAATTTATGGGGTACATCCTATAATTATCCTGCCTGCAGAAGAGTAGATTGAGGCTTGGAGAGAGCAAGATGACTGGGATGGTTAAGGGCAGAGTATGTTAGTCTAGAGGACCACTCAAATCCCATCTCTTTATTTCTCTAGGACCCAGGAACAGGGCTTCGTTCCCTCACAGAAGCATCATATTCATGAATAGTATAACAAATCAAAGAATTCAGAAACAGCAGTGTATCCTGTGGTTCCCTGATGAGAGAGTAACTGTCCACATCTTGGAAGAGAATCAGTATTCCATCTCTTTATTGTTTTTTAAATGAAAAGAGATGATATACAAGACTTCGTGAACAACTTGTCTACATAAGAACAGGTTCAAAGCCAGGCATGGCAATTCACATCTGTAATTCCAGTACTTGGAAGGCCTAGGCAGGAGGATGACAAGTTTAAGATCATCCTAGGCTGCAGAGCAAAACCTGCTTTCAAAAAGAAAATCAATCAACCAACCAAACAAAAGAACAACACACCTTCCAAAAGAATAGGGATTCGGTATATAGCCTGCTGGCTGCCAGTTTCAAATTTTCAAAACTGAAAAGTAGTAATTGTGGCTTTTATTTTTTATTTCATTGTCTCAACAAGACCTAATAGAAGATCAGCCCTCATCTTTGTCTTGTATTCTGGAGGAGACTGTAGCAAATACCTTAATATTTTATCTATGAGAAAAGCCACATCCAACTTTATACAGTTGTCACCAGCAAAACCATTCAGTATTCATTGCCATTAGGGGGAAAGATGAGAAATGAGAATGCAATTACAAAAGACATGGCATCTTAATAAAGGTCCTGCACAGAAGGACAAATAAGATGTAGGCAAATGTCAATGTCCTAGGAGCTGCTCCTTTAATTAGAGTCTCCTTTCATTCCATCCCAGCATAAGGCATAAAAATCCATTGCCAACCTCCTGCCTAGACACTAGGTACCTTAGAACACAAGATGTATCCCAGAGAAAGAAAACAAGGATTATAATAGTCCAGATATATAAATGAACACAGACTATCATTTTCTTACAACAAATGGAATAAAGATATGTGGGTAACAGTGGGAGAGTGCGGAGGTTCAGCTTTATCACCTCCCTGGCTATGCTTCTGTGTAGCATTTGTGCTCGTCCCAGCTCTGGGGCCATCATGGAGGCAATGAAGGTGTCTCTTAAAGTAAATCATTGGAGTATTTTTATAATCTCATATAAAATTCTCTAATATTTTTTCTAAGTTTTCCAGGTTTGGGGCTTTAATCTTTTATTATTTACAGTGTGCAGCAGTTTGAAGGAGCAAGGTGGGAAGCTCTAAATAAATACCCAGATGGAAAAAAAAATCAGCATCATGCAATGCTCTATTAAAACTAATGAAGTCTTTCTTTATCTTGTTCTTATTGGTCTACCCCACTGCATATGGTTCTATGAACCTTTACCATTGATCAAAAAATTATCATAAACAGTCTTCAGAGCTTCCATGTAAAAAAGCCTGTACATACAGTGTTTTTTTTTTTAAACTATCAGAAAGACCTTAGGCATCTATTACAAAGAAACCCATTTTTCTATTTTTTTTAAAGACATCAGGATGGAGAAAATTGTATGTACAAAGGAAAGAAAGAAAACCTTAACAACATAGATCTGCTTCAGATTCAAATTTGACCATTAAGAGTAGACATTAGCAAGACAGGTGAAAGAAAAATATCTTGCTTCATTGTCAATGAGAATTTGATAAAATCATACACTTCTGGTGATTCACCATTGTATTATTTATTAGCCTACAATTGAAGGGAGGATACACCATTTTAATTTCATTATGGAAAGTCTCAAATTTCTGTGTTAACCTGTACTATTAATTGGACCTGATTTGCATCAAGATTCAGATCTGGACTCAGAACACATTGGTTCACGGAAGGGTCTGAACCTTGTCTAATGACGGATAAGTGTGGATCAGACATATCAAGAATCAGTACAGAAGGAGAAATGCTGAAGACGCTGCTGAATCTGTGTCCTTGTGTATTCATGCTTTTTGGAAGCCCAGCACCCGCAGGAGGAAAAGCAGGCAGTGTGCAAAACAACCCGGGGATGGAGAGGGAAGAAAATGATTACTGAGCCTGAGTGATTAGTGTTGAATCAAATATAAAAATGGCCTTTGCTACATCTTAAACTCCATGTTTGCCACATTTGTTTCTGTATTAGCATCAGTTACTTTTTTCTCAAGAGAAGTACTGTTTGTGCTTCTCGGGGACTGTGATTTTTAAAGACAGTGTGCCTATTCTGGATTCTGCATGCCATTTGGATCTTCAGTTTATTTGTGGCTCAGCCAACACTCTGCAAAGTGGACTGCTTGTCCTCTCATTACTCTCTTCAAGTGAGCGTTCTGCTCCATTATGGTCTCCTAGAACATTTCATTCTCATGAGGATGTGGCACAGAACTATTCTTCTCCCTTTATTTCCCAGGGCTTTAAAACACTTCAAAAATTTCTTAGACCAAAAATATGTTTAAAATCTTACTATTAGAACTGGTTCGTGTTTTAAAAATATACTTTGGACTTTCATGCTTTTAGTTTGGATATGAAAAAAATATTATGTACCGTGACATCATATTTACACAACCCAAACTTTATGTGCATTAGCAATTTAAATATATGGATGGAAACAAATTCAACTGCATAGACGTTTAGTATCTTAGGATGCTTCTAGGGAAACCACAGCTTTCATACCTTTTCTTACACATATTTCATCCCAAATGTACTAATGTTGGGTTTTTAAGAACTACTAGTTCAAACATGTTTTTTTCAATATGTAAAGAATAATATGTCTGAAATCCCCCATTTATATTCATTTTTCTGCAAATGACATAATTTAATTCTTCTAAATTGTCTAGTTAAGCTCCATTCTTTACACACAGTATTTCCCTTTACCCAATAAGCTGTTAAAGCGCACTAGTAACCACAATTCATCTATTATGAAAAGTAACCAAGGAACACAGATGTGCAGGTACTTCTATAGTGTGCTGTCTTATATTTCTTGGAAAATATTCCCAGAGATGGTAGAGGTAGGCCACATGGTAGTTCTAGTTCTAGTTCTTTTATTTGTTTGTTTGATTTTTGAAGAACTTACAGATTTCAATGGGGGCTATACAAGTTTACATACACAACTGCCATGAATTAGAGTTCTACTTTCCCCATACCCTTGCTAACACTTGTGGCCATTTGGTTTTGTTGTTTGTTTTTGGTTGAAAGTTATTCTTAATTGGATAACACAGAATCTCAAGTCAATTTTAATTTGCATTTTCCTGATGGCTATTTGTGGAAGATTATTTTCATATATGAATTGAACATATGTAGATGCATCTTTTGATAACTTAATTTGTTTCAATTGCTCTCTTACTGATTGGATTGCCTGCTATTTTGTAATTTAATGTTATGAGTTCTTTATATAGTCTAGATATTAGTCCCCATGTCAACTCTATAGCAAACAAAGATTTTCTTCTGTTCTCTAGGCTATTACTTCTTTGAATTGTTTCCATTTGTTAACACAATTTTACTTCCTGAGCTATTAGAGTAATTGTCAAGAAGCCTTTAACTGTGTCTATATACTGAAGTACTGTACACAGAATTTAATTTTTACATTGAAGTCTTTGACTCATTTAAAAGAATTTGTCCTTGCTTATAGGGTTCATTATTGTTCTGTACAGAATGTGAGATGGAGACCTAGTTTCACCTTTCTGCATTTTAAGCTTTCTGCATTTATATGAGAGGATAGTTCGTTCGACACATTTGTTGAAAATACATTGGGCACAGCTGAGTGGTTTTATTCCTTGGTTTTTAGTTGTATTACATTTACCTATGTTTCTGCTTTTGTATCAGCATTGTGCTGTTTGTCATTGAAATTCCAATGACATTTATCACATGAACAGAAAATAAACATTTATAAAATTCATAAGGAAGACAAAACACCCCAAGGACTCAAACTAATCCTAGCAAAAGACCAACACTGGAGGCATCAAAAATCCTGATTTCAAATTTTGCTACACAGCAGTTATAACAAACTTCATTATCCATAAGCTGACTCATAACCTGAGTTATGACATTTATTCTTAATCTGTTGGCCTAATTTATGTAATTAACATGGTTGGATCATTATTTTGAAAGCAAGAAACGTCTCAATAATTTTCTTCAAATAACTACAGTGTCCTTGACATCAAGTATATGCTCAAAACTCTTTGCCAGAGGATTGAAGGGAATGAATGCTGTACTAGTGTTTCTTGTCATCAGTGGGTTTTAAGGAAGTCCTTAACTAAGGGAAGGACAGTACTATCTTTGGAGAAGGTATGGTTACATACCTTTGTGCTCAGATTGCTACTTGCTTCCTTAAGCAACTTCTAAGTATAAAAAGCCAGTGTGGATATAGGTCCTAGTATGTGGAAATTGGTGATATATAAGCAAAGGCTTCATTTAATCACACTGCCAAAGCAAAAGCTGGTGTATACTTGGGGAGGGTGAAGAAAAGAAGCCCAGAAAACCTTGATACAGCTTTAGCTTTGGAGACAGATTTTTCATCCAATCATTCTTAAGCATCATTATCATAGTTGTCTTTGAAGAAGGCAATTTATATTTAGCAAGAACAACTATTAATTAGTATTCATGGGCATAGTCTTTCTGTTTGTTCTGATGTTCTAAAATTTCAAGGAAAAAATAAACCTGCCATTTCATTATATTAAATCAGATATGTGAACAAAAAAAAAAATCCTGGCATCAAGGACTGTATTAACAAATTGTGCCAATTAGAAACACACGGTAAGTAACATGAACACCCTTTTTCATCATGGATTTTAAATCATATAATGGCACAGTAACAAATGTAGCTAGCATGATGTGACTGTCACATTTTCCACACATTCATTTTTAGCTACTTTGCCTTTTGAAGAAAACATACAGTGTGCTGTAGGCATATACGTAAATGCTTCCCAAAAATATAGGAGATAATTATATGCTTAAAAAGTAATATGCAAATACAGTTCCTCAGATAATCATAAGCACTTGTTTCTCCATATGGGAAGCTAGCCAAGAAGTGAGGACACACAGCACTTTGGGAAGTCATCCATTTTTAATACAGCATGCAGTGTCCCATCAAATACTGCACGAAGAAGGTGGTGAGATGTTTGTGATTGAGCACACCACCCAATAAAAGAAAACCTTAAAGTGACAATGAACATCACATGAGCAAGGTCTTGTTTATAATGTCTATTCAAAAATATCTGGTGTAAGAATAAATGTTGACAATCTCTAAAATGATGCAAATGTAAAAATATTTATTTATATCTTTCTTCAGAGATAGCCTTGAAATGAGTAGGGATTGTAAAGAGTGTGTTCCTTTGGGTGAACTATACTTTTAGATATATTTAAATAGGCATTTTTATTCTTCCTTCTCTCTCCTCTCTCTGTTTCTCCTGTCTCTCTCCCTGCGTGTGTGTGTGTGTTTTGTGTGTGTGTGTGTGTGTGTGTGTGTGTGTGTGTGTGTGTGTGTGAACAGAAGAAAGAACAGAAGAAGGAACAGAAGGACATTGGGTGTCTTATTCTGTGAGACGGGGTCTCTCACTGGTCCTACATATGACCATACCTGGCTTCCTTTATAGTGGCTTTCTCCACGGTGCTGTAATTGAAACTCAGGCCCACTAGTGAGCCTTCTCCCCTACCATGCCACCTCACATCCCTGATCTATGTTATGTATCTCCTTACTACTCTGTGGCTTTGAGCTTTTAAAGATTGAAATGTAAAAGGTGAAAGATTTATAAGATCTGAAGAGAAACCAGAGTATCGAAATCATCCTGAGTGAGGTAACCTAGTCACAAAAAGAGGAACATGGTATGTACGCACTCATATATGGATTTAAGACATAGAGCAAAGGATGATTACCACCTATAATTCATACCACCAGAGAAATTAGGATACAAGGAGGAACCTAAAAGATTCATACAAGGTCCCTCACAGAAGGGGAAAGGAACAAAACCTCCTGAGCTTATTGGGAGTAGGGGCGCAGTGAGTGGAGAGGGGGTTAGGAGAAAGAGAAGGGGAGGAGAGGAGAACATGTGGGACCAGGAAGATTGAGTTGGGAACAACTAGACAAGAGCAAGAGAGAGAGAGAGAGAGAGAGAGAGAGAGAGAGAGAGAGAGAGAGAGAGAGAGAGAGAGAGAGAGAGAGAGAGAGAGAGAGAGAGAGAGAGAGAGAGAGAGAGAGAGAGAGAGAGAGAGAGAGAGAGAGAGCCATTATAGGTTTGAAGAGAAAACTAAGTCTAGAGAAATGTCCAGAGACTTACGAGGATGACCCCAACTAACAATCACAATCTGAGCAACAGTGGAGAGGCTACCATAAATGCCCTTCCCTGATAATGAGATTGATAACTAACTTACGTGCCATCCCAGAGCCCTCATCTAGTAGCTGATGAAAACAGAAGCAGACACCCCCAGTTAAACACTGAGGAGAACTCTTGGAATCCAGTTGTAGAGAGAAAGGAATGATAAGCAAAGGGGTCAAGACCAGGCTACAGAAATCCACAGAGACAGCTGACCTAAACATGGGGGAGCTCATGGATCCCCAGACTGATAGCTGGGAAACCAGCATTGTACCGATTCAGACCCCCTGAACATGGGTCTCAGTTAGAAAGCCTGGGCAGTGTAAGGACCTCTGACAGTAGAACCAGGATGTATCCCTGGTGCATGAAAGGGTTTTGGGAGCACATTCCCCATGGAGGGATACTCCCTTAGCCTAGAGGCAGGAGGGTGATGAACCCTTCTGGAAGGCATTACCCTCTCTGTGGAGTGGGGGGGGAACAGAATGGGACAGGAGGAGTTTTGGGGGGCACGGGAAGGAGAGGAAACTGGGATCGATATGTAAAATAAGAAAAAATTATAAAGAAAATAAAGATCAAAGTATATTTTTAAACTAGAAAGCATGATGCTGTTGCCATGTCCATTCTCTCTACTCAAGGTTGTTTTGGCTTTTCAATGTCTTTGATGGTGTCACTCAGAGTTTAGGAATATATTTCTGTTTCCGTAAAAAAAAAAATGTTGTTAGAAGTTTACTTTTCTATTCTAGCTATAGATGTTTATCTTGCTGCCGTTGTCTGTCTTTCCAAATAACCAATTCTTGGATTGTTTATACTCTTCCACTCTTTTCCCCCCAATTTTTATCTGATTTACTTTTAATGCTAATATTTATTTATTTTTTGCTTCTTTATGAACTGGTATTTTTTCTAGTTCATTGAAGAATAAATTGATTTATTTTGGCTTAGTTACTGGAAGTTGCTGTCTCCATTTGGTGTCATCCTGAATTCTTGAAGCCTTGCCTTGTTTTCTGTGTGCTTGAATGAGTGAACATCTCTTACAGGCTTTAGAGACTGCCTTCAGGAAAAAAATCTCTTTACAGGCATGGGATTATGATTGCACTGGCTAGGAAACTACAGCCATGCTATCATCTGAGGTCAGGATGGTGAAAGAGGCAAAGGTCATCTAGCAAAGCTCATGATGTCTGTGGTGGCAACATGAGCAAGGGGTATTGGTGGTAAGGACGCTACCTATGAATTCCTGGTCTCCTGTCTGTCCCAGGTCAAAGTTGCAGTAGGGAAAGGCCTTCTTGGTACTATACTCTGAGGTTGGCTGAATATACTGTAGGTCAACACTGGCACCTAAGATGTATGTAGATATGCAATGGCAACTCTGATGGACATTTGAAGGTGGGCAAGTGGTGGCAGCTCTAGGCATGGTGGGGAGCAGTGTACTTTGGCATGAACTCTGGGCAGCTCCATTGATGAGAGTCAGTATTGCAAATGTGGCAAGAGTTTTTCTTTGGTGGCAGAAGCTGTGTGTGTCTATGAAGGTAAAGAGAATTCCTAGGATTCTAGGCAGCTGAACTCTACTGTGGATTTCTTCTACTTCTACTTGCTTTCAGAGAACAGTATAGTGAAAGAGGATCTGTGTTTATGCATGTAACTTTGAGCTTTGTACATCCAGGATTCTTTAATGTCTTCATTGTAATATAGAGTTCTCTTATAATTATTTTCCATGGCAGATTTGTTTAATTATTGTTTTTGAAAACAAAACAAAAAATGGGCTCAGACTTTTTTTCAAGTTTAAAATCCAGTCTTTCTCTCTGTGTGTGTATCTACAGTATCTACATCTATATCTATCTACCTACCTACCTACCTATCTATCTCTATCTATCTATCATCTATCAGTCATCTATCTATAAATCATCTATCTATTAATCATCTATCTATCTATCAATCATTTATCTACCAATCCATTTGCTTGTAGAGTGTAATTAATAACACTGATGGTAGATTTCAGGTGAGAGGAAAGTCAAGTGAACCCCTTTGGCTAACAAAAATGTGTAAGCCATCTCTAGTTCTTCAGTTTTATTTGCTGGTGTGTTGTCTAGTTGGCATTTTCTTCCCCCATTATATGCTAACTCCATGTAAAATCCTTTTGTATCTGTATGTATTTTAGGCAGTTTCAACAGGAATAGGTTTCCAAATAGCTTTTAAAAAGGCCATCAGTGTTTGTCATCCCTCCTATTTCCTCCTCCACTCTGCCCTCACGTCCCCTACTGCATTTAATCCCCTTCTTAATGCACAGGATCTTTAATACATGAATTTCTGCTTCCTTAAATTCCATGTGTGCTATTTTCAACACCAGTATAATAACAGCCTGGTTCTGATTATTCCTTTCAAACACTATGAAAATAGAAAGCATCTTCAAACACCTTTTAAAGTTTTGCTTATTTATTTATTTTTATTCTTTGCATGTGTATGGGTGTTTTGCCTGCATGTATGTGTGTGTACCTTGTACTGCAGTGCCTATAGGTGCCATAAGATTCCCTTGGGCCTGGACTTATTGATGGTTGTGAGTCACTGTGTGCATGCTGGGAATCAAACCTAGGTTCTTTGGAAGAGCAGCAGCCAGGGCTTTTAACCTCTGAGTCACCTCTCCAGCCAGATTTTCTTACATACCAACAACAGTTTTCCCTCCCTTCTCTTCTCCTGCTCCCTCCTCCTTCCTCCTCTATCATCCCCCTCCCCCATTCACTCCTCCATCAGGATTTAGATGGGGAAAGGCCTCCCAAGGGAATCAACAAAGCATGGCCCACCTAGCTGAGGCAGGAGCAAACTCTTTCCCCATGTCAAGGCTGATGGTGATAGGGAATGGGCTCCAAAACGCCAGCTCATGAAAGAGAAACAGGTCCTGGTCCCAGTGCTAGGGGCCCCAAAACAGACCAACCTACACAACTGTCACCCAGATGCAGAGTGCCTAGGTCAGTCCCATGCAAGCTCCCTAGCTGACTATCCACAGTCCATGAGTTCCCACAAGCTCAGGTTAGCTGTCTCTGTGGATTTCCCTATCACAATCCTGAA
Organism: Cricetiscus sungorus; assembly: GCA_030556225.1. NCBI lineage: Eukaryota > Metazoa > Chordata > Mammalia > Rodentia > Cricetidae > Cricetiscus > Cricetiscus sungorus. The sequence goes on from JANBXA010000734.1 coordinate 6,080,516, forward strand.
CCACCCACCCCTTCCCCTTCATACAATCCCTCAGCCCTCTCTTCCTAAATTCTGAAGTTTGGCCCAGTGCTTGGCTGTGGGTCTCTGCATCTGCTTCCATCAGGTACTGGATGAAGGCTCTGTGATGACAGTGAGGGCACTCACCAATCTAATCACAGGGGAAGGCCAGTTCAGGGAGCCTTTTCACTATTTCTGAGAGTCTTACCCAGCCAAATCTTTAAACAATTTGTAACAATCTTTTTCCTCTTCTTTCTCTTCCTCCTCTTCTTTTCATTCTTCTTCAGTATTTTTTGTCTTGTTTTGTTATAAGTTGGACAGTTTAAGAAAAGAGAAACATAATCATTCTATGTTTATACACTTGCATATCTGTTCTTTTTATTTCTTTTACACTTATCATTTAATTATTTACTTATTTGTGTGTTATGGAGGGCAGAAGACAGCTCATAAGAATCAGTTCTCTCCTTCCTCTGTATGGGATCTGGGTTGAGATCCTCAGGCTGAACCCGTGCCCTGCCTAATGCCCCAATATGTCTGGGCATGGGGGTGTGTCTATTTACATGCTAAGTTTTCAGTGGAGAGGATTGCCTCAGTCTGCTCAGGAGCTCTGTGGTTGTATCTGCTTGCACTTCTCTTGCTGCTTTCTTTTCTAGGAAGAGAAAGAAGAGCTCACCTGCAGCAGCCCATTGTCCTAATTCCCAATTGCTCATTGGCATTGTGTTGAAAGGCAAGGGGCAGAAAACTGTTCTTTGGTGTTCAGCTTAAGGGTTATTCTTAAGTAGAGACTTTCTGGCCCTTAGAAGTGCTTCGAGAGAATCACACTGGATTCATAAGGTTCATAGCCTTTAATTTATTTAACCTAAGTCACTTTCATGAGCCAGGGAGAAAATCAAGACCTTGAACCCTTTTGCTATGTTTTGTTTTACTGTTCCTTTTTTTTTTTTGTCATTATCCCAGATGTATATTTACTTTTAAAAACTGAAATATCAATCTGCCTTGCTTACAAGCCATGCAAAAATGAATTAAAACAGCATTATTCTCTGCAAAACTATAGACTTTTTTGTTTACTAAAGCAATTTTTCTGCTCTTAAATGCTAATGTACATGTAAAACTTAAATTCAAGAAAGCTTTCTAGAAGCTTTAAAATATCAAAATGTTTTATTTCTTATTTGGATTTAAATACAGGAAGAATGGGGGACACAGAGCCATAGGAAAATGGCTATTGTCTTTTAAAGAGGTTCTCTTCTCTTGTCATCATCCAGTATCTCCATCTACAGCCAGGCAAAAAACCCAATTAGTTATTAATTGATATGCATTAAAATTCATTAACTCTGCATGTGAGGTCTGGGCTATAATTAACTGTCTTTCTTACCTTTTGTTCTGAAATCTCTTGGTAAAAGATCCCATTGCTAATAAGAAGCAGGGAAACAGTTTTGCTGTCTGTCGTTAGAAGCAAGGTCTCCAGAAGGTTGTGCAATTGAGTGTCCATCATGTCACTTCATAGCCAAGTGGCACTGTCAAATAGTTAAAAATTAATTTCTTGAGTCAAATTTATTTTTGAGCTATTTGAGAGAATGGATGGGTGGGAGTAACAGAAGTTTTTTAGGTGCAGTGTTTTAATCTGATTAAGATCTTTACATATTTAATGAAACTTTGTATATGTCTTCAACCAAATCAAAATTTGCATTCAGTTGAAGAATTAAAGGAAAATAACAACCTTGCAATCATGTAGCTTCAAATAGCTTTGAAAGTAGATCAATTTTAAAATGAAATTTTGGATATCATGGCATAGTTTCATAAGAGACACCTAGCAAATGAATGATAGACAAAATAAATTTTTACTGCATACTCAACTGAAGGAAGAATTTTCCTGAGTAGTTTTCAGCCAGTTTCTGAGCTGATATTTGGAAAGATTTACAGTAACAGTTATTTTGGATCTTTGGTATCTGTAATCTACCAAATATATATATATATATATATATATATATATATATACATATACATATGTATATATATATATATATATGTATGTATGTAAAAAAAATCCCTCAAAATCTCTCACGCTCAAGTGTCTTCAAAGTTGGGCATGATGAGAATTAAGCACAAACCTTATTTAGGTGGAGATCCTAATCCTTTTTATAGTGGATTCCAACTCTGTGTAGACTCAAAGAAATTATGTCAAATAAGAAAGAAATGTTAAAATTCATAAAATTTAGAGGAACATGTTAAGAACTCTTGACTCTGTCTGCTTCTCTGCACTCAATTGCACTACTGGGGCTCTGCAGTTTCAATGACTTTCCGAAAGTCAAGGTTTTGCTAAATGTTATCAGACTGCTGGAACTATCTGCTCTATACCTAGCGTATAACAAACTCTTCTGGTGTTTAATGATTATAACACTTATTATCTTTAATCTATAAATCTGTCATTGATGTTTACATCAATCTGGATAAGCTCTCTGCAGATAAAGATAATTAACTACACGTAACAGTTAATGTTTACTATAGTGCTACCATGTTATAGCCACATATGCCAGTATACTATGTCTGCTAAGTAATTTAATGCTTAGACTAGTTTTGTAGATAGATCCCATTATAATTTCTTTGTTTAACAAAACAAAAGCATAAAATTCAGAGGCCAAATAACATGCCCAAGGCTGAACCACAAGATAGGAGGCCTTTGCTTCTAAATTTTATCCACTCATACTACAAGCTAATGTAATAATGGCCCATTGTAGTTAAATGATCAACATGAATCCAATCCCATCTTGTAACCATTTTTAATAATTTTGAAGATACTTTAATATCATTATGCATTTTAATCACAAATCAGACAATTTCCTCCTGCTTCTTTCTGCTTCAGGTTCACACTAGACATGAAGAGAAAAACAGGTGATGAGGGAATTCTGTTTTGTTATTGTTAAACTTCAGAATGTTGCTCATATCTTCTTTGTACTTAAAGCCTGCCAGTGCCTCTCTACTACACTGAGAATAGAAGCCATATCTTTACCTCATCCTAGGACATTATGGGATCTCAGTCTTGTTTATATGTTTGTTTTCAGCAGGTTAATCTTTTTTCTACTAATTATATTCCAGCTACAAAATCTTTGCAGTTTCTCTAATAAGCCATGTATTTTCTTGTTTTTGTTTTTGTTTTTTTAAATAGCATTTTACCCTCAGATCACTATACTGAAGATTAGGAGTTAAAACATTAGTCAGGAGTGATCAGGAAAAAAAAATGCCTTAGTTCTTGTGAAGAGGTTTTTCAAAGAACTGTAGTATGGCTCCAAACACATGTATCAGGTTCACTAATATCTGTAACTCCAGCTCCAGGGGCTCTGGTGCTCTTTTTGTTTGTTTGTTTTAACTCACCATGAGTACTGACACCTACAAACTAACACACAGAAAAACATGGCCAAACACACATACACACATAAATAAAACAGTAAATCCTTTTTAAAAAATAGTAGGAGTTAGCTCTGAACATCACTTGTATTATATGTACCATTTATCTCCAAACCACCTCTTAAGAGGGATTTCCTGTCCCAGGCACCAGCACAAAACTAACTACTGCAGCACTTGATGTGGAATGGGAGAGAATGGACAGAGGTTCCTGTGGGAAAATGACATAAAATTGGAAGAGCAAAGAGATTTACAGTGTAAAGAAGGTGGGCTTCCACCATGGAAGGAGGGTATGAGGGGCAATGTTTTCAGGAATAATAAGGTGGGTCTTAAAGTTCAACCCTGGCTGGAAGGACACACTAGTCTCAAAAGACTATGGGAGGAAAACTAGGGGCTGAAGAATACTCAGAAGTCCACAACTGGAAGGGACATTTCCCATGCCAGGGGATACTCAGTGGATGGTTAAAATCAAGTACAGTGCAATGATTTGAACCAATTCTGTCCCTACATCATATGTTGAAGACCTAACTCCAATAGAATGGGTATTTGAAGATGGGGGCATATGGTTTGGATGACGCCACAGCAGTGGAGCTTTTATGGTGCCATATTGACATACTTGTCTTAACCTTGTATTCTCCATAAGTGTGATGAATTAGATGTCCAGAAAACATCCAGTCTGTGGTGTTTTGTATGACATCTCAAGCTGATGACAACAAATGCTTTCTAATTTAGTAACAAAAGGTTTCCATGCGACAAACAATCCATGTCTTTTCATTTGTCACACTCCAGGGACAGGAGCAGATTAAAGCCAGAAAGACAAAATGTTTCTCTATTCATTTAGTGCCATCTCTTGTGACCTGACTGGTTGGTCCTGCAGCAGCAGAGAATGGAAAGAAGACTGAGGAAGGAAAAATGTGAAGAGGAAACCTTTGCCAAAGTCCCACCCATCCTATTCTCTGAGGCTGAGGCAGGCCCAAATAGAAAAGAAAAATTTGCGTTGGGTGACAATTTTTTTTTTAAGTGTTAAACAGCATTACGCTTTTTCACACATTTGAAAAATGAAGAAGGAGGAATTCATCCAAGCTTGCATCAGAGATGTTAAACAATTTGACTTGAAAGGATAGTGACAACATAAAAAGTTTCTTTCTGTTTCTACACAACATAGAAATTAACCAACCAATCAAACATTCCTACAATAAATAAACCTGGAAATGCACTACGTAAGGCACACAATGGCACTGGTACAGTGGTGCCCAGCAAGGCACTTTTCTTATTAGGTCAGTTAAGGCCTTGAAGGAAAGAGATGTTAAGTTAGGGTTTTAGCATTGTATAACTAAGGGTACATACATTTAATCCCAGATGCCTGTGGTACCTTTGAAAGAACTTTCCTAGAAAAACTTAACCAAAATAAAAAAAGAGAGTAAGAAAAAGGGATGGAAGGAAGGCAGAAGGAAGAAGGTGTTTCAAGATCTAGGGTAGAGGAGATGACATTTCAATTAAATCACAGAAGACAGAAAGGTAGCTCAAGCTTAGAGAATGTCAAGCATGAGCTAAGAAGATGGTGGGTAATGGCCATATCCTGGAAAGACACTAATAAGAATGAGGCATGGAAGAGATCACAGGTTCCAAACGTTATGTTTTCATTTCTGTATTTTAGAACAAAGGTAATAATGCAATGACAAGCAATTGAAAAAAATCCATATAAAGAATATACATAGTGTGTGTGTGTGTGTGTGTGTGTGTGTGTGTGTGTGTGTGTACATACATTATTGCTAGTATACTGTGAAACTCAGGAGAAATTTGGCATCACTTTAGAACTGAACAGTCAATGACTTAAAAAACAAACTTAATGAAAAATTACCCATTGTCCAGGTCTTGTTCAGACAGCCATGCTGACCTCTCTAACACTTCTCAGAGACTCACAAATTTCTGAATCCTCTGGCTATTCAATCTACCCCCCTCTTCTGCAATGATCCCTCAACCTTCAGTGCAGGGTTGCTATTGGGTACCAAACTATCTCTTGCTCTCTGCATTTATTACTCCAACACCAATAAACATGCTAACTCCAAACTCTAGACAAAGAGCCAAGACAACTGAGAAAAGCTCAGATGACTGGAAGAAATTCTGTCCCTCAGGAAAAGACCACGAGTTATCTAATATCAAGTGGTCAGCCCTGAGATCATATACATGCATATACATTACACTGTCTGAACAACAACATCAACACCACCACCAACAACAACAACAATAATAATTAAAGAAAAGGGGGCCATGAATTTGAGAGAGATTAAGGGGGTACATCGGCAGGGATGAAGGGAGAAAGGAAAAGGGAGGTGATATAAATTTCAAAAGGCAAATAACTATAAGGAGTCTGTCCAGTGTCAGTCTAAGTTATAGTAAAGCAATAGGAACAAAGTCTTCTATGTGAAAAAAGACTAGAATTTCAAAGCTAGAGACATTTGGTGTATCTAGTATATCCCTCTGACCTTCCTTTTGTGGATGAGGAAAAAGAAGCATGGGGGCTCAAGGGGATGACTCCTGAGATTACTAAGGTAGGAACTGGTAGAGATGGAAACAAAGACAGTATCTGTATACAGCTACTGAAATGTGTTTTTGCCCAGCACACTGGTGTTTCCTAACAAATAATGACTGAAAGATAGAAAATAACCCAGATCAATGTGCTGAAGCCCCTGGTGAGGGAGACCCAATGGTACAGAGTAGAGACACAACGAACACATGTTGCTGGATTTGCCAAGAAGCAAGCTAGCTTTTTAATACTCAACAGTGCTCTGCAACTGGGAATTTTGATGATGTCTCTTGACATTTTAGTGGTGCTTGCTTGAGTCTCCACTTACCTAATACGCTGAGCTAGCTTGAGTCATCCTAGAGAGAAATACACAATGACTGCAGTCTCTAGACCCAAGGAGAAGAGCTTCCTTAAGTGGGAGACAAGCAAAAACTGTTAATATCAACAAATAATATTGTATTTGCGAATATAAACAGTAACTTATAGGAAGCAATTCAAACTATCCTTTGAAGATAGGGCTATCTGAAAAGGCATAGTTTATATAGAAAGACATTTTGTGAACCATATTTAATCATAAAAGTTAATAATCAAGGTCAGGCATGGACTATATCTTCTCGTGTGTTTGTATCTTAATTCCAGGTGTTACAACTAAACGATTTTGTTTTTCGAGACAAGGTTTCTCTGTTTATCCCTAGCTGTACTGGAACTTGCTCTGTTGACCAGTCTGGCTTTGAACTAATAAAGATCACCCTGATCCAGAGTACTGGGATTAAAGGCATGCACCACTACTGCCTGGATAAAATGGATTGGTTTCTACTTATTGGCTGAGAGATAAATATCTTGGTAGATAAAACATATAATTAAAGCAGGGGAATTTTCTGTACTTCTGTACCTATGGCAATGTGACCATGGTAACTTCTAGCCAAGAGAAAACCTATGAGTCTTTTGCTAATATGTTATGGTTACTGATTTTATGTTTTTAGATGAATTCTGTGTGTGCCAATGTGTGTGTCATGGGTTCCTCTACTTTCTCTTTGGCTCTTTGTTTTTCTGTTAGTGTGTTTTGTATTGTTCTGGTTTGTTTATTTGTTTTAAATCTTACATTGGTTTTTGGATTTTTTTTAGATGCCGATTTGTTTTCTGATGAGAGAGAACAAGAAAAGACGTGGAATTGTGTGGATGTGAAGGATTTGGGAAAGGTTAAAAAAAACACCCATACATGTAAAGTAAAAATAAATTTAGAAAATGCCTACAGAGTTAACTTAGCCAGTCTTTCTACTGCTTCAAAATTAACATTTAACCCAGTCTTTAAATTTGTGACTTTATGATTTGTACAAAATTAAATCATAAAATAGAAAACTGGAGAGACATTTCTGGAACAGATGAAGATGCAAATAAGTAGTAGTGTCTGTCCTGTCCCCAGAGAAACTGGAGGACACAGCCTCCTGCTTCCACGAAGAAGGATGGAAGCTTTAGCCTTGCTACCTGTGGGGGTGACTTTCACTTTATCTAGATGAAAGAGGCTTCGCTGAGCTTAGTTCATACTCAGTGCTACTTTTGAGTTTGAGTGTGCTTATTTGATGGTGTTTTCTAATAGCAACTGCATTAGCTTCTTGGAAAACGTTGTAGAAGTGTTGCTACTTCAAGGGAGGTTCCTGGTTTGCAAAGGACCTTGAGGAACTTGAATTGCTAGATCTTTAGTGCCAAGTTGAAGGTGAGAAGGTGTATACATGAGGAGTAGAGACAGAATCTTGCTTAGCCTGTGGTGAGTTTCAAGACTAAGAAGTGTTCACAAAATCTGTGAACAACTGAAGCTCCTCAGTTACATGTTTCCGCAGAAGAACAGCTTCCTGAATCAAGAACTGGCTGGCTATACAAATTGTAATTTTCACTCTGTTAAGGAAATTTTCACATTGTCTGGGATCAATACTTTGTTGCAAACCATGACTAATAACATTGGTGCATACACATCCTGCAATGCATTAAACATGCAACCCATCTCCACTCGAAATGTTCTTTAGAAACTACTACTGTGTTATTATTTTTAAGTGATAAGTCACATAATAGTAGTGAAAGAACTTGAAAGTTAATGTTCAATAAAAGCCTGGATTCATTTTAGCTTTAGTGTGCACACGTGCATCCATGTGTTCGTGCATGTGTGTGTGTGTGTGTGTGTGTGTGTGTGTGTGTGTGTGTGTGTATGTGTGTGTAATTTTTCCTAATTTGAGCATTTTATCATCATTTCTATTTTACAAAAGAAAAGAGAAACAGACTAGTTTAAGGTAATAATTGGAAAGTAACAAAGTTCATAGTTACTCATAAATCGCTGAGAAACATACCCATCTACTTTTTCACTTTTCCTTGCAGTGGGAAGTGATAGCTGGGACCCAGTTACTGAAGGAGGGGCCAGGTCATCAGTGAGTATGAGTTTGTCACAAATGGTCACAGAACTCTACATAGACGTTCTTTTTTATTATTAATTTTTTTTATTTTACATATCAATCCCAGTTCCCTTTCCCTCCCTCCCTCCTTTTTTCCTCTCTCTCACCCTCTCATGCCCTCCTCTCAACCTTCCCTCCAACATCCCCCACTCCACATGTAGGGTGATGCCATCCAGGAGGGGTCATCTATATCTAACAAGCCACTTGGAGTAGGGACTAGGACTTCTCTCCTGCCTCCAGGTTAAGGGAGTATCCCTCCATGGGGGATGTGCTCCCAAAGTCCTTTTGTGCACCAGGAATACATCCTGGTTGCACTGTCTGAGGTCCCTTAGACTTCTCAGGCCTTCTAACTGAGACCCATGTTCAGGGGGTCTGAGTCAGTCCCATGCTAGATTCCTAGCTATCAGTCTGGGGGCCCTTTAGCTCCTCCTTGTTCAGGTCAGCTGTCTCTATGTATTTCTGCAGCCTGGTCTTGTCCTCCCTCTCTGCATTTGGATTCCAGTTTGGCTCAGTGTTTAGTTGTGGGTGTTTGCTTCTATTTCCATCAGGTACTAGATGAGGGCTCCATGATGGTGGATAAGTTAGTCATCAATCTCTTATCAGGGAGGGGCATTTAAGGTAGCATCTCCACTGTTGCTTAGACTGTTAGTTGGGGTCATCCTTGTAGGTCTCTGGACATTTCTCTAGGTTCAGTTTTCTCTTTAAACCTAAAATGGCTCCCTCTTTTATGGCTCTCTCTCTCTCTCTCTCTCTCTCTCTCTCTCTCTCTCTCTCTCTCTCTCTCCTTTTTCCTTTTGTCTATTCCTCCCCTGATGTAATCTTTAGTTCTTGACAATGACCTTTCACTTCAGCTAATTTTTTGACTATAAGAATGATGAGAGATTATTAATCTATGGAGATTGCCATTCATTTACTTGGTGACATACAAAATCATAATTTCCAGAGCGATGATACACTACCAGTGGCAACCCAGGAGGAAAAAGTTCCTGCATTTGGAATATGTCATGTGTACAGTAGCAAGGGAGGGAAGGGAGGGAGGAAATGTATCCCCTGCATTCACTCCATGATTCTTTGATAAATGAAATCACTGCCAACACATGTCACACTGACAAAATCCTAAGCAGACTTGAGAACTTCTTAGCTGTGTGTGAGAGGCTGTAAGATGTGTGAAGAGTCAGTAGCTGAGATGATCACCAGCACACAGATGAGTAGTTCTTTACTTAAACTCTCCATAAGATGGATGAACAACAAAATGGGAGGTGGGAGAAAACAATGCCTGTCACTTTTACAGGCTACGGAGGCATGTGGGGAATGGTGCTCTCTTCACCCCTATTTGCAAATGATGAGCAGCTGAAGGAGATGGTCTCCTTCTGGAGCAACAAAAACAAATCTGTATGGTCTTATTCTCAGCGTGGTGGGTCACCTTTATTACCCAGGGTTCGAAGCAAACCTCCCAGAAGGAGCCAGTGCTGCTGATTCCACATCGGGAGAATGCAAAGCTTTCCCGCTATTACCGCAAAATCTGGAAGGTTTTCTTGATTTCTGAGACCAGTGACTCCCAAACTCTGTCATTATTAGCAATAATTAAAAGGTGCCCGGAGAGGGAATGGATGGATGATTGCCACTGAGAAGCACATCCTCATTAATTTATTACCGACTTTTAACTTGACTTCATCGGGGCATGTCTGTTGAAGGCCATTTAAGACTCAGGGGACTTACCTGCACTTCACCTTGTCTCCACACTGAATCCAAGGGGAGGGTCATTCTGCATTGTTGTTCTCCACGGACCCATATATGCAGATAAGTGGAGGAACTTCACTGCCTTGTAAATCTTCCAGTTGGAAAGGTGGTCAGTTTTAGGATGTTCTTGGGGTAGAGGGAACCAGTTTTTAGGAGTCAGCTCTTGAAAGCAGGCATCAGCTAGGCCAGTTGTGAGGCAATTCCATGTTATTCCATGTCTCAGAGAGAAATGTGAGCAACCCTGGTGTTGTCTCAGAAGACTGACCTCTGGTCTAGTGAGTTCTAAATGCACCTCGGTATTGCTTTGTACTCAGGATTTGTCAGTATTTCCTGTTGTTAGAAAGCCCTGTAGGGGAAGCTGAGGCTTCCATGAGCAGGTGCCACTAAGCCCATCCCAAAGTTGTTCTCTAGTCAGCTCATTCAGCACAACACATTTTTTTCACGTTAAAAATACTCCCAGCGAAATAAATTATTCCTATTGTCTCTCTGCCTGAAGGCTAAAGACACAAAGCTATGGCTTTTGCTTTCCCTTTGGATGTCTATTGTGATGGGGCTGTAAAGGCATAAATTGCTCTCTCCCAGACTTGGGTTACCACCAAGGAGAAGGGGATGGGGCATTGGTGGCTGTCTATAGTATAATTTACTAGCACATGTCTTTGTCTCCTATAGAAAAGCAAATGCCACACCAAGTGCCCTTGAACTTTATTTGAAAGCATCAGCTCTTTAGGAGTCTCAAGGGTGAGATTTTTACCCATCGTTACCATTGCTTTCATCTTCACAAAGCCCAACTCAAAATCTGGTATCAAGTAGATTGTGAGTAAATGAATAATTGAATAAAGCATTGGTTCATGTCACAAACGAAATGGTTTTTTCTATTTTCCCTCATGGTATTGGGTACAGAGAATGTGACTCAAGATCACCAGAAGTGGAAATAAGTTCTTAAGCAAGATCTAAGAATTATCTTTGCTTCCACTGTATAATTAAATTAAAGAATTATTTTTTTCTTTAATTTGGCAAAACACTTGGAAATCTGGATTAGGCTTCTTGGAAGTTTTAAATAAACCTATTAAAGACATGAGGACCCACAAATTGCCACATTAGAAAATAAATGCACAAAACAAATCCATTATCCTGCACTCACAAAGCACTGTTTACCAATAATTAACAAATCCAACTGATATTAAGAACCTAGCCCTCTCAAATGGAGTAGACCACAGGGAAATATCAAAGGAGTGCTAACAGCTGGCTTGTTAATATACTCAGCCTTTTTTTTTCTTTTACAAGAAAAAACAAGTGGAGAAACACAAAAGCAATTATTCAACAGTTTTATATGAGATAAGTTGTAAGCAGACACCTGGATGGGATTGATCACATGACTATATTACAGATCCTTCCTACATTCTAATATGGAATGATAGAGATATAAGGTGTTATTAAACAAGAAGCTCTAGTACCTAAGAAACTAATTTTATTTTTTGGTAAATATTTTTTACTGAGATGAAAACCCAGCCGCAGAGCTGTAGCTTAGAAGGAGCATCCATCTCATTAGGTCTTTGCTATACAACATCTACTTTAATTCAGACTCATGTGAATGGCTCATTTAAATAGAATAAAGTCCATAGTACATGAAAAAATTTCCTTTGCCTTCATGCTTTACTTTTTATATCTTAGTTTGTTTTGAACAACCATGAATGTATCTGAAAGGCAAAAAAGACAGCCAATATTATTAGATCTAACCCATTCAAGGAGAAAGAAACAACCTAATCTTTTATGTTCCCTTTACCCCTTCAGAATGCCTTATGACATCTTACAACAGGTCTATTCTGAAAAGCCACTTGGTTAAAGAAACCTTCGTGACTTATGAACCCTTTCCCATGTACATTGTATAAAGCCTGCATCAGAAAACTAAGGGTGTGATTTTCCAGGGTGCTAAGGTGACATTTGTCTGTGGCATAGTTCTATTCTATTTTCAGTGGTGGGTACCTGACATATGATAGATATTCATCAATATCTGTTAGAAGAATGAACAAATCAATCAATATCACTTTAAATGGTAGTGACAGATTATCCTGGCATTACTTAAAACAAATGGACATAACTAGATGATATATAATGTATACCAATCAAGAGGATTCCTTGAGAATAGCTCTTCAGCAGCAGCCTTCATGGTTATGAGGCCAACTTTGGGCATCTTTACTAAACCTACACCATGGATATCACTCATTGTAAAATCAATCTCCAAGATTTGCCTGTCAGTATCAGATTATTTTTTATGTGCACACATGGGGGGTGTGAGAGGTTGTTAAATACACCTACAATTTATTATTTGAAGCTTTACGTTTCTACAGGGTTACTTAAGAAGATAGCCTTCTGAGTTTTAGTAACTACTAGTTCAAAGAGCTGCTCATGTTTACTAATAGTCTAGACTTTGTTTTGTTTTAGGCCTAAACAAAACCTATATAATTATTATTCATTTAGAATCCATCTTCAGGAAACCTCTTTCCATTGTTTGTAGTGATTGTGGGTAAAGGTAAATATTAACTCATAACAGCCTTTGTCAGTTGATATGAAATAAAATAATGCCTCTAGTTACTAAAAGTATTTCCTAAGCATATTAGACTACCTTCTTTCACCTGAACAACCATATGGGAATTCAGGACTGAGGCTGAAGTAATCCACCATCTCCTTGATTGTAATGAAGGCTATTGTAGACCAGCAAATAAAATCAAAGGCAAAATATTGAGAAAGCCCAATTCTACTAAACGGAGAAGACTTGTGATTTACTGCCTTATACTTTGTGTAATAATCAAACTACTTCAGTTTAAGTATGTCTGAAAGAAGTATATAAAAACCCGAATTAATTTTCACCTACTTCCATGAATGTTAAATGGCTAGATAGTAAAATAATACAAAGAAGGGGGAAAAGGTTTGAAATATCATTAACCTTTATTTCAGTTTCACTGTTTGGTGTCAAGGGACTCTTGCAAAACCCAGCTTTCTTCTACTCTTGAATGGCAATGGGATAATGAATTAAAAATATAATGAAAAAATATTAATGGTCTGTTTTGGAAGAGGCATGCACTTACATTTAGCTTCATAGCCATATTGCTCAACTTAGTTTTAATTTTAAGAAATGTAAACTGTCAATGCCATGTATATCAATGTCATACATGTTGATATATGTACATGTCACAATGTTTCTTTTTGTATTTTTGTTTTCTCAATGGTACACATCCTTTAGTCACTTGAGCACAATAACTTCTGCATTCTTTTGTGATACTTCAGTTTCCTTTGTTTTTTAAAACAACCTAAAGCTCATCAAAACTGAGGAAAAAGTTCAGACTTGGTTTTTAGGAAAACAATTGTAGGTTTCCTCTGTGTGTGTGTGTGTGTGTGTGTGTGTGTGTGTGTGTGTGTGTGTGACAAATTCTGGTGGTTTCCCCCTCATTTCTCTTTTAAGACATGGTCTCTTCTGTTGTCTCTTGACTGTACATTTGGGCTATCTGACCAGTGTGCTTGATGATATTCTCCTTCCCCACAGAAATGCAGGGAGCACAGATGCTTGCCTCATTTATCTGACTTTTAAATCAGTTCTAAGGCTTTGAATTCAGGTCCCTACACTTTCATGTCAGAGCTTTTATTCACTGAGCCACTTCCCTAGATCCCCATGGCCTACTTTCAATGGATAGTATTAAACAAAACTTTGGCATATTTAAAAAAAATTATGGGTCTCTGATAAATGTCACATGAGAAATTGCTAAGCTGAGGTGAACTTTGAATAACAGAGGAGTAGGATGAAGGATTCCAACTTCCATGTAGTTGAACATCAATATATGTATTTTGAAGGCTTTAGTTGGCTAGAATGCTTGCTATGAGCATAAACAATATGATTGTTTACCACACATTGTTATAGTCTACATAGTTTATACAGTAAAAACGAAACTATATGATAGCCATGAGAGATCTACTAGAAAGATAACTTCTCACAGAAATTATTAACATCACATTGCATTTAAAACTGTTAACTTAAAATACCTTTGTGCAATAGTAAAATGACATACTACAGCTGCATAGTGTGTCCACCATATAGATTTCAAGCATCAAACTTTTTCCTTGCTCAGCCAACTTGCCCACCATACAAAACTGCACCTTTAATGTGTGTAATGAAAATGCACATATTTTATGTATTCTTATGTTTTACTAAACCATTATAGAACACATTCATAGATTTTTTTTCTCTGTAACTCCTCGTGGCATTGGGTGTGGTGGTTTTATGAGAACGGCCTCCATAGGCTCACATGGCTGAATACTTGGTCCTCAGTTGATGGGACTTTTTGGGATGGATTAGGTGTGGCTTTGTTGGAAGAGGTGAGTCAATGGGGTGGTTTTCAAGGTTTCAAAAACCCACACCATCCCTTGTTAACTCTCTCTGCCTCATAAATGTGACTCAAGATGTGAGCTCTCAGGTCCTGCTCCAGAGCTATGGCTATCTGCTTGCTGCCATGCTTCCCAGCATGGTAACCATGGAAGAAGGAAGCTTTTGGTTTTTTCCCATTTACCCTCCCTCTCATGGATAAGTTCATATATCCTGTTCCTAAGGCATTCACTTTCTGATGTTATGACCAACTTATTTGAGAATCCATCTTAGCCTGAATACTGGCAGTTCAATATCAATAAGATTTTTCTGGGACCCTAGCACCAGATTAGGAATACCGAGATATCCAGTCTCATGGACTGAACTACTACAGGATCATTGGCCTTTCTACCTGGAGACAGCCATTGGGGGTACTCGAACCATAGCCTGTAAATCACTCCAATAAATTATATGTAATCACTTTATCAGTTCTGCTTGAAATAGGACCTTGCCTTGTCTTTTCTTCCCCAGTGTTGTCTTGCCTGCTTTCCCACAGGTCTCTCTTCTCAGTTCTTATTTACTGAGTCACCAGTACAGAACTCTTGTGTCAGGGTTGGATTCTCTTGAATATGAATTATGCCAAAGCACTTACTTATAATGATATTGAGAGCATCATTGAATGGATTTCAAGGGAGCTTACTTAGTAAGGGATACTATAGGTCCAGCAAGGAGGAAATAGGAACTAAATCCAGTGTGGAAATGAGGAAAATCAATGATGGGAGATGTCCTTCTGTATGTGTTTCCCTTATTGTTTGATGAATAAAACATTGATTGTCCATTAGCCAGGAAGGAAGATAGGCAGGGTTACCAGATGAGGAGAATTCTTGGGAGAGGAGAAAGAGAGAAGTTGCCAGAGAGACACCATGTAGCCAGAAGGATCATTACTCCAGGCATTCTCTGGTGAGCCAAGACCATGTGGAAATACTTAGATTAATAGAAATGGGTTAATAATTAATAGATAGCTAGCCAATAAGAAGCCCAAGCTACCAGTCAAACATATAACTAATATAAGCTTCTGTGTGTTCATTTGGTGCTAAATGACTATGTGACCAAGTAGGACAGAGAATTCCATCTACAAATCACCCCTTGAAAAAGATGAACTTGCTGAACTAGTGCAATAAGAAAATGACTTTGCTACAATTAAGATATAAAATAGCAAGTGTGGTGATATTTTGCTTGTACAAGTAAATCCTGTCTAAAGATCTGAGATTGGAGCTTGCCACTAGCTATCCATAGAGTCTGGAAATCTGTATAGACAGACAGGAAGTGAGATGGCTGGACAGAGACAGGAGGAAAGATGGCTGGGAAGAGAGAGGATGTAAGGAGGAAGAAATAGGAACTCTCTCTCCTTTCCACTGGGAAGCTAATGAGGTAAAGGTGGCTTTGACTTGCTCCTTCTCTCTGATCTTTCAGCATTTTCCTCTATATCTGACCTCTGGTTTTTATTATTAGACCAATTAAGAACTCCATTTACAAGCAAGCTTCCAAGCTTTTGCATGTGTCTCTCCAAATCCCCCTTTCTATCAGGCAAAGTGACAGCATATAAGCAAGTTATTGAATAAAGGATTTTTTTTTCAGTCTAGAGTTGAGCTTCAGCTCCACAATAGAAGGTTAGGGATGTGTTAGGAAGACACCTGTGGCTGCATCTATGGAGTTCTTTGGAGAAATGAGTATCAGAGCAAAAGATGGAGTCAGCTGAAATCACAATCTCAGGTTCAAAGGCATCATGCTCATTAAGCTCTCTGGATCTAGAGCTTCCCATTGTCTTGAAACATAATGGTGCCAACAGTGGCATATGCCCAGAGTACTGATAAGAATAGGGTGAGAATGACTTTGCAAAAGCACTCAGTGCTGCACATGCACCTTTCCCAAGACTTTCCAGGATGAGTCATTTATATGTTTGCTTGCACACTTCCTTATTTATTATTTTAATTTCAACTATGAACACAGTCAAATGCAAAATCTCACAAAAAAATCTCAGATGGAATCATGCATTATTTGCATTCATGATTTATACAACATGGTGATTTCTTTAGTATGAGCCTGCCTACTTTTTAATTTTTACTTACATGAACATATATGCTTATTACACAGTAAATGTTAATAATATTTAACATGTAATAATGTGCTTCAATGGGGAAATTTTTTTTAAATGGTGAATATGTGGCTGGGATATTTGAAATATATCTTTGGCATTTGGACAGCTGTGGGTCCCAAATTTGGAGTTAAGATCACGCAAAGAATGTTTTATTGCCAGTATCTAAAACAAATTTTATTGAGAACTTTTATGCTTGTATGTTTGAGCAGTTTTATAGTGAAGAGTTCTCAAAACTGCCATAAAATTTTGCCTTGGGGGTTATGATTACATTTGTATCTTCCCCAAACTTGTATAAATAAAAAAGACAGTTTTTACTGTAAAAGCTTAAAAGGTTAGAGAGGCATTTGGTTTGTGATGAACCTTTTATAGGATTGATGTTATATGAATTGATTTTTAAAATATCAATAAAAAACAAGTTTAGAGGACTTGACAAAGAAATTGCAAGAAACTTGATGAAGTTTTCATTCAAACAGTCTTGCTGTAGAGAGTTTAATTAGTTTATTGTGGTATCTAAAATGTCTTTTAGTATGTAGTGGTGCTGTGATTTCACATGATGGTGATGTGAAATTTATGTTTTGTGATGGCTAGGCAGAGCTAAGGGGGTAAATCTTGTCTTTCCAGATGGTATGAGCATAGGCTGGACAGGCATTTGACTTGGATATTATAGAAGACAGAGAGACCTCATACACAAGACCAGAGAGCACAATGATCTCATTCAACCTATAGTACAATCTTTAAACTCAAGAGACGGAGTCTTTTAAGCAACAATTGTGGAAATGCCTGCTATCTTCCTCTTTTTCTCCATCTCATAGGTTCATATCATAAAAACTGGTTCATTATCAAACAGAAGGGTAGGAAGAAAGTAAGAAAGAAAAAAGGGGGAATAAGTTGTGCCTAGTACAAATTCTGTACATAAAGGACTAAAGAAGGAAGCTTTCTTTGTTCCAACATGGTACTAGAATAACCTCAGAGCTAGAAGCCATAGCCTAGTCCTCTTGTTAGTAATACTTGTATAGTTACCTCCCCATTATAAAAGTTTTAAAAATTATCCAGGGCCAATGGTAAGTATTCAAGGAACAATGTACTGTGACACAGATGTGGATTCATTATGACACAGAGTTGGGTCTCAAAGGCTGCTTCTGGGCCAGCAGTAGATCAACAAATGTCTTAGTACTTGTTATGACAGATCCAATTTGGAGTCACTTTAGTGGGAAAGGAAGTAAACAGAATTCTTAATTTTAGAAAACCCACCTTTCAATGGGAGGGAGATGATAAATGTATGTAGACAGTTCCAAACCTTCATAGGTACTCTGCAGGAAACAGTGAGAGGAAGCAACTTAAAGAAGAATGGGCTTTTTGTTTTGAAGACTGAAATATGAGGTAACTCCATAAAGGCAGCTTCAGAAGTGATCAGTGGATGATTCTTTAAAGGATGCCACGTAATCTGAGATATGGAGGCCCAGGATTAGCATGAGAGCATGGAGAAAGTAATTGACATCAGAGGAAAAAAACAACAGTTAAAGATCTGTATTGGGAACGTTCTTGGCAGGGCCATAGGACAGGATGGGCAGCTAAATGTACTTAAGAAAGACAGTGAGAGGAAGTGATGTCCAGGGAGCAATCACAAGGCTGTCACATGGATAGTATCTTGTGGTCTGCAGGACAGATTGTCGTTACCATACCAATCATGATGAGATGGGAGAAATTAGACCCAAGTTTGTTTATGCTATATTCTACAGAGAACCTAGCCCTAATTCGTGGGGAGCAAGTTGTAGTAATCAATTAATCCAGGCCAAAGACAGACTATGGAAGTTATGGTAGCAGTAAAAGAAGCAGTCACACTGTGAAATGTGTTTTGGGACAACGTTGTTAGGGCACAGTGATACATTTTCATACTGTACGAAAAGGAAAGAAATCAAGAATCATCATAAAAGTTACAAATAGTGACACTTACTGAACTGTTTTCTGGTCATTTGTCATGTCTCTACAGCAAAATGCCTGACAAAAGCAACATAAATAGGGTTTCTTTTGACTGACAGTTGGAGGGTAAAGTCTATCATGGCAAAGGACAGGATGGCTGCAGCTTGAGACAGGAGGTGATGTAAGCTACCCCTGGGAAGCAGAAGGAGGTGAGTGTTGGTGCTCAGCTCACTTTCTCCTTTTTAGTCATTCTAGAACTTCAGTGCATGGCATGATAACCCTAATCTAGACATTCTCTCACAGGTATGCCCAGACATTTACATTTAGGTGATTCTAGAGCCTGTTGACAAATATTAACAATCACAGCAAGAGAGAAAAAAAGGTCATTGAAATATTCCATGGGAATCAATAATTCTGTTTTAGCACAGTTAAGGTTCAAACAAAAACATTTTGTCATTTAAACAGAAAAAGTAAATTTGATTTAAGAGTGAAACTTGCTAAGGATAGTAAGAAAATGTGAATAGAGGCATGGTTTGTTGAGATCTTTTGAAAGTCAAGCAAAAGAGTTTGGAGATTATCTTGTAGGCACTGGGAGGGCTATAAAATTTGATAAATTACATGATTAAGTCTATGCATGAGACAGTTGCTTCTTTTGAGATTGTAGCTGCTAGAATGGGAAGGGAATAAAGAAAAAAGACTAGAAGCCTGGGCTGGACAGATGGCTTATCAGTTATCAAGTACTGCTCTTGATTAAGACCTGTGTTTGGTCCCAATGCACATGTAGAGCAACTCACAGCCACCTGTAATTCCAGAAGATTTTACATCCTCATCTGGACTTTGTGGGCACTGCAGGCACACACACACACACACACACACACACACACACACACACACACACACACACACACGCACACACCTAAATTCATAACAAAAATCAGAAACCCCTTAGAATGATTCAGGAAATGGAGTTATTACCATGTCAATGAGATGGAGAAGGACAATGAAGGAATTCATGGACTAGTCATAGACTGTGAGGTATTAGTGACTGGATTAAGGAGACGAAGTACACTAAACATTGGATTTACTGATCATGGCTAGAAATAATAGGTGCCATAGTCTTGAAAATAAAAGTTATAAAGAAAACATAAAGAGAAACAAAAGATTTCCTTTTTAGTTGTGTCTGTCTGGGTGGCTTTTGTCTTTCTCTTAACACCTCTACCACAGTACTCTCAGAATAACAGAGTCCAGTTAAAATTAGAAAGTAGGTTAGATGTCAAAATGAATGTTGATTAGAGGTAATGCTATAAGATTTAGGGAAATGAATGTTAGGCATACAACAAGAATCATCTGTGACAATCAGGCTGGGCCCAAGTCCTATCTTTATAGTCTCTAATAACAAGTACTAAAGTCCCTTGTAGAATGCAGACAACAAAGAAAAATGACCTGTAGAGTTTTGTGCCTTTTGTCTTTTTCTACTTTTTTTTCTCTTGTTCTGATGTCCCCCCCTTTTAGCATGTGACTTCTTATCAAATAAATACTCTCCACACTTCTTTCAAATTCTATTCTTCACTTCCTCAGTATGTACATCACTTCTCAGCTTGAATTAAACACATTATAAGACACTCTTCTCATATCCTATGGTGGTGAGAAGTTCTAGTCAAAACACATCAAGGATATGGAATGAAAAAAAAACATTGCATTAACTTTGTACAGATGAATAAGAAGGTTACTTAACATGCATTAATGCAAAGATCGGGGAATGTGTTTATCAGGCACCTGAATTCAATTCTAGCATGTTTACTTAATGTTTTTAATAGGCAATAGTTATTTTTATTGAATACTTTGCTAGTTTTCTTATGAGTAAGAACATTTATGCTGATCCATTTGTATCTCTTTATTTCTCATAAGAACATCTATCTCACAGGACCATAACACTATTAAATGGAATGATATATGTGGACTGTTATGTGGAGGCTACACAGATAGGAGCTTTTCATCTCCTGCCTAGCTTACTCAATAAATGCTTGTTGAATGAATGATAGCCTCTATGTACGACTCTTGGATCTGCTCCCATAGATCTGTCAGTCTCCATAAAACTGTTTCTTGCAGCATTTGTAGCTGCCAGTATTTCTGTCATTTTAATGCTTGTTTACATTTTGATAGTATTTTTTTGTCTTAAACAATTGTATAACATTATTATATAAAATAACAATATCTAATTATGCTAATATTCACATTCTTCATTAATCTTGGTTTTATTTTTTAAAAAATCATTTTGCTCAGTTCTCAACTGTGCATAAAAGTGATAAAATATTTAAATATTCCATAAAAATAACCATAAATATATAGCAACCCGAGAAGACTCATTTAGTGAAATTCTCATTCTCTGATTGTCACAGGAATACTGAACTGTGTTTTCCTTCCAGCACTTTCCTTATTGTAAAAAATTCACATCAGACTTGTAGACTTGTCTTAAGAAAATGAAACATGGAAAAGTATTTATTTTTAACCAACACCTTATAGTCATCACCTTATACTTATGACCTCAAAGAGAGTGTTCACTCTGATCTGTAGCTCCATTTTTGGTCATAAGAAACAGGAAAGTTGTATTCCAGAATGTACTATTAGATTTCAGCCCAAGTTTGTTACAAATAAATGCCAGAAATTAACAATGATGAAAGCACAGTAATAGACAATAAACCATAGAAGCAAAAGTGATGTCAGGTGTTTTCTCTTTTTCTTAGACTTATTATACACATTACCCAGAAAAGCTTATATATAACTAGGAATTTTTTTTTTTTTTTGCAAAAACTTACACAGACATTGCATGAAGTCATTCTTTTCTTACTAATTAAAAAAGAAAACAGCCACCAGCTTCTTGATGTCCCTTCCTAGTACACTGTACTTCAAGACCTTACTCTAAATGTCCCTTAGAATGCAATGCTCTTCTGTAGAACACTACATGGTTTGTTTTCCCTACTTTGTGTGAGTATTACCTCAAATATATTCTAAATGGTCACTTTTTTACTACCACATTTCAGTAGTCTCCTGTCTTGTCCTTTATAGTCAGTGTGCTGTTTCATAATTACTAGAAATTAAACACATTTGTACACATATATCATTAGTTTCTAGTAGAATGTAAGTTCAGCATAGTCTATGTGATAACATCAGCACAGAGCACTGTTATAGTCCCAGATTCACAAAGTACCTGGAAACATTGGGCATTCATAAATATTTTTAATTGATCAATAAATTCCTGATATGTGTTTAATTTAGCTCCCAGTAATTCTGGAAGATCTTTAAGAGTATCAGTTGAATCCCATGCCTCACTAGACAGTCTCTCTGATGTTCAAAATCACTGAGTAAACATTTAAATTTACCATTTATCAGGTTTTGGTGCTAATCCAGGCTTTTAGATTTTCTCATTTAGTCCTTGAAATAATGTTTGAAGTTTGTTATTATCTCTGCTTTAATGACAAGGAATTAGATGCATGAAAGTCAACAGCTGAGATCCTTTAATTTTCTTAGGACCATTTGGTTAATAAGTGGCCAAGCTGGCATTCTAACCTTGTTTATTTTAACAACTCAAAGCCCTATGCACTCTATCACTGAACTATGTTCTAGTTGATAAGGGCAAGGTTAGAATAATTCTGACTGTAAACATTGCATTTAGTTTTTTTTATGATCGAATAGTGAAATCACCCAGCCTCCCTTAATACAATCATCAGTGTCTTTTAAGCATTTCTGTTCATAAAGATGGATAATAATTATGCCCTTAGCTAATATTTATAAGTTGTTCTGAGTTTTTAATTTGGGTTTGCTTCACATTATGATAATCACTGTAGTTTATCAGATGAAATCATAGTCCTGAGGCATTACAGAAGTCCCTTTCATCCATTCTGGTGTTCATTACCCAGTGAGAGGTCTCAAATAGCCAGTTCCCATACCTTCCAAAGAAACCCAAAGAATCAACTTCAGAGTGTGGGCTACATGATAGGAAGGCTATTTTAAAACTTCAATGTACACTTCTAAGAAAATAGCATTTGCTATCATATTCAGCAATGCATCTCTGTAAGAATGATACTATTTTAAATCTCTTGATAGAATTTTATTTATTAAAAAATGTGTGTTGAGTATACTAATTGCTAGATGCCATTCACTTCTATTTCTGGGTATTGAGGATTTATCAATGACCTCAAAGATTTGTCTTAGTAGAACTTATATCCCATTTGGATAGAGGAGGAGAAGAACTGGTGATCTATAAAGTCAACAGATGGTAAAATATGTAGACTATTAAAAATCTTCAACTGTGGGACAGGAAAAAGGGTCTGGAAAGGCCAAAGATGGTGTACATGCTTAAATAGGTGCTCAGGGGAGGTGCCTTGAAAGGTGACACCAGGCAGAACATACAAGGAGAGTTATCCCTGCAGATATCTGAGGGAATGGTTTTGAGCAAACCCAACAGCAGCTCCATGTTCACAGCAGAATCAGGCCCACTGTCCCTGAAGTGACAGAAATTCGGCATAGCTATAACCCCAAAGTGGGGAGCAATTCTGCTAGGTTGAGCGTTATTGATTCCAATGCTCAGAAAGAGCTAGTTTGCTTTTATTTTTGTGGACTAGAGCATTTTAGCCAGAAGTGACTTAGACAAGGAAAAGTTTATTTGGCTTACACTTCCACCTCATTGTCTATCATGGTTGGGGAAGACAGAGCAGGAACTCAGGCGAGGCAGGTAATGAAGCAGCGATCATGGAGGAATTAATGCCTACTGATTTGCTGTCCCTGGTTTACTCAGCTGCCTTTATTATACAGCCTTGGTCCACTTCCTTGGAGTAGTGCTTCCTGTTATAGCCTGAGCCCTCATACAACAATTAGTAATCAAGAAAATACCTGACATGCTTGATCATAAGACCATGAGGTAATTCATCATTTGAGGGTCCCTCTTCACAAGTATGACTAAGTTAGTGTCAAGTCAACAAAACCTAACTAGTAGAGGCCCTAAGAGCCAAACATGAACTGGGGAAAACTGTTGGTCTTAAAGTAGAGTACCCACCAACTCATGTTATTAGTTTCAGTTTCTACATATCTCAAAATACATATTGATATATTCATATTTCTACATAGCACACAATATTGTTTTGTTCATGGATCTCTTTTCAATTTACATTAAAATGTTTTGGGTACTCATGTTTATATAAGAATTTATATGGCATTAAAAAAAAAACCAGACGTCCACAGTAAAGAGATGAGATTATTATGCATCCAAATTAATTCCAAGTGCACCAATGATGTAAACATAAGATCTGAAATTATAAAAATTCTAGAAGAAACTGCAATGATGATTGCTTTGACATTGACCTTAGAAATGATTATATGAATACCACAGCACAGGAAGTGAGACCACATTAAAATGTTCACAGTGAAGAAAACAGTGACGATATAAAGGTATCCTACATATTGGAAGAAAATATCTAATAAAGGATTAATATAAACATTATTTACATAACTCAGGGTTAAGAACCCAAATAACCCAATCTTCAAATTGAGAAAAAAGATCTGAAGAGACATTAAGAGTGTTTAGTTTATAAAGTGGTTAATATTAGCATCACTAATAATATAAAATGCAAACAAAAAAAAACCACACTGAGAAATCCACTCATGTCTTTGTGGGTTCCTGTTCTCTCCCTCCCTCCTTCTCTGTCTCTCTCTGTCTCTGTTCCTGTTTCTCTCTCTCTCTCTCTCTCTCTCTCTCTCTCTCTCTCTCTCTCTCTCTCTCACACACACACACACACACACACACACAGGACAACTTGGGGAGGTGTAGAGAAAACAAGATCCTTGCAATACTATCCATTGGAGATGTTCTTTGGTGTTTCAGTTGTGAATAATAATATAGAAGTTCCTTGCAAACTTAAAAATCAAAATTGCTCTGCTAGATAGTTTCAAAGAAAGTGATCTTCTCACCTCATAGAGAGATTAATTGTAATGACTAAGAGACTAAGATATGGGAAAAAAACTAAATGAATGTCAAAAGATGAATGAATCAAAAAACTGTCATTTTATGAACATAAAGTTTTGATTCTCATGGATGACAATGAAATCAGAAATGAATTGAGAAATGGCAAGTGTGTGCCTGTTAGAAATTAGGAAACTATTAATGTTGATAAACTTAACATTCCTACCAGTGAAATCTGAGCTTGAGTTTCTTAGTACCCTCCACAAATATTGGCAATTAGTATTTTCATTTAGACGTTCTGGTGCTGATAAAATCGTCTCTATTGTGGCTTTAGCTTGCACTCCTCTGGATGATGATATTGAACATTTTTTATTTGTTTATTGGTTATTTGTATATCTTATTTTTAAAAATTATTTCTCCAAGTCTCCTGTTCATGTTTTAATCAAGAAATCAACTTTATTATTTTAGTTTGTGAATCCTAATACAATTCTCTTTGCAGATATGTGCTAGTCAATATTTTTCATATTCTATGTTCCTTTTCATTTTCTTGATGATGTCTTTCAAAAAGTAGAACTTACTAATTTTGATGAATTCCAATTTATTTCATTTTATTCCTTTTTTTCTTATTGTTTTTTGGAAAAACAGAATCCAAAGAACATTTGCTTAACACACAAAGCAGGGTTTTCTCCACATTAATTTCTAGTTCTTTAGTTCTTTTTGTAAAATTTAGATGCAAGATCTATTATGAATTGTTGTTTTGAAAGGCTATCTTTCCAGTGTTGAATCACATTAATGTTCGTGTAATAAATGCAGCTTGTGCATATATGTAGGTCTATAACAAGGCTGATTTTGTTCTGTTAGTGTCTATTGTTGCATGGCAGCAGGATATATTTTTATTTGTTTTGATTTTTGAGAAATAGTCTTATTCTATCGCCCAGGATGGTCTATACCTTTATATGCAGTCCACTCTGGCCTCAAACTCATAGCAAGTCTTTGTTCTCAGAATGCCATGTTCTGGGAGTATGGGTATGAGTAGCTGTGCCTGGTTTTAATATAGTGTTCTGAGTTTTAGCTTTTGAAATCAGACACTGCAAATTCAACTTTGTTCTTGTTTAAGATTCCTTTGCTATACAAGTTTCTTCACATTGCCATTTATATTTCAGATCAATTTGTAGATGAAAAATGATGGATTTTGATCTGGATTACACAGAATTTAAGGATCAATGTGGAGAAAATAGATACCATAAATTTCACAAAATTCTGAATGTATTTTAAATGTACATCTGTAATTTTTATCTTCAATTTCTCAAAGTAATTTGTAATTTTATTGTATAATCACTGTATAAATAATAAATTCTCCCCAAAATATTTATGCATGTGTAACTATTGAAAATCCTGTTCTGTTTCACTTCCAGTTGTTTTGTACAAATATTTAGAAATACAACTGATTTATTTTTTTATTGGCTGAAGAATCTATCATCCTGTAATGCACAGTATTAAATTCTGGTGTATGTAATTTTAAAAACTCCTTAGAAAATTTGATGTTGGTGATAACTTTGTTCTCACTTCTCAGTGTTTATGAGAAGTAAACACTTACTTCCTTCCTTCCTTCCTTCCTTCCTTCCTTCCTTCCTTCCTTCCTTCCTTCCTTTCTTTTATTCTTTCTTTCTTTTACATTGCCTGGACTAGGAACATCGTTGAGAGTGGTTGTCCCTACTTTGCTTTGTAGGAATAATGTTTCAGGTCTCTTTTGACCTTGCATTATATATTCACCTTGTATTGGCTGTGAATTTTTAAAATAATCTTAGCAACTTGACATTTTTATAGTTTTCTGACTTTCTAGCAAATATTATAAATAAACACTGGTTTTTATCCTATTTTCCTATACCAGTTAAAGACTTTATGTAGTATGTAGTGTTTTGTTTTTATTCTGTCAATATAAATTAGATTTTGGATATTTCTATTTTTACTTTATTCCACACCCTGTTCATAACATGATGAGAATCATCTCATGATGCTAAGGTTAGGACAAGTTCCAGTTGTTCAAGGTAAACTATCTATAATGATCACTTTGATGCTGATATTTTATTATGGGCTTAAAGATGATGTTTATGGAAAGAACAACCATTTTTCCTTCTCTTGTACACTTCAGTAATATATATATATAAGTATATGTATGCATATATACATATATATATACATGGTTAAAATATTTCTCTTCAAAATAATATAAACTTCACTAATAAAATCACTTAGCTTTTAATTTTATTTGTGAGATTGCTGATTATAAAGTCAGTATTATAGAAAGAAATATATTTTCAAGGACTTTTCCTATCTATCTATGATAGTTAATTTACGGATATGTTGTTCAAAATACTTGGATGTTTTTGCAATATGTGTAGATTCCATACTGATATCACTATTGTTACTTATGTTATTTTGAGTTGTGTTTTTTGTCTTCATTAGTTTTGTTAGAATAATCTGTTGTTACTGATCTTTTTATATATGCTACTGTTAGGCTCTGGTTATCTCTTCATTCTTTACTTGATTTCCATTCACCTGCTTTTTTCTATTTTCACAATTTTTTTCTTTCTCCCACTATTATTTGTCTTAACTTACCCTGGTCTGTAATTTTTTAAGGTAGAAAACTTTCTAATTAATTTCATAGTGTACCTTTATCTATAGTTTTGATGTTGATTACACATATATTTGAGGGGCAGGGTGAGATTCCAGTACATGTTTTCAATAGTCAAGTAAACTGAAATGCCCTAGACATCATTCTTTCACATTGAGAACTCTCAAAATCTTCAACACTTGCTATTTTGAAATCCTCAATTATTGATGCCAGTTACATGTATTGTTTTGTGCTGTAGAACTTAGAAGTTATTCCTCTTACATAACACTCATGTTTGTAATCGCCCTTTCTAATCTCACTCTCCCATGAACCTTTCCAAGGTTTTGGTAACAATACTCTATTCTCCACTACTACAAGATCACCTTAAAACAAAACAAAATGAAACAAAACAAACAAACAACAACAAAAACGTCTTCACATAAGAGGAACCACAGAGTGCTTATATTTTTGGACTTGAGTTATTTCACTTACCATAATGCAATGTGATTCTTTCTATGGTGTTGCAAATGACAGAACTTCACTGCATTTTCCTGAAAACTGCTCTACTGTGTACATAATCACATTTTAAAATTAATTAATCTGTCTGTAGATACAAAGTTTAGCTGACTTAGGAACTGTGAACAGTGCTTTATTGAAAGTTGCTATATCCTTGACATACTGATTTCATTTGGGATATAAGCCAGCTACTGGTACTATGGGTTTTTGATTGTTGCTGTTGTTATTTTCTTCAAATTGCACATTATTTTCTTCAACGGTTGTACAAATACACCTTCCCACCAATAGGGAGTGCTTAAGGCATTTTCTTCTTTGTATTCTCAGTAGCATTTTTTTTTCTTTCTTGATTTTTCTGATGTCATTTAAATTTTATTAGAATGCATATCTCACTGTCCTTTTATTTTGTATTTTCCCAATCATTAGTAATGTTCATCACCTTTTCATTTACATTTTGGTGATTTTTATCATTTTAACAGTATTGGGTTATTTTGATTATATTTCTGTTCTGCTGAGTCATTTCAGTTATTTGTTTAGAAAATTATATGACAGATGAACAATTGAAAAGGTTTTATTTTTGTTGTTGTTTGAGAGGTTATTTTTTATTTTTCACACTTTTATGGGGTGTTTCTTTGCTCTAACTGCTCCCTTTGATGTACAGAAAGTTGTTAATGTCATACCCTTTTCAAGTTTACTCATGTAACCAGAATGCTGTCCTAGAGTTTTACCCTTAATAATTTTTTTTTAGCAGATTCATAGTTAGAGAGCTTAAATTTAAGTTGTGGTTTATTTCAGCATATGTACCTAGTAAAATTTATTGAACGTTGCTCCCCAGGGCATATGCTTTGCTAATATGATATATTTATTGGCATACATATCAAGTCATCTTTATAGCCCTGAAAAAATTCCCCTTTGCTCATTGTGCACAATATTTTACATGACATTGGTTTCAGGTTGATAGAATTTTATTGAATATTTTTGCCTTGATATTTATCAGCAGTTTTGGCCTATAGCTTTTGGGTTATGATGGTGTCTTCGTTTTCTTCTAGTGCAATAGTAATTTCCAGTAGGAGAGAATTTAAGAGTTTATTTTCTATTAGTCCTTTATTTTTATTTATTTATTTTTTGTTATTATTTTTTAATTTTTATTTTACATATTGATTTTAGTTCCCTCTCCCTCTCTTCCTCCCTTCCTTCTTCTCTCCATTCCTCCCTCTTTCCCTCTCTCCCCCCTCACATGCACCCCCACCCCCCTCCCTTCCCACCCACACCCCACTCCACATGTTGGGTGATGCCATCCGTGAGGGGTCTTCTAAATCTGTCAAGTCATTTGAAGTAGGAACTAGGACTTCTCTCCTGTCTCTAAAGGTTAAAGGAGTATCACTCCATGGGGGATGTGCCCCCAAAGTCCTTTTGTGCACCAGAAATACATCCTGGTTCCTCTGTCTGAGGTCCCTTAGACTGCTCAGGTCTTCTAACTGAGACGCATGTTCAAGGGGCCTGAGTCAGTCCCATGCTGGATTCCCAGCTATCAGTCTGGGGGCCCATTAGCTCCTCCTTGTTCAGGTCAGCTGGCTTTATGTGATTCTGCAGCATGGTCTTGTCCTCCCTCTCTGCATCTGGATTCTAGTTCAGTTCAGTGTTTAGTTGTGGGTGTTTGCTTCTGTTTCCAACAGGTACTAGATGAGGGCTCCATGATGGTGGATAAGTTAGTCGTTGATCTCATTATCAGGGAAGGGCATTTATGGTAGCCTTTCCACGGGTGCTCAAATTGTTAGTTGGAGTCAGTCTTGTAGGTCTCTGGATATTTCTCTAGAGTCAGTTTTCTCATCAATCCTATAATGGCTCCCTCCCTTATGCTCTCTCTCTCTCTCTCTCTCTCTCTCTCTCTCTCTCTCTCTCTCTCTCTCTCTCTCTTCTTCTTCTTCTTCTTCTTCTTCTTCTTCTTCTTCTTCTTCTCTCTTTCTCTCTCCCCCTCTCTCTATTTTCTCTCTTGTATCCTCCCCTGACTCAATCTTCCTAGTCCCACGTGCTTTCCTCTCCTCCCCTTCTCTTTATCCTAGTTCTCTCTCCACTCACTGACCTCCTACTCCCCATATGCTCTGGAAAACTTGTCCCTTCCCCCCTCCTGTGAGGGACCTTATATGAATTTCTTAGAATCTACCTTGTATCCTAGTTACTCTGGTGGTATGAATTATAGGCTGGTGATCCTTTGCTGTAGATCTAAAAATCCATATATGAGTGACTACATACAATGTTCCTCTTTTTGTGACTGGGTTACCTCATTCAGGATGGTTTCTTCAAGTAAGTTCCATCCACTTGCCTGCGAATTTCAAATTTCCATTGTTTTTTTTTTCCGCAGAGTAGTATTCCACTGTGTAAATATGCCACATATTCTTTATCAATTTTTCAGTTGAGGGGCATCTAGTTTGCTTCCAGGTTCTTGCTATTAAAAATAATGCTGCTATGAACATAGCTGAGCACATGTCTTTGTTGCATGGATGTGGATCATTTGGGTATATACCTAAGAGGTGCATTGCTGGGTCCTGTGGTAGACTGATTCCCATTTTCCTGAGGAGCTGCCATACTGATCTCCAAAATGGCTGTACAAGTTTGCACTCCCACCAGCAGTGGAGGAGTCTTCCCTTTCTCCACATTATTTCCAGCATAAGTTGTCATTGGTGTTTCTAATTTTAGCCATTCTGGCAGGAGTAAGATGATATATTAAAGTTGTTTTGATTTGCATTTCCCTGATATCTAAGGATGTTGAGCACTTTTTAAAGTGTCTTTTAGCCTTTTTGATTTCCTCTATTGAGAATTCTCTCTTCAATTCTATACCTCATTTTTAATAGGGTTATTTGGTGTTTTGTTGACTAGTTTCTTGAGTTCAAAGGGGAGATCAGTCCTTTGTCAGATATAGGACTGGTGAAAATATTTTCCCAGCCTGTGGTTTGTCATTTGGTCTTGTCCACTGTGTCCTTTGCTTTACAGAAGCTTCTAAGTTTGAGGAGGTCCCACTTATTAATTGTTGATCTCAGTGTCTGTGCTACTGGAATTATGTTCAGGAAGTGCTCTCTTATACCAATTTGTTCAAGGGTACCTCCTACTTTCTCTTCTAAGAGCACAAAGACATAGGCAACTGATAAATCCACTTCACCAGAAGCCAAGGGTAAAGCAGGACAACTATATTCACAATACCACTGCCAACAACAAATCTAAAACAAATATGCATTAACAATCAATGGTTCTTACTGTCCCTCAACATTAATGGTCTTAACTCGCCTATAAGAAGACACAGGCTAATAGAAAAGATACGAAGACAAAATCAGCCTTCTGCTGCATACAAGAAACATCTAAGCTTTAAATATAGACATTACCTCAGGGTAAAGGGCTGGGAAAAGATCTTCCAATCAAGTGGACCTAAGAAGCAAGTGCCACTATCCTATCTAACAAGTTAGACTTCAAACAAAAATTAATTAAAAGTGATGAAGATGGTCAGTTTGTATTCATCATAGGAGAAATCCATCAGCACAAAGTCTCAATTCTGAACATCTGTGTCCCAAATACAAAGGCACCCACATTCTTAAAAGAAACACTACTAAAACTCAAAGCTCACATAAAACCTCACACACTTATAGTGGGAGACTTTAACACTCCACTCTCACCGCTAGACAGGACCACCAGTCAGAAACTTTTAAGGGAATTTAAGAGAAATTCATTTTAGTATTTCTTTTGAAAATAGCTAAAATTCAACATGGCAAAACCAGGTTTTGGCTTTTATTTGTTAAGAAGCCATTTCTTGGCCACAGTCTTGTTACTTCCTGTTGGTTTGTTCAGTTTTTCTAAGTTTTTACTGTTTCAGATTTTCCAGTTTTTTTTTTTTTTTGCATACAGTTGTTTTCAGTAGTGATTATTTCTCAGTCCCTCTCCCATCGTATTATTTAAAATTCTTCTTTTTAAATTTGAGATTCTGTTCGTTAGTCCTTGGTTAATCTATTTTTTTTCTTGGTGAGTATGGTGAGTGTAGCTAAACTTTCTGTTATTTTGTTTTGTATTCAAGACAGTGTTTCATGTATTCCAACCTGGCTTCAAACATGTTTTGTGGCTGATAATGACTTAGAACTCCTGAGGTATTTGTCTCCACCTGCACTTGTGAAGAAGCTGAATGCTTAAATCCACATCAGCAAATAAGATTTCTAGAATCAAACTATTATGCATCTACATCCATGCCCTGTGTCCTTTTGCTATCAGATGTCTTTTACTGTGAAAACTGTGTTGTGGTAGAGTGAAGAGATCACAGGAAATGCAGGAGTTATCGTAGGGACTTGAGGAGCACACACAGTGGCATCTGCCTACAAACAAAAGCTATAACTCTAACAGACTCCATGGAAATAATGTAACCAGACTTAATGAGATACAAAATCATGCATAAAATTAGGAATTGTAGCTTATGGTAAGAATGAGGCATTCATCAAAACAGGTGGTGGTTGTCAAAGAATGAGTGAGAACTCACAGAGTTAAAATCTTTAGCAAGTAAGATGAAAACTGAAGCTCAGAACCTTAAAGTCAGATGTTGTCAAGTGCAAGAAGGATATACCAACCTTGAATAAAAGTCTTTTCACACACCTGAGGAGAACAATTTAATTCCATTATAGCACGAGGGGCAGAAAGATTGAAGTTATTTCTGTCAAATTTTACCTTTAATTGATTTGGCTAGTATAGAATGTGGTAGGTGTAGTTTCCTGAAATTTTTCATTATGAATCATATTATGAATTACTGCAAATAGAACATCACTTAATCTCATTGTCATCAGATATTACATTGCATATTTTGTTTTGTTTTGTTGTTTTATTAATAATTAATAGATTATTTTATTACCTTAAATCATTAGAAATCTACTTTCTTTTGATATGCTCAGAATTAGTATTCATTCTTTCCAAATCTGGGAATCATTTCCCTTTTATTTATAAATTTATTAAATTTAGGTTAATTATTAAAATGTGGCTTTCATTTTACTCTTGTTACCCTGTACAATTTATTTTATGTACTCTTTTCAATTGTACTAACTATACTGTTGTTTCAAGGAATCTAGAAAAAGGCATAATTATGTTTTCTTCTTAACAGTGGCTAATTTTACATTAGATAAAAATGATAAAAATTTTATTTCTTACACTATCACTTTTAGCAATCTGTCAGTGTCTGATGAATACCTACCAGAAACCTGCCTACACTTTCTTCATATTGCATTTCTACCTTCTATCTCAAACGATAATTATTTGCTATATTCGTTTCTTCAAACATTTTAAGATATGTATTATTACAATTTGCTACACAGTTGATTTAGTGGTAACAGTAGACCCTTGCTTAAGACTATCTAATGATTTTGGTAGTTTTCACACCATACCTCATGGACGTTTAGTTTGCACACCCCAGGTAAATTAAGAACTTGTTCTACTTTGATAAATGTGACAGGAAGGGAGCCCCCAGCAAAGTTATTGGGACTTCAAACCAAATAAGAAAAAGTTTCTTCACTTTTTTATAGCTTCAGTAAAACCATTGATTTAATTCTCTCACTGCTTGTTGGGCTCTTCTTTGAAAGTTTTCTCTTTATTGACCCTCCAGTATGATTGCTTCACTTGTATTCCTATAAATGCAAGAGGGACACTTTGGTGACTGCCCTGCTTGATTCTCATGGCTTCACAAGTAGCACTCTTCAGTGTCCATCTGAGTGAAGAGCATCCCCCATTTCACTCATTCTCATGTTTTGTTTCTGACATTTGGATTTGTGCCTGTTCAATGGTCTGTGAGTTTGAAATGACAGGGGAAATAACCAGACAATGCAACTCACTCACAATTTAAACCTTGATGATGTTCCTAGTGCTTTTTTTCTGGTGTCTCAGTCCATTTTGTTGAATCACAGATGGTTAACAGGAAGTGTGCATTTCTTAAAATGTGCCCTAGGAATAAATTTTTGAAGACTTATCTTGACTTCTCTTTACAATGTTGTTTTTTTCGTTCCCAAATCATTACCAACACTTTCCCAACTTTTGTGTGTGAGAGAAGGGATTCCTCTCACAAACACACAAAAAATTGTATCCTTGAGATCTCACATTTAAAATGAGAATAACAGAGATCTAGAACAGTGGTTCTCAGTCTTCCTAACATTGCGACCCTTTAGTACAGTTCCTCATGTTGTGCTGACCCCAACCATAACATTATTGTGTTGTTACTTCACAACTAAGATTTTGCTACAGTTATGAATTCTAATGTGTTATGTTATGCACGATATCTGGTATGCAATATCTGTTAAAAGGGTCGTGACCCACAAGTTGAAAACAGCTGTTCTTACAGGTAGAAACAGACCCATTTCAAGATTAGGGTTACTTAACTTTAGTAGAGGGATATGAAATTACTTTACTAATTTGTTCCTTTGTGTAAAGAAGGAAAAAGATGAAAATGATTACAGAAATGGCCTTTAAATATCCTCAAAGTTCAAGATTATATTGTTTGGGCAAAATACCTACAAAGGCATTAGGAAGAGGAATCCATCTTTCACACAGATATCTTATAAAATCTAAGTTCATAAATACAATATACACATCCTGATATACAATCAAATACATATTTTTATCATGTAATTATATTAACACACAGCTTAGTCTATATTTCTGGGAGTTTTGGAATATATGGTAGTAACAAATATCCTGTTACTTCTTGCAAATTTATATTTTCCAAAATTTAATAGGCTTCTTTTCTCTATAAAATATTAGTAGCATTTTGTTATTGCTTTTTCATGGAACACAGTTAGGGAAAACTTCCCTATGGCTTTGAGGTCTGAGTCCCATTAAGGATGAAGCAGGAAGCAGAAGACTCCTTTTATTCTATACTCAACCAACATGGCTACATTATGGTTATGTAGAAAGTTTCCTAGTGGCTGAGTAAGAAGTGATACACAAAAGCTGTTTAAAAATTATGTGCTTGAATAACTTTACTTTCTTCCAACTGTGTAAATGAATGCAAAAGTGCAGTTTAAATTAATTTTCCTCTCAGAATTATTTAGGTACTGCTTCCTGTGTCTCTATTGATATGTCAGACCTTGTCCTCAGTTCAAGCCCATTAATATTTGTGTGGGTATACATGAATATGTATATGCTGTGTATGTGCATGTGTATTGTGTATGTGTTGAGAATGTGTGTATGTTGAGTGTGTGCATATACATGTTGTGTGAATG
The DNA here is from genome assembly GCA_030556225.1 of Cricetiscus sungorus. Lineage (NCBI taxonomy): Eukaryota > Metazoa > Chordata > Mammalia > Rodentia > Cricetidae > Cricetiscus > Cricetiscus sungorus. The sequence continues at coordinate 6,115,367 of JANBXA010000734.1, forward strand.
TGTTGTATGTGTGTGTGTGTGTGTGTGGTATGTACATGTGAGTTTGTGTGTGTTGTAGAAGGCCATGCTCTGGTCATGCAGCCAGATTTTTCATCAGAATAGCTATGACTTTTGCAACCAGTCTCAAAGGTAGAACTTGTTAACTATTGATGTTCTTTTAGAGTTGCACAAGTATAATTTCAGAAAGAACAAATTGATGTTGAAAGTCAAAGCCCCTAAAATGGAATACTCTGTGCATTTGCACTGGAGCTTGTTAGTGAACTTGATGTTCTTACAATATCGTTTTTTTTTTTTAATAAACTTTACAGAATTTGTATCAGTAATGCTTAAAACTCTGGCACCCTATGTAGCAATATTAAAACATGAACTGGGCATCCTTTGAAGAGAATCCTCTTAGCTTCCGCAGGGAAAATTCGGTGTCTAACTATAGGATGAGAAACTTAAATTCTTTGTAAGAACAATTTTATTTCCCCAAGAACGCATCATCTTTCCTCTGGGTTTTTTCATGTAGGCTATTTAGGTGAATATTAAAAGTGTGAATAGAAATATTTTGTACCCATGATGCTTCAGATTGGCATCCTCGGAAGATGAGAGGTACTGCCAAGTGTATCTAATCAAGTTTCATAATTTACAACCTGTGCAAACTGTGGGCAAGGAACCACAGCAGTTGTGCTGAACATTTCTGGGAAGATACCGCCATTCCAGCACCAATTATTAAAACCTCTTGCAAACATTAAAGCTATAAAGATTAAAAATATAGCACACTTGTCATTAAAAATGGATGACTTCATGCAATATGCATTATATACAAAAAAACAACGTCCTGCCACTTGAGTTTTATCACCACCCTACGGAAAATCCACAAACCCAGAGTCCCACATCAAAGCTCATTTTGGCAAAGCCTAGGAATGACTTCCTCATGCAAAATAAACACAGATGTTCCGCACTCAGGCAACTGGCTAGGACGAGATGGTACATGGGGGATGCAGAGTTCTGTAAATGATGGTGCCTCATACCTCATGTTCTCTTTTGTGAAGGCTGCAGACATTGCTTAAAAAGGCTGATTTGGAAGCTGAAAGATGTCTCCGCCAGTACAAGTGCTTTTGCCTTACTTGAGGACCTGTGTTGAATATGATGAGTCCACATGGAAGAAGGGAAGAATGGACTCCAAAAGTTGTCCTCTGACCTCTGCTTGTGTAGAAGTGCACACACAATGCACACGGACCTGCTACATAATTGCAAAATAAATGAACAAAAATGATTCCACCATCTTAAAACATCTAAGTTTTTACTATGGGCCTGCAGACACACTGAGCTGGCTCTGCTTGTATGCAGAACTGACACCCTCATAGGACATCAACACGGCTGTTTTTTGAACCATCAGGAAGAACCACATTGCATATGTATCTAAAGCAGTGCCTTTCTTGTCAGTGATTTATTGATTTCTGTCTGTGATGTATAATATTCATGACTATATTAATTATAAGTAGGTCTGAGGAAGGAAAGTTTCTAACCTCTTTTATTAGCTGACAGTTAAGGATGGGTGTTCCAACTGATCAGACAGCTATAATTGCCTTCTCTTGCTCGTTCAAATCTCAGCTAATTGCAATAGAATGTCTTGGATAAGTAAACATGCTTGAGACTCACATTTATCCACCATGCCTAAAAAATGTTTCAAAAGATAACACATGCTTTGAATTTTTGATATGTATTCTATAATTGCATTGATATTTGAATAGATCTCTTTAAAATATCTATTCCAAAAGGAGTCACCCCCTCATATTGCCATGATAGATAAGTAGGATTATACATATAATAGGGTTAGGTATTGCTATGGCTTTGAAACTAAGAAAGATTTTGAAAGCCTCTGTCTTAAAATATTTTAAATCAGAAATATATCTGAATTACATGAAAATACAGGAATTTTTAAAGATCACCAAACCCTTCCTATACTCTGCTAGTGTTCTATCTTAGTTCTATCAGGAAATAAGTTGTGGCAATTAGATGGTAACTAGTAGAAAAGTATTTTAAGTTGTCAGCCACTTAAGAAGACCAACATAGTCCATAAATTGCCTCCATTTTGCATTTACATGTCTTGTGACAAATATGAAAAGCAAAAATATTTAATCTACCCCCCAACCCTCCTCATATGTGATTCTTTTACCTTTGTTGTAATGTTATTTGCATTTTCTGATGCACTTCATCAATATTTTGAGGACATATCCTATATACAACTTTATGAATTATGTATATGAACTACTAAGCTTATATACTATATGTTGCAAAACTACTCAAAGATAAAAGTGAAAAACAGATGAAAAAACATAGCATTTTAAAGCAGATATACTTTTGTTTACTGTAATTCTTTGTTTTTATTATTTAAATAGCCTCTTAACTTTTCCTTTGAGTGTATCTGTACATATGTGTACATGTATGCCAGAGTCCATAAAGTCCCCCAGAGCTAGAGGTACAGGTGACTGCATGATGAAGGTGCTGGGGAGTGACCTTGATTCTCTGCAAGGCTAATAAACCCTCTTAATTGCTGAGACATCTTTCCATCCCCTCTTACTACCATTTAAAACAACTTCTCATCTTATGATTATATTTTTGGAATAATTCCATCATAACAATTTGAGGATGTAATCAATGTGAAAAACATATGCTTCCCATATTTGAGAAAGTCTTATGATAGAGGAATTTAAATGCCAGATCATTTAAAAATAGTTCATTTACATTCTTGGTTATAATATTTGCCACAGTGAAACTTTCAGTAAATTGTGACAAATGAAAGAGCATTTTTGACTGTGATTATTCAATCATGACATTTATTTAAAAATCTCATCTCTCATTTAAGCAAAACTATTTTTCCTAAAATTTGACTAATGCGTTTATGTCTTCCCTCATGTCAATCAGTTTTCCTTGCAAACAGTTCAAATTGTGTCCAATAATTTTTAAATTTCCTTTAAAATCCACTGAGGGTATTGCTCATGGTGAGCATGCAGATTTGGATTTCTCACAGTTGGACTTCTTTTTCATTTCTGTATCCACTCTTAAATTTTCTACTTCTTATTTCAGCATCCCCACTGTATGAATGAAATGTGATTAACCCCAGAGTTCCTTTTAAATTCTACATAACAGTTTCTCATACTATGGATGTCTTAAAGTTGCCACTTATACAAAATATTTTTTTATGAAATACATTATTTTTATTTAAAAATGTTACTTGTAAGTATATTTCCTCTGCTATGGCTTTTCAACTGATTTGTAAAGTATTTGTTTCTCTATTTCATTATTAAAATAGAATCTGAGCCAATACTAGCAAGAAGCAATTCGTCAACTTTTCACCACTGTCACAAATAAACACTTGAAACATTTAAAGTGTATAAAAATTGATCTTGGCTCCTTGTTGTAGAAACTTCAGTCCACGGTAAGGTCACTCCATTCTACATGCCTGTGACAAGGCAGGGCATTATAGTATGAAGAGAGCCTGGCAAAGAAGGCTACTCACTTCATGACAGCCAGAAACAGAGACAGCAGAACAAGATGAATCCAGGAATCAAATACATCGTTTAGAAGCGCACTCCAAGTAGCTTGTGTCTTCAGAGTTTCCAAATTTTAGTTTTTATTACCCCCAATAATATAATCAAATTATGACTCAGTGAATGGACCAATCCACTCAGAAAGTCGGAGAGCTCGTGAATCAATGACCACTCAATAATGGGGACCATCAACTGGGTTGTCCTTCAGCACATAAGCTTTCTGCTCATTCCATAAGAAGTACAACTGGGTTTCAGTCTTTTACTCTCTATTCTGGGGTTCTGGGGCTTACATACAACAGGAGTTGAATCGGAGGACTCACTTAATTTCTCATGTTTGCCTTGGAAGAAAGAATGTAGATTCTGGGAAAAAATTCTTGTCATTTTACTCACTGTGTCCAACTTCTCTGACTATGAAATTTTACCCAGAAACACCATCTCAGCTGCTGTCACCACAGGTGAAGCCAGGAGCTTCTTTACCCCATGCAATTTTCATTTCATTTTCTATTCATAATACTTCACAGTTTATCCTCAATATCTTATCCATGGAGATCTGTATAATTATAAAAGATATTAACTTGAATCACATGATTCTTTCACTCAAAACTTCTGGCATAGTCTTCTAGCATAAGTTGAAATTATTAAAACAAAAAATGCTAAAAATTATATAACTCCTTGATGTTTTCAATGCAAGTGAAAACAAATGTGTAGCATAATGCACGTATCACAGGAAGCATTTAATATGCCAGATCTTTTGCCACATGTTTTCTTGTTTAATTAGTACAGCAGACCTGTGGGATGAGATCTATTGTTCCCCCAATTTTACATTGAGAAAATTGGCTTTGGGAGGTTAAATCATTTGTCTAAGATCACAGCTAGCCAGCAGAAAACCCAGGAACCAAATTCACATTTTGTGGTGCTAAAATTATGCTTCTAACTATTATAAATTGCAAACTGCAGCTAATTTGTTCCAAAACCTTTATGACTTCAAGTCACAGAAAGCTACCCAGAGGAATAAAAAGAAATAAAAATTCCTAGAGGAATTTTCAAAAATAGGGCACAGGATATATTAATAAATAAAACTGTTAAGTATTGTTACACAAGCTTATTTATGTCTCTAATTTTTCTAGAAAATGCAACCTGAAACACAAATATGGAGGCTTTCACATTTAGGAAGATAAACACAGCTTTCTGTATTCTTGCAGACAGTACTAGAAATACTAAGCAGCATATCCAAAATGAGCACGGAGACACTGACAGCTGGGAAGGAGAGTGGAGTAGAGGAAACTGCATCTGAACAGGGACAAGGAGGCAAGTTCCCTTTTGTTACAAACCATTTGGGATTTAAACTGAAGAGGCCAGAAATACTCAAAAGCCAATGGAGACAGACATAAAATTCTCATACTTTCCAATAGACCCAAAAAAGAACAGCTGAATTTACTAGATATAAACCATTCAGAAACTATTTTGTACAAACCAAAATGAACAAAACAAAGGCAGTGTCCCCTTGCCACAGTCATACCATTAAAGGCCCAATTAGTGAAAACATTTGCTTTCACTCTCTTAAGAACATGATGAACCCACATGCTCCCCATCTAAAGAATCGGGTTGCTGGAGATAGCATAGGTGCCTGGACTTGACTCTGGAGATCTCCTTCACTTTCTCATTTGTGTGATGCTAGAGGAGGACTGATAGAGGGGCATGACTATTGGCATCCCCTAAAATAGAGGGGACTCCTGTTCTGCTAGAACACTGGATGTACATTTGGGTTCAGGAAGTCTCATCTAGTACAGGGGTGAGGAAAAACTGCTTCACTCAGTGTCAGTAGAGGCTGACAAGTCCTGAGTCTCAAAATCTTAATTTACCAAGAAAAAATAATAGAATTATAGAATACACTTATCTCCATAAACTATCAGAGTGAAAAAAAAACACAACTTTCATACCAACATTTGGTAACTTAGGGCAGAGGCAGGCATATCTCTGAGTCTGAGATCATCTGATCTTCATAGTGAGTTCCTAGGCATCCATGGCTACACAATGTAACCCTGCCTGAGGGGGGAAAGGGTAATTTCTTTCTCAGCCCCTTTATCATCTGTGTATAATAGGGCTACTGATATTTTTTTTGAGTTAATCTTGTATCCTGTTAATTTGCTGAAGGTGTTTATCAGCTGTAGGAGTTCCCTGGTCACTTTTTGGGTCACTTATGTAAACTATCATATTATCTGCAAATAGAGACAGTTTGACTTCTTCCATTCCAATTTGGATCCCCTTGATCTCCTTTTGTTGTCCTGTAGCTTTAGCTAGAACTTCAAGTACAATATTGAAGAGATATGGAGAGAGAGGACAGCCTTGTCATGTCCCTGATTTTAGAGGAATTGCCTTGGGTTTCTCTCCATTCAGTTCAATGCTGGCTGTTGGTTTACTGTATATTGCTCTTAGGTATGTTCCTGTTTTCCCTGATATCTCCAATACATTTGTCATGAAATGGTGTTGGATTTTGTCAAAGGCTTTTTCAGTATCTAGTGAGATGATCATGTGGTTTTTCTTTTTCAGTTTGTTTATGTGGTGGATCACTTTGATAGATTTTCGTATGTTGAACCATCTCTGCATCCCTGGGATGAAGACTACTTGGTCACGGTGGATGATTTCTCTGATTTATTTTGTATTTGATTTGCCAGTATTTCATTGTTGTTCATACTGTCTAAACTTCTGTGATTTCACCTATTTTGTATATAAACCTCTGTTTGCTTGATGTTATCCACCATTCTAGCTCTTAGTATTCCTGTTTTCTCTGTCATGGTGACCCCTGAGGCTTCTGCAGTGAAGTGTATTATGCATGTCTTATTTAGAGCTGAGCACCTCATAGTCTCTTATTCCCTGCACACTGACCAGTTGAATGCCTCTGTACTAATTCCCATCTACTACAAGAAGCATATACAATGAGGTTTGTGAAAAATGCTCTGCACTATAGGCATAGCAGTAAGCCATCAGGACTGTGACCACCACATGCACTCTTTCTGTATCAGTGGTGTGCATACACATACAAACACACACACATAAGTGTGATAAAAGTAAACACACAAAATAATACACATGAAACTTTATACCCAACGTTTGTAGCATCTTTTAACAGTGAAATCATGGAAATGATTTAGATTCCATTAAATGAGTTAAAACAAACCAATGTTTTCTCTCAAACACTTATGATTTTTAAGAGTATATAGAGTATTTGGTGAAGATAATTAGAAGGCACTCACAAAAGACAAACATATGATGTTGCTATGCACTTATCAATGCTCATTGATTACATATAAGCATTGCAAGACACAATCTACACCTACCATCATTTTAATCAATTGATTCTTCCCTGAAAATTGAAAAAATGGTTAAAATCAGCAGCAGAAACTTTAAACTGTGGATAATTCATTACTCTCAAATCTGTTCACAGGACACAATGTAAGTAATTCTCAGTCTTCAGGCCTAATTGAGTGTCATTTAATGATCTAGCTCTTCTTATTTGAGGTACAATTCAAAAGTAATTTGTGTCTACTATGAGAAGCACTGACAAAGGATGTCTTTTCCATTACAGCTCTGAATATCCATTATTTAAGATTTCTAAAGGCTGCAAACCTTTGCTGGAAACCTTCATGTGTCAGAGTCAGGTTGTGCCCAAGTGTAATCACCTCCTCATGTCCTAGGACTGAGAACTGCTGTGGATTTGAGTGCTACCATATACATCCCAATGACATCACCTAAAGTAAAATGGTGTCCAATACCATTCAGTCCTTTTATTCCAATGCAGAATTGATTCTAATTTGTTAGTGAAGAGCTGAAGATAAGTTGAATAAATGCTAAGTTTCATGATTAGCTGCCCCCGCAACTATGAATCCACAGCCAAAAGAAGAAAGGAATATTTTGCTATTATTGTCTTGCTTCTTTTATACTTACACTATTTCTCCTGTCCCTTTTCTCCCTTCAAACCCTTCTTGCTCTCTTTCAAATTCATGACTCTTTTTCATTAATTGATGTCCCCCCCTACACACACACACCAAGTACAAAAACACAAGCAGCTTAGTCTGTATACATATATATATATGTATGTTATATATATATATATGTTTTCATTTGGCATATGATAACCAATTGTTGTTCTCTTCCCTGGGAAAGGATATTTCCAGGGACCCAGCATTCCTTAGTTGCCTGTGTAGGGCAACTACACAGTTCTTTGTGTAGGGCCTGGCTTCTGGGCTCTGCCCATACCTTATCAATGTGAGCATATCAATTGTCTTGTCCTTATTTAGCTCAGGTTTAGCCAGCCATGTTGGTGAGACTTTATTAGTGTAGCTCCTGACATTCTTCAAGATATAATCTCATAGCAAATTCTGTTCTTTTGGCTTCTATAGTCTTTTTACTCCCTCATCTGCAAGGACTGCTAAGCTAGCCTTAGGTAAAAGAGTTGTATTGATGATCTATCCTTCTGTGAGTGATTTCAACAATTGTGCTTTTTGATTGATTATGACTTTATGTAATAGTTTCCTATTTACCTGAAAATAAAATTGAAATCTGTAGGTAAATGAATGGAAATGGAAAAGTTCATATTGTGTGAGGTAACCCAGACCCAGAAAGACAACCATCACACTGTGCTTTCTCACATGAAGCTCCTAGCCTTTCATCTTCAGATGTGAGGTCATAGCCTGGGATAACTGTAGAAACCAGGAAAGTAATAAAAAAGGAACCTTTGTTGGGGTGATGATGTGAGGAGACAACAGGGAGGGAAATAATAGAATAGAACTGATCTAAAGAGGAACATGAGAAAAATTAGAGAGCCTCTAATATGGAGGGGGCACTGGAAATAAATGCAGATGTGTGGAGGGTAAAATAACAGTAAGGATGTCTGAAAAAGTCATAAGGAATTTTACAATTAATGTCACTCTCCAGTTTCTATAAGTCTATATATAAATACACATATAGAGTTTAAGTGAAAATTTTTCATTTGAGCTGAAAATGCTCCCCCAAGAATCAAAACCATCTAACAAAAACCCAATGCACAAGAAACCCTCTTTAGAGTTGCTTGCCAGAATTCTCCAAGATACTCTCATCACATTGAATGCTATTGGCTAATGCTATTACCCTGCACTTCAGACTCAGTCCCAGAGGACCCTTGTGTGGAATTGATTTGAAAGCCTCCTTTCTGAAAACTAGCTTTGATAGTACAATGACTACCATGACAAGATAACTAAGAGTGCAGTAGTGGCATGCATACCTTGGTGGTCACTAGCAACTCTTCTAGTTGACCTTAAGACGTATTCAACAAGAGGGAAAGCATGTCTGGTATTGAAAACCTGACCAACTACCCAGAGCCAATGAAGTCACACAACTTGAAGAAAAACCTCCAACCCTGACTTACCTAAACCAGCATAAACCCTAACTAGATTCTAAATTCTTATTCTCATAAACACAGGTAAGGGCAGTCCTCACCCTATATGAAGGAACTGTCTCTTTGAAGCAGAGAAAGCACTTCTAAGTGATCACACAGCAAAATGGTGTAAAAAAACGTTTCTCTTAGACATATGCATGCAAATTCATTTCTTTTCTCTAATGTCTACAAAGATCTGGTCGACAGGAATCAAATGTGTGCAAAACATAATTTAGATCTTGTATTACAATGTTGAATAATTTTATGAGTATAAACTAAAAGGCTCATTTATTTCTCTTTAGGATGCTAGAACTAGTTAAATGTAATAATTTTAATGGAAGACACAGTTTATGTACTATATGTCCTTATGGTAAGAGTGGACTGCAGACAAATGGAAACTTCACTGGACATGGGGGAAAGGTGTGGGCTAATAGGAAAGGAAATTATGAGACTTTCTAGAAGCAGACATCGTGCATGAAGTCATGGAAGTTTCACTATGAATATGTTTTCAAGTTGCCTTATATATTGTTCTGTTTGTAAAAAATTACACAGACAATAATATTTACTGTAATGACAGTTCAAATGCAACCATTATATGGAAATTACTATTAGCCATAATTTTGGTATACCTAGGGTTAGATTACTGCTGGAGAAAACTGTTTCTTGATTTATCATAATACCAAGTGCCCATTAGTTGATGAAGTACTTTGGAGCTATTTCATTTAGTCCTTAGATTAATTTTGACTTATAATTATTATTCCTATCTAGAAATGAGAAAACTAAGTTTTAGAATATGTAATTTTCTAAGTAAATTAGGCTTTAATTCTAGTTAGCTTTCTGAAGCCATACCAAGTACTTACATAGCTGCCTATTAGTAGAGTCTTCAATTGAAGTCAATGGAAATAAAATAAAACTGTACAGGTTGTCTTCTGGTGTTTGCTTTTTTTCAATTCACTATTGTTAGAAAACTCAGGCATATTGTGAGAGGCTTTGGCTCATTTGATTTACTTCTCTACTATTTCATTATGGACACAAAGCTATTGGTCTAGTCCACCATGTTTTGCTTCCAGCAAACTATTCTACCAACAGTATTATCATGAACACCTTCCACACGCTTGAAATTCATTGCTTGCAGGTAGATCAGTTTCTTTACTGTATATCCTCAGAAGTAGAGGTATATGGCTCTAGAATCTGTATAAGCTGTTTTATAGAATAATAGTTTCCCAAGTTGCTTATGTTATTTGTCACCTCAGTGTTCCCGTTGGTACCCATTTTCATCAATATTAGGACTATGAAGTTACTCAACTTTTGTTAATCTCTAATTATGAAATGGCACTTCAATGTGACTTTACTTTTGCAAATTTTTCACTATTAGTGACATTGAGTGTAGCTTTTATGTTTAATAAGCACACATTATTTCTCCCTATTGATGTATTTATTGTTGTTTTCATTATTCTTTTCTGTGTGGTTGTTTGTCTTTGACCTTGTAAGTTATAATTTATTACTGTTAAATGTAATGAATTCTTCACTGATCTAATCTCTGAATGATATGCACTATTTTTTAAATCATTAGATACTCCTTTTCACATCCAAGTTCATAGTGCACCTATAGTCGCACAGTTTGTAGAAAAAAAAGTTCTGATTTCACCTTTATTCTCTGGTTATTAAATGCATCAGCATCCTTTATTTGGTAATTTCTACAAGATACAAAGGTCTGCAACCTTTCTCCAACATGTACTAATCAGGGTTCTGCCTTTTTATGGCCTATGGATCACTTTGCTTTATTTCTATTGGTTAAGCTACCCTATTCATTTTCTAGTTCACCCAAATTCCATTGTTTCCCACCCTGATTTTCTTCCCTGGGAAGTTTCTAGGCATTGAAACATAATGATTAGCAGGCCAATAAGAAAATGTTTTCAGGGCAGGCAAAATAGCTCAGTAGATAATGGTGCTTGCTGGGAAAGCCTGATAGTCTAAGTTCGATTTCTGTTTCCCATGGTAGAAGAGAACTGACTTGCAACATTTATCCTCTCAGCCCCAAATATGTGTGGTAACATATGTGCATAGGTGCACATGTGTGTGTGTATGTGTGTGTGTGTTCATAAACATAATAATTAAAAAATATAAAATCATAGAGGACAACCAAATTATCAATTAATTAAATTTGTCAGGAATACTCACAAGTTGCCATTTATTCTCTTGCTAATGTATGAATGATCTTCTATACTTAAAAACCCTTTATAAGGATGCTATTAACTGCTATAAAGAATGTGCTGAATTCCCTTCACTATGGTCATAGGACAGCTAAGGTTTTAAACTGTGTTACTTTCTTGGTATTGAGGTCACAGACTGCCCTGAGTCCCAGCACAGGTGGCCCATCTCTGTGTGAAGTACCCAAGCCTGTAAACGACGAAGGTGTGTCATGGATCTGAGGTAATTTGTTGGCAAACAGCAAAGCTTCCTTGTTGTGTCTACCAGAGAGCTGGCATAAGTCAAAGACTTCACGAGGCAGAAAACACAAAACTACTGAATTAACAAAGTGTTTCTCTTTAGACTTGCACAAAGTGTGTTGGGTAGTGCTGCTAAGGAGAAATGTGTAACCCTGCCCAGGCTCTACCATGTGGTTTTCAGTGTTTGCCCAGTTTGTTTGTTTTCTATGGATTTTGTCACCTGTCAATAACTCACTAGTTAGTAGAAATACCCTCCCTCTCTGTCTCCCCGCCAGTGGATTTTATTTTAGTAGGTTTGAGTTCTATGAAATTCTTATTTAATCAAAAATAGGGACCCCAGATGGACATTGGTGGTGCACATCTTTAATCCCAGCACTTGGGAGGCAGAGGCAGGCAGATCTCTCTGAGTTCGAGGCCAGCGTGGTTTACAGAGTTAATTTCAGGACTGGCTCCAAAGCTTCAGAAAAACCCTGTCATGGAGAAACAAAACTAGGGACCCCTATATTTCTCAGAGTTTGTGCAATTTCTGTCTAATTTCTGTATAGCATGTAACAAAAAAAAGTGGCTTCTAATATCTTTCTGCTGTACTCGGAGATAAGTGCCACCATCCAAAAAAACTTCCTCCTATAGCAGGTGGGAGGGAAAAAAAAACAGACACCCTCAGCCAGTCAGTATGCAGAGAATGAGCACTCTTGGAACATGCAGCCTTAAATGGGATGTCCCCATCAACTCCCTCACCTCAGACATGACAGAAAGTATGTAAGAACAAGAAAGGAAATGTTACAAGTAGGTTCCGCTGCCACACAAGCCCCCAATAACATACAGAGACTCTGTATTTGATATAATGTTGTTGGCCAGGTACTAGTTTCTTATTGGCTAGCTCTGACTTAATGATTAACCCGTTTCTACTATTCTAAGTATTTCCATGTGGCTCATCTTACCTGGTGGCTGGCTGGCGCGTTGTTCTCTTTACACTCTTCATGCTGACCCCTCCTTTCTACTTTTTCTTTCCTTTTCCTTGTCTCCTAGCCCTGCCTATCTTGCTTTCCTATTGGCCAATAGTGCTTTATACATTAACCAGTATGAGAAACTTATTTACAGAATAACATCTCTCATCAAGGACAGGAGACAACAACAACAACAAAAAAAACAAACAAGCACAAAATAACAACAAAACAACAAAAACAACCGAGGTCTTCTAAACACTACACGACTGGCACACATATGTGCTCATAGAGACTGAGACAACATGGATATGGCCTTCACAGTTCTACACCAGATAGTGAACACATTCTTCCATCCCTAACTCAGAAACTATCTCCAATTGACATACACTTGCAAATGAAAATATAGTGTTCTTTAGGATAGGCTTCAAGTCCTATAGTAGAGTGCCAAGAGAAAACAGAAAACAAACTCAAGGGCATTTGTGAAACAGTTCCTTGTCTCATAATGTCTGGTCAGGGATTATTTTTTCTTCCTTTTTAGTTTTATCTTTTCTTATTTTAAAAACCTCTCTCTCTCTCTCTCTCTCTCTCTCTCTCTCTCTCTCTCTCTCTCTCTCTCTCTCTCTCTCTCTCTCTCCGTGTGTGTGTGTGTGTGTGTGTGTGTGTGTGTGTGTGTGTCCTTTTTGTATGTATTACAGTTTTCCCTTTTCTGTTTTTGTGGAATTCCTGAGCATATGAACAAGTGAATCTCTGTCTATATATTTCTTGTGCCCTTTCTTGAGTTCATTTCCTTCTGTTTGTTTGCTTTGTCCTATTCCAATGTGTTTGCTTTTGTTTTATCTTAATAGAGTCAATTTTATCATTATCCCTCAGAAGCCTGATGGCTTTCTAATGAAATAGAAATGGTTAGGGTTAGGGTTAGGGTTAGGGTTGAGAAGGGAAGTTCAGAGGAACTGGGAAGAGTAGAGGAAGGGAAACCATATCAGGGCATATTATATAGAAAATATATTTTCAATAAAAGAAAAATATTTAAAAATCAAAATAAATTTATGTATAGAAAGGGGTTCTATACCTCATTCAAATATGATGCAGTGTTGCATCTGTCACAAAAGACACATGTGGAAATATACTAAATACGAATTTAAAATAAGACGAAAATGTCACGACACAGGGAACTTACTCTTTTAATTGTATATTCTCATAAATCAAAGTGTTCTGGTAATAATTCAGCTACTACAGTTACTTACTTGCTTTCTCATAATATATAATCTCTCTCCTCTGAAATATTCTTCATGCAGGTTTATATAAGTTTTGGGAGGTATTATCCTATACATCTCATTTGCATACTAGACAACTGAAATATAATTGAGTTATTTATTTTATCTTTGGGAATAATATTAATGGAACAGTTAGAATTCACAAAACTGCAACATTAATGGGCTATTTCATTAGGACTTAAGACATGTATATGCCACAGAAACCAGTTACCAAAGAACATGGGAAGACGTTTTTAAAAGACAGAAATGAGAGTAATAGCTTTTGGATATTGTCATCCCACTTTAAAAAGCCTGGAATTCAAAGTGTTAACACCTATAAGCTGTTCCAACAGGGGAATATATACTGTTAAAGATCGGGAGTTATTTAAAATGCCAGTGAGTATAATAGCAGTGCTCTGAGATAACCATTTCATCTGCCTCCATTACTCTAAAATTAATGAATAATGAAGCGATGCCCTTCACATTCTCTTCCCTTTCCATTCCAAGATATATTGATCAGGTGACATTTATTTAAGTTTGGGATAATGTATTAATTTCAAGATAATTATTCAATATACTTTTGTCACTGTTGATACGCTTCAATGTCATGCAGGGGCCGAGGGATGAATAGACTGTTATCTGACACTGGTGGACAGAGTGCTAGAAATAAATGAAAATTTTCTCCTTGAGATTCACTGACTTGGGTACTTAGGGGAGGGGTCACAAAAGAGGAGAAAGCTGGAGATAAAGAGGGGTAGGGCTGTGTAGCCCCCAGGTTAGGAGGATGTGAATGTTTTAGAAGACAATATTTGGGGACAAAGTGCCTTTCCTATTGTTGAAGGGGTCAGACTGATGCTCAGCAAAGCTGACAGAGCCTATCCTTAGTGGATGCCACTGCAATATTAACACTCATTTGGAGCAGATGTGACTAAAAGCATGAAACATTGAACAAACAGCTGCCACAGATCCAGGGCCATTGCATAAGCTCTTATGTTCTATTAATGCAGAGGACTGGCGAGGCCAGGAGGGCAGATGCTATTCCCCTCAGTTCCTTAGCAGATGGGCCTAATAGTGGCCCCTCAGAGAAGCACTTCTGCATAGATGCAACCCTCCACCACGTGTAAAGATTCTAATATACAAAGCTACCCAAAAAAAGATGTATATAAGGTCAGTTTACACTGTGTCAAGAAATCTGCACATAAGCAAAGTACTTCAGTGGATACTGGCTTCTATTTTTCTCTTTGATTCTAATAATATGCTGGGCTCAGCCATGTCTCTTTTCACTTTGTGATCGCCTCCGTTCACATTTCTGAGTAAAGGACACATTGAAAACTCAGTGCCTCACTTCTGTGTCTGCTTCTCTAAGCCAGTGGGCTCAGAAAGCTTCCAGGTCTGCCACTACACATTCCACACTCAAGTGGAACCCTAAGGTTTCCCTGTGTTCACTGGGAAAACTTGAAATTCTGAAATACAAAGCAAAGAGGTCAAAGCTTGTAGGTCACAGCTGAAATTCATTCAAAATGACAATCAAACAGTGTTTGGTTTTGCTGCCATAGGGGTACTTCTAGGTGGTGTTTGAAAGTTTAAAGAGCTCATGGCAAGTGTGGTTTTAGCTTGCTCTCTTTCAGGATGCTTTCTGCTCCATGGCATTCTCCATGCTCCGTGAAGACCAGGGCCACCTGGTAATCCATCCACAACAAACTGCACTGCCCTCTGGAAAGTGCAGAATTTCATCAGGGTGACTAGATGTGGGAGAGATTTGTGGAATACATTTTATTTATTCACAGAAGACAATATTGTATAGCTACAATTCTGCTTCTACCCACCATTCTATCCATGTTCTTTGCCCCAACCTGAGGAGTGAAAGTCAGGGGAGGAAAGGAGTGGATGAGGGACCAAATAAGTGAAGCCGCATCTCAAAAATGATATAGGAATGCAACAAGTATTTAATTTTCTTATTTTCTGTAGAACATACTCTGTGCTAAATACTTTTCCAACTGTATGTTAACTAGGTACATGATGGTATGAAGTTTGTATTTCAGTGCAGATGAACTGAAGAGACATTTCTTCGGGGAGGAGGTATTTCAAGTCTGACAGATAAAGAGAGCAAAGAAGCCAGTATGAGACACATTCTCAAAACCTCCGGTAGAGCAAAAGTTACAAAATAGACCCATAACGACAGACTCTAGCAGCATTAGGCACAGAAGGAAAATGTTTTAGTTGTCTGTGCTCAACCTCCTTAATTGTAATGTAAATTCACCTTTTGACCATCTTAAGTGAAGAGTTGTGGTTAGAGGGGACACAGAAAGAGATGAAAGTTCAGTCAGACCCCTCAATCAAACACTGTCCACTGAGTTGTGATCCATAGTCAAGTTCACTTCTAACCCTGCAGCTGTCCTTTAGAGGGGTTAGAAGTGAACTTATATGATTCCAATATAGAGTCATGCCCAGAAAAGAAGGATGAGTGCTAAGCATGGCTTTATCTCTTCATAATCACACTCTTTAGGGCCCACTCATAGCAACAGCCATATTTTTAAATATGGAGGACAATGCAAAACTTTACCACAATCCCAGGAAATGTTGGGCAGGAGCTGTAAGGTGCCCATGAGTGTTGGCCCAGATGCCTCAGAACTGAATGAAACAAGATATGCTGAGAATGGTACCAGAGGGGAAGTCAGCTCAGAATGTTCTATTTTTTTTCCTCCCTGGAACCTAACATGACATAAATCCAAAGCCAGGAAGTCACAGTTCCAAACAAGTTGTACTAGATGCTGCTTAGAAACAGCAAAGCAATGTGTGAAATGACTGTCATGCTGAAACGCTCTCGACTTCTCACAAGGGGGATGTCTGGAAGCCACCTTTCCTGCAGTATGTGGCATGAAAATGAAACAAGTTGAAGTTGATAATGGCATAAAAAAGAATGGCTGGTCTGGTATATGCTGGCATGATCATAAAGCATATGTGCACACATGGAAAAGATGAACTGATATGCATCTGCTTGTTGGAGTACGTGCGTGCGTGCATGTGTGCGTTCGTGCATGTGTGCATGTATGCGTGAGTGTGTGTGCATGTGTGTGTGTGTGTGTGTGTGTGTGTGTGTGTGTGTGTGTGTGTGTGTGTACTCAGGATGGTGAGAAGAAGAAAACTGCTCCTATATGTGGTTTCAAAGTTTTGTGTATCAGTTATTTAGTTCAAGATTTACAAACAACATGGTTTTAACTTTTGTTTGAACTAAAAACCACCGCTTGTAATTGTTCGAATCCTCTCTTGAATAAAGAGTCAAAAAAGGTTCAGACATGTAAAGCTTCCAACAATTTTCAAAACTACATACAGAGTCACAGGATGCAAAATCAGCACTTGAGATGCTCACTTCCTGGAGGTGAGTAGATTAAGAATGCCTTATATTGCATTTCTAGATTGTTCTACTTTGTGAAGTCCATAAAAATAAACATTATCCTCATAAAAATACAAGGTTCAAGAATTTTTTCAGTTGAAGCAATATTGTCTGCTGGGGATAAATTTGCCTTGGACACACAGGATGTTTTCAAAGCACAGACAGCAAGCCCAAAGAACTAAATGAAATCAGCATCATGTATATGTTGTTGACAAGGTTCCCTTCACTAATTAAAAACCTGTCACGTTTTCACACTACCAGTCTCCTAATATAGCTCCTGGCTTGGGATTGGCTGTCAGTGCCGAAGCTTTTAGAGTTACCGCCATTGTGTTGCAGTATCAGAAGTCTTGATCCTTATTTTAAGCATCTTTAGGTTGAGGTCCCTTCAAGATCCAACCATGAGAGAGTCTCCCCATCTATCCTAAATAGCAAAGTGTTGGCTATTTTTATATCAACTTGACACAAGCTTGAGTTATCTGAGAAGAGGTAATCACATTTGAGAAAATGCCTGCATAAGTGTAGCCTATGGACAATCCCTTAGGAGACTTTCTTGGTGTGGATGAGGCTACCCCTGGGCACGTGCCCCAGTACGCTATATGTACACAGGCTGAACAAACAGTGAAGAGTAAGACAGCAAGTGGCGCTCCCCCATGTCCTCTGTACATGTGCCCACCTTAAGTTCCTGCCCCAACTTCTCTCAATGGTAGACTATAATCTGCAAGGGGAAAACTCCCCTTCCTCCACTTACTTGTGGTTAAGGTGTTTATCATATCAATCAAACTCCAATTAACATAGATTGCATTCACAGTCTACTAAAGATTTCACTGGTCTTTTATATTATTGCATGAAGTCTGAACTCAAATATGGAGTCTTCTTGATGTTGGGTTGCATTTTTTGTTTGTTTGTTTGTTTAGCTTTGCTTTATCAATAAGATCATTCAGTTCTTAAGAGCAGACTCAATATATACATAGAAGAAAATGTTCATTATTTTTTGTAGGCTAACAAAAGTATCCACTGACTTATTGATCTGGCACATTTCAGGCTTGGATTATTTATTTATTTATTTATTTATTATTTTAAGTAGTGCTGAAGATTGAATTTAGGGCCTTGTACACACTAAGCAAGTATTCTACTGCTAAGCCTGCATCACCCAAGAACATTTTAAGAGGATGTTACAACTTTTCTGAACTTCACTCCAACTTCGAAACCATCCTTTATCACATCTGTTTCCCCTATCAGCTCTTGTTTAGAGAGGGTTGAGAATGGGTTAAGATGAATAAATTTCACTTCTCTAAAATCATTTTTACCCTCTACTAAATAAAAATGGAAGGAATATTGTACTGCACAGTCTTTGATGGTTGCTGTTTGAGGAATATACATATTGGACAGAATGCTGGCTTCACTCAGACTTCTGTGTAGTTTACCAACTAGCATGATGGACTGTGTATGAAAATGATTATTTTTGTCTTTATTCTATCATCAATTTTTCATGGCCTTAATTCTGAAGTGTCACATGTATATATTAGGTTTCTATTTAAGCTGTGAGGTAGTGCTTTCTGATCTGCTTGCAAGCAATGGTCTTAGTGTGATTTAGTCACTGGAAGATACACTAACCAACTAAGATACTATTAAATAAATACCAGAAATCCTAGTTATTGTGTGTCCAAGACATTATTACAAGGAATATAATTACTGACCTCAGATCTAAGTCGAATTATACAGCATACGCTTTGCCTGGAGCATATTGCTGCTTCAAAAATTGCCACCTGGCTAACAAGCCCAATGAGCAATGTACAAGGGGCTCTAGTGTCATTTATAACAATACCTATACATCAGATAACAAGAACAGCATTGGCTCTCACCTCTGTTGGCTGTCCTAAATGCTGGAGAGACTAATCTGCCTCTCTGAGTTGCTACTGGCCATTGCCACCTGCTGGCTTTGGCACTCTGATCCCCTGGCTCCACTCCTGGAGTCCTGGCAGCCTCCCCATGACGCCAGCCTTGAGCCAGGGAATGCAGGGATGTTTGGAGCTCCTCTCATTGCTGAGGCTGCATTGTGCAAAGAGGCTGATTGTGGGGAATTGTGTGCTCTCTGGGGTCAGTATGTTGACGACTCTGATGATTAGTTGGCTAACAGCAGCAATGATTGGAAACTGCCCCAGAGAACGTCACATATTGGCAAGGAAAGGATGTTGAGGGAGTGAGCATCTGTGGAGGAAATAAACAAGGCTTTGTGAGATAGTTGTGAACAATTTCTTTTTCATTCAGCCGGAATTCATTTTAGAGATTTAGAAATTTTCAGATTGTTGCATTTGATCATTTATATTTTAGTGCAGCAAGTCTTCATCCCATTGGATTCATTTGTAAGTAGTGTCTTAAAAGTTAGATGTTCTCATTTAGCATGTGGGTTGCCAATTCTTATTCAGAGTCATGATGGTTTCTCAGTGCAGGTCTTTTCTGAAACATTGAACTCCTTATCCTGTGCAGTGTTTTAAGACACATCATCTTGATACGTTTGATCATTTGTATTTTAATAAAATTTTTTATAGGACTGAGGGTGTAGAACGTAGCCTAAAAAGCAAGACTCCATGGGTTCAACCCCAAGCACTGGAAATGTTTTTTGCACGTGTTGTCAGTAAATGAAATAGTCTTCTCTTGGTAAGAGTGGAGCACTTATGTACTTTTTTCCAACCAGGCTTCAAAGCCCCAGGTGGAATTGTAGTTGAGTCAGCAGAATCACCACAACCAATCCAGCATTTCACAAATATGAATCGGAACATGAAAACAGGGCTTCTGCAGTCTTTTATGATGACAATTTTGTTTCATTTGGTTGTCGTGAATTCAGTAGATTAGGGGATTAAAACAATAGCCTGTTATACTCAGATACTGAAAATAATGTTCATGAACTACAGTACTGTAGATAAGGTAGTGAAGCACTGAAGTTAGTAGTAGGAAAAGGAGAAAATACAGACAAGAACATCTGTTGTGGCTTCTGTTGGAAGAGATGGGTGAGGATGGTTAGAAGGTTTAGGTAGTGAACTATTTTGAATGATATCAGTAGGCCCTGGGACATGGGTGCTATCTCCTGTTAAATTGCTGGCCCTGAGGGGATTAAGATAGGTGAATAGTAGTCCTGACTATGAAGACTTACAAGAAGCAGTTGGAATAAATTCTGCCTAGGTTTATTCTGTCCAATGATAGTCTGCATTTGTTTGCACAAGTGGCTAACTTCAAGGGCTCACCATGAAGACATTGCCCATTGTTTGGATGTAGGACTTTTAAATTTTGGGGCACTGTTGCAGATATAAGGACTTTTGTAGTTAGACTCAATGTATTTAACACTATGAGATAGCCATGAAGCTCTGGGGGTCAGGGTTGAATGTTGTGGTTTGGGGCTGAAATGTCCCCTCCATGCTCATGTTTTGAACACTGGTTACTTGGATGATGGTACTGTTTTCCAGAGAGGGCTGTGGGAGCTTTAGCTGGTGGTGAGGCTGGCTGAGATGGACACTAGAGACAGAAGGCCTTTGATGGTTATAGCTGGCCCTGGATCTAGCTTTCTTTGCTTCCTTATTCAATAAGATGTAAGGAGGCACTGCTACATGTTCTCACCTCAGCAAGCATTGACCTGTCTTTCTCAAGAGTTCTGAAACTGTCAGCTAAAACTTACCTCATATTGTTTCCATCATAGCAACATGAAAACTAATATAATGGCTAAAATACACAGACAAGTTCCAATGGAAGGCAAATATACCAAGAAAGTCCTTATTGTTTGTACTGTGTTTTTTCTTTTATTTACCTGTACTAGATCAGATGAACTTAGGGCTCATCTACCTTTGAATAGTTTTATGGGTTCATAGAGGAGAATTAGGAAAATGTGGAGTAGAAAAAGTAAAAAATTAAAATTCTCTATGTTCTCCCTATCTGAATTATCTACATTCTATAATCTTTTCATTACTGATTTTGTTTATTTCATATGTGTAGGTGTCAGGGCATGGTATGTACATGTCCTGGCATGTGTATGGAATTCTGAGAAAAACATTATGGATTATGGGTTATGGGTTATCCAGCTCAGGTCATCAGGCTTGCATAGTAAGCACTGTCTACTGTTGTGACATCCATGTATTATATTCCTTATTATTTCTAAGTCAGTATCTTAAACATAAATTTAATAAAAAAATGCATGTAATTTATATCTCATTTTGCATGGTGTTATAATCATTTGCAAATCTTCCACATACTCAATCATTTTATGTAATTACTAAAGTCATCTTTAAAGTGTTTCAAGTATTATAAGACTTATTAAAGTGTTATAAGACTTATTGAGACACTTGGGAAAATGTATCTTTGAGGCAGAGGTCCCATGCATGGGCTAGAGGTGACTGGAAGCAACCCTGAGGAAGACTAGCCTAAAACCCTTTAAATGCACTCAAAGCAGATTCTTTAGGACATAGATTTATGTTTGTCTAAGAAACTTAAACGCAGTAACATTAAATCTACATCCCTCTTGAAAGAACAAGCCAAGCTTCAAAAAATATACCAAAGCCCACTTTAGATAGTTGTGATGTTGTTGCCTCCTACTAACTTAATGTCACTGCCTTAAGGAGACTTACAGAGGATTTGAGCTGGGTGCAAGGTTAAATTGATTGCCACTAGAGCCACATCTAATTACTACCAAGGTCTGAGGGACAAGTTGGTGGTTACAGGAATGAAGTGAAACTAGATGTTTGATTTGAGATAGCCAAGATAAAGGGGATTAAAGGGTGCTTTAAAATATGTACCAAGTTAAGTAGAAAACAAGAAGATTGCCACAGACTGGTTAGGTAAATTGAACTTTTATCTTAAAGACTTTCCAAAATTCTCTTTTGGCTGGAGGCAATTAAAAGTATGTATTATTGCTGTATCTAGAAGCTTAGTCTTGTTCTCCTGATGAGGATGCTACTTCATCATGGCCATTAATATTGTCAGTGTATCTTTCTGCTGTTGGTCTAAGCAAGGGTGGTGATCAGTTCATTAGTGGTACCAGGCCTGCTTTACTCCTTGAAGATTTGTTTGTGTGCTGAATATTGAAATGAGTCATTTTATCCCTAAGTAAGAATACTTGAGACTCACTGGAGGGTCTATTAAAATATTTAGATTATTACCCTAATGAATATGATGATTACTTTAGAATATTGAAGGACTATTTGTAGATAAAGGAATCAGCTACCCTCAGATGGTCCCCAAATTGGAAAGTTAGCAGTAGAAAAGTAGAAAGAGGCATAATTTTAAAAGATAAAAATAAATACAATCAAGACTCTTGTAAAAGTTGTAGCCTTTGGAATGAACCAAATTCTCCTCCACCAGAGGTATGTGCTGGACATGCTGAAAAATGACTCAGAGTCGGCCCTGAACAGAAGTGAACACCCTCTAAGACCTTCCCTGCTTTTCAGTAGGAGGACTCTACACACTAGAGTATCATGCAAATGGATCCACAGACTGACAGGGAATCATCACAGCTAGCCAACCCAGATATACCATGCCTGTTTCCAGCTGAGCCAAGAAGTTTGAACAGAATCTTCCCTTTCGCACTGAGCTGCCCCCTGGGGTCCTCACTGCAGGGACATAAAAGACTGCATTTTCTTGATAGATGAGCTGAGAGTCCCTCACAGCTGTGGAAATGTTCCCCCACTTCCCTCATGATAATGTTGAGTCATAAAAGGAAGAAAGGAACATTTACTTGCCAACTCCTCCACCTGTCTGTTGGGCCCACCAAATCTAGATTAGCACCAAGGGAATGCGCCTTGTGCGGAAATGTTCACCAAGAGAGAAGCAACTGTTGCTCCCCTTAGGTCATGGTTAATGGGGTTTCTCCTCTTACCACAACCCAAGTGACAGGAACAGAGACTTGGATGCCCCAGTAGTCAACACTAATGTTCAATAAAATGGTCAGAAACCTCAGAACATTTCAAGCTTTATGTTTTAAAAATTCAGGGCCAGATCGAGAATTCTTTTTGTTCTAAATCCAGCCTGAATATATCAAAGTCTATTCACTGCAAAAGAAGAAAGAACATAAGACAGTCCCCTTTGCCTTCTGGATCAAAAGAGGCAGATGGGTAAGACTCAAATGAAACAAAAGTTCAAAATTACATTTTAGAATTTATGCTTTTCTATTAAAATTGTCACCAGCTCTCGATTTCTTTTCTTTTTCATTTTTTAAACAATTTTTTATTTAAATTTGAAACAAACTTGTTTTACATGTCAATCCCAGTTCCCTCACCCTCCCTTCCTCCCATGCCCCTCCCCCACTAACTCCAACCCCATCCCCTTTCTGCTCCCCAGGGAGGGTGAGGACTTCCATGAGGAGTCTTCAAAGATTGTCATATCATTTGGAGCAGGCCCTAGGCCTTCCCCCATGTGTCTAGGCTGAAAGAATATTCCTTTATGTGGAATGGGCTCCCAAAGTCCATTTGAATACTAAGGATAAACACTGATTCACTACCACAGGACCCATAGACTGCCCAGTCTTCCTAACTGACACCCACATTCAGGGGGTCTGGGTCAGTCCTATGCTGGTTTCCCAGCTATCAGACTAGAGTTCATGAGCTCCTCTTGTTTAGGTCAGCAGTTTCTGTGGGTTTCTCGAAGAGAGAATCTCAGGTGTTGAAGATACACTAGGAAAAATAGATTCATCATTCATAGCTCTCTATTTCTTATGTGAAACCACTCATCTCCTAAGTTCCTTCCATCAGCATTTTGTCACAAAATGTAACAAGGTTGTACAATCCAGAAGCATGTAGATACAGCTCCTTTCTATTTTGGCAGACAGTCTGTTAGATGGTGCCACCTTCATTTAGATGGGGTTCCCTTACCCAGTCACTGTTCTACATATCCTCTCTGGAGAGACACACAGAGCAACCTTCACATGCCTTTCTTACCATAGTGGGAGAGACACACAGAGCAACCTTCACATGCCCTTCTTACCATAGTGGATAAAACCTTCTGAAACCATGAGCCAAAATAAACCCTTCCTCCCTAAAACTCCTTCTGTCACTATTTCATCACAATAACTAATCAGGTTGCAAAATCTTGAAGCTGTGGATGTAGCCATACAGCTACTGGAGCAAAGCTCCAGAGCACTGTGTTAGAGTAAAAAGGGAACACTCCCAACCTCCACCATTTCTTCAACAGGAGTCTGAACAGAAGCCTGCCACCTGTGCCTTACTATTGTTTATGCCAAAGGAGAACTTTAAAAGGTAAATTAACAGAAAAATGCTCTTTTTGCATTTACTTTGTGGGTTTTAACCAGCACCTGTCACCAAAAAACCCACCAGGAATAATACTTGATGGGGATAGACTAGCCTATGTAGTTTTGATGGGGTTAGACTAAGCTATGTAGTTTCTAGGCTTCCAGACTCCATGAGCAAGAACTGAGCTCTGAATTATGGGATTGGATTGAAGAAAAGACAAAAGTGGAATGAAAATACCTATTGTGGGGGATAGATGGTAAATAGTTTATTTTTAAACATGAGAAAGCTAAACATAACAATTCTGTCATTAGTGGTCATTTATCATATGATTCTCATGCTATAAACACTATTCAACAGGAAGACTCAATGGCAATAGTAGCCATAAACAAATCTGTCTAGAAAGTAGAGTAAAATACTTGCTGTCTCAGAGAAACAATAGGGCTTCCCAAGAATCTTGAACACAGGACTCATCAACCTTTAACCCTCTTGTATAGTTGACCCTAGCCTGAGTCATCTTGCTAATACGGACTGTGTGACCATGTGTATGTCACCTTGTTAGTATAAAGTTTCATGGTCTGCCATAATTAACAATGACACTACTGTAACTATAAAAATTACAGATAGGTAGAGGCTACTTTGCAGACCCAATGACTAAGTACAGTCAGATGCTCTGTTGTGCATGATCAGTCCCAGCCCTTAAGACTCAGTCTCACAAACAGAGTGACAGCAATCTGATCTTCTTTCTGTTCCTCCTTGACCATGTTCCAGCATGGCCTGCTACATCTTCCCCTAGGTGCATGACTACCTTATCTAACTCTACACAGTTAAGGTCCAAGATAAGATTCCCACCATCTCTACACTTCACCACCCTGTCTACTCTGATTCCCTGGGAAATGACTGCATCATGGATTTGGCCTGAACACCTTATGGGTTTTACCTTTGGACAGTGGAATTTTGGTTAGGGGTCACATTCTACTCGTATTACCATTTTAACACTGAGAACTCAAGAAACACTTGCAGTATATAAAGGGATAAAGGATTAAATTTTAGGCAAACATATCAGGTATTTTTGAGAAAAACACTTAACAAAATTGTTCCTAACAATGTTGAGAATAACTTTTCAATATACAGAACCAAGTTAGATCTGGTCTTCTTTGGATGCTTAATTTACAAGAAAATTATTAAGCTTTATGTTGTATAACTTAAATACCTATAGGATGTAAATATAAGACTGCTTCATTTGTTTAGTAGTATCTTTGACTCTATGATCAGGAAGATTGTATTATGAAACTAGCTTAACATTACCTGCTACTTGCATGGCACATCTAAAAAAAGTAAGAATGATGAAAGCAGAATTTGTAAGTATTACTTCCTATAATCTTTAGTAAAATAGATGTTGTATGCCTACTAGTAATAGCCTACCAAGGTTTCCTGCAGTGAAACTTGAGAAGAGGGGTTGCAAGAAGATTGAATTATTGAGTAACACTGTTTTGTCCTGTTTAGTAATTACTACTTTGTACCTTTTCTCTGCATCACGCAGAAATTGCACCTTCCTGATCCTCAACCATGTGATTTGCTTTGGTTAAAAGGCTGTTAGAGATGAGCCACAAACAGAGGCCTGGGATAGACTTGTGTAACTGGAAATATTACACAAAACACTGCTTGATCACGAGAAGAGCTTCCCCTGGGTAGCAATCACCACTTCAGCTTGCACTCCAGAATAATATGGCACATGGAATAGACCGATCCTCATCTACAGCAGAGACCAGTGAAGACAGCTCCAGCACACAGCATGGAGCCAAGACCAGCTGAACCTCCACCTCAGCCAAGACCAGCTGACCTATAAACACACAGGACCAAACAAAATATTGTTTTAGCTTATTGGTTTTTGGAGTGACTTGCTGAGTGTATTACTGTGGCTATATTAAGAAACGCGTTATTGACATAAAAATACTTAAAATATATAGTGTTGGTTTAAGAGTGGATGTTAGAGACCCAAGAAACAGAAATGTATGGGGAAGATTATGTAGCAACAGTATGTTTAGTGACACTGTCACTCATGGGAACCACATAGGCAATAGATATCCACTGAACTCCAAACATATAAGGAGATTGGAGCAGGAAGAACAAAGTGGAGCTTTAGCTACATTCAATAGGATCCAGAAACTCTAAATGGGCTCAGAAAAGAACATTGCTATTAAAAAGGAATAAACATCTGGTGTATGTTTTGGGTATGATATCAAAAGCATTATGGCAGCAAAAATTGGAGGATACAGGCTATACTCATGTTATTTCAATGTCCCCATTGTCCTTTTTCCTTATGCAAATATTGGCAAAACTCTGAGCTACATGTTATGAAGAATGCCAAAGAGAAGGATGGAATTTATAGAATTATTGGCGTTTGTAGTTAAACAAACTTTATTTTCGGATGAAGTGATTTGAAAATATATTTGATAAAAAAAGATGGTTGATAGGTTTTATATATCAGCAAATATGAGCTGCTCCATACTACAAATATATTTTTAAATAGACTGGCATTCTAACTACAAGACATATTTTAAATATTGATGGGCTGATGAAACTTCTGAATAATTCAACAATTAAATTATGCTACACTTTACCAATTTTGCTTGTCAGTAAAAGAATAATAAATATTCCTTATACTTTAACTTCTGGTAAATGCATTACTGAGCAAATTAAGATACCCCAGAGTTGAACTCAACCAATATGGTCAATGTGATTAATTTTGTTTAAATCACTACCACACTCCTAATTCTAGGAAGAGACCTCATAAATTCTATCATGGCACAATACAGCAAGGTTGCAGTGCCAGTGTTGCTGTGTGTATTTGGGTCCTGGCTCAGACCTTTTCCCCAACAAAAGACTGGCCAAAAACAGTATAAATGGGGATGGATGCCAGACTGACTTTGCAGCATCATGGAAGTGTGGATGAGATTTTCACTTCAGTTGTCTGGTTGAGAAAGACTGTCTGTATCAGAAAAGGTTCATGTACCTCACACAATGGTACCACAGACAAAATGCAGACATAAACATAATTTCATATGCCAGGAAATTCATCATTTGACAGAAGTAGTAACAAAAGCTATACTGTGATTCCACAATGACAGGAAATTCAATGCAGTTATTAGCTACTTTTCCATTCTGTGATAAAATGCCACAACCAAAAATGACTTGGAAAGGAATTTCTTTTGGTTTACAGTCCAGAGGGTATTTGTCCTAACAGTGGAAGAGGCACAGTATCAGGCATTGGAACAGGAAGGTGGGGGGCCGTGCCTTCAATAGCAAGCATGAAGCACAGGGCAAACTGGAAGTGGCCAGGGCTGTAAACTCCCAAAGCCACACACAGTAAATACTTCTTTTAGCAAAGCCACACTTCCTAAATGTCATGTAAGCTCCTCCTCCAACTGCATAATAGCAACCTATTTCATCCTTTTATGTCCTTGGGCCTGCCAATTAAGGATGCAAAAGAAAACAGGGAGATTCGAGTGTTACTCTCATTAGAAACTCATGTCATGCATTCAAACTTCATTTGCATCAAACATTCTAATTTTAACATAAATATTTTGAAACAGTTGTTTAGCTTATATATTCAAACACATCCTAGCGGGTTATATAGTAAAACTGGCTTATGTCATAGGCTTGATAGATAGATATTATATCTCATGTCCTACTTAGGCATGGATGTGTCTGTTCTTATGCCTATACTATGTGGGCTTTTTTTTTTTATTACTATAGCTCTGTAGTACAGCTTGAAATCAGGGACAGTGATTTTTTTTTTAATCTTTGATCCAGAAGTTCTTTTATCATTAGTAATGTGTTAGCCCTCTTGGGTTTATTGGGTTTTTGCTTGTTTGTTTGTTTTGTTTTATTTTGTTTTTTTCTGGATGAAGTTGAGTGTTGTCTTTCAAGTTCTGTAAAGAATTGTGTTGGAAATTTGATGGCAACTGTGTCAAATCTGTATATTGCTTTTGGTAGGATGGCCATTTCTTTTTACTATGTTGATCCTATCGATTTATCAGCATGGGAGATATTTCCACCTTTGGATATTTTTTTTCAATTTCTTCCTTCAGAGACTTTGAAGTTTTTATCATACTAGTCTTCCACTTGCTTGGTTATTGTTGCCCTAAGATATCATATATTTTTATATTATTGTATTATTTTATATGATGTTAAGAGTGTTGTTTCCCTGTTTCTTTCTCAGTAATTTGTTGTTTATACAATCTGTCCTGCCTGCTGGATGCACTGGCTCAATGGTGGTACGGAACTTGTGGGAGAGGCCAGCCAATGTTGGGTACAAATTAAGACCCATGCCAAAAAGAGATCCCATGCCCTGCACTGCTTGGATGGCCAGGAACAAGAGCCTGGAAAGCCCATGGGCTTAGGCTAGAACCAAACATGTCTGACCTAAAATAAATTAATGAAACCAAAAATAAATGAAATGATTCCTCATGATGTTCTGCAATACTCACAGACCGGTGCCTTGTGCAGTCATCATCAGAGAGGTTTCCTCTGGCAGATGTTGGGAGCCAATGCAGAGACTCACAACCAGATGTTATGTGAAGAGAAAGTCTAAGCTGACGGTCTCCATCTAGTTCTTCCTCCTGTCAGAGACTGGGGAACCCTGAAGAGGGTAAGGAAAGATTTTAGTAGTCAGCAGGAATGAAGGACACCACGAGAACATGACCCAGTGAATCAACTAAGCAGGGCTCACATGGGCAAGCAGATACTGACGCAGCAAGGAGAGGAACTATACCGGTCTGTACTGTGTCCTCTGTGCATATGTTCTAGCTGTTACCTTGGTGTTTATGTGGGGCTCTTAGCAGTGGGAGTGGATATATCTCTGACTCTTTTGCCTGCTCTTAGGACTTTTTTCCTCCTATTACATTGTCTTGTCCAACCTCAACATGAGGACTTCTGCCTTGTCTTATTGTATCTTGTTTTGTACTGTTTGGCTGCTGTCTCTTGGAGACCTGCTCTTTTCTGAAGAGGAAACCGGGATGCAGATGGGGAGTTGAGGGATGGACCTGGCCTGGGAACTGGGAAAAGTAGAGGGAGAGGAAACAGTGGTCTGGATGCAGTGTTTGAGAGAAGAATACATTTAATAAAAAAAATAAAACTTAAAAATGAAATTTTTTTTCTATAAGGTTTATTATTTTTCTTCACTTTTGTCAAACTGTTGAAATGGCTATGTAAAACTATTATTTTCAAGAGTCTTTTTAATTGCTTGGAAATTGAGATAAGAGAACAGTAAAAAAAATAAACTGAATTGATTCCTGGAATCAATTCTGTGCTGTTTGTTGTGTGAGAAAAATCTCTTTTTAATATCTATGAGGGCAATAAAATATTAAAGCCGGTGTTATTTGCATCTACCAAATGCCATCATATCCACTGGCATCAGGGGTAGGGAGCTGTGGGCTTGACTTGCCCTGGGAGTCAAAAGCTGTAACAATAAGATATTTGATATTTCCCACAGACAGGGCAGTGGAAGATTTGAATATTTAACCAGTGTCCAATATTACAGTGTACCTCTTTGATTTGAGATTGAACCTTCCAGCTCCTAACTTGCTTGCATTTCCCACAAATTTACAGATTACCATCTAAAAACTACCATGTCCATCCCGTTCTTATAGCAAATTGCTTCATAAATGTTAATACTTTTGATCATGATTGGTGGGCAAAAATGAGGTGTTCCATTTATGTTTTACTTTTGTATCATTTACCCAAGACAAGGTAGTAAAAGGAAGAGTGAGAATTATTGCATTGAATAGATTCATTTGTTATAAAAGAGTGGCCTAAAAACATGTGAGTTAAAAACAAACAAACTTGCACTTTTATTTATTGAGAGAGTCTAATGATATCTGGTCAAAAGAAACTGTACCAGTGTCTATGGTATGGCTTTTCACATCTCTAAATCACACCATTTCCCCCAGTTGTTGATGCTGCTACTAAAATTAGGGTCAGGAACTAACCCACAGCTTAAGCGACTTAATCAGATTTGGAAATAGCATTTACTCATGCCTTGTATAAACTTGTCTTCTAATGGAGAGTGTTAATGGTCCTTATAGTAGAATTCATTTCTTCTAGTTAGTCTGAAGCAAATGAAGGGCTGTGGCTACTCTTTGAGCTTTCTCAGTTTCGCTTCATTGGGTTGAATGCCCTGCCCCAATTGGGCTGAGGGACATTTCCTCTAGACTGCAGTTGTAAAGAAAGCAATTTAAAATGCATAAACACGGTGTCTAAGCCATGCCATCCATCTACCACCCAGCAGGGCAGTCATACTAATGCATTGTGTTACTTCCTAACTGCTCTATGAAAGCCCTCACTCCCTTCCTGGTGATTAATATTCATGTAAATTTGAACCAACTGTGTTCAGGCAGAATGAAAATAAACGTTAAAACATCACAGAATTGTAAAAATCCTAAGACCAAATTTTCCCCAGAACAAGCTTTACAGAATGGAGAATTTTATCTTCCTTCAAATTTTGGAGTAAAACTAAAACAATATGGAACTAGATGTCAGAAAGCTCATGTTTCTGTCTTGGCTCTGCCATTTATTAACCAGAGAGTTGAAATCAGTATTTATTCATATTTAGTATAAGTTTGTCACAGTGTTAGATGTCAGTTTAGAAAGAAAATTTGTCCTCCTTCCATGAAGTCTAGTGGTGGGAACTAACTAGATATCTAAATTTGGCAACTAACAACCAGTTTATATGTATACCACTTAACTGGAAGGCTTCCCTCGGCCAACTGGCTGACTGCTTACAAGTCTATCTCACAAGTCACATTTTTGGAATGCTCCATAACTAAGTTCTGTGCACTCAGTTTACAGGTACTGTTTCCCATTGCCCCTCTATGACAGAATGGTGTGACATGCTAAGGCAGAGATTCTATGTAATGGCTCCAGGTGACAACTGATGACAAGTTAACTAGATCTGGGATGGCATACTGTGTGTGCCTCCTAAATCTGTAACAATATAAACCACCCAAAATAAGAATGTCTATGGGATTATAGCAGGGATGTGACCTGGGAGAGGTAGCCATGGCACATTTTCAGGTCAGACCTAATGTGTTCAGAGGAAAATGAGAGACATAATTTATAAATCAGAACTTTGTAGAAATTAAGTATAGGGATGTATTTTTGTATCCCATAGCTTTTTTATTTTATTTTAAAATAGAAACCAAGGGAAGAATGTGAACTGATGGTGTTTAGGAATCATGAAATGCATTGATTGTCTGTGTACATTTGCTGCTAGATGGAGTAGACATGGTTTATTGGTCTGCAGAAACACATCATGGTGTCACACAAAGGACCTGGTCTTCCTGGAATTGGGTGATTACCAATGACTTTTCATGGTAATAGGGAATGTTTCCTTGAATTTGTTAAGGGCCCCTGTTTATCGCAGGAGTTTGATGGGTCTCATCTGGTATTAGCTCTTGTGATTGTTTCTAGGATTATGCTCCATGATATTCATGGTCTCACTGTACAGGACAACACACTGTACCCACCACATACATGTATCAATTTACTAATTCACCTTTGCTTCTTGTGAGAAATTCTTTCCTTGCAGTAACACACACACACACACACACACACACACACACACACACACACACACAGACTCACTCACTTTTTAAGGACGTATTCACTCACCCCAATTAAAAAAAAGATAGATAATGCACATACAATACTACAATATATAGAGTCATATATAGCACTTCAAGCACTGATAAATATTGGCTAATATCACCACCACAATCATCATGACAGTTAAACTCATCAAAACTATGGTGTTCAAGTCTCTTTGGCTAACTGTATTACCTACTAGGTGTTAGCTCTGAGATAGCAAGAACAAGTTTTCATTAAGACCACGGTCAACAAGAATTGGTGTGTATTTCTAACTAGTTAATGTCGAACAACACAGTGAAATTAATATTGTGTTACATTCAGGCAACAAAATAAGCCAAGTCTTTAAGCACTTTACAGTCTAATGAAACACTCTGATGTTGCAACATGAAATAATTGGATGATATTGGGAATATGATAAAAATAATAGAGAAGCTTTATATAGATCTCAATGAAGAAACAATCCTCTCTTACTGATAGAAGTATGATCCCTGGGGATAGAGAATTGAAGATTTTTGTGGAAGAAAGGTTGTTTCATGTGTGGAACTATACATGCCTGGTGTGTTACTGGAAATTTTTCTATGCTCTTGACCTTGTAAGGGTATTTTATGGGAAAGAAAGACTTTATGGAGAAAAGAAACATGAGAAGGGAAAGATAAAATAAGCTTAGAATTTTATGCCTTAAATGTTACCAGGATTATGTGATTAAGGGGGACCTTCATCAACCCTTTCCTCATTTGAGTTTACCAGTCCTCAGTACCCATTGTCACTACACATCCACCATTGCGTTACTGTCTGCTCAGGGAGAACAATGTGCTGTTTGCAAAACTCTTACAAAAAACACAGCCCTGGGCTGAAGAGATGACTCAGCGATTAAAAGCACTTACTGTCTTTTTCAGAGGCCCTGAGTTTGGTTTTCAGCATCACCATCAGGTGGTTGACCACAGCCATGGCTCCAGTTGCAGAGGCTCTAGTGTCTTCTGGCTCTTGTGGGTACTAGCATGAATATGGTGCACATAAACTCACCCAGATTCACATACATTCACATAGATTTAAATTAATGAATACGTTTTTGTTTGTTTGTTTTAAGAAAGCCCACTGACCAAAAGCTTTTTCCCTGGGATCTGTCTTTCATGGTCCTAGAAGGTGATTTGCAAGTTGCCAGGGGAAGAAAAGCAATCAATAGCTCCACCATATGTGATGCCTATGAAGTGCAATTACCAGTACAGCAAGATATCCCTAAATGTGTGATAACAGTGCTTACATCTTGGCGGTAACCAAGCTCTTTCTAATTGGACTTAAGGTCCACTAAAAGAGGAGGGAAACCATGGGTAGTGCTATAATACCAGCCAATTACAGGTGGATAGTGAGTTAATACATCTTAGAAAGGAACCTACTACTGTCACTTTCCCAAACAAGCACAGCTCCTACTACATTCTAAATACTTATTCTTATACATACAGATAAGAGTAGAGCTCCCCTCATCAAAGGAACTTCTTTTACAGCAAGAGTCCATTAAATAAAGCTACAGCTAGTCAAAATTCACAGAGACAGTGCCTGACCATGGGGTGCTCAGCCCTAATTGACAAAACAACAATACAACTCTTGCATAGGAGACTCAGGGAACATCACAGAAAAGGGGGGGGGGGATTGTAAGAATCAGAAAGCAAGGGAATCTGCTGTGTGATTGCACCTTCTAGCTAAGTCAGGGATACCAGTGAACTCTCACTAACATAGTAGCACAGAGAAGACATGAACTGTTATAACAAAACTTGGTATGTCAACACAAATGAGGGACATCTCATGGGGTACCACCCCTAGATGATATGCTACAGGCAATTAACTGGTGAGAGATGGAAGATTAATCTTATCCGTGGGTGAATCCCTGATTGATTTGAATATGCCAAGTGGTCAGCCCTAGAAACACATATATACAAGGAATACTGAATGAACTCAGGAGGCCTGTATTCCTGTATTTATTTGTTTTCTAATACATACACATATATGTACATATATATGTACATATACATATATGTACATATACATATGTGTATATGTAACAATAGTGAATACAGTAAGAGGAAGCTGTGAGTTTGGGAATGGGGGATGTGAAAAAGGTAAGGAGGTAAGGGGAAAAATGGTATCACTTTTATATTTTAATTCAACTTTAAAAAATTTTTACTTTAAAAAATACTGGGAAGAGGCCCTACTCAGCTGGAGAGTGCCAGCTAGACCGGCCTATCTATCGCTGTGGAAACATCCAGAGTACCAGCCCAGCCTTTGTCCCCTTCATCAAGCCTTGCCTACAGGTGAGTTTGGGTCTAATCCCCCTTAGGCAGCGGATTGTCCCCTATACCCTCCCTGGGAAATCCCTGGGTGGGTCCTGGATCTCCCTACCCCTGCGTCCTGTCCCCACTGCGAGTGCTCTTGGAGCTCCAATATACTCCCATCCAACCCCACCTAGAGCCTACCCTCCCCCTACGCTCTTCCCTACCCTGCCCACTGTCCCACCACTTGGGTTGAGCACTGAGCCAGAGAGTGGAGCCAACAATCCAGCCACCTTCTGGGAAATTCCTGGAGCTCATCTGAGCACAATAGACCAGCCTACCCATGTGGGACCACCCATAACTTCCAACTACCTGGTTTCTGAACCCCACCGCTGGTCTTCTACTGGAGTTCTGGGCCCCAATCAGAGATCCGCCTATCTCTCTAGGTCCACCCTGAGTTTCTGCAGGCTGGATCCTTGACCCCATCGCAGGACATCTGCTAAAGAGGCCCTACTCAGCTGGAGAGTGCCAGCTAGACCCACCTATCAGTGCAGAAACATCCTGAGTATCAGCCCAGCCTTTGTCCCCCAACATCAGACCTTGGCTAGAGGCCTTGGCTATTCCTGAGGAACTATCCTGTGGCTTAGCCTCTGCCAAAGAGGCCTCAGCTCTCCTCTGCTGGACCCAGATCTTTGACCCCCATCATCAGGCCCCTGCCTATATAGAGACCTCCTAGAGAGCTTGGACCACCCAGACCTACAGACTTCAAGCCCCTGTCTCACCTAAATCCATAGAAAGAAGGAGAAACCCCACCAACACCTACTAGAAGAAGCTATGGGAAGAGGGCAATACAAGAAAACACCTAACATCAGAAAGACAAGCATAACACCACCAGAATCTAGGGAAGCTACACCAACTATACCAGAACACAACAAAGCAAATGAATCAGAAGAGAACAACCTAAAAATTATTGTCATAATGATGATAGAGGCCCTCAAAGAAGATGTGAGAAAAATTCCTTAAAGAAATGGAAGATAAAATATACAAAAAATTGGAAGAAATGAATAAATTTCTTAAAGAATGTACAGAAAGCCAAGAAAACACAATTAAACAGGTCAAAATATGAAAACAGAAATGGAGACAATAAAGAAAACACAAACTGAAGAAATGTTGGAAATAAAAAACTGGGCAAATGATCAGGAACTGCAGACACAAGCATAACCAACAGAATTCAAGAGATGGAAAAGAGATCTCAGGTGCTGAAGATAAACTAGAGGAAATAGATTCAGCGACTAAAGAAAATCATAAATCCAACAAGTCCTTAACACAAAACATCAAGGAAATGTGGGACACTGTGAAAAGGCCAAACCTAAGAATAATAGGCATAGTGGGAGGTGAGGAAGCCCAGCTCAAAGGGGCTGAAAACATATTCAACAAAATCATTGAGGAAAACTTTCCCAATCTGAAGAAGGACATGCCCATGAAAGTAAAAAAAGCATACCGAACGCCAAATAGACTGGACCAAAGAAAAAAGACCCCTCAACATATAATAATCAAAACACCTAACATACAGAATAAAGAAAGAATATTAAGAACAGCAAAGGAAAAAGCATAGGTAACATATAAAGGCAGACCTATCAAAATTAAGCCTGACTGCTCATTGGAAACCCTCAAGGCCAGAAGGTCCTGGATAGATGTTCTACAAGTACTAAGGATCCACGGATGCCAGGCCAGGCTACTATACCCAGCAAAACTCTCAATCACTATAGACAGATAAAACAAGGTATTTAATGACAAAGCTAGATTTTCACAATACATATCTACAAATCTGGACCTACAGAAAGCTTTGGAAGGAAAATTCCAACCCAAGGAAGTTAACTATGCTCACAAAGACATAGGCAACAGATAATCCTACTTCACCAGAAACAAAGGGTAAAGAAGGACAAATAAATTCACAATACCACTGCCAAAAGCAAATCTAAAACAAACAAACATTCACAATCAATGGTCCTTACTCTCCCTCAACATTAATGGTCTAAACTCGCCTATAAAAAGATACAGGCTAACAGAATGGATACAAAGACAGAATTCATCCTTCTGCTGTGAAGAAACACAACTAAGCTATGAAGATAGACATTACCTCAGAGTAAAGGGCTGGGAAAAGATCTTCCAATCAAATGGCCTCAAGAAGCAAGCAGGTGTGGCTAGCCTAATATCTAACAAGTTAGACTTCAAACCAAAATTAATCAAAAGAGATGAAGATGGTCCATCAACAAAAAATTTTGATTCTGAACATCTATGCCCCAAATACAAAGGTACCCACATTCATAAAAGTCACGCTACTAAAACTCAAACCTCACACAAAAACTCACACACTTATAGTGGGAGACTTCAACACAACACTCTTACCACTAGACAGGACCACCAATCAGAAACTCAACAAAGAAACAAAAGAACTAACAGAAGTTATGTCTCAACTGAGTTTAACAGACATCTGTAGAGCATTCCATCCAAACACAAAAGAATATACCTTCTTCTCTTCTCCACATGGAACCTTCTCTAAAATCGACCACATACTAGGTGGCATAACAAACCTCAACAGATACAGAAGAATTGGAATAGTCCCCTGTATCTTATCAGACCACCATGCTTTAAAATTGGAATTCAACAATGACACAAATCACAGAAACCCTACATACTCAAGGAAACTGAACAATGTGCAATTGCACCACACCTGGGACAAAGAAGAAATAAAGAAAGAAATTAAGGACTTCCTAAAATTTAACAAGAATGAGGACATGACATATCTAAACTTATGGGAAACCTTGAAAGCAGTGTTACAAAGGAAGTTCATTGCACTGAGTGCCCATATGAAGAAAATAGAGGATAGTCACATTAGAGAATTAACAGCACAACAAGGCAACAGCCTTGGAACAAAAAGAAGCAAACTCACCCCAGAGGACTAGACGCCAGGAAATAACCAATTTGAGGGCTGACATCAATAAAATAGAAACAAGGAAAACAATACAAAAAATCAATGCAACAAAGAGTTGGTTTTTTGAGAAAATCAACAAGATAGACAAACCCTTATCCAAACTACGAAAAAGCAGAGAGAGAGAGAGATCATGCAAATTAACAAAATCAGAAATGAAAAGGGGGACATAACAACGGACACAGAGGAAATCCATACAACTTTCAGGTCATACTTTGAAAACATGTACTATACGAAATTTGAAAATTCAAAGGACAGACAACTTTTTGGATAACTATCACTTACTAAAATTAAACCAAGAACAGACAAACAACTTAAATAGACCTATAACCCCCAATAAAATAAAAAAAGTCATCGAGAGCCTTCCAACCAAAAAAAGCCAGGGCCAGATGGCTTCAGTGCAGAATTCTACCAGAAATTCAAGGAAGTTGCTCACTTCCAGAGCTAACTTGGAGTGCAGTGCTAAGCCATACAACCTGTGCGTGAAGGATCAATACTTGTTCATGACTGAGAGCCATGCTTGGGGAGACTGTCCTGTCCCAATGGCTATAAATGCCTGGACAACCATAGCTGCATACCGCTTCTGAGCAAACCTCATCTTGCAAGGGCACCACAGGCCCACAAAGGAGATACGCAACAAGAGTACAGCCATGGCTCCCATTCCCGCCCACTCTTTCAGATGGTCCATGGCAACGGGAAACAAGATGACAATCTGGCAGCTAGTCCTGCATCCACACGTGTCGAATTCACTGCAAGGATGGCCACTCGCAGCTGTGCCATCAGGTCATCAAAGTCAGCAGACCAATTTCCTAAAAGATACTGTGAGAGCTGTTTAGACATATTGGCTGCTAAAGAATAATTCTGGTAGGATAATAAAAAACCTAGGAAAAACTAGAGCTGAGTGCCTAATCGGCATGAGCTTTGGGAATACGGACAAGATCGCCCATTGGGGCTCCATCTGCACTGGTGACCAAATCAGGCTGATGATTAGCAGTTCCTTACGAGCCTCTCTGGGACCCATAACGGTTCTTGGTGGTCCTGAGGAAAAACACAAACAGACCCTCTCACCCATGTCAACACTGGATCAGGACCATGCCATAACCCGGTGATCACATTTTCCCATTTCACATAGCCTTTCAAGCTCCCTCCTTGTAGCTGATGGTGATCAGGAGCAGAAAGACTATCAACATCCAAAATTAAAAAATTAAGGGTAAAAAGGGCTAAAAGCCTTGATGACCTTAAAGTCTAAAGGTTCCTCATATCTATTGCCTTGGGAATCCTGGAAACTGGATAGGCCAGGCTTAAGTCATTACATATGGCTCTCCAGAACTCAGGGCAAAAGGAACGCCCTGTACTTGGGCCTGGCCCTTCCTCACTCTAATAAGGAGAAGGCACCGAAGGCATTGTTCTGGGAGGGTCCCTCCCCACATTGCCATTTCTCCTCTCCCTTCCCCCTCTGCCTCTTAAGGGATTGTTTCTGAACCTTTTCTACGAGGGCTTGCAATTCTTCCTCAGAATCTGTTTCGTCCGTACCTGACTCTCCTGTGCTCTCAACCTCTTCTGATCTTTCTTCTTGCAACATTTCTAGCACAGCTTTCCCTTTTTCCATTGCCTCTTTACAGTACCTCTTGTCTTCGATACAGCTATGCACTAACTTCCAAACAGGTCAGACTCCAGACTTTAGTGTCCCTTGTTCCCAAGCAAAGTCAAGATCCCTGCCTAATTTGTCCCAGCACGCTAGCTTGAGGTCTCCTGAAACTGTGAACCAAGGTGCAATGGCATCGCATTCGCTCAGGAATCTTTCTAGTGTGCTTTTCTTTATTTTAAGTTTCTTTGACAAAAGGCTCCTGAAGAACCAGAAAAATTGGATGAGAGCCAGAAAAATTTTAAAAATTTTACTTTTGGTTCATTACAACCTCTCCCTCAATGCCTGAGACTTTATTGCCACTTTTTTTCCCTGTGGTCTTTAACTTTGTCCCAATCTACCTGGGACTTTATAGCTCCTTACTGGAGACCTTATTGCCTCTTTACCAAGAGCCTTAGGCTTAGTTCAAACTGGAACTTCATTGCTCCTTACCAGAGACCTTATTGCCTCTTAAATGAGGGCCTTAAATTTGGTCCCAACTTACCTTGGGAACTTGCCAGTGCTGCCCTGACTGCAAGAAGTTCTGATCTGAAAAATTCCTCATACGGGCCACCATTTGTACGCGCCTGACCCTCGCCAGCAAAAAGGACGCGACTCTGGGAAGATCTTCTTCATGCAGTTTTAATCAGGATCCTTGATACATGTTTCCTCTGACCCACGAGAGACCGGGGGACACCTGCACAGGCTTAAATACCCTTGAGCTAACCAACCCCAGTGAGCCACGTGGACCCTGCAGATAGGCTACTCTAACGCTGAAGCAGACAGGCTGAACAGACTTAACCAAATAAAGGCTTATTTACGCCAGAGAGCCCTCACCAACAGGAAGGTGGAAGCCAGCACCACTTTAAGGCGTGGCACTTTGTGGCTCTCTACAACAGACCTTGAAAGAACAATCCTCAACTTTATATGGAAAAACAAAAGACCCAGGATAGCCAAAACAACCCTGTACAATAATGGAACTTCAGGAAGCATCACCATCCCTGACTTCAAGCTGTATTATAGAGCTATAATCCTGAAAACAGATTGGTATTAGAACAATAGGCATGTAGACCAATGTAATCAAATTGAAGATCGAAATATTAACCCACACACCTATGAACACCTGATTTTTGACAAAGAAGCAAAAATTATACAATGGAAAAAAGAAAGCATCTTCAACAAATGGTGCTGGCACAACTGGGTGATGATGTGTAGAAGACTGCAGATAGACCCATGTCTATCACCATGCACAAAAATCAAGTCCAAATGGATCAAAGACCTCAACATAAATCCAGCCACACTGAACCTCTTAGAAGGTAAAGTGGGAGGCACCCATGAAGGAATTTGTACAGGAGACTGCTTTCTGAACATAACACCAGTAGCACAGACACTGAAATCAACAATTAATAAATGGGACCTCCAGAAACTCAGAAGCTTCTCTAAAGCAAAGGACACAGTCAATAAGACAAGAATGCAGCCCACAGAATGGGAAAAGATCTTGACCAATCCCACATCTGACAGAGGGATGATATCTGAAATATACAAAGAACTTAAGAAGCTAGTTACCAAAACACCAAACAATCCAATTATAAAGCAATAGAACTAACTAGAGAATTCTCAATAGAGCAATCTAAAATGGCTGAAAGATACTTAAGAAAGTCCTCAACATCCTTAGCCATCAAACAAATGAAAATCCAAAACACCAATGACAGTCTATATTGGAGAGGATATGGAGAAAGGGGAACCCTCCTCTATTGAAGGTGGGAGTGAAAACTTGTACAGCCACTTTGGAGATCAGGTTGGTGGTTCTTCAGTAAAATTTGAATCAGTCTCCCTCAAGATCCAGCAATTCCACTCTTGGGCATATACCCAAAGAATGTACATTCATACTACTAGGACATATGTTCAGCTATGTTCATGGCAGCATTGTTTGTAATAGCCAGAACCTAGAAGCAACCTAGATGCTCCTCAACTAAAGAATGGATGGAGAAAATGTGGTACATTTGTACAATGGAGTGTTACTCAGTGGAAAAAAATCAATGGGATCTTGAAATTCTCAGGCGAATGGATGGAACTAGAAAAAAAAAAAAACATCCTGAGTGAGGTAACCCAGTCACAAAAAGACAAACATGATATGTACTCACTCATATATGGAATTTAGACATAGAACAAAGGATCACCAGCCTATAATCCACACCTCCAGAGAAGCTAGGAAACAAGCAGGATCCTAAGAAATACATGGTCCACTAAGAAGGGGAAAGGGATAAGAATCCCTGAGCAAATTGGGAAAAAGAGAAGGGGAGAGAGGAGGGTGAGGGAGAACAAGAGTGATCAGGAAGACTGAATCAGGGGAGAAATAGAGGAGAGCAAGAATAGATATACCTTAATAGAGAGAGCCAGTATAGGTTTAAAAAGAAATCTGGCACTAGGGAAATGTTAAGTGATCCACAAAGATGACCCAACTAAGTATCTAGGCTGCCTTTGATGCCCTTCCTCTATAAGAAGATTGATGACTATCTTAATTGCCATCCTAGAGCCTTCATCCAGTAGCTGATGGAAGAAGAAGCAGTCACCCACAGCTAAGCACTGAGCCATACTCCTGGAATCAAGTTGTTGAGAGGGAGGAGAGATGAGCAAAGCAGTCAGGACAATGTTGGAGAAACCTACAGTACTCAGCTGACCTGATCCAGTGAGAGCACACGGACCCCAGTGGTAAAGCTGGGGAACCAGCATTGGACCAAAACAAGTTCTTTGACTGTGGGTGCCTGTTAGGAGGCCTGGGCAGGTTATGAGACCTCTAACAGTGGAACCAGCATTTATCCCTAGTGCACAAATGGACTTTGGGTGCCCATTTCCCATAGAAGGATACTATTTCAGCTCAGATACACAGAGAAGGGCCTAGGCCCACCCCTAAATGATGTGACAGACTTTGATGATCCCTCATGGAAGGCCTCACTATCCTTGGGTAGTGGGCATGGGTTGGGTTGGGGGGATCATTGAGGGTGCATGGAGGGTAGGAGGTAGAGGGAATGGGGGATTTTATATGTGAAATAGGATTGTTTCTAAATAAAAAACTATAAAAATACAAGACGCAGTCTGTATTCTTAATTCTTACTTACATGTCCTCTGTAGCATGAATAAATAAAAATCCAAAGACAGATATTGAGGTACAAGCTGAAGATCAGAGAAGCAAAGCAGCCAGTCACTACCTCCTATCTCTACCTTAGGTGGAAAGAGCTGTCCTGTCTTCAGCATGGCTGGAGAATAAATCTCTGAGATTGAACACTGAATGCCCTTCTCCTCTCTTATATACCTCTCTAGAGCTGGGATTAAAGATGTGGGATCCCAAGTCTTGAAATCACCTTTGTGTGAGCTGTTTCTCTTTTAGACTGATTCACTTTAATGTAACCCTGGGTAGCCTTGAACTCACAGAGATCCATCTATCTGTATCCTCTGTCTTGGGATTATAGGTGTGTGCCACTACTGCCCAGCTTCAATAGCTAACTAGTGTGGCTGGTGGAATTAAATGTGTGTATCACCATTTCCTGGCTCTATGGCTATGGCTAGTTCTGCATTTTGATCTCCAATGGCTTTATTAAATCATAAAAATTATATCACCAAGTCACCTTTTAATTGAAAATAGATTCTTATTCATACCTTATATTCTGATTATGGTTTCCCCTACTCCAAGAGCCTCCCAACCACCATCTACACAAATCCATTTCCTTCCTTGTTCTTTCTCATTAAAAACAAACATCTACAAAAGATAAAAATAATTAAGATAAAATTAAAATAAACAAACAATAAACCTAAATCTGATGTGAGATGTCCTTCTGTATGCTGTGAAGATGTGTTGCTTTTATTGGTTGATGAATAAATCTGTTTCAGCCAATGGCTTAAAGCCAAGCAGGAATTCCAAACAACCAAACAAAGATAGAGAGAGAGGACTATAGAGTCAGAGAGACTCCATGTACTCCCCAAAGGAATAACATGCTGGAGCATCAACAGTAAGCCACAGCCTCATGGCAATACACAGATTAATAAAAGTGGACTAATATTTTAAGAGAGAGCTAGTGAGTAAGAAGTCTAAGCCATTGCCCAAACAATTGCAACTGTTATTAAACCTCAGAGTGGTTATCTTATGATCAGCTGTGAGGCCCATTGGACTAAGAAAAAACCGGTCCAGTGAGACCAGAAATGACAGAGAAAAGCCCTCCACCTACACAAATCAGACAAAAGAACGAGTAAGAGCCAACAAAATAGCACACACAAAAAAAAAGAAAAAAAGAAAGAAAAATAAAAAAAAAACCACATAGTGATGCAGAGACCCATACATTGACAAACACAAAAATTCCATAAAAATACAAAATTGGAAACCATAATATATAAACTAAAGATCTCTGTAGGGTTAAAAAAAAAAAAAGGAAGAAGAAGAAGACAGAAATGTCCAGACAAAGCATTGTGAGACAAAATTTTTTTCAAAAATACCACTGAATTTGTTTTGTATTGGCCATCTGCTGCCAGGCATGGGCTCTAACCTTAAGAGTGGTTTGCTTTCCTAGGAGACTCCATTGGAGAGAACTAGTTATGCAGGTGGTTTGAATAGGTTATAGCTCATGGGCTGGGGGTATGGGCTTGTGTCCATTTCCATTGTAAGCACTGGGACCCCATCAGGCCCAGACCTGTGCAGGCCCATGCAATAGTGTCTGTGAGTTAACATGTGCCTTGGTCCTATTGTTTTTAGAAGGACTTGTTTCCTTGGTGTCCCTCATCAACTCTGACTCTTCAGATCTTTTCATATCCTCTTCTTCAGGGTTCACACCTCAGCAATGAGGGCAAGAATTGATGGGGATATCCTTTAGGGTTGAATGTTCCAGGTTCACTTATTCTCTGGATATTGTGTGGCTTTAGATGATGGCCGATCTATGAGTATAACAGAATGTTTTTAGTAGTCATTTTGTTGCTACATTCCTTTAGCATAAGAATAGTGGTTAATACTAGTGTAGCTGAGGGTTTGATAGGGAAGATCATGACCAGCGCCTAAATAGGCTAATTTCTCATTTGCATAACACATACCTAAGCAATTATAACACCTTTATGTTTTTCACTTAACAAGTGTAAGTTATATAGAGTGCTTCTCTGCTGGAAGCACTCTATTATCTAGTGGACATACAAAGTTTCATTATAGAGAATGGAAAAGGTGTGTGAGTTTTTTCTTTTTAAATTTCCCTTTGTCAAATGCTCAACTGCTGCCATTACTTATTTGCCACGTTTCTAATGAGCAGGAGGCTTGAATGACCCAGATAACTTGGAGCTAACCATGTTCCTTCAACACTCATATACAAAGATTCCCTAACATCAAAGAGAAATAAAGGTGTAAAGAGGTGGCTCAGTAGATAGAGCACTCACCATATAAGATGTAGTCCTAAGTTAAAATCTTCAGTGTGTGACTGTAGCCCCAGTCTTCTTAAGGAGAGTTGGGGGAATGGCTTTGTTCTAAGCTGTGTGAT
Organism: Cricetiscus sungorus; assembly: GCA_030556225.1. Lineage (NCBI taxonomy): Eukaryota > Metazoa > Chordata > Mammalia > Rodentia > Cricetidae > Cricetiscus > Cricetiscus sungorus. Next base: position 6,159,629 of record JANBXA010000734.1, read on the forward strand.
TTGGAGCAACCAGTGCTTTGGAGGCCTGTCCTATGCAGATGCAATTATAATAACATGTTGATAATGTAAGTAGAATTTATATACATATAAGATCTGGCTTATGGAAATTCTGACTTAATGTTGCCATTAAACCATTCTTATAATCTGTGTAAATATTTCACACTATTAAAAGTTGCCAAAAGGCAGGTTTCACAGATTTTTTTTTAAGGATATTTGTGTCATGACAAAGATAAATAATGAAATCTACAAATGAATAATATCAAGTAACTAAAAATAATTTGTGAATAAGCACAATAAATGTGAAATAAAATGAAACTTTGTAATGTGATGGTCTAAATGTAGCTGTATTTAAAGGGAGGAGATTATACACTGGAGGCCTTTTTGGAAAGCCATAATTCCATAATACAAGAGGAAATGTTCCTAGTTTTTAGACTAATGCATGCACATTTTTTATTAAGATATACATAGAGGAGGAGAGCTAGGTAGACATGCATTGAGATTCAGATTTGTCTACTTACAGATGGTTACATTCTGTGCAATAATAATGCTCTCAAACCCATTTGCAAATTTGTCCAGAAACAACTCTGCTTTAATGATGAAGTTTCCACAGTGGCAGATGGCAGAGTGAGCAGTGAAGGATGCCGCCGACCCACCAGGGTTATGTCTGTCACTAAAGCGATCTGGCTCCAAAAGCCAAAGTCTGTTGAGGTCACACTGGCTATTGCTCCATTGGAGAGACTTGATTGATCACATTTGTGCTTATTCTATGAATGATGACCTTGTCTCTGGGGTGCCCTGGCAGTCTCATCCTTCTGTGGGGATGTGATATAGAGTGCCTGCATCCTAGTAGCACATTATAGCATAATATAGAAACAAAGGGTCACTTAACAAAACTTAAAAACATACATTTGTTACTTTTACTACTATGTTCTTGCTTCTGAATATCCAGAGATCTTAAAGAAACTGTAGCAATGTTATTTAAGTATGTATGTATATATATATACATACATACATATATATACAATATATATATGTATATATATATTCTTATTACATTTAAAATGACTTGAAACTAGAATGAGAAAAGAAAATGAGCTGTTTATTTAAGTGAATTAAAATCCATCATATTACCCTTATAATAAGGGCACATAAATATAGATTGAAATCAGTTACTCTCTAAGAGCCTAACAATTGTAGATGGTGAGGATGGGAGGAAATAAAAAACAAAACCCAAAAACAAACAAACAAAAAACAAAACAAAGCAAAATAAACTTTACTGTTCAAGTTAACTTTTTGGTATTCTCAGGAGACATTGGTATATAATAAGTTCATGGGACATTTAACATGATGTCATAGTGCTTATGGAATACATTGTGTCAAAATAACCAACTTCCTTTTATATTGTAAAATTGTTGGACCCATTTGTAAAAGCATGAGTGAATGAATTTTAGCTTTCAAAATGGAAGTTATTTCAGTGCATACCTCAGATAAGAGGAGTCACAGAGTCCCTCTCCATTGTTGGGCTGAAGGGTAACAGATTAAGCAAAGCAATAATTCTCTGGGTCACTTATAAAATAAGAAACATAACCCATGTGAGTAGAGCTACTCATTGATAATAAAATGTATCTATAATTTGCTTTCTCACTTACCTCTACATTATTCCTCTTCATTTTTTATAATCACAAGAAAGTAATTCCATGAGGAATCCTGCCAAGGGCTTGCTGAGCCAGTGAGAACTTATTAATTTTTGGGGGGAGTTTCACAAGGTATCTTTATTATTAAAAGTTAAAGTAATTAAATTACTTTGTAATTAAATAACTGATATTAAGACAAAGGTAATAAATACACAAAACTCATCACCTTAATCATTTTATCATATTTTGCCATTGTCTTTGTTCGTGGGGGATTCTTTTCATATGTGTTTTATATGTGCAATGCCTTGCTGGGCTATTATGCATTTTGCCAACTCTGTCTTTAGTGACACTGTGTTTCTAGCTTCAAGTCAGAACTCCGTGGCAGTATTTCTGCCTTGGAAATTGGCAAGTATGATGTGAGATAATGTTCTTGTTCACTGTGAAGATTTGTCACTCATATTGGTTTAATAAAATGTTCATTGGCCAGTAGCCAGTCAGGAAGTATAGGCAGGGCTACTAGACTAAGAGAATTCTGGGAAGAGGAAAGTCAGAGACGCAGTCACTAGCTAGATGTAGAGGAAAGCAAGATGAGAATGTCTTACTGAGAAAAGGAACAAAGCCATGTGGTTAAACATAGAAAAGAATTATAGGTTAATTTAAGTTGTAAGAATTTTTAGTAATTATAAAATTTAATTTTATTGTCAGTGATACAGGGAAGCTTAAAAAAATTAAGAGAACAGAATACACCATAAAATCTGTAGGACTTGAGTAGTTTTTATGTTCACTTCCAAGGATGACTAGTGAATTAAATAGGGATGGGAGAGTCTCTGATGGGTACTGGCAGGATTAAAATTAACAAATAAAACTGGATGTAGCACACAGGAAGGCTGGAAGTTAGGATAGTTCACCATAAACAAATATAAGAGGTTGATCATAAGATCCTAAGAAAATATCTAGGAGGAGAAGAGTGAGGCTCTACCCATAATCATTTTGATCTAAAGTGTGTTCTACTGCTCTTTTAACATTTTAATTTTAAACTATGTTAATTGTTCCAGAATTCTTTGTTTCTAGCTACCAAGAAGCTTCCAACAGACTCTTGTTATGGGCTCCTCTTCCTTTTCTGGTCTCTGTAAGTTTCGTTCTTTTATCCTATCTCAGTGTGACTTGTAAAACTATGTAAACTATTACTTCATTTGGCCACTCCCAATCCATGAGAGAGTGTTTAAGAAGCCCCACAAGTGACAAGTCAATGGGTGTGATTAAAATTCATCCTTCAGCTGCCCCAATGCTTGAGAAGCCAAACACCAAAGTCCTTTGCATTTCAACAGGGAGCCTTTTGTTACTTAGAAACTGAAGGTTCCAGAAGGAATGGGACTTTGTAATAGTCTGGTGACTATTTAGGTTTCTCCAATGATTTATGAGCAAACTCTATATTTATACATTTTATTGACCAATTATTGCCCAATTGCTAAGTAATATACTTCTTTCCCATAATTCTCCACAAACAGGAAAAACATTGACTAATCAGGGGGGTAACTTACACATAACTTAAGCATCTTTCTAGACAGATGATAACTTGCCTGCTGTATTTGGACCACCTATCCAATGAGAAAATGAACGCCACCAGCAGAGAGCAGGTAAGATGGCAGAATGTAAGATGGCAGAACTTGGAGAAAAGCCAGTTTGCAGAAGGTGAGATTCTACTAAATATGTTACCAAAGAGTTCCGTGTTAAACTGCTTGAGCACATTGAGGTGAGGGCTAAGGTAAATGGTTGTGACTTACTTTATATTTAGTCACTGGTTACTGCTTAAATGAGACTATGTAAACACCCAAGTTCAGTGAGCACTCTCATTTGAATGTGCTCCAAAACTTTTAAGAAATTTAGACATCAGAAATTCAGAGTTTGATAGAGAGATTCCACCATAGGTGTCAGGTAAAAATCTCAAAGTGTTTCAAGTCCATTTTGCTGTGTGATCTGATCCCGCCCCTCAGTTTCACCAAGTGCTGATTTTTTTTCAAGCAGACCCATAAAATAAGGTCACATATAGCTCCATCCTGTAGGACTAATTTTCAGGGCTGGAGGGACCTAACTCAGGATTTTAAGGCAAAGGGTTTCTAAGATCAAATATTAGATTGTTTCTGGTGAAAGTAAGGAACTTCAATTTCAGTTTGTCTAAATGAAGCCAAAGGAAAGAGGAATTTTTTTTTGACATTCATTAAGAGTCTAAATGGACCAAGGAGGGCTGTAAAATACATTTTATTGGAGCTCATTTAGATGGGAAGCAGAGGAACATCTGTAACTACTCTGACGGGAACTGTGGAAGAACTTTCTATGAGTAAACTGGGATCTTTGCTTTTAATTATTTGAGTGCATAGATTACCCAGAGAATGTGTATAAAAGACTTATTTAGGCACTACCTTCATGCCCTGTCACTGAAATGCAAGCCTGCCTCATTCATAGCATTTTGCTTGTACTCTGTAATTCAAAACAGGATGTTGAAAGCAAAAGAATCAAGCAGAAGTTGATTTCCTTGCAGCTTTGTTTTGCTGAGGGCTCCCTTTGTGGATTTACTCTCTTGGGTGTGTATGCCTTCCTGAGTGCATCCAATCATAGCTCAGTGACTTTGCACCACACTGCATTCTGAAGGCGTGAGAGCATTGTTTTCCTAAGAATCAAACACATATTAGCTTGTATTGGATTTCTCGTAAAGGAATTTCCACAAAGTGAATATGGCAAGCCATCTTCTGTTTGCAAAATGAAGTCATAGACCATTTAAACTAAACTCTTCTGAGGAAGCCAACATCACAATTCCAACATAAAATTCCTGTAGCCTCTAAGCTGCAACATTACAGAGAGCTTTACAAGTGCCACCCATTTACTAACCATCCCTCTACATTGTCACGTTGCTTATTGGATGGAAAAACATTCGAGGAACAAAAGGTCACCAAGCTTTCATCATCAAGCATGAAAAGGCAAGATACATACTTCTTTTACATGTAATCACATACCTATATTTTTTTGTTTTTGGATTGTATTCATCTAGGCAATTTAGAATCATTCTAAATGCAATGCTACATAGAAAAGCATCAATAGTTACAGAATAAAGCAGGTTAAAAGCATTCCCATTCCAAATTTAGGACTTCTTTTTAACCACTTGGGTATACTCACTAAACAGCCACTGAAGTCTGAAGTGACCAGCCCACACAAGGCATAGCTAAAATGGGAATAATAATTTGTGAACAGTGATTTTTGCATAGTTTTTTAAAACCCCATTTAATTTGGAAATTACTTGACAATGTACTAAATTATGTCTTAAGTCCCCTCTGCTTAGTGTGACAATTAAGAAAAGAATTTTCGAAAGAACAAGCTTTAAATTGGTCACTCTGGCACGGCAAATTTTATTATAGATGGTTACGTGCTCCTCAGAAAGATACTCCTCGACTCCCTGGGAAGAAAACATATGACTGAATTTCAGCAGTTCAGTTTTTACATTAAAACATGGCCAGTGAGGAGTTCCAATCTGTCAGGGAAAAGTGGCCATGCGGCCGGAGTTATCATTTTACTTTGGGGGTCTTGCATTTGCCAAGTGGTCAGCCAGCTGCCCATCTTTTCTAAAACTGAATTGAAAAATCAGAACAGAAAATTGCTTTGGTATATTTAATACTCATTAAACCCAGATGATTTTTGAAAATATTTCAATTATAAAAACTAAAACTTTAAGTACACATACCAAGAGTCAGGTAAGAAATCTAAGCCACACAGCTGTGGGCAGCTGGAGGATGCACTGAGGTTGAGGAAGAAAATAGATGCTGATGGACTTGGTTTCAATGGTGATGCAAGCATCTCCCAAAGCCTTCGTTCTATTGTACCTAAAATGGGAATCACAATAATAGCACAGAATTTGTGTTGTACTTACAGGGACATATTCAAAGCCCTGGCAGAAAATAATGGACGACAATTCACTGTTCGCATAGACCTAGGTTTGTCAGCCAAAGCAAACCAACTGAAAATAAATAGCTTTCACTTGTTAACATCTACTAAGAAAGGGTCACAATTCCAGAACTTCAGGAACTTAAGAAATCTCCCAACAGTGTATCCTTCTGTCCACCTATGTAGGTGAGAACACAACCTTTGGGGTGGCTGCTCCAAACTGATGAGTTTTCTGATGTTTTATATTATGTAAGTGTTTGTTTTGTCTTCCTACTTTACTGGGGAGCCATGAAAAGGGCTGCAGGGGAAAGTGGCAGGCAGTCACGTTTGCATGAGATAAATAATCAGTTGTGAGCTCAGTGAGTGACTCTCGTTAAAAATCCAGACATTGGAACAGCTCCCGAAACACACTACCGCCGCCATCACCACCAATCTCTTTTGCATCTCATTGGCATTTGAGGACGTTAATTGACTCATTATTGCAATTCATATTCAGGAAAGCAAGTTGATTAAGGAAGGCAGATGCAGAATCTCCAGATACAGCTATGGCTGCCTTGTTTGTCCCGGCAGTGTACTCGAGTTATTAGGACACTTAGGAAGCTGCAGCCAGAGGGACTGAGGACGTGTCCCATTCACTGTTGCAGCTACAGAACAGGGTTTTACAAAAGCATTGGAATTCCACACAAACTTACCACAGTGTAAAGTGCAAACAAGTGAAGTTGATTTTATAGCCCCTTTGTACTAATATGATCACTTCATTTTATTTGAATTGCTTTGCAAAAAAAAGTTCCGTTACACATGTTTTACCAAGAAATACATATTCTTAAGTCAGTAAGACATAGTATTAAATTTAGTTCTGAGTTAGAGACAATTAACAGTCATCATCAGTGGTGAATTTTGTGATTCCTAGTGTTTTCCAACTTGGAAAGTATCAGTTTGAAATTCTCAGCTCCAGTGAGTTTAGAGGTCAAATGTGTTTCATAATTCATTTGGTTACTTGTTTTCTTTAGTTGCTTTCTTTCTTTTTAAATAATTCTAAGTTTTCTTTTCATATCCAATATTTTTGTGCATGTACATGCATGCACAAGCATATGTATTAGTTAAATGTGCATTTTCTATGTTTAAATTTGGACTTACCAACATTTTGAGCATACCAAGATATGTTCTAAATGACTGGTACTCATTATTCTGGAAAATGCTTAGAATTTTGAGGTAGCTACACACAGAAAGTATAGGTGGCATATTCTTTATATTGAGTATCAATTGAAATTATATTGAAAACTTTAAACTTTTCTCTCTACTTTATATGCTAGAGCATTGTTCATACTTTAAAGGGGAAAAATCCAACCAAAACACAAATCTTAAAAAAAGCAAAACACTTAATCCAAGATAAATTTATCTAGGAAAGTTACTTATGTAAATATTTTACTTGGTATTAAGAATTATCAAGAGGGCTGGAAAGATGGTTCATCAGTTAAAGGCATTTATGCTCTTCCAGACATCCTGAATTCAGTTCCCAGACCCACCAGGCAGCTCACTGCCATATGTAACTCCAGCTTCAGAGAGATATGACACTTTTGGTGTCTGCAGTATCTGCACCACCTAACAGCCCCCCTATACCCATAATCAAAACCAAAGTTTATAAACAATAATCAAATAGCTTAAGAGTTGTTGAAGTAGGCAGGAGCACTCTCTGTTCTTTCAAAGGACCTGGATTCAGTTACAGATCCAACATAGTGACTAACAACCTCCTGGTCCAGGGAATGCTTTCTTTGAACCTCCATGGGCACCAGGCACACACATGGTGAACAATATACTTGCATCCAGAACACTCATGCACATAAAATAAAATTAAAACATTCTCAAAGAAAGAGTTGAAAGATGGCATAGTGGGTAAAGGTGCTTACGACCAAGCCTAATGACCTGAGTTCAGTTCAAACCCCAGGACCCACACGGTGGAAGGGAAGGACTGATTCCAATCCTATACATTGTCCGCTGACCTCCACATACCTCCACACACAGTAAATAAAAAAATAAATAAATAAATAAATAAATAAATATAACAAAAACAATTATTGCCATTTAATGATGTTAGTGGCTACCCAACTACCTATGACAGTCAAGTAATTTTAACTGTTCACTTGATTTGTATTTAGATTTAGTCTGAAAATTTATAGATATATGTTGTTAATAAATTTTCTCATACAGATAGTTAGACTCATGTAGAATAGAAATGAACAACAAAATTATATCCTTTAAGCTTCCTAATAACTTACTTCCTTCACAGATTAATTTGAACCTAATAGCTTGCTTCCTTCACTGATAATTTTCTTCATACATAATACAAATGAAATAATATCCATCCTCTTTTTATTGATTATTATAAGCATCAACATTTCAAAGTATTTTTTTCTACAAAATATCAACTAAATAGAATCATATAGTCAACTATTACATGTGACAGGAATTAGGGAAGGAACAGATGCTATAAATTAACAACAGATGACACCCACTATCTTAGGCTTAATGTCTCTTGAAGAGTGGAGACTGGCATAAAACAATTCTATATGATACATACATACCATAGCTCTTCAACTAAGGAATGAACAATTAATTGAAACCTTCAAGAAATAAGCAATTCTCTAACAGCTATTTGTAAAAATGTAAAGGAAACCAAGAGACTACTTGTCCCCATACTTTTATGTATGTGCATGATTTTGATACAAGAGAAATGAAAGTCATTCCGGGTTAATGAAATACTATGAAGAAATGCACAATACAGATACAAGTCTAGGAAAAAAAATAAGAAGGTCTGTACTATCTGAGAACAGAGAGAAAGGGCACTGGGAATATGACAGGAAGGCAGGCGTGCATTATACTGAGCAAGACTTTGAAAGCTACACCCAGGGGTTGATACTTTATTCCATACATAACTCTTAGCATCCTAACAAATTTTAGCAGAGCAAAGATAGACATGAGGCATCATAGTTACTTGAGTAGATGATATCTCAATGGACTGATACTGACTCAAGCAAGTTGATATACTGTAAGAGGAAAATCTTAAAGATGCGTTATTAGTGTGTGAGGTTTTATGTGGGCTTTGAGTTTTAGTAGCGTTTCTTTTATGAATGTGGGTGCCTTTGTATTTGGGGCATAGATGTTCAAAATTGAGACTTTGTGCTGATGGATTTCTCCTGTGATGATTATGAAATGAGGAACCTAAGATTCATACAAAGTCCCTCACAGAAGGGAAAAACAACAAGATCTCCTCCTGAGCATATTGGGAATGGTGGTTGGGGGCAGTGGTGGAGAGGGAATTAGGAGGAGAGGAAAACATGTGGGACCAGGAAGACTGAGTTGGAATTAATATTCAAGAGCAAAAAAGAGATACCATAATAGAAAGAGGCATTATAGGTTTGAAGAGAAAACTGACTCTAGAGAAATGTCCAGAGACCTACAAGGATGACCTCAACTAAGAATCTGAGAAACAGTGGAAAGACTATCTTAAATGCCTCTCTCTGATGAGATTGATAACTAACTTATATGCCATCATAGAGCCCTCATCTAGTAGCTTATGGAAACAGAAGCAGACACCCACAGCTAAACACTGGACAGAACTCCTGGAATCCAGTTGCAGAGAGGGAGGAGTGATTTTCTTCCTTTGAGGAAAAAAATAGTTGCCACCGGTATATGACTACATTGAAAATAGTACTTGAATCCTAAATAATACTTTTCTGAACATTTTTTCTCATTTAATCCTTTAAGGAATCTTGCAAGAAAATTTAGCCAAGCATTGCTAGTCTTACTTCACATACAAGTAGAAAAAGTACCATGCAAAATGTTGTATGTGGAAATCATTCAATAAGAACTTATTGGCTGACTTTACAAATTAGTCACTTGTAGTGAGATATCCACTCCACTTGCACCTGTTATACTGACCATGCCCACTGGAGGTGGGGACAGGTGCAGATGTGATCTGGGGGTTAGGTCTGGGGTAGGCAACCCCAGCACACATCCTCTTGCTTCCTGGTCAGAGACAGATTGCATCTGGAGGTATCCTTGGGACAGAAACCTGCTGGTGGTCACCTGCTTCTGTTCTAAGTGATTTCTTCCTGAATAATCATCCATCAGCCTATTTGTTTTCACAGATTCTTATTTATCTTTGATAGCCACTTGTTGCTAAAGCTTTGCCAAGAAGCCATGGGTATTTTAAAGTACAGTATCTTTCCCCCTAGACTTTCATGAACTAAAACTTGGAACATGATGATGAGATCATGTCTGCTTTACTGTGTCATACCAAACCAAGGCTCCATTATCCTTACCATCACTAACTATTCCCACATTGTAATCACTCCAACTCTAACTTAAACTAGCGCAAGCCTTTTGGCACCAGGAGTTCATCACTATCAAATGAAAACAATCTTGCCAATTGTTCTTCTGTTTGCTTCACTTTTAAATTTTCCCAGTAGTAGCCACTTCCAACAATTGCCCTGTATTCTCTTCTAGATACAGTGATAATTTCTGAAAGACATTATTCTCTAGAATGCCCTGATACCCTCATATTCCACATTGCATTCCCAGGTCTGAAGAACAACTCAGGCAGTTCCAAACAATTGGTGAAGATTTTCTGGGAAGCATTTGAAAACCTGCCTGGGTCTAGTGGGAGAGAGTCCTGTGGAGACCATGTGTAATGGGCATGGGGTAGAGAAAGGTCCTGTATGTACTAAGGCTTGTACTGTCTTTTCCTGATGGAAACTGGGTCTGAGTACCCTGGAATCAGGCTATAGTATTTTCAAAGTAAATATTATTATGTTCAACTTTCTTAAGAACAAGGTGGGGCTTATTGGAGGTGTAAAATCTTAAGTAATTTTTTTGCAATGCTGGAGATGGCAGTTGATGCTATAATCAAACATAGAAGTATACAGCTGTTTTATTCAAGACCAACTGTGTGTTTGCAAATATTTTAAATAAGTTTCAGAGTATTTTGTGTGTTAATATGCTTAACATTCATTACAAAAGGAAAATGGTGGGAAATCTAATTCATTTAAATGGAAACTAAGTGATTGCTTTAAAGTTGAATAACTTCTTAAAATTGTATCCTGTGAATAATGACAACTCTCACTTCCTGCCTTCCTACCATGTCTGCTGAACCTATTCCTTCCCCCACTAATCTTTCTCACATTCATTTTGTTTTGTGATCCACCAAGGTTAACCTGGATCATGTGTATGTCCATGGGTTTAGAGTTATACATTGGATTCTGGTGGTCTCAGCAGAAGACACACAAGTAAAAATAGCAATTCCTTCTCTCCCTAGAATAAGCAATAGCCAACAGTTTATATGTGTAAAGGACAGGGCCCTAGGAGTGCCTCTCACTTTCTTGAATGATTGTTATAGAAACAGTCTGATGCTGTGAGTAAATGATAGCAAAAGTTGTGTGCTTTCTAGAAAATAGCATTTCATAGGCCTTCAGCCTATCTCCTGCTCTCACACAATCTCTGCCTCTTCTTCCACAGCATCCCCTGAGAGCTTTAGAGAGGCAGTGAATTGATTCGTTTCAGTCTGGGCCCACATCCTCACTTACATTTTTGCATCGTAAGAAACCATATTTCTTTGTTTACACCATTGTTTACAGTAAAGAGAGGCATCTCTGAGAGGCTAGGAGTTGCTTTTTGTCTGTCCATGTAAGTGTGGGTCTTATAAAGCACCTTGCTGTTCTGTCGGTTTATCAGACAGAAAAACATTTCCCTTCAGTCCTACTTCCCCAGCCCTTGATTGTTTGCAAGCTTAAACTGCAGGGTCTCCCACACCATCAAAAAGTGTGGTTTGAACTCACCCAGAGGAAAATTGGTTGCTTCCCAATAGTCAAACCATTATTGCATAGATTGCCATATCTGGCTTTCCAAAGAGTTTCTTTATACCCCTTTTGTTCCAAATAATTTCCTGCCACCTCCCATACACACATCTTCACTGCCCCAAGTGCACTTATCTCTGCCTAATTTAGATATTGCCCACAATGGCTCTTCTCTTTAGTTCTTTTTACCTGTTTTCTCATCTCCCCTGTCTTAAAGGACTCACTTTCCCCATTCCCTTCCTCATTTTCTGGTTTGCCCAAGTACTGTAGCTTAGACACATTATTCTAAAGAGTAGATGCTTGGATCTCCTTATACAGAGACCACGTGGCATTTGTGTCTTGTACCCTGGGTTGCCTCACTTAGTCTACTTTTCCTCCAAGTTCATGTTCCCCCATAAACATGTGAATTTCATTTTTCTTTATACTGAGTGATATTCTCTTGTGAACAAGTACCACATTTCCTTTCTTCATTAATCAGTTGCATAATGAACATGGATGTAAAGGTATCCCCATTGTAGAGTATAGAGTCTTTTAGGCACCTACCCAGGAGTAGCTAGCTGGATCATGTAATACCTTTGTTCATAAGTTTTTAGGAAACCTCTGGACTGATTTTCAAAGCAGCTGAATTCATTGATATTCTCACCGACATTGTATAATGCTTGCCTTTTCCCCATATCCACACCAGCATTCACTAGTATTGGTATTATATCTTTCTGGGGCTCTGGAACTTGCCCTGGAACTCACTATGTAGACCAGGCTGGCCCCGAACTCACAGAGATCTGCCTGGCTCTGCCTCTGACTCCCAAATGCTTGGATTAAGGGCACATGCCACCATTGCCCGACCTCATTATTGGTATTCTTGATCACAGCCATCTAACTGTGGTGAGATAGAACTTTAAAGTGATTTGAATTTGCATCTCCCTAATAGCTAAGTATGGTGAATACTTTCTAAAATGTTTTGTAGCCATTTGTGTTTCTTCTTCAAAGCCTTTTTTATTTAGTTTTGCAACCTGGATTTTATCTGGGTTGGTTATCATCATCATCGTTATCATCATCATTTGGTGTTTAGTCACTTGGGTTCTTTGAACATTGTAGAAACTAATATGATGCCATCCCAATATTTAGGCTGTCTTTTTACTCAAGTGACAAACTCTCTGCTGTGAGAGATGTTTCATTTCAGTAGGTCCCATGTTTTAGGTTGTTAGCCTTATTTCCTGTGCTGCTTGGGTCGTAGTCAGAAAACTATTGCCTAGATGTTGAAGCTTTGTTTTAGGGATCCTTGCATGGCTAATGGCAGTAGGTGACAGAAATACAAATGCCCATGTATCAGCACAAACAGAGATAAATATCTATAGCTGATTAACTGCAGTAGAGATAATGTTCACAGGCCTTCATGTACGGGACACATCAAGTGCCACTTACTTTGTTAACTTTTGTTGGCACTGACATTTCTGCTCTCTGCTTCAGTACAGATTGGATTGCTGTCTCAGACACTAGATTATTTCTTCAAGATTGTCACCTCTGTTTCAAGCAACTCACTCAAGGTCGCTGAACATGAGGGGCACATGGAGGATGTTTCAAAGACTTTTTGGTTCCAGGCTATTGCTTATCCATTGGAGCTTATAGAGGAAATGTTAGAAAAACCTATAGATCTATTTGTCAGTCAATTTTTCTTTAGTTGAAATGGTACATTTATAAGATATGTGTGCTTATGCCATGATCCATTTATCTCACAAGATTTGAAACTAGTTTTATTCATTCCAAGAATTCATGATTTTTAATTAGATTGGGACTCTGTATTTCAATATAGAACAACCTGAGGATTTTACAATGCAAGTAGTAGCAAGAAAATACTTTGGAAATGAGAGTAACAGAAGGTATCATTTTACATGTTTTGCTAAATGTGTGTCAGGGAGTCTCAAGATTGTGCTGAAAGGCTAGTTTTCATCTTAAAGGACAACTAATATACCACTACTCATCTTATTTAATATTTCAAATCTATTTGCTTTCCAGAATTCCCATTATCTTTCCATGTTTTTTTCTGTATTGAAAACATCACGTCAGCAAGTTAATGTGTATCGGAGTCCAAGCAGGAATGTAAACACCACTGTGGACTTCTGAAATGAAAGTACTGAATTTAAAGTTGCAAAGACTATCAAAGAGTGAACAATGAGGAAGAGATGAAAGGAGAGGACAGCACAGAGTCAAGGTACCACTTCCAGAGCTAGGGAAAGTGGAAAAAGAGGAGGTATTTCTAAAGCCCAGAAGCCAGAACCATTAGGTGTAAACAAAGCCATATGAAGCATGACCTAGGGAGGAGTTGGAGGCACAGAAGGTACTATCTCATAGAAGCTAGCATCATGAATGCAGGCAGTTGATGCTAGAAACACTGCAGGACAGGGGGAATGTTTTCCCTTCCTTTTCTTACCCTCCTCATCATCGAGAAGACCCTAGTTTTACAAGAGAACAAGTGTATAGAAATATAGAGTGGAAAATAAGTATGTATCAAGCCTAAGAGCAATTGAACATCACTCAGCTAATTATTTTTGTATTAAGAAGAAAAAGTGGCTTAATTTCATCCCATAAAATTTTCAATTTAATTTTTATGCTTTATCTCCTTCCCATCCAAAGTGCATTAGTAGGTCTTTATTTTTGAAGGATGTGAAACTATAATAACCTTTGGACAGAAGAGACATTCAGTTATATCCAGTGTAAAACTAATAATAACACAAATGTTACCAGACTAAACATTTCACCATTATTAAAACATTCCCTTTCATGGATCTTGGCCTCTCAGTAGTCATGAGGTTCCTTTAGTTAATAAGTGTATATTGTTTAGAGGTCTTTCTGTATGCATTACAATAACAATAATAAAAGCCTGGATACTATTTACAGAGATGTTCCTGAATTACCAGTGCTGGGGGTTGGGGCACAAGCTGCATAAAAACAATGTCCTGATCATGGTTGACTCCTAGCTATCTCCTTTGAAACTTTTCAGATGACCATAAAAGGTATAATGTTGAAGACTTCAAGGAGATTCTAGAAACATAGGGAAATTACATATGGAATACTGTGTGCAGATTTTTTTTATGTTTTTAAAATATTTCTTATATTTCTTTTATTATGATATAGTTGCATTATTTGATCCTTTCCTTTCTGTCACGTGTACCTCGGCCAGCAAGGAAACACAACCATGACTCTTCTTCAAGCAGTTTATTCAGGAACCTTGTACATCAGCTTCCGCCTCTCCCAGCCCCCACAAGCCCTTAAATGTGCTCTCATAGCCCAATCAGCTCATGCTCAAGCGCACCAGATCCATCAAGCACTTCCAAATAAGGCTTATTTACAGGTAAGCTTGAACTACCTGGCATCCAGCCAGGCGCCATCTTGGAACTGTGGCTTCCCACACCTTTCCTCTCTCCAAATACTCCTCTACATCTCTCCTTACTTTCTTTCAAATTCAGAGCTTCCATTTTAGTTCATTGTTCTGATATGTGCTTCACATCCTCAATACATAAATACAACCTCTGCAGTCTGTATAATACTAATTGCATTCATGTTTTCTGGGATGGCCATTTAGTATTGGATAACCAGTTGGCCCTTTTGCTAAGGAAAATTTTAAAACTCAGAAATGCTTTAGAACTCTGTCCTATGTACTCCCTATAGGATATGAGATGCATAAGTGTGCTAGGCAAAACCACTTTAGAGTACACAATACAAGAAAAAAAATGTTTGTTTTTTTTTGTTTTGTTTTTTTTTATTAAGTAGGGAAGCTTTTATAAGAATAAATAAATCTGTTGCCCTCTCCTTCTATGGCTTTTTTAAACATATCACCTTATAAAAAGATGCAGACCCACACACAAACACTAGGCAGAGTTTCAGGATTCCTATCAAAGATGGGGAGAAAGGATGGTAGAAACCAGAGGATCCAGGATGCCACAAGAAAACACAGAACAATTAACCTGGGTTCATAGGGGCTCGCAGAGACTGAACAGACAACTAGGAAACCTGCATGGGACTGACCTAGGCCCTCTGCATATGTGACAATTGTGTAGATTGGTCCTTTTGTGGGACTCCTAACAGTGGGAACAGGGGCTATCTCCAACTCTTGTGTTGGCTTTTGGGACCCTACTCCTCATAGTGGGGAGGTTCTTATTCTTATGACAACTTGATATGCCATGTTTTGTTGATATTCATGGGAGACTTGTCCTTTCTTGAACAAAAACACAGGAAGAGTTGATTGGGGATGATAATGGGAGTGGTGATCACTGAGAGGGAGGGACTGGGATGAGAATAGGGATGCAGAGATGGTTCAACATACAAAAATCTATCGATGTAATCCACCATATAAAATAACTGAAAAAGAAAACCCATATCATTATCTCACTAGATGCAACTAGATGTTGCCTTTGACAAACACCAACACCCCTTCATGATAAAGGTCTTGAAGAGATCAGGGATAACAGGAACATACCTAAACATAATAGAAGCAATATACAGTAAAACAACAGCCAACATCAAACTGAATGGAGAGAAGATTAAGACAATTCCTCTAAAAATCAGGAACAAGACAAGGCTGCCCTCTCTCTCTCCATATCTCTTCAGTATTGTACTTAAAATTCTAGCTGGAGCAATAAGACTACAAAAGGATATCAAGGGGACACAAATTGGAAAGGAAGAAGTCAGACTTCCAATATTTGCAGATGGTATAGTTTATATAAGGGACCCAAAAACTCTACTAGGAAAGCTGATAAACACCTTCAGAAAAGTGTCAGGATACAAGATTAAGTTAAAATAAAAGTCAGTAGCCCTATTATATACAGATGATGACTAGGCTGAGGAAGAAAACATAATTCTTTACAATAGCTACAAACAACATAAAATATATTGGGATAACACTAACAAAGCAAGTGAAAGACCTATATAATAAGAATTTTTGAGTCGATGTTACAAGAAAATAAAAAGATCTCCCATGCTCTTGGATAGGTAGGATCAATACAGTAAAAATGGCAATATTGCCAAAAGCAATCTACAGATACAATGCATCAAAATCCCAGTACAAATCTTCATAGACCTTGAAAGGGCAATACTGAAATTTATATGGAAAATGAAAAGACTCAGGCTAGTCAAAACAAAAACAAAAACACAAACACAAAAAAACCTGTACAACAAAGGAATTTCCTGAGGAATTACCATCCCTGACTTCAAGCTCTATTATAGAGCTATAGTCATGAAAACAGCTTGTTATTGGCACAAAAATAGACAGTAGACTAATGGAATCAAACTGAAAACCCTGATATTAACCCACATACCTACAAACATCTGATCTTTGATAAAGTAGCTAAACTTATACAATGGGAAAAAAAGTATCTTCAACAAATGTTGCTGGCGTAATTGTATGTTGACGTTTAGAACACTGCAGATAGATCCATACCTATTCCAATGCACAAAACTTAATTCCAAATAGATCAAAGACCTCAACAAAAATCCAGCCACACAAACCTCTTAGAAGAGAATTGTGGGGGGATACCCTGAACCAATTGGTACAGGAGACTGATTCCTAAACATAACACCAATAGCACAGACACTGAGATCAATAATTAATAAATGGAACCTCCTGAAACTGAGAAACTTCTGTAGGGCAACAGAAACAGTCAACAGTCAACAAAACAAGAAAGCAGCCCACAGAATGAGGAAAGATCTTGACCAAGCCCACATCTGACAGATGGATGATTTCCAAAATATTCAAACAACTCAAGAAGCTAGACAACAAAACACCAGATAATCCAATTAAAAAGTGGGATACAGAACTAAATAGAGAATTCTCAATAGATCAATCTAAATTGGCTGAAAGACACTTAATAAAGTGCTCAACATTCTTAGCCATCAGAGAAATGCAAACCAAAACAACTCTGAGATACCCTCTTACTCCTGTCAGAATGGCTAATATCAAACACATCAATGACAGCTTATGCTGTAGAGGATGTGGAGAAAGGAGGCCACTCCTTCACTGCCAGTGGGAGTGCAAAGTTGTACAATCACTTTGGAAATCAGTATGGTGGTTCCTTGGGAAAATGGGACTCAGTCTACCGCAAGATCCAGCATACCCAAAAGATTCACATTTCTGCACCAAAGGCATCTGTTCAACTATGTTCATAGCAGTATTGTTTATAATAATCATAACCTGGAAGCAACCCAGATGCTCCTCAACTGAAGGATGGATGAAGAAAATGTGGTACATTTACACAATGAAGTACTACTCAGTGGAAAAACACAATATTATCTTGAAATTCGCAGGCAAATGCATGGAACTGGACGAAATTTTTCTGAGTGAGGTAACCCAGTTACAAAAAGAACATGGTATATGCTCACTTATATGGATTTTATACATAGAACAAAGGATCACCAGCTTACAATCCATGTTGGCAAAGAAGCTGAGAAATAAGGAAACCCTAAGAGAGACATACATGGTCCCCCACAGAAAGGGCAAATGACAAGATCTCCTGAGAAAATTGGGAGCAGGCAGGGAGGGGTGAGGGAATTAGGAGAAAGAAGGAGAGAAGAAGAGTGGAGTGGAGAATATGAGGGAGCAAGAAGATTGAGTCAGAGAAAAAATAGAGGAGAGCAAGAAAAGAGATACCATAGTAGAGGAAGCCATTATAGATTTAAAGAGAAATCTGGCATTAGGGAAATGTTCAGAGAACTACAAGGATGACCCCAACTAACAACCTAAGCAATAGTGGAGAGGCTATCTTAAATGCCCTTTCCTTATAATGAGATTGATGATTACCTTATACGCTATCCTGGAGCCTTCATCCAGTAGCTTATGGAAGCAGAAACAGACACCCACAGATAAACACTGAGCAGAACTCTTGGAATCCAGTTGCAGAGAGGAAGAAGTGATGCGCAAACATGTCAAAACCAGGCTGGAGAAACCCACAGTAACAGCTGACCTGAACATGTGGGAGCTCATGGACCCCCACTGATAGCTAGGAAACCAGCATAGGACTGACCCAGACCCCCTGAACGTGGGTCTCAGTTATGAGTCCTGGACAGTCTATGGGGCCTTTTCCAGTGGAACCAGGAAGTATTCCTAGTGCACCAGAGGACTTTTAGGAGCCCATTCCCCCATGGAAGGATATTCCCTTAGCCTAGAGATAGGGGGGTAGGGCCTAGGCCCTACCCCAAATGACTTGACAGATTTTGATGATCCCTCATGGTTAGTGTCACCTTCCCTGGGGAATGAAAAACAATTACTGTACAAAAGCTTGGTGACATTAGAAAACCTTCCTTGCTAGAAAAACAATATTGAAGAACGACTATGAAAAATAACACACAAGTAATTCTTTACAAGCTGTAGCCAAAAGTTTACATCCTGTTTTCTGTAAGGCATCCCTTCATAGAAGGGAGAGTGCCCAAGGATGCTGCAGGTACAAGGATAGAAGGAAAATCTCCATTTCCCATTGTCTCTGTGGAAACACGATTTGACCAGATTATTTTTTAATGGTTAGATTCTCTTGTTTTCAGTGTGGCAGGATGTGGTCACTTGCCTGTGCAGTTTACCTCTCACTGTAGGGTTCTCAATCACAAAAAGGGTAACTGTTGAAATAATTTCTCTCAGTCTTAGTACTTTTTAAAACTCTCCATTGCTTTAGGAAAAAAATACATTTATTCAAGTCCTGTCATGTCAGCATTCTAGAAAAGCGATACCATTTTGCACTGAATTTTTAAATGAAAAAAAATTGGCCGATTAACAAATATAACTTCTTGGGATTCTGTTCCAATAATCTTGGCGAATTGTTACACTGTAAACCCAGAAAATTAACATTGCTAGATAAACAGTCTGACGATATCTGGCACCATCAAGGTTTTGAAGTGAGAAAGCAGCAGAGCTTCCTGAGGCCTGTGACAGAAAGCCACTCACAGACCTTTTCAAAGGCCATCAGAGGCTATTCTTGGAGATTGACTATGACGTGAACAAAAAGGTTTTATGTCTTGTTCAGAGCTAGCCTGTGGCCTTGAGTTAGCAAGTTCTCTCATAAATGATCAGTAGTTGAGTTTGGGGTGCTAATGAGCGAAGGTTAGCCAGAGGGAATGTTAGTGAAAGGGGTGAAGAACTAGACCTTTCTCTATGAGGAGGAGCCAAGAAGTAATAAAACCTCAGGACTGTTGCAGAGTCAAACTGTGTTTCAATCAATTCCTCCAGAATAAGTTGACAAAGTCCTCCTGACGCTCCCAGCTGTGAGAGTAGAAGTCTGTTTCCACATTTGCATGATTCTGAAGGTCAAATGCCTGCTATCCAAGTCTTACTGATCCATATGGACTAGAAATGCCACAATATGCAATCGTCCTGAAGGCAGATTGTCTCCTGTAAATCTGTCCTTTCTGTAACACACTCAGAATGTACCGTATTGGCTGGATTATAAATTCTTTCAGGAAATGTGCTCACATTTGTTGAAGCAGCTACACACTGATGGATGACGCCGTTGGTGTTCAGAGAACCCTTAAAATAATTTATCATAAGTGTAAATCTGATTTTGCATGTGTCTGGGTTTCCCGTGGCCAGGTATACCTCTAACTCACATGCTTTTTCAAGAATAAAATGATCTTCAGTTGCTTGTCATATTTTCCAAGATGGGAAAATCTGGGTATTTTTGTATTACTCTTGATCTTAACTTCATTTGCTAAGTAAAAATTCATGCAAATACATCCTTATAGACAATGCATTTATCAAAATCTACCTTGTTCTCCGTATTGTTTACTTTCACCAAATAACCAACATTCATCCTTAATTTATTCAAAATATGTTTTATTAAACCTTCACACCTTCTGAAACATAACTACTTTATAACAGGAAAACAAATTAACTAGAAAATGAACATTCTTTTTTGTGGAAAATTAATAATCTCTGTGTGTTTAGTCTTATGTATCCTCCAGAATGTAAAACCTAAACATGCTGGAAACCAACACCTATTAATATTCTCTGTGCAGCTTCCATATATTACTTAAAAAGTAACCCTTTACTCCTAGATTGCAAGTACTTTTTTTTCTTTAAATGGAATAAGAGATAGTTTATTCTAGAGTCAAATTTGAGTGGCTATGGCCCAGAAACACAGGTTTGGTTACCCCAAATTCCATGTTCCAAAGTAGAACCAGTTTCATAAAATTTTGTAATTTTGAAGAACAAAGAAAATGATCATTTACAAGTTTAAAGCACACTGGTAGATATACCACAGAAGTAGTTACACCAAGAGGGGGAAAGTTTTTCTATTGGCCTCAGATGCTGTTTGATGGCATTCTTACCTTTGAGGTTGATGGAAATGAAGCCAGGGGTCTGCTAAATTAATAGGTTTCAAAGGGTCTTAAAATAGTAGTCACAGGATGTAATTTCAGACACAGAGGTAGACAAAGAATGGCTATTCAGGTGGCTAAAGCTATCCCAACACAAGGTAATTAGCTTCTTGACATGTGACATTCCTACCTGTCCACTGCAGTTTTACCAGTCAATCAAACTTGCTGACACTGCTTCTTTCCAGGAAGTTTCATCCATAGTGGTATCATGTACTTTTAACAACACTGATAAAAGCATTTTCCATGTTCACCATGATGATTTTTAAAGAAATAAGTTAGTGTCTGCTTCTGTTTCCATCAGTTACTAGATGAGGGCTCTATGATGGTGGATACATTAATCAGGCACTCACAGCTAAACACTGAGCCGAACTGGAATCCAGATGTAGAGTGGGAGGACAAGGCCAGGCTACAGAAACCCACAGGGGTCCTGAACAAGGGGGAGCTATAGATCCCCCAGACTGATAGCTGGGAAACCATCATTGGACCAACTCAGACCCCCTGAACATGGGTCTCAGAAGAAGGCCTGGGCAGTCTAAGGGACCTCTGACAATGGAACTAGTATGTATCTCTGGTGCACAAGAGAACTTTGGGAGCATGTTCCCCATGGAGAGATACCCCCTTAACCTAGAGGCGGGAGGGAATGCCTAGTCCCTACTCCAAATGACTTGACATATTTAGATGACTCCTCCAGGAAGGTATCACCCTACATGTGGAGTGGGGGCGGGGTGGGATGGGAGGGTGGTTGGGGAGGGCATGGGAGGATAGAAGAGAAGGAGAAAGGGAGGGATGGAGAGGGAACTGGGATCAATATGTAAAATAATAAAAATAAATAAATAAAAATAAATTAGATACATTCCAGAAATACTTTTTTAAGAGCAACAAGGAGGGCTCAAGGGAGGTTGCATACATCTCCTTGGGTAGGGAAAATAGAATAGGTATCATGGGTGGACTGGAGGTGGGGTAGGGACAGGAACACGAAGGGTTAAGTGGGGAGGAAGATGGAGGGAGAGAGTAGTGGGAAAAACAGCTGGAACTTGGGGGCACTTTGGGGTAAGGTAGAAACCTAGTGCAATGGAAACTTCCAGGAATCTACAAGGGCAATCCTAACTAAGTCTTCTAGGAAGGGCTAATGGTGGGATGCTGCAGAGCCTGAATCAGACATCTCCTGTAACCAGGCAAGACTTCCAGTGGAGGAACTGACATACCAACCTAGCCACAAAACCTTCAACCTACAATTTGCCCTGCCTACAAGATGTGCTGGGATAAAGGAGGGTGCAGAAACTGTGAGAGTGTTCAACCACTGACTGTTTGGAACCCATATCATGAGTGGGAGCTCACCTTTGACTCTGCCTGCAGGGCCAGGAACCAGATGCTGGTTCACCTAACACTTCCAGGAAAAAAGTCAATGAAATAATTCCTAACAATATTTTGCTAAACTCATAGATTGGTGCCTACCCAATTGTCATCAAATAGGCTTCATCCAGCAACTGATGATAGTGTATGCAGAGACTCACAGCCAAACATTAAGCAGAGCTCAGAAAATCCTATAGAAGAGAGGGAGAAAGGACTGTAGGATTCAGAGGGGCCAAAGGCATCACAAGAAAACCACAGAATCAGCTAATCTGGGCTCACAGAGCCTGAAGTGACGATCAGGAACCCTGAACAGGACTGACCTAGGCCCTCCGCACGTATGTTATAGATATGTAGCTTTCAGTTCTTGTGGGACTCCTAATAGTGGGAGCAAGGCCTACCTCTGACTCTCTTGCCTGTTTGGGGGACCCTTTTCCTCCTACTGGATTGCCTCATCCATTCTAAATATGAGGGGAGATGCCTAGTCTTATTTCAACTTGATATGACATGTTTGATTGGTATCTATGTGAGGACTGTCTCTTTCTGAAGGGAAACGAGGAGTGAACTGACAGGGAGGAAAGTGGGGATGGGTGCTGGGAAGAAAGGAGGCAGGGGAAACTGGTTGAGATATAACCTATGAGAGAATAACTTAAAATTTAGAATATGATTTCAAGATTTTGAAACTAACATAATATCTGAATCGAGAGAAACTGCTTTCTAAATAATAACCCATATTTAATAGGCAGAAAATAGTCCAAGACTGAAGGAACCAAATAAAACCAAGTGGCTACTGAGTCTGTGGAACTCATCTTGACTCAGATCAGTAATGAAATCCCTGAGTATGTGGCTCCCAGTAGTGGAAGAAGCCAACTAGCTGCTTGCCCAACAGTGTTTCTCCAACTGATATCTTGCTTTGCTCTCTAGTTAGCTTACTTCCGGTACTTCTAAGAATGTAAGATTTCATTCATTTATTTATTCATTCATTCCTCAAAACACTTTCTGAGCACTGGCTATGTAACAGGTGCTCTCATGGGTGTGAGTGGAGAGAATTCCAGACTAGTTAATAGAACCCCATACTCAGAAGCTTAAGCACAGGTGAGCCAAGGGCCTCCTAATGTCTCCTCGACTCATTTCTCCAAACATGTGGTCCTGGAACCACACTGACTTCTTCTACATACACAATACCACTCTCCTTGTCTGTTTGCTGTACATTTCTAATACGCAAAATGACAGTACTTGCTTTACAAAGTTGCTGTGATGACCAATTAGATAAATTTCCAAAAAAACCTGAAAATTTCCGAATCAGCCATACATTAAACAATATTCCCTAAACATCAAACAGAATCATTGCTGATTTTATTTATTTATTTTTTTGCTTCCTTCAAAAATGAACCCCCCCACCCCCAGACAGCCACCGCAACTGCTATGATCTCCACTTTACCTCATGTTAAGTCTTTTTTGACTTCTCTATATGCCTTTAATTCTCGTAGAGCATCTCATTTTCAGGCACATTTTAGTGGCTATTTCTGCAAACAGAACATCTAGCAGTTTGGTGATGAAATCGGGGCAGTCTGAGACATTGCACGCTAACTAGTTACACTGTACAAAGCCTAACAGTTTGCTTTCTGTTTTTAAAGAAGCATTCGCTTAGCCATACTTGTGGCAGCACATGTAATTGAAAAGAGGCATATGGAGACCGGCATGTGAAGCCTAACAAACACTTCAGAGTGGCTTAAAAACTATGCTAATCAGTTTGGAAAACCATGATATTTTTAATTGAAAGAAAAAAAATCTTCCTCAAACCTGAGGTGATTTTTGACGAAATATAATTAATGTAATAATGTTGACATTATCTAACGCTGGCATTATTTTCTCTCTGTCTTGAAAGTCCTGGGAGTTTTAAAAGTGGAAGGAATGAGAACTCCCATGACTTGGAGTTCTTTGGAGTACAGATGGGTTCTTTAGGGAGATAAGCTGGGACACCAGTCTGTGACCAGGGTCAGAGTGCACGCTGTCCCTCTCCATGACTTAGAGACCCTGCAGGCACTTGCCGACACCCTTCCCTTTGCAAGAAGATGCTGAACATTACCTGAAAACGAGGAAGGCATCAGATGAACAGACCTTTATAACGGAATGTGCATCTGCCAAGACAAAAATACCCCACAAGCTTCTGTTGCTGGCATGCTGACAGTATGAGCAAGCTGTCTTAGTAGTGATTTTGCAAATCATTCGAGTTTAAGTTCTATATAGGCCGTAGGGCCCCTGGAGCATCTCTTTCTATATTTGGCCTCTCCATTTAGCTATGTTTGGAATAAATAGGCTACAGATCAAAACGGTGGCCTTTGAGAGTTTTGCATACACTGACTAGTTCAGCATATGTATCATAGGTGGATTGGGATATGGATGCCAGTCTACGCATGCATACACATCCATTCCCAGGCTTTTAAAATGTATTTTTAAATCCCCTCCCCTAAAGTTCAGCTCTCTGGCACTTAGTAACCCACAAGCTGCTGTTTCTTTTTCCAGAGAAGTTAGGCTCGATAGAGGGGCCAGAAAAAAAAATGAGCCCAACTGATGATTGCAATCTCGGGAAAAAAATATGCTTTTTATCAGAGACCACATGCTGCCAATGCCAATTAAAATAAAGCTGGGCAATTTCATCAGAGTCCAACCTGGAGAGGAGAGACAATGTGCCAAGTGGAAGAAAGGAAAAGTATGTTTCAGGTTGCTCATTCAAGGTGAAATCTAAACATTGAAGGTGGAAAGCATAGCTACATTGCAGATTGGGCATTTGTTAAACACAAGATAAGCAAATAAGGGGTAGCATCATGGATGTTGATTCTAGCTGACCTAGAAGGAGTCCTGGCTCTGACCCTGACTTGCTTGAATGACCTTCCCATCTATAGCCCTTTGTTTCCTCATTTGTCAATCATGAATCACTGATACTATTTTAAAATAACACTATATTTTTAAAAGATAATAATGTGAGTCAAAGAATCAGTTTCATAATACATCCTTAGGAAATATTGAAAGACAAAATGCATCAACAAGGAAACCATGCTTTGTTTCTAAGAAAGTATTGATCTTTTCCATCCTAAACCGTAGTAAATACTCTTTCCGTTGTTCAAGTGTCTTTCACAGCTTTGCAAGCAGAGTAATAAAGCTGTGGGACATGGTCCTATAGTTGGTTCTTGGCATCAGTTAGTGTCATTTCTATGTTACTATCTCATTGCACCCGTTCAAGGAGGCAAAATATGTCAAGTTTTAAAAGTTTAACTTTTGTGTTAGTTGCTTACTTTTGCATTGCAATGACAAAATGCCTCACAGAATTATAAATGAGAAAGGATCCACTTTGGCTGACTTTGGGTTTCTGAGAATTTCTGTTATGGCAGAGTTCTGCTGATGGCCATGGGAGCATGTGACAGACATTGTTCTTGTCACAGCAAATAGCAGGGAGCATGGTTCAGTTAAACTACAAAGGTCTGCCCATCATGACCCATTTCTACAAACTAGCTACCACTGTCCAGAGTTCCAAGTATTGCCCAACACAGCAACACTAACTGAAGACCAAACACCTTACAGTAATAGTTTAAGTAAGATATTCCAGATTAAACAAGCCATTCCAATCTTGATTTTAACCACTCCTAAAATGTCTACAGCAACCTTTAAAGACTATTAAGAAAATCAAATAAGAAGAACTATGTAAAACTGATCATATTCATGTAAAATTGATCATAGGTACAAGTAAGTTATTTCCTCCATTTCTGGTTAAATAGTTTTTATGCTTTTGAGATCAGGGGCAGGAACATGGTGCAGTGACTGACACCCTGAATTTGACACATGAAGTCACAGGGTGGGCAGAGGGAACTACTGTCTCTTACCTCCACACTAGCACCAAGGTAGACAGACAGACAGACAGACAGACAGACAGACAGACACACACACACACACACACACACACACACACAAGAGAGAGAGAGAGAGAGAGAGAGAGAGAGAGAGAGAGAGAGAGAGAGAGAGAGAGAGACAGAGAGAGAGAGAGAGAGAGAGAAAGGGTAGGGTAGATAATTGTTCTAAAAAACTGGAATAGTTATACAAATGAGGAAGCCCTATTGCCCTAAGTAAAAGGACTGCAATTCACAAATACATTGCAGGAAATGTTTTGTTGTTGTTTTTGTTGTTGTTTTCATTTTTGGTTTTTGCCTTCCCATGTGCTATACTTATGAATCAATCACCTGCATATTGTCTTCTATTTATCTAGAAATTACTTGATTTTCTTCAAAAAAGATTCACCACACACACTAGTGTGGCATAAGGAAAAACCTCTAACTCAAAAGTTTTTCTTCAAGCCAATTAAGGAGTCTTGAGGAGCCCATCAGCAAGTTTCTAGTGCTAAACAGGTTGAATGTGTACTGACTTGGCAGAGCCCGGGGCACTGCCAAAGCTGATTAAGGAAATAGGTGCTATGCATCCCATAGCAGCTCCTGTTGGGATCATGTACATTGTGTCTATACCATGTTCCCCTCTCATCACTGTGAGTGTGATATATTGAGTCACGAGCCTAGGAAACTAAAAAACAGTGGGTTAGCACTTCAACGCTATTAAAAAGAACATCATTTGTTTGGCTGTGATGCTCTGTGTTTTCTTATGCTATGGATCCCTCAGGCCTTCTTACCGCTTTACCCCTATGCAGCTTCAGCATCCTGACATTGTGCTTCTCTAGGAAATAATATAAATTCCATTAATACTATATTCATCAAAATTGGTCATGGAAAGAAATTGCTATTTTAGTGCTTTCAATAAACAGAGTAGTCAGAGTATATACATGCAAAGAGAAAAAATATTAATATCCAAGATTTAACCAATCCAGGAATTATTGGTAGGCATTGTTGGCAGGTTTGTCTGGGTAGAAGGGACTTATTTTCATGGGATTTCTCTGTATATGGCCCTTTCTATCAGCATAATCACTCATCTTTATTCTTAGCCTGTGTTACTGAACTTCCCTAAAGATAATGAAAATGTTATATTTTTATTTTACTTTTTGTGTATGGGTATTTTTCTGCATGTATAGGTTTGCCCCATATTCATATCTGGTGCCTACAGAGGTCAGAAAAGAGTGTCAGATCTCCTGAAGTGTAGTTACAGAGAGTTGTGAACTGCCATGTGGATGCTAGGAATTGAACCCAGATGTTCTGGAAGAGCAGCAAGTGATCTTAACTGCTGAGCCATCTTAAACTAATAATAGGGGAAAAAAAGCTTGGGGAGGGGATAGTGGTGCATGCCTTTAATTCTAGCACTCATGAGGCAGAGGCAGGTGGAACCCTGAGTTTGAGGCAGCTTGGTCTGTAATGCAGTTTCCAGGACAGCCAAGGTTACGAAAAGAAACTCTGTCTTGAAAAACAAGATGAGAAAAATATTTAGCCTTATTTTATCAAAGAAGATATTTTGATGGTGAATAAATCATAAGTACAATGCTGAACACTAACAGTCAAGGAAACAAATTAAAACTATGATATTCTGCTAGGCATATGTTAGTCTAAAATATTGACAATACTTAGGGAAATTAGGTGAATGGATAACAGCATTTGTCATATAGGCCTGATCGGAGACCTGATAATGGATCTCCAGAATTAATGTAAATGCTAGACACAGTGGTTTTAGAGTATGCTAATTCCAGCATACCTGAAGGAAACAGGAACACATTTAGAAGCTGGTAGACCAGTTAGCCTAGCTCACCAGTAGCAAAGATACTCTATTTCAAATAAAGTATACAAGAAATGTCTGACACCCAGAGTTTTTCTTCTAACTTCTATATGAATGACTTGGTATATGTCTACTGGGCACCTACCACAGCAACACACAAATAGAAATGTTATGACTGTTGACAGTTCAAGTGCTGATGAGAAGTAAATAGAACACATTTCTTACAGGAAATCTACATTGTGAAGTCTTTAAAAACTGGTTTTCTGGCTTTGGGTTTTTTATAAAATTAAGTAAACACTAACCTTGTAACCCCATTGTTTACTTTTAAAATACGATCATCATCACAAAAAAACCTACACATGGGTGTTTACAGAAACTTTATTTGTAAACTTGAACAGCTAGAAACAATAAATGAAATGTAATCTAGTCATACAATGAAATGCACACATATGCATAGATGATTCTTGAAACTATTATGCAAAACAAAGGAGATATGTAGAAACTTGATGCAATCTGTATGTTTCCATTTACTTAGCATTCTCTGCTCACTCTGTCACTACTTTTATAGAAAAGGTAATCAATGGTAATAGGGTTGAGGGTGAGAGAATTTGACTTCAAAATAAAATTGCAGATGTTTTATGTTTTATGACTGTAGGAGCTATACATACAATAGTGAATTTTAAGATGCATAAGATGAAGTAATTAAGGAACTAGAATTATTTTAAAAATAAGAGATAGGTGTTGTGAAAATAACTCTCTGAGTGAAGTAGCTGTTTTACAAGCATACGGACTTGAGTTTGGAGATCCTCAGCATCAATGTAAAAGACAGCATCAACAAAAACC
Source organism: Cricetiscus sungorus (assembly GCA_030556225.1). NCBI lineage: Eukaryota > Metazoa > Chordata > Mammalia > Rodentia > Cricetidae > Cricetiscus > Cricetiscus sungorus. Next base: position 6,188,295 of record JANBXA010000734.1, read on the forward strand.
CAACAAAGCAGCATCATGTATCTGTGTCTCTGGTGCTACAAAAGATGAAGATTACAGACAGACAGATCCCCAGCCAAATTAACCTGGCCAGTCAGATTAATGAAGTAGATGAACTCCAGGTTGAATGACAGACCTTGCTTCAAAATTGAAAGTGGAGGGCAGCTGAGGAAGACACTCGATATTCGCAGCTAACCTCCATATATAGGACTTAGAAAAAATATGTATCTTCAAAGGCAAGCCCTTAACCACTTTCTTTAGTCCAGTTTCCCCTAGCTCCTAATCATTTATTCAGTTATGAGTCCATTGATACATTGGTTCATCGATTAAATCAGTGTTCTTATGATCTAATATCTTCCCAAAGTTCCAACTCTGACCATTACACTGTAGACTACACCTTCAAACCATGGGTCTTTTGGGGAAGTGCTTCATATTTAAATCATGTGCTCAGCTTCTATGGCTAAATACTATGGCTGGCTTTGCAGTTGATATTTCAGGCAATCTTTATTAAATCATTAATAATATATCACCACAATCATATTACCATATTAATTTATTTATATGATGTAAATATTTTGTGGATACAATCTTACAGTGTGACTCAAGATTGCCTAGCATTCACAATGGTCATGTGTCCAGCTCACAATCCTCTTACTTCAACCTCCCAGGCAGAGGTCATCAAACCCAACTTACATGATAGAAAGTTTAGAGATATCTTATCCAACTAGTTAGAAGAAGAATTATAGTGAAATACCACAGTCACTGAGTCATTTATACTTTGGTAATTATTTTGAATGTTTAAAATAGAATGGTGGGGAAAATATAGATGCATTAATTCATAATACAAACTATTTGTACTTTTCTTAAGTAGCAACAATAGTCTTGAAGTTGTGAGTTCATGTGTTTTACTTCTATTGCTGGAGTTATCCGTAAGAAAGAGATGTCAATAGTATTTTTTAACTTTACTAATATATTCAATGTATCAAAAGCAAAGGGATTAAGAAAGATTATTTATCTCCAACATGCAAATTCCGCGATATGACAGGTTTTAGTCACATAAACTGCTTCAATACTATTCTGAAAGGCAAGAAGATATCGAGTATTTTCCCAGGGTCTTACTCCATGGTAAGAATACAAAAGCTTGAGTTGCTGAGAGTTATCATTGTCTAAAACCTCACTCATATACAGAGAATTTATATTGGGGGAACAAAAGACAACCAATTTGTCTATGTCTTAGTAATCTGCAGCACCAGTTGTCAGCAGGGATGCCTCAGAAGCTGGTTCACAGGGCATCCTTTCAAAGACAGGTGGCTAAGAAATCTCAGCCTGAGCCAGCTCTGCTCCTGCTCATCTCATGGGGACATCTACTTGGTGTGACGCTTGCATTTGACCCATAAGCAGAGACTTTCACCTGATTCAGGGTGACCCCATTAAAAATAAATACCTGTCTGCTTCATCCCAAGCTCCTTTGATTTCCTAACACAGCTTCCATTAAAGGTATTACATGGAGACTCAATCACTTGTCCAAAGTAGGTAATGAATTGAAAAATGCTGCAAGTGTTGCTGTGGCATCTCGTGGTTAACAAGAGACCCATCAGATTCAGTCAAAAGAGTAAAAGTGACAAAGCCAGTCCCTACTGACTACCAATTATCTCCAACAAAAATAGCAGTGATGCGAGAGAGAGAGAGAAGAGAGAGAGAGAGAGAGAGAGAGAGAGAGAGAGAGAGAGAGAGAGAGAGAGAGAGAGAGAGAGAGGAGAGATTGCATTTAGTCAGATATCTAGCCTCAGCCCTATGCACATCTTCTAAACTCAAATGCCCTTGGGTTAAAACTTACAGAGATAGTAAGTGCCTAACTCTAAGCCATTCCTGCTCCCTGGATTGAAAATTCAAGCTGACTTTTCTGTCATTGTCCCTTTGTGCAAGAAATATTTTGTTTATTTCCCATTTTCCAAGTATAGAAATTGGATTAAGCAGCATGCTTTGTGAACAATAGATGGGAATGCTAATTAAAGGACAGATTTCACAGCCACCGAGAAAGTCATTCTGTACATGCCTATTTCATCTGAAACATGGTACTGGCAATTTGGTCAGGCAGAGAGTATGTGAACTTGTTCACTGTGGACAGACACCAGTAGTCTTAGCAAGGAAAAGAAAAGCTAAAGATTTAAGCAATGATTTCCACACATATCTGTTATGATTGGCAGTATTAGATTGGTAGGGGTAAGAGCTAATATTTAGATTACAGGTGCCAGTAAACTGAGTGTTAGAAAATCCTGATCACCCTCTGAGACAGTAAAAAAATTGTAATGTTTAAATGTGATCTGACTGCTGAAATTAAAATACATGTTCTATGTTTTATTATTCTATAAAATTTTGGATCAATTGTAATGTCATGAAGAAAGAATCTTAACTTTGAAAGTATAAACACACCAAAGGCATAGACATAGTCTAATCTTGGCTTTTACTAATTTTTGTTTAATGTATGTTTCATTTACTTATTCAACAAGCTGATAGTGGGTGATATTTGTAATGATATTTGTAAACCACCAAGGCACCATTTACCCTGGCTAAGAATAGAGAATGGTACACAAATACACCCAAAGCAAGTCAATGGGGGCAACAAAAATCAAACATAGCAGGTATTCCAAAACTTTCCCTTAGGCAGAGAAAAGTGTGCATTAGTGTAGTTACCAAGAAGGGAGAGTGACCAGGCAGCAATACATGGGAAAAGACAAAGAGAAAGTAAAATATGTTTCACATTAATAAGGAAAGAAACTGGGACAATATGTTATTGCATTAAGTCAATTTTGGCTTCTTCTATGTACAGACTTAAAGGGCACTGTAGGAACTATCACTCAAGTTATAGGCACCAGCCAAATTAGGAAGCCCCAAACACACAATTGTAATAGAAGTAGTCTATGATGCCTATGTTGGGAAGCTGGTAGCTATGGAGACCATAGTCTACCCCAGGGAGATTTGTCACACTCTTCTCACTCAGAACCACATATCCAATCATTTAATAAGTAAACTTATTAATGTGTCAACTTCCTGTCAAACAATGTTTGGGTACTGGGAATAAAATATTAAATAAAGTAGCTATGGGCTTCCTCCTCATATGAAATAATTCAATTCCATGACTTTAAAATTGTTTGCAGGACGGATTTGATGAGACCAAGATTGGACACCATGAGATGAATTAGGCAGCTTAAGAAATAATGAGTCTAGCATGTTATAGTTATGGGTTATGACAATAATAGTGTGCAGAGAAGGGTGAATTCTAGAAACATCTGGACAGAAAAAGAACTAAGACATGATTATTGGAGATGAAACATAATAGAGTTAGGGAAAGTGGAGAAGACAGGTCAGAATGAATATGAAATTTCTAATATGGATAATGGATGGCTGGTGGCTCTACTGACCAAGATAAGCAATGCATGAGAGGCAGCCAGTCTTTATTCATGGCTGAATATAAAAAGAATAGGAAAAAATCTAGCATTCCATGTGTGTTACATATATTACTTACACTGCATGTCAGATTAAAATAAGAATGGACACAACAGCTGCTGATCTACATTGTGCCAGAAAAAGATAAAACATTTTATGATATACCAATGGAATTTTAGGAACAGGACATTTCTATTTTTTCACAGGAGTAAAAATGCATTATCTCATTAGGAGAGGGCTTAAAGTAAGGATTTCAAACGTTCTGAAATGTCTGATTTACTTTGTAACTCCTTTTCCATTTCTGTGAGGGCTGTTGTTCATAGTTACACTAGAAAGACAGAGCAGCAGCTCAGGTAAGAGAACAACATGATGTGTCTTATGTTCTCTTTGCCAGTAGCTCAGGAGGTAAGGAAAACACAAATTAGGTTGACACATGGTGTCTAGGAAGAATTAATTCCCATTCGATTCTGGGCAGACATACAAGCTGGGCTCCATCCATAAGGGCCAAAGGGAATTCTGGGACTTGACTGTGTGGTGATTTTTTTTTTTTTTTTTTGATGCCATCAGCAATCAGACAAAATACGTCAGGCAAGAAAACACCTTGTTTTGCTGTTGCGTGCCTGGAGACACTTGGGAATTGTTTCCTATGTGAGTCTTTCTTGACTTTTTGTCATATTTGTCTTGTCATCCTGATATCTTTCTGGCGGTAGTGTTTAGACATTGATTGAAAGACTTTTATCAAGGGACAAAAATATTTTGGATATGCCAAATCAAATTACTGTGCACTTGAATAGTCATCATCCATCTCTTATCCATGATTAGCCTTTATTATAATTATACAGTAATGGAAAGATCTGTTCTTAGATTAATGGATATCATGAAAACAACACATAATTTAAAGACTTCCTGCTCAAGTCAGTAGTACTTAAGAAGGAGTTATTCAATAGAAGTGGATGAATTATACACAGGGTAGTCTCCCAAATATTTCTAGCATGTACTGGCTAGAATTCAAATCAGCTTTAGGCAACATGGTAAAGTAAGCCAAGTTTTATCTTGGAGTTTCCTTTTTTCTAATTTGCTCCCATTCATTCAAAAATTACTTATCCAATACCCATTACACCTCAGATATGATTCCAAGGGATAGTGTTCTCCCTTCATGCAGACTACTTCCAATTTCTCCCAACTCCACTAATGTCCAAACCTTAGTCTGTCTCTTAGCTGCAGTTTTTCTAAAAATGAACAATTCAACTATTCTTCCTTCTTTCTCTATGGAAGTATATCTCATCCATTAATGATTACAGTTCTGGAACAGAACAGGGTAGGGGGGCATAGAAACTATTCTCAAAGACATTGCTACACACTGAGAATATGTTAGTATGTTGTGGGACTAGTGAGAGTATGCAGTCAATACACAACAGAGCCTCTCTATCAAACTATAGTGTCTGGACATCAGAGCTCTGAGTTGAAGCCAAGCAGATATGGTAAGCAGGGACAATGAAGACATGGCTAAAGTCCTAGTGGCAACTTTCCTGGGACATGTTTTCCTAGTTTTTAATAATAAATGTTAAATAATTATTATAATTGTATTTCCTTAAAATTAAATAAAGGGATATATCTAGCATCTGTCCCCATTTGTTCAATGACTATCAGCTCTAGGTTTGTCTTTGGACCCATGGAACTCTGAAGTGTCACATTTAAAGATATATGCATTTTGAGGGAAAAGGATTGATGTAAACTTTTGAAGTTAGAGATTCAGTACAAAGAAGTTTTTTATTTTCTTGAGTAATGTGTAAGTTGTTGACCTAGCGTGATCTCAGTTCTATGCATTTTAACAATGATTTCTTTCCTACAAAGATACTTTTATCATAACAATCAAGCCATCTACAATCTTGGATTGACAAGGATACCCTCAAAATTTGAGCTGCTCAGACTTTACCCAGGGTCTATGATTTTTCTTATAATTTCCTTTGTAATAAATTATCCTATACAAAATATCATGGGAAAATGTCTAGTCTCAGTACTTTGAGGTGGGAAGAATGCTTCCAGTTCAAAGACAGCTTAGTGTCATAATGAATCTGAGCCCAGCCTGAGTTAAACAAAATTCAAGAAGTACATAGATTCTTTTGGAAGAAATGCTGTGGGTTTTTTGTTTGTTTGTTTGTTTGTTTTTAGAAAATACTATCAAGAAGATGGTACCAAGGGCTGCTTTGTTGTTTCCGAGCACTTTTGAGTAGCTCATATATTGAATCAGGAAATGAACATATCATATGGGAAGGTTGTAAATATAAGGGTTAGCTAGATATTAGCAGACCAGCAGCTCCGAGGAGGAGGAGCAAATGGGAGATAGGATGTTTGCATTTTCTTACCTGTAAGAAGGTCAATGGTCCCTTCATTTTTGTCTTAGTTCCTTTATGGGTGTCTGTGATATAACAAACTGTCAAAGGCAGCTTCAGTAAGAAAGGGCTTGTTTAAGAGCACAGTTTGCCTTCGACTGAAGAATTGATAAAGAAAATGTGGTACATTTACACAATGGAGTACTACTCAGTGGAAAAAAAAAACCAATGGAATCTTGAAATTCTCAGGCAAATGGGTGGAACTAGAAGAAACCATCCTGAGTGAGGTAACCCAGTCACAAAATGACAAACATGGTATGTACTCACTCATATATGGATTTTAGAAATACAGTAAAGGATCACTGGTTTACATTCCACACTCCCAGAGAAGCTAGGAAACAAGGAGGACCCTAAGAAATACATACATGGTTCTCCACAGAAGGGGAAATGACAAGATATCCTGAGCAAATTGGGAGCATGGGGAAGGGGAGAGGGAGTTAGGGGAAAGAGAAGAGGATAGGAGAACATGAGGGAGCAAGAAGATTGAGTTGGGGAAAGGATAGAGAACAAGAAAAGAGATACCATAATAGAGGGAGCCATTATAAGTTTAAAGAAAAATCTGGCACTAGGGAAATGCCCAGAAACCTACAAGTATGACCCCAACTAACAATCTAAGCAATAATGGAGAGGCTAACTTAAATGCCCTTCCCTCATAATGAGATTGATGACTACCATATATGACATCCTAGAGCCTTCATCTAGTAGCTAATGGAAGCAGAAGCAGGCACCCACAGGTAAACATTGAGCTGAATTCCTGGAATCCAGTTGCAGAGAGGGAGGAGTGATGAGCAAAGGGGTCAAGACCAGGCTGGAGAAACACACAGAATCAGTTGACCTGAACAAGCAGTAACTCATAGACCCCAGACTGATAGCTGGGAAACTAGCATAGGACTGACCCAGACCCCCTGAAAGTGGGTCTCAGTAGAAGGCCTGTGTAGTCTATTGGACCTCTGACAATAGAACCAGGATGTATCACTAGTGCACAAGCAGACTTCAGGAGACCATTCCCCATGGAGGGATACTCCTTTAGCCTAGAGACACAGGGAGGGCCTAGGATCTACCCGAATAACTTGAAAGATTTTGATGATCCCTCCTGGAAGGTTTCACCCTTCCTGGGGAGTGGATGGGGGATGGGATGGGGGGATCTGAGGGAAGTATGGGAGGATGGGACACAGAGGGAACTGGGGTAAATATATAAAATAAGAAAAATAGTAAATAAAAATTATATAAAAAATAAGATCAAAATTTGTAGTATAGCTCACCCTGATGAAGATGTCAGAGCCACAGGAGTTGGTCACATTGTGCCAGCATTTGGGAAGGAGAGCTAATCACATCTACTCTGTCAGCTTTCTCCTCTTTATGCCATCTAGGATCCCAGTGACATTCACTTTAGAGTGGATTTTCCCACTTCAACTTAGTTAGTTAATCCTTCTCTGTCATGTCCAGAAACTACCCTAACCAAGATAATTCCTCCTCAGGTATGCCCAGAGGCATGTCTTCCAGATGGTTCCAGATCTGTCATATTGACAATAAGCTTCCACCAGTCTCCAGCTAGATAGGTTTAAATGTGTTGTTGCACTATATATAGATATCCTGGCAAGATGTGATGGTTTTTGGGGTGTGTTTTGTGCCTTAGAAAGGGATATATACATATACACACATATACAGAGATAATATATAGATATAGATATCCATTTTATCCATTGAAATGAATGTTACAATCTTTGAAAAGTAAATATAAAAACTTAGCTTTCCTGTAACAAACTCCAATAGATACAATAATTTTAATAATTATTTCTACAGACCCAATGATGTTGATACATCATGTTGGTATTTCTGGAATATAGCAATGATATTTTGTGCTTGGGTGATAATAACTGTCAAAATGCATGGGGTTAGTGAACAGGACCCATAGGGAATGGCAGGATGACACTTTATGCAAGACATTTTGCTAAAAGGTCTGAGTGCAATTACTGTATGGTTTACGATCACAACACTTAACCCTCTCATTCTCAGGCTGTTGGAAGCCTCGCCAGAAAATGCTTGAGGAAAATTTCATCACTCCATAATGTTTATCAGTAAAATTCATTAAGGAGTGTGTTATAAAGACTGCCAAATATGTTTATATATTGCAAACATCAATTTGGTTTATACCATAACGGTGTTGCAGCAAATGAGCAATGGAGAGCAGGCTTAGATCTGACGCCACTCCTTCTGAGCCAGGCCCTCCTGTTCTGCTTGCTTTCACCCTGACCTCTTGAGTCCAGTTGACCCCTTACCAGAGCTTTCATGAACTGTCCCTTTACAAATGTGTTGAGATCTCCCGAATCTTTCTTGATTCCTGTCAAGGCATTCTGCCAGCTCACACATTCTTAGAGAAAATGTAATTGTTTGAATCCTTGAGAATCATTTGACTAACTTACCTTTCAACAGTCTCCCCCCCCAATATTCCAAATATTCTTTGTCCGTTTGTGCCACACAATAAAATTCCTTGTTTTCTCAATGCCATTATTTTTCTATACACCAATATAAACTTATTACATCTTCATCGTCTGTGAAGAAAGAGGAACAATTGTCTTTAGACTAAACCATAGCAAGGATTGTGCAGGACATAAAGCAAATGTTATCACTGAAAAAGAACTTTGTAAACTAGAAATGTAGAGAACAGGGTGACAAATGCTACAGGCTGGATTTCCACTAAGGCACTCAGAAATTTGGAGTCTGTGAAGTTCAGACATCTCTCTAATTTCAAATAACATGCCCTCCGTTGGTTGAAAATTTAAGCAAAAATTAAAATTTGTTGATTACTTATACAGAGGATATTTTTATAAAAGGCCACCATAAAGTCCTTACAATAAATGCATATTTTGATTAATAAGGCCACCTATTTTTCTTTTATAAACAATAAGCTTAGCTTGCTATTCTGTAATGTTCAAACTATTAATTTGCAAGACAAAAGTGTGGTTGTGAACAAGAGTAGTTTTTATCTTCTAATACTGTAAAAGGTGTCCACTTGAAGGAAGGAAAGAAGGGAAGGAGGGAGGGAGAGAGAGGAAGATGAAGGGAGAGAGAAAGGGAGGAAGAGATCATTCAGAAACTGCAACCTTCAAGCCCCAATTATAGTATTTATTTTCAGGGTTTTTTCTCTAACATATTGGAATTTAAAAAAAAAAAAAAAAAAAAACTACTAAAAGATTCAAACCAAGGAGGAAGCGGAATGACCAGATTTTGCCTTTAAAGATTCCATTCTGCCTTCAGCCAACACGGTGAAACTGATAGAAGGACAACTTGAAAGGTTGTGATGGTGGCATAATATCCAGGAGGTAAAGGATTTGATAGACATTGGGAGGGAATGCTGTTCTATTTTGTGACCTGTGACATGCAGCACAATGAGTAGACAGAAATCAGAGAAGTCTGATTTGGGAGCATAGATGCCTGGATGCACAATGTTCTGAGTTACTTAGATTTCAACCACAGAAGGTTGGTTTTATCCAACTTTTTGTAGCTCTTCAGGGCATGAATTGGATGGCTCTTGGTATTGCGCTTAGGGGCCCAGAGATGCACATAACAGGAATCCTCTGGCTGCAAATAGTGAAGAAGTTGAGGCAAGCAGTTCTCTATGTCTAACATACGTAGAAAAACCTCAACTATAGCCATGGCCACTGGGGAGGGTGGTGAGCATTGTAAAGGAAGAACTTGCTTTGTGATCACCTGCATAGAACCCAGCCTCTGGCCAGCCCAATGGCTATTTTAGCTCAGTCAATCTGAAGCACTAACAACTATGGGGGTGGGATGGAATCAGAGTCAGGGCAGTCCAAGGGAAGACTTGTGGGTTTCATACTTGCCTAGCCCACTCTCTGGACATTGAAGCCAATGTAAGTTCCACTCTTCACTGGAAATGGTTGTCTGGACAGTTACTCTCAGCAGACTGTAACTAACTGATTGTAGGTAAAATTATTATCATACAGATGAGGATACCAAAGAACAGAGAAATCCATTTCATTGAAGAAGTTCTAACTAGTAAGTTACAGAGGGCTATGATTTCCCTTTGAAGTATTTGTCTCTACTTACCACTTCCATTATGATTCTCTTGTTTGTTTTATTTTCCCTCTCTCTCTTTAGATAACAAGTGAGGCATGGTACCTTATAGATGACTCAGACATCTTGAGATTGTTTCCTACTCTTCAGTGGCTCAAATGAGTTCCCAGAGTTTTAACCAGGTAAGTTCTATTAATTCCCATGTTTTCAAAGACTTCTGGTTGAAAAAACAATGCCATATGCCCTTTTAGAGGAATCCCAAGAATAATCCATGGTACGTACAGTGAGAGCCAGATGGGCTAAGCTAGAGACTGTGTCTGCTTAGGCAGGGAACACAGACAGCCCTGGCAGGAGAGAAGAACAAGCTGTCTTCTTGTGCCCTAGTGAGAGAACTGAATTTCCACTTTCTGCTGTCCTTACCACCCCTGTGGGGGATCAGCATTGTGCAAATCTGATGCTTTGACAAGGGATGGTATGGAATTAGAAAGACCCCTTTGCATCTCAACCAGCCTCTCCCCCCTCTCTCTCTTTCTCTCTGTCTCTCTCTCTCCCTCTCTCCCTCTCTCCTCCTCCTTCTGTCTCTCTCCCTCCCTTCCATCTCTCTGCCTCTCTTCTCTCTCCCTCCCTCTCTCTCTCTCCCCATCTCCTCCCTCTCTGTTTCTCTCTCCCTCCCCCCTTTCTCTGCTGTGTCTTTGTTTCCCTTCAAAGCACTTGTTTTGGTAACCACCATTCTGCCCTATATTCAGTCCAGTTGTTGACCAGGAATCTTATTTAGTGTTCATTTCAAATATTAATCTAACCTAGGAACACCTTAACAGAAACCCAGATGTATGGGTGTACTATGACCCAGCCATCAAATCATGTGAGTATGCATCCAATCCCATCAATAATATGAACTATTTCTCACCCTTTAACTTAGATTAGATTATGCAAAATGTTTTAAACACTGAAGTAATAGCAGGCATGTGTGACCTAAGGCTTCCAAGCATATTCAAGTTTCTACCTGTCCTCTTGCCTATCTGACATGGCAACAGGTTCCATGTCTACCATAGACTCCTGTTTCAAGAGGAAGATGAGTAACTCAGGAAACACAGTCAAGTTGCTATAGCCATGTTAATTAAACATGATTCTAAATTAATGTAAAGAGCTTATAGATTTTGCAATACTACAAGTCATTGAGATTCTAGGTAATCATTATACCATTTTAATGGACCGTTTATCTGTATCACATGTTCATTTTTTTGTGGACTGTTTTAAATTTTAATCTGTCTTCTTCAATAATGTACTGAAGCAGTATAAATGTTTTACATAAGACTGACATTAACTTCTTTAAGAGTGTAATGCTCACATTGAGTATTCAAGTTGTATAGGATCAGCTAAGTGAAGTTGATAGTTAAAAAGTACAGTATAAGAAAACCTATGCATTTTTTGTCTTGTACAATTGTTTTATTCACATATTTTAACTGAACCAGTTCACCAGAATGAAATACTGTAGACTTAGTTTGTTTAAAGACAACCTAAGTTAAATTTTCCTTTGTCAAATAGATTTAAAGCCATAGGAGTGATTTCTAATTGTTACACATGGGAATTGCTATTTCCAAAAGAAACATGTAAACAAACAAACAAAAGCTGTAACAGAATAATAAGGAAAGAAAACATACCTTTACACAAAGAGATGAAACTCTAACTATGGGCATGGTCCTGCAACTCTTCTTTTCAGAATACTTTGATGTCTCTTCTCCAGGTTATGAAACAAAATGCAAAAGTCTTAGTCTGGCAGTCATGCCTTATATTGCTTGTTTGTCCAAGTCATTTTATCTTAGATTACCTGCATGTTGACCAGGATGATCCACAGTGCATAATTTCATAGATAACCCAATTTTTAATATTTCACAATGCTTTAGAAATTGTTTGGGGTGAGCAGGTATTCAGGTATAAACTGAAACAATCCTATGGTCTTTTACTTCTCTTTATATATGTCCCTTTCACTTACTCTCTGTGCCATATAAGGGTGATCTGAGTTTGGTGAATATGTCTGTCAGTGTCCTATATATTTGGACAAACATTTTTCTGGGTTTCTGTTAAGGTGTTCCTAGGTTAGATTATTATTTGAAATGAACCCTAAATCAAATTCCTGGTTAAGGATTGAATATAGGGCAGTAAGTACAAATCTTAAGGTTTTTTCTTTCCTTATTTGGACCTTGTGAGAAGCTTCAGCTCACAGTAGGAAGGGCTTTTTCCTGTTATTCTCTGCCTTCTTTGTTACTAACTACTATTCCCATCCATGCCAAGGTAATGTCTAGAGGAAAGAGTAAGGAGAAAGGAAAGCCCCTCTAGTCCTTACCAATGGTTGTTTTTATTTGTTTGTTTTTGGTTTTGTTTTATTTTGTTTTGAGACAGGGTTTGTCTGTGGCTTTGGAACCTGTCCTTGAACTAGCTCTTGTGATGAGGCTGGTCTCAAACTCACAGAGATCTGCCTCTGCCTCCCGAGTGCTAGGACTAAAGGCATGAGCCATCACTCCCTGGCTCCTTACTAGTGTTTGAAGCTGCTTCCCCCATTTGTTAAGCCTCCCCAAATGCAAATTCCTCCATATAAGTGAGCATTCTGTGGTAGCTGTGTTAGCATTACCTGAGATAATTATCCTATAAACTAAAAAGCAGGTTTATTTTTGGTTCACACTTTCATAGGATCTGTCCCAGTTGGATGGTCCAGTGTTTTTTGGATAAGTGGCAAGGAAGCCACTTAAGGACACATAGATCATGGTGGTATGAACCTGTGACCACATGGGGGTCAGAAGACAGCCTAATGTGACACCATGGGGCTATACTCCTATTTTTCCCTTCAAGGGAATGCCCTCAGTGACCTAACCTCCCACTGGGACCCCAGCATAAAGGTTTAGCAATGCCTTAACTCATTGGAGTACCTTCCTTCACCTAAAACACAGCTAGCATCTCTGAATTTATATTTCAGTTTCCAATGACACCTCAGAGCCTCTCATAGCTGAAGGTCCCGTAATGTTGTTAAGCTACCATCTGGGGAAAAATTCCCTTCAAAGCAACTAATCTACTTTCATTTCATGTCTAGTCCTAGGAATTCATAAATATCTTACAATATAGAAGAGGAGAACTGGTTAATCTGCTAGATTTTTTTTTTGCACAGGCCATTGGGTAAGAGCCCAGTAGTGAGAGAGAGAGAGAGAGAGAGAGAGAGAGAGAGAGAGAGAGAGAGAGAGAGAGAGAGAGAGAGAGAGAGAGAGAGAGAGAGAGATAAAAACTGGTCCTAATATAGGCTTTTGAAACCTCAAAGTCCACCTCTAGGTCACACCTCCTAATCTGTCTCATCCTTCTCAAACAGTTCCACTCCTTGGTAACTAAGTATTCAAATATATGAGCCTACAGGGGGCATTCTCATCCAAACTACCAAAACCTGTTTATGTTGATTACATGATTCCTGTGGCACACTCAAGTTTTAGGCATCTGTTTCCACTTCTGATATTTCTTCTATCTATCCTTTTAGCACAAGCAAAGCTGCAGTATTTTTAAAATCTACACCACACTTTACTCTTTGTAAAACACTCTGTGAACTGTCCAAAATTAACTCTTCCCTTAAGGCATGCTAGAGCTCCATTACAAATCTTAATACAGCATAGTTTGGGTTAGAGTTCATGACTACCATATTTCACAGATTCAAGGATAAATAATGAACCAAAACATCTTTGAGATCAGAACACATTTTGTAGTCTTTACCGTGGCATCCCCTGATGCTTGGCAGGGCTTGTTTTGTTTTTATTCTTTCTGTAACAGGAAAGGATGGTGCATCTTGCACTGATGGCATGTTGGTGGTTTGTGAATTCCTTGATTTTAAAAACTTTGTCTCAGCCCCTCTTCTCTGGTAATAAATGCAGTGCCTTGCATAAAGTTGAGTTCACAATGTTAATCTGAATATGTGTTCTATATATTACTGAGATTCTATGATTTTCTTCTATGTTCACAACATTCTCAATTACAATTTCATTCAAATTAAAAGGGCTTTTATGGGACACTCATTACTTTAAAAGTATTATTTATTAGTCTGTGTGTTGTAATTGGAGCTTTAATGTCAACAGGAAGAAGTTTAAACTGATTTCATTTTCACTACATAAAAACCTTCTAACAATGTCCGTAAATTATGTCTAGAGTCAGAAAAGTATGTGTCACAGCTCCAATCTGTACAGTTTTCACCACATTTGGATACTTAGCATAGTTTTGCATTTAGAAATCTCTACCATTGATATTTATTAATTTTTTCATGATTTCAATAAGGACATACAAAGATATGATTGCATCTGTCCAATCGTCATTGACACCAACAATCCTGAGCCACATTGCTGCAATTAGTGTTCATTTCTTTGCTTAAAATGAATACTTTGTCATTGTGACAAAGTATTTATCAAAAATTTACCATGCCAACAGTGAGTTATAATTAGAAATCATGAATAGAGTCAATTGGACTTTATTTTAGGGGAGAATGAGGACCAAGGGAACAGTGGTAGCAATAGCAAACAGCTAATGCTCAGTATTGTAGCACAGCCATGATTTGCAGTACCCAGCTATAAGAACATTCTCATCACCATGAGTCTCAGTAACTTTCAATAACATGAAAATCACTCACTAGTAGGTTATTTTACTTGTTTGTAGGAATGTATGAGGGCCTCACAGTGAATGAGGGAAAACAACATATTAATGACAGGATGAAATTATTTGAGATGGAAGAACTTAATTTCATATATATAACTGAGTGAAAATCTATGCATATGCTTAGTAGCTTTCTATCTACCAATTTATCATCTCATTAAGTATCCTTAGTAGTTTTTTTTTAACAACCCATTCATTGTCTTGTTAAGAATATATAGTAGTTCTCTATCTACCCATTCATCATCTCATTAAATATACTCTTCAGCACTTTCTGGGGGCCTTACAGAAACAAATAGGAATTGATATATTTCCAGAAGAATGTGGTACAGTTCATCAAAAGATTATTCCCACCTGAAATATTCAAGTTCTAGTGTATGAGGTCATTGTAAGTAAATGTCATTAACTGTGAATAAAAATAGTTACATTTCATAATGTGAAATTAAGTTCACTAGGTAAGCATTACTCATATTAATCCTAAAAGTAGATATTATCATACTTATTTCAGACAAGAAAACCAGAGACTGAGTAATGAGAACATATGCTGATGCCAAGATTTGGATGTGGGTTTCTCCACCCCAAAAGACCATTCTCCCTCAGCTTAGTGCCACAGCAGATATGAAAACTTGCTGTGACTTTGTTTGCTTTAGTTAACTTGTTTTTCAGTCTATCTTGAGGTGATTGAAAATACCAAAATCATCAAATTTGCATGATATTAAGTCTTATGCCACTGATAGACGTTCTGAGCCTAACTGGGTTTCATTTGTAAGAGGACATTGCAATGACTTAGATCTTTCCAACAATGGGATGGAGATAACGCACATGCAGGGATGGAACCTCTGAGGAGAGCTTCCAATCTCCCCTGCTTCCTCAGGAAGCTTATACCTGAGAAGTTTTTTTTTTTTTTTTTTTTTTTTTTTACTAATTTGTGGCATTATTGTGAAAGTTTGCTGTGATGAAGCAGGAAGGGAAAGGATGTGTGCATTCTAAACTGTGGAATCAGCCCTTGTGGGTTCAACTAGTAATTGCTACTGGAAACATTTCTGAAAGTTAATTTGGCCCACTTTATTCATTTAGAAAGAAGCATGAGGATAGAATTGATGTCTTTTCATAGTCATGATGATAATTAACAGATTCTCAAGGTAAAGACCTTGAAACACACTAGACTGACCACATACTCTGTGCTGTATAAGGGACAGTGGGTACAGCAATGTAGCAAGAATTTTTCTTTTTGTGAGGCACTACAGAATGATCCTAGAGCCCCTCGGTGGGAAGAGGTGCTCTACCACTGAGCTACACTCCTAGCAAGAATTCTTCTTCATTTAGAGTGATCTCTGTTAGGAATATCACACAACTATTTTCATTGCAGAATCTTAGAACCCATGTGATCTTTCAATCATTCTTTTCTTCTCCATTTACTATTGAGATTGGAAATTGTGTGAATTGAATTTATTTGTCCTTTATTTTTAAAGTGCTGTGTTTGGTGATATTCAAGGATTCAATATGGTTGCTTTCTGCCAGAATAAGCTAACTTCCCTCAAGCAATTGCAATGTTTGTTCTTTCAAAAAAGTGTGGGTCTGTCAACTATTCATCCACAGCTAAAAGAAGATAGATGCCTGTTTCCTATGTGAGGTTTATCCTGCTCCTTTTCTGTCACACACTTCTGGGAATGACTTCTTGTTTTACATTGTGTGTATTATGATAATATATTATAATAAAGATGAAAAAAGAAACCATCACAACTCTCTAGGTTTTAAGACAAGTATACACCACCCATAACAATACTGTTCAAATTCTTCACAAGTAGTTTCTTCCAAATGTTATTTAGAATCCTGTAAGAGTGTCTTACAGTCCAAAAACCTTTCAATTTCTAATAATCTGAGGACTATTATTTACAGTGGAAAAGAGACATTCTATACAAATTAATACATTTACCTAACTCTTATAGTCATATCATAATACATAGAGAGTTTACTCTGAAAGAGGAATGCAAACATCCCAAATAACAGAAGCCTATACCTGGGGTATTAATTTTACACAGCAAGGTGTGGTCAGAGCAAGCAAAGATCAACAAGGGTGGAAGAAGAGGATCCAAGCCAGGCTCAGACTTACACCAGGGCAGCCAAGGACAAAATTTAGCTCAAAATCTGGAAGGAGGAGCTGACATAACAGCAGGCAGAAATGATATAAGATAAAGCAAGCAAGGTCATAAGCTGAGAGGGAACATGTTGGGTTACAACAACTTTTTAAGAGCTCTTGTGACATTCTAGCTGTTGGTTCAACTGCTTGACTGTCAAAATTCCCAGAGCAAGTTCTGTGAGAGAATAAAGTGCAAGACAAGGGCAAGATTTATTCTTGAATGTATAAGATTTTTTCTTCACAACACCATCACTATCAGCTGTGTCTAGGTGAAAGGCAGACTTGTTACCCAGGGCATGATTCAACTGTGCCAGGGATAGTGAAATTCTTTAGACTTGAATAAACCTTGAGACTATAAAGATTCAATTTCTATGAAGACTAAATCATGATATGAATCCTATAGCAGTCTAACCACTGAAGTTAATGTGGTTATCTTGGAGGTGGCAATGCAGGCAGCAATAGCATCTACCACCCAGCCTCTTCCCTTTGCATGAGTACACAGGATGACAATGTCACATGCTGAAGGGAAACCAAATGAGCAACAGGCTTCTCTGTCTGACTCCAGAAAACAGGATCACTTATATTTTCAGCCAATCTTATTAGTGTCTAAGGGAACAGCACACATACGTCCCATTTGTAGGGCAGTGTCGAGTCATCCTGACTCGCTTCTTTCTTATGTCTCTCTTGTGTCGTCCATGCTTTCCCAGTGCCTGCTGGAATTGCCATAGTGAGCAGGCTGTCCAGGTCTTAAAAATAAATACTTGTTGGCAAGGACTTCTATCTTCCAATTTGGGTTGTAATTTTGGCACATAAAATATCAGCTCCTTAAATGATTTTTATGTCTTTTTTGTGTATGATGAATTTGTTGTACAGAGCTCTCTTATAAAGAAAAAATAATAAAGGGAAACCACAAAAAGATTACTCATCTATCTTAATGTTGTAACGTAATTTTTTTCAAAGTATTTTTTTTTAATTTTTGGTCTATCTTAGTCTGTGTGTATATTTGTGTGTTCACATGTGTGTATGGTTTCTCTCTCTCTCTCTGTGGTGTGTGTGTGTGTGTGTGTGTGTGTGTGTGTGTGTGTGGTTTGTACCTGTGTACACATGGCAAAACTACAGGAGGATGATAAGCACATTGCTTGTGCTCTGTGTCTTATTTAGTTAGAGAATGTTTGCCATTGAATCAAGCTTACCTTTTTGAACAGACTGGATCTGGGGACTCACCTGTTTCTTTCCCTCGCACCCCTCCCGCCGTGTCCTGATACCCATTCAGAGGTTCCTAACACAAATAGCTTTGCCTGATCTTTTCAAGTGAGTACTGGTAACCAGATCTCACAGTTTCATCTGTCCAGGCAAGTGCTCTTACCCATTAAACCATCTTTTCAATACAAATTCAATTATTTATCTCAACATAACTGCATAAGTGAACCTGTTAACACTTTCCTTTCTTTGGTCTGACATTATTGTAATTGTATTTCTAAAATGAACTTTGCTTTTAACATCATTTAATGATTACATTGAAATGTAACTCTGTAGCTTGTTGTTTTCTGCCAGCCCGCCTGCCACTAGTCTGGTGCGCCAACCCCAAATAACACTCAGAGAATCTGTATATGATACAATCCTGTTGGCCAGTTACCATTATTGTTTATGGGCTAGCTCAGTCTCAATTATTAACCCATTTCTACTTATCTAAGTATTTCCACGTGGTCATCTTATCAGAGAGCCGCGGCCAGCGTCTTCCTTCCTCCCTGGTCTACATCTTGACTCCTCCTAACTACTTCCTCTTTCCTCCTCCTAGTCTCCTAGCCCTGCCTATCTAGTTTTCTATTGTTCCTATTGGCATAACAGTGCTTTATTTATTAACCAGTATGAGAAACATATTTACATAATAACATCTCCCATCATCTCCTTTTTTCTGTCTAAAATAAAGAAGGGGTTTAACCTTAACATAGCAAAATATATTATACAACAGTTATTAAATAAGGATCACGGTAAACAATATTTAGTACATTAACATTTTGTAAGACTTAAAGAAAATATCATCTATCGTATCTTTGTGAGTCTAAAGTCTTATATGTAACTTATCTTTAATCCTAACTAAGGAAAACTATAACCCAAACTATCTGTCTTCAACTCCTGCAAAGACCACAGAAGGATAATATATAAACTCTAGAAATGACAGAGACAAATCAATGTTTTGTCAGTCACCCAAAGTTCTTCTGTAATGTTCCATCTTCAGCCCATAGGCCATAGTGTATCTCCAGACTCCTCAACAAAGCAGGAAATTTTAAACTGTCCACCTGTATTGGCAGTTTGCCAGTCACTTTTCTCTGTGTCCTGTGGACTGTCTGGCTGTCTGGTAGCCTCTTCCATGAAGCAGGAATCCTTTAGCAATGTCCATCCTGAATCAGCAGTCACATTTTTGTGGGTCCTGCATGTCCAGTTTCTACAACATAAAGTCAAACAGTCCAGAAGAGCAGTACCTTGCCAAAATGGCTAGTCTTGCCATATTAGAAGCAAACTCCATAATGTGTTTATTCGATGTCCATCTTCCTTTCTGATGCAGGTGGTGTTACCAGGAGCAGTTGTGTGTCAAGAAAAACCCTAAACCATTTCAAATGCCATATTCTGTAGGTCTTTGGAAGGTTTGAAGAATACCTATTCATCTCAAATACATCTCTGCATATCTAGAAATCCTAACTAACTTAACTCCAAGTTTTAAATATCATAGGTAACTCTATAATCTGTACTAAATTATACATTACATTTCCACTGAGCTATATAAACACAATACCTAAACAAGAGGAGAAATATACATATCACAACATTGACCTTAAATTGTATCAATAAAAGAAAATCCATTCCAAAACAAAGTATTCATATCTATACCATAATTCCCTTTTTACATTTAAAAAGATTGCTTGTGGTTATAGCCATTTATTACCAAGCCCATTTAAATGAAAACAATCATTTATAAACAATATTTGGGAATTTGTTTATTTCAAACTACTTTTTGTTGGTAGAGGGTGCTGTCATGGGGGTCCAAAGATGTACAAATCTTGGCTGTAGACATTGCTTCAGGGGGTCTTGTTTGATCAAACCATATTAGTTTGGAAAGAATCCACAGCTTCTCATTTTTTGTGGAAACAAAAATAGAAATCCTTTTTCCCAGTAACTTGTCCTTAGGCTTAAATTTTGGAGTTAAAGCATTTTTAAAATATATAAATTGAATTAATCTAGCAGCATTTTTTTATTAGTAGTTGTTATTTTCTCAGCAATCAAATAATTGAAAGACAACAGAATCACGTATAGTATCCAGCTCCATTCACTCTATTACTATGTGACTATAGAAGCAAGGAGGTTGCTTCCCCACCAAATGTGTCTCAGTCTTCAAGTTTTCTCGAAGGTCTCCACTACAACATCATGGTTCCTATGTAGGCTCTGTAGTTGACAAGCACTTCTGTGATGACGTCAGTCTCTCCAAAGACTAGAAGTCTGTTTCTGGGTCTGTTCCAAAATGCAAACACAGCTGAGGTCCCACTTAATAATATGTTGTGGCAAATCATGTGCATGCTGCCTGGAGATGTGTTCTGCTGGAATGACAGAAATAAAGCTTCCTTTTCACAACTATCAATTAGGCTACACTACTTGTCTTCACAACCCAATCAAGATATAAAATTATTTGGATTTTAAGATTGGAAATTAGAGTAAAGAGAGTCTAAATAATGTGTCTTAGACAGTACTCAATGAGACAAGCTTTTTGAGCCAAATTTGCCTTTACAGTCTTACTCTGAACCTCTACAGCACTGTTTCACTTTTCAAAACTTCAAAATAAAAGAAACATAACCACTCTGTAGCTAAGACCCTAAACATGATTCCTTAAGTCATTTGACTACACATAACGTCTGATATATGATAGCTGAAGCCACAAAGAGAATTGGATATCAAATATTTGCAGTTTGCCTTGAATAGAGAGGGAGACCGGTGCCTTCATTTCTGGTTCTGAATCATTAAAAAAGGAGAAATGCATATAGCAAATGTTGTTTAAAGTGATAAATAAGACAAATAACTCATGAACAAAAGATTTTGTTCTTTTAGTTTGACACATACACCTTAAGAGCAACAAAATTAGTATTGACTTACATGCATTTATAAAGATGAAACAATTTTTAAGTGACTATGAGTCAACCTAAGGTGAGACAATTTAATTATTACTGCGTTTTTCTGAACTTTCTGTTAAGTCTATTATGTTTAATCAAATAATAAGATTGAGGGACTCATAAATAACAAACATATTTTAATAAACTTTTTCCACTCAATTTAGCAAAATCACTAATTATATATTTATAGTCAATATTTTCATATAACCGTGTATTATTTACAACATTGACAGGTTAACCATTCTTTCTTAGGACACTGTAGCTCTTTGACAGGTTATTTTAATTAATTTCCACTTTGGAGAAATTTCATTTTGCTGACAAAGTAGCACCTGGAACTTTAAATGGCATTTTAAAGCAGTCCTTGTATTTGTAAATTAATCACAAATTTTACAAATCATGTTTAATCATTGTAATGGGGTCATATTTGATCATCATTACAGAATTTATTACAAAATATTTTAAATGTATCATATAAGTCACTGTCTGTAATCTATGCAGCAACTTTGCCTCCTCTTAAGGTAATAACTATGTTCTCAGAGTATTTAAGACCTGTTTTATAAGATTTTAATGACAGAACTTTTTTAAAATAAATGTAGTATACATTATTTTTTCTAAATTTCTCTTTAATAAATATTATATTTTGTCTATAGTTCAGAGAAAAATCTCTGTGAAAATACTTAAAGATTATTTGCATGTTTAACTTCAGTCATATAATATTATGTGTTTTACATATTTTAAGTAATATCACTTATGATACACATTTTATATGCAATTTACCACAAATAATGGAAAAGCAAATTAATAAGGTTTTTTTAAAAGAGATTTTTTTATGGGTATGCATTTTAGTCTACCATGTATGTTGAGTGCCTGAATAAGCTAGAAAGGGGCATTAGACTCCTTGGAATTGGACTTATTGATAGCGATGAACTATCAGTGATGAGCTATCATGTGAGTGTTGGGAACTAAATCCAGATTGTCTGCAAGAGCATGAAGTGTTCTTAACTGCTGAGCTATCACCTCTCCAATCTCTACATATTTTTAAAATAATATTTAAGCAAAATTCTAAACTCTAGGTACCCTTTGCTAATTTTTCAATCAGTAACTATGAACAGAATAAATTTTAAATTAATTTTGTTTTTATGAAAGACTATGATTCAGCTTAATTCCTCGTGTGTGTCATATATTTTCTAATTACAGTTTGATTGCTTAAACACTCGAGATGTTTTATCCCCTCATCTGTGTCAGTAGAAAGTAAGGACCATTCTACTGATTTTATACCTGTGCCCTCTTCACAACCCTTGTGCTGACTAGTTTTAAATTAGCTTGACACAAGGTAGACATTCTGAAAAAGGGAACCTCAACTGAGGAAATGGCCCTCCCTACCAAATGGGCCAGTAAGAAAGCCTGTGCTGTATTTTCTTGATCAATGATTGATGTTTATCAATGGATTTGGGAGGACCCATATCACTGTGGATGGTGCCACTCTTGGCTGTAAAAGAGAACACATGACAAAGCCATGAAGAACAAGCCAGTAAGCATCATTCCCTCATGGCCTCTATGTCAATCACCTCCTGCTCCAGGTTCTTGCTTTGAGTCCCTATACTAACTCATCTCAGTGATGGAGTATAACCTAAGAGTTGTAAAATTAAATAAATTCTTTCCTCTCCAATTTGCTTTTAGTCATAATTTCATCACAGCAATAGAACCCTTAACCAAGACACCCTGAGTGACTGAAGCTATCTTTCCTAGAAGTGTCCCAGAGTTCTACCTCCTCTGCTTACCCAGCAGTTAATGACTAAAGGCTAACTGGTAAATCATTCAAAAGTCCTGCTTTTTTGTCTCAGATTAGAAAAGACTTCAACTAATTTTATTCTCCAGACATCCCATGGTGAAGCTAAGGTAGACTTCACTAGCAATCACATTCTTTGGTAGTGCCTTTCCAATTTCTGTCTGCCTCCCTCAGCCCCTGCTGTGTGTGTGTGTGTGTGTGTGTGTGTGTGTGTGTGTGTGTGTGTGTGTGTTATTATTTTAGCATCACTTTCTCAATAGATAAAAAAAAATCAATGCAAGAAAGTATGCAGCTTCTTTGATGTAGTAAAAGAGCCCAGCCTTTGAATTAGGCAACACAATCAAGACAGTTGGAGAGATCTAAAAGGGCAAATGAAAGATTCTGGAATACTCAACTGTTGTGCAGTTGTAGGTTACATTAAAAAGTATCATGCTAGCCAGGCATTGGTGGCACAATTGGAAGGTAGAAGCAGGAACATCTCTATGAGTTCAAGACAAGCCTAGTCTACAAAGTGAGTTCCAGGATATCCAGGGCTATTACACAGAGAAACCCTGTCTTGAAACTATTACCTCACCCAAAAAGTATCATATCAAAGCAGATTTCTCCCAGTTCTCCTTTATTAGTG
The DNA here is from genome assembly GCA_030556225.1 of Cricetiscus sungorus. NCBI lineage: Eukaryota > Metazoa > Chordata > Mammalia > Rodentia > Cricetidae > Cricetiscus > Cricetiscus sungorus. The sequence continues at coordinate 6,211,555 of JANBXA010000734.1, forward strand.
ACTCAGACTTTGTAAAAATGTCAGTATTTTCTAGAGCTAGGTATGGCTAACGAGACATGAACAGAAGTTTCAGGCAGATAGTGCCTTTTCAGATAAAATTTGTGCCAAATTTCCTTTAGAAAAAGGGCATTTCCTCTTTCTCTTCTTCTTCTTCAACCCTAGGACACAGAAGCTGGAATCTTGGAAGAGAAAAAAATCATCTAGTGGTCAGGACCAAGAGGCAAAAATAAGAAATGCCATGTGAAGACAGTGTAGTGAAGACATACAGTGACGACAGACTGCACAGTGAAAAGGTTTCTGTTTCCAATTTTCCTAAACCAAACAAATCCTTCTCTTTTTAAATCACTCTTGGGCAGATTTTGAGTTTTATCTTGTTTTTGTTTTTTTTTGTTGTTGTTGTTTGTTTGTTTGTTTGCTTTATACTTGAACTCAATGTTGTTACAATGCCATTATAAGATAAAACAGCCATACCAGAGCCCTGGGGTTTTACTTTATTAGAAAAAAACTTCCACCAACTACATAATAATTCCTACCTTGAAGTATTTACTTTACTTTCATGTCAAGTAGTCTGAAAAATTAAAGTGAAGAACTCTAGCCAGGCTTACTATTATTTTAAGTATACATAGATTTGTAATTCTGTGGCCAAAACCAAAATATCTGCATCAGAGAGATCCTGCTCAGAACACAGGGCAATTTTAACAGGTTAAAAAATTAGCCAAATGGAAATGTCTGTGTGTGTGTGTGTGTGTGTGTGTGTGTGTGTGTGTGTGTGTGTGTGTGTGTGCGTGCGTGCTTTAGCCAAAAATCTGTTTGAGAATTATTGCCAATATAAATGCTTGTGGCTCTGGTTTCAAATCTTGCACAAAAGAAGAAATAAGTCTTGTCACAACAAAGTATTCAAGAACTGTTTTGGCAGGATTTTCCAATGCTTCCTGGGAAGAATAGTTTTCTGGGTCAAGTAACATTTATATTACACAGATGCGGACATAAGTGCCTTACCTAAATAGCAATATAAAATGTGATAAGTGCTAATACTTCTGACAAGTGTTAAATTGAGGACCCAGTTTTTTGAGCATTGTGAGTAACATTCTTTTCTTTAAAATATATACATAATTTTGTAGTCAAGTGTCAGGCTCAAGAGCTCTGAGCTTGAATCAAATAATTTGGGAATAGGAAAAAGTATGAAAAATAAAGTAACAATGACCAGAAATAATTTATCACATTTTATATTAATGTGCAAAATTATAACTTTCCATAATCTTTAGCATTGACTGATGAAATGCTTTTCTGCCCACAGAAATGCCTCTATAAAGTGCAGAGCCAGACCCTATGTCACACTATACACATAGTATCACTTCTACCCATCCTTAGGCTTTCATTGGCTTTGTAGCACACACCTAGTTTTCTTTGCCACTTTCAGTAACAATTCTTTGTATATCTCATACTTGAAAACAAAACTATGCCAATGTTTACCTGGAGTCAAGCATAAATAGAGTAAGAACTTTTTTCTCCGTGTCCATAATTTCTGGATGTGAAATGGAGTCTGCAGAAGGAACTTAAATACTCTCCTCACACTCTTCCAAAGTGGTTAGTCTGACTGTGTTTGACTGGTGTACAATTTAAACCATCTTTGACTCATATTTAACATAGTCAATGACCACAATGAGAAGCAAATGGTTGGAAAACTTTCATTTTCAATAAGGAATTTTAAACTTTACTTTACACATACCCAGTTCTAAAGTATTTCTATGCAAAGTATTTCTATACAGTGAACCATGGAAAATAGTGGCCACCTTCTAGTCTGAGTGAGTTGCTCACTTCATTGCCCATTCATTTAAGGAAGATATTGAGCAATTATGTGTGACCATGTAAGTGTGGACTTGAAAGACATAAATGACAAAGTTCCTCAAAGAGCCTACACACAACTTAGCAGCAGATCCACATCTTCAGATGAAATTGACAATGATGACTACAGACATGCAAAAACATGCAAAATTACTGTGACATTGTATAGCTCTGGAGGGAAAAATAGAGAAAATGTGTCAAGAAAAGGTTCATAAGAGATTTGGAATGAATTTTAGAGAATGAACAAAAACTTAGTAACTTGAGCTAAAGGTAAGAATTAAAACCAACAAAATGATTTTTTTCTAGAAGTCAAGCAGACAACTGCAAGCCCAGTTCTACAAACAGGAGCATGTTTAGTTCTTCCTTCATATAGCCTTGTTTGAAAAATTCATAGCGAGATTCACCTTTAATGGAAAATACAATGTCTTGGATAATTTTAAAGATGAATCATGAGTATTCATATATTTTAAAAGTCTAATTGGCTGAGGGTTTCGTTTGCTGTGAAGAGATACCATGACCATGACAATTCTTATAAAGGAAAACATTTAATTTGGGCTGGCTTACACTTTCAGAGATTTCAAACCACTACACCAACTTTGATCAAAATAGTCATTTTAGAGGAAAGAATAGAAATAGAAACAGAGATAAGGCAATAATAGTTCAGCATAGAAGACACCAGATTAACATGGTGGCTCCAATCGTAAGGCAGACAATCCTGAAAAATGCTTACACTTGGAAATCGATGCCAAAATGTTGATGGAGTATCTTAGGACCTGACTATGGATGGTTAGGTAGATAAACACCCCTGCACAATAGAGCAAATACAAAGAGGATAAAGACAAAGGTGAAGTATAAGCAGAGTTAATTATGTGCAAGCACCTAGTAAATGTTCTGCTATTCATTGCAACTGTTGTCAAGAAGTAGAGAAAGAGTGAAAACTGAAGTCTCCAGAAGTAAATTAGAAGTTAAAGAAAAGATTAAACGCAGCACATGGAGTATTACTGAACAGAGAAAACATTCCTAATGATAAATCTTTAGGGGGGAAACTGTTATTTAGGGTTTCAAACAATAGACAATGCTAATTTTAATTTTGAAAATTATGTTCATTTTCTTGTTTGTTTTTAATTTTCTTACTTTTTTTGTGCTTTATTTTTTGCTTTTTAAATATTTTTTTCCTTTTTGAAACTTAAACATAATTACATAATTTTCCCCTTTTCTTTTCCCCCTCCAACTCTTCCCATGGACATCCTCCTTTAAAATGCACAAGTTCTTTCTCAAGTTGTGGTTTTATATACCCAGAGACAGAGAGACTGACTGATTGACAGACAGACAAACAGACACACACACACACATACACACACACACACACACACACACGCACTTCCAAGTACAAAATGCAACTGATTTAGTCTGCATAATATTATTTTATGCATATGATTTTAATGCTAACCACTTGGTATTGAATAAATAACTCAAAATGGCTGCCTAAGCAAGACTGAAGAGATACCAGTAGAAATGCTAACATAGAAAGTAAATATCTTACCGGGCCCCACCTTTAGCCATAGAACTATAGGCAAGTATGGAATGCTACTGAAGGCAGGAGAAATAGTTCTACAGGGAAGGGATCCTCTTTCCTTTCAAATACACCCATTATTTCTTTGAACATTCCAGTCTGCATGGAAACATGATAACTAGTAAAATGGGGGTGGGTGGAAATCAGATGTCATTTCCATAACTGTTTTAAATATTTTAAGTCTTATGTAATCAGTTCAGACACATATTAAACTATTATGTATATTATTTTACATTTGTAACAAGAGTTCTAACACTCACATAGTAAATTTATGACAGCTTATTCTAGGGCAATCCAAGCTTGTTAAAAAATAAAAAACTCTAAATGGTGTCTGATAGTTCTTTAGAATGAATCATTAAATTACAGATTCAACAATGACTAGAAATATTCCTGGGAACTATGAAAAGTATGTAAATCTGGCTATGGAAAAATCTTGATATCTTGAACTCAAGGAATATTTAGTACTGGGTTATTAGCCATTCACATTTTGATATTTTTTTTTTTTTTTTTTAGTGAATCGTAAGAGAGGAAATATGTGGTATTGAAGCTCTTATCTCTGAAAAATGATACACAGTGTCTCCTTCACTGACAAGGGAAATTCTGAATGCAGCACCTACTTCATAAAAACTTTCATGTCAACTGATCTACTGATGCTAGACAATGTGTTAATAGTTGAGCAATCAAATTAGCTCCCCAGTTTTACTTTGTCACTGTTTAAACAGTAGATATCAGAAGACCCAAGGCTAAGTGTAAGCAGACAAGACATTTCCAAGTCTGAATTTCTTTGTGTGCATGTTTGTGTCCAAAACCTATTTAACAAACTTGCTTTTTATTTACATAGTTTTCTATATCATGTCACCAACTTTGATATTTCAAACAACCTGTAGCACAAAGATGAAATAATCATTATAAATTGGAATGTAGGGAAGTCAGGTAAAATATGTTAAATGTAATGACGAAAGCTGTTCAGAATTGAGCAATGCATGAAAACTCTGTCCCCAAGTCTTTTTACATTCTCAGCCAACTATTAGATTGATACATTATTTTTTTATTCCTCCAAATGTTCTCAAGAGGGTTGGAATTGTGCTCAAGGCAACACAGCAAGTGAGCTAAAATGGGACCAAACCAGCTCTGTCTTGGGTGGTCTGCTTTCTGTTCATGAGGGGATTTCTGCACAGTCTTGTCAAGGAAGAAGCATGCATAAACCCAGAGAAATTACTTAAGCCAAGTTGTGAAATGCCACACCACAATCTTTGCATGGTTCCCTAAACACTAACACCCTCGAGTCACACGGATGAACAAGTTCATAATTGCTCATTTTCAGAGCCAGAAAGGAATTGGGAGCTTTGGGTTTTACATTTTTCGGACCATTCTACAATTATCCATTCTAACACCTGGAGTAGTCAGTGTATTTAGCAGTGACATGAGTTCCAAGAGAGACTTACAAACTATTGACGAGCCTAGGTTAAATATCAAGCCAGGAACCCTGACAAACCATGAGACTACATGGCACTTCTTGTGATATGTGCCCCTACCTGTGTGGTATTCAAACACTGGCTGTTTTAAAATATCCTTGTTACAAGATTACTTTTCACTTGTTATTACACTCTTCAATTATTTTTGTAGACTGAAATTTCAAGAAGTATTGGGTTTTTATGGGCAACAATGTTCAGGAAATAAAATTGGGATTCAGTTCTCAAAAAAGAAGAACAAGAAGCAAAAAGAGAAAAAGGAAGGAAGGAAGGAAGAGAAAAAGGAATAAAGAAAGAAAGACAAAAAGAAAGAAAGAAAGAAAAAATGCCCAAGAAGTTTCTAGAAGCCCTCTTTGAGGATTTGCAATAAAACTTAATGAGACCAAATCAGTCACTTTTTGAAAATGTATTTGTCTATGGTCTATGTTAGGCTTTCTATTGCTGTGAAGAGACACCATGACCATACCAACACATTATATAAGGGAAGCATTTAATTGGGACTGGCTTACAGTTTTAATAGTCCCCTATTGTCATGATGGGAAACATAGATAGCATCATGCAGGCAGACATGGTTCAGCAGAAGGAGCTGAGAGTTCTACATCTTGATCCATAGGCAGCAAAAGAAGAGACTGACACACTAGGCCTTGAGTGTAGGAGACCTCAAAGCCTGCCCCCACATTAACACACTTCCTCCAACAAGGCCATGCCTCCTAATAGAGCCCACTCTCTATGAACCATCCACTCAAACACATGAGTCTATGAGGCTCCTATTAAAAGCCACAGTTTTCCTCTTATTTCTAGATGAAGAAGGTGACTAAACATGCTTGGCTAAGTAGCTCAGCCATGATTTTTCCTGTGCAGGGTGTCTTTCTCCTGTGTTGTTTATTCTCATGAGCCAGATCTACATTTTTAATCTGAAGATCTTCTGATATGCTTTCTGGGCCATCAGCAATTAGGTTGGGAGAATCATGCATTAAAAAAATTAAAAAGTAACAATATTATGAAGAGCAAAAACAGACATAAGGAGTCAGTCTTATGTCAAGACAAAATGTGTCAGCAATATGCAAGGTGACAGTCAGGATTTATTCAGTTTGCAACTGCATGCTATGGAGGAACAGTTTGCTAACCTACTGGTTATATATGAAGAGGACTAACAGCTTCTAAATTAAAATATACTGTTCTTTGGTTAGTGGATATGAATATAATATTCCATGGAACTTTTCTCCCAGACAGTTAAATTATCTCACTGGAAATGTAGCATACTAAATGATTCCTTCCAAAAAGTAACAGAATCATTTCTTTTTCAGGCTTGATTAAATTCCCTCTGCCTGCGCAAATTTTGTTTCTGTTTCCAAATTTTATGTATCCATTCCTGATTGTTGAACAAAGCATGATCCTGAATTGTCCATCTTCACCATTTAGCAAATTCAAGTAACAACAGCTCCGGGCATTACACATTCCAAGCATGGGGGCTGAGTTAGAGCTGTGCTATATGAAATACTATTTACATAGTCACATAAATGTGAAAACCCATCCAACAGGATTGTTTTTATTTTATGATAGGCATATAATCCTAACTGAAGTAAGGCTTTCCTATGAGTGAAGTGTACAGTCACCTTAACTCTATCTCATCATGACTATAGGGGTGTCCCTTCCACAGCCTCCTTGGGACCATAGGGAAACCAGAAATCTTGGATGTTCTTATCTTACTTTGCTCTTGCTCCCCACTAATAGTCTTATCCACACACTTTGTGCTGACCTGTATAGTCTTCTCTTGATTAGTAGTAGTCAGGTTTGAGGTACAGATTTCCACAGAGAGGTGGAAACTGGACCCAAATCAAAACAGAACTCAGCAGAAAAACCAGAACGAATCGGTTATCAGAGCGAGTAACAAATCAAACCACCTAAGAAACATTTGCTTTCTGAGGGTCAGCAAGACAGGGAGGGGCTTACACTGTGAACCTAATAGGAATGTGAAGATGGCTGACACCCTGCTGAGATGGCCATTTCCCTAGTCACATCACTGACTAGCCTTCAGCCACATCATAAGGACTGAGCATCAGGGTTTTGCTGAGAAATCATGGGCAAGTGACAAGAAGAAAAAGCCTAATGCGAATCTCTCAGCATTTGTGACAGTTGATGACTATGAACTTCTTTAGTCTGAAAGCCTCAGAAGCTGCATAGCAGGTTTATGCAAATCATTTCTGGCTTGTGAATTGATTTGAAATGTAGTTCTACTCAGATACATGAGAAAAATGTGAGGTCAAGCTAGATCTCATCCCTGAAGAAACTAAAAACCAGCAGAAACATAGATCATTCAGATTTACTGTAGGTTCCTATTCACAGGCACATGGGTTGTTATAGCTTACAAGAAACCGAGGAAAGAGCACAGTAAAAGAGAAATGAAACCATGGAAACTGAGGACAAAGCATTTGAGAAGGTACCAAATGGTCTTAAGACTGGCTGACTCTTCAATATTCTCCTTCAAATGCTTACCTTTGGAGAGAAGCTGTCATACACAAACAGAATACACAGTTGAGGAATGGGAAAACGTGTATGCATGTTTGCAATAAAGTTTGAGTGCCTATTTGAATGAGAGAGTGGCACATAATAGGCTTTTCATATAGTGATCATTATGAACAGTGGATTGGTCATCCTAGGTTTACATGGTGTATCTTCTTATTATGTACTCCAAAACCAGATAAGGTTCCAATTTAATAAGGAATACATAACAGACAAACAAACCACAACAACAAAAACAGACAAAAAACAAAAACAACAGACATAGTACCCTGCAAAAGCCAGTGAGAAAATGTGCATGAGTGTAGAAATAGCATCAGTCCTGTAGCCAAATGTGACCCTGTTAAAGCTACAGAACACGCAGTTATCTCAACATGTTTCCTTCAAGTGAAGCTTTTTGGAAACAGAGTTAGGTCTCAAGGTAGCATGGTAGAATCGAACCCACACTGACGGTAAATATCTAGGAAAAGCAATGATTTCATGAAGTCCTCTTCAAATTCTTATTAAAACCGAGTGAAATTCTGTGCAAATTCCTAAGAAATATATGAATTTCTCATTAGAAAAACAAGGATGAGTATTACTCATATTACACCGTTATACCAAGTCATCGTGCTCTGGGTAAGGAAGGACAGTGACACTGTAATACTGTCATTTTCAGCATGTCTGATTGTGTTCCTTTTCCCCTTATTATTTTAAGTCTGCTAGCATTGTCCTGTAGTTATTTTGTAAAAGCATGAAGCTAAAATTTGATAAACGCAAAAGGAACTAAGCATGTAATTTGACCATATGTAGGTCTTAGTATATATAAATCTAAACAGAATAATAAAGAATACAAATATAAATATGGAGCCCATGTTCAAATCAGCTCTAGTAGTTACCCTCCTAGTTATCTATCTTACATTTCAGAAAAAAAATGTATATAAGAAATAATACATCCACCAGAAATAAAATATTTGCTAAGTCAAGATAATAGCCAAATGCTCTTATTTCTGTCTCATATTCTTACCACAGTCATGGATACCTTTGTGCTTTCATTGAAATAAAGGAAAAATCATCTTTGTAGTCAGAGGGGAAAGGAATTTACTTTTAATGGAATTGCATGCACCTTTGCAGGTATATGGTTGACACCATCAATTCTTTGAAAAAAAGGATCCACACTTAGGATTTGAAAAGCAAATGAGCAAAGCGTCCTGCTTTGGGAAGATATACAAGCAATGAGCTAAAGGTAACCTTGTGGAGTTTGCATCTAGTACAGTTTCTAATCAGTAGAGGGCTCCCTAGCCTATACAAGACCTGAGGTGAAGAAGGATTTTCTAACACAAAACAGTCATACATCGTGCATGCACGTGTGCGCACACACACTTGTATGCACACCATCTACATTAATAAAGCTGTCATTTTTTATTGTTTTTAAATCACCTTTAATACCGGTTGATTTTAAAGCATAGGGAAATGAGTGCACAGGCAGCACCCACAGGCAATATGTTAGAACATTTTCTACCTAAAAATACCAATAGGTGCTTACAAGTTTCCCTTGTCTCACTGTGACATTCCTCGGCTCTGATGCCCACTTGGCTGCTATTCCGAATACACAAGTCTCTGGTAACTCCCATGCTTCTGCATTTTACAGAAACTTCGCTACTCAAGCTTTGCAAAAATAAATCATCTAAGCGAGAATCTCCATTATGACCTGCCAATTGGAAAGTACAAAGGCCCCCATACATGTACAATGCAGCTAATGATGTTTGTTCTTGATTAAAGTCACTGAGACCAGCTCTCTTTCCCTCCTCTGAAAACTAGATGAAGACATCATTACTAGGTTGACTTTCACTGGGAATTTTTTTTCCTCTTTCTTGGCCTGTAGGCTGATTCTCTTACTAATCGCAATGAAAATGCCAAAACTATACTGCAAACCTCACCAGGGTGGAAATTTGTGGCAGGAAGAAAATTTCAGGCTGTGCCAAGGCAGAGCTGGAATCATGTCCAGCTGCACTCCTAGGACAGTTTTCATGATACAGTTAAAAGCTGGCTGGGCTATCAGCAGAACTGACTGTTTAAGCATCTTGCTGATTGTTCTAGTTGCCCACTAGCTGCTTAAAAAACAATAGCTTTAATAAACCTCTTGAGGGGCCCTCTTATGTTCAGTTATCCCTCAGGAGTTTGCTCAGTAGCCGAGTTTCAGAGTTCATTGGGATGCTCTTATAAGATGGAAGAGGAGGAAAGCCTATGCTTCTCTTCTAATTCTAGAGTTACTACATCTGGGAAAGCCTTGCTGCCCACTTCCCATTCCACGTGGAATCTGTCCATTGCTTGCCTCTGCTTACTGCTCTGACAAATGCTTTTTGGATACTTCTGTTTGTTTAGTATGTATCACACCTTCTTATTGGCCACTCTAGCTGGTGTTTTACATGGACAAATTTTACAAGAGACATGCTGATGCTTCCCTCTGTCTCACCTGTTCTTCCTGAAACTTAGCCCCTAAGACTCTCTTCACCCAAGTGGTTTTGCTCATACTTGGCATGTTACTTATGCTTCAAGCAGTTCAGGCAGGTCTTAGACAGAACTACCCAATAATATGACTACTTTGGCTCAGTTGTAGGAATTTCATTTGTGTCCCAGACCTTTTCCTCCCTTCCTCTCTGAGTCCAGCACAGCTCTCTCATCTGACCTCAAAGCTAAGATAGAAAGATGAATAATTAGTTCCAACTAGCGCTCCTTCCCATTCTCTCCAGTTATATACTCTTATATTCATGGCAAAATGGAGGTTCGGAGAGATTAAGCCACACAGAAAGTCATCGACAGTGAACAGCAGCCTTAAGTTCTAAGCCATATCCTCTAAATGCTAACCCTGGGCTTGTTTTCTCAGAAGCTGACCCTATCACATCAAAGCTTCACATAATGATCAATGTTACTTCTACCTAAAGAACATGAGGTCAAATATAAAGGAATTGACAGACACTTCTAGACAATGCTCATGTTAATCCACACTCATCCACTGCTTATGACCACAGCATCTTGTTATAGATGGCCATGTTCTCACATCTTGTCTACTAAACAGTATGTTCCTCTCCTCGGGGCCTTTCTGACACCATGGTTTTCATGGTTCTTTTATGTCCACCTGCCCCACCTTCTTCTCATCTTTCCTGAAGAACTTGCCCTGCATACTTACTTCCTCTGATTATCTCAGGCCTTCTCCACTTCCCCTACTATTGTTATAAACATCTCTTGCTTTATGGGGACTTTTGCACTATTTGAGAACATTAGAATCTCTCTCTCTCTCTCTCTCTCTCTCTCTCTCTCTACACACACACACACACACACACACACACACACACGCACGCACGCACGCACACACACGCATGCACACACACACACACACACACACACACACACACACCATATTTTTACATGGTGGGACAGACTTACACAAATAGCTATTAAGTGGGCTTGTTCATGTCAGAATGGGGCACAGTCTCAATACTCACAGTTTATATTGTATTAATAGACTAATGATCCCTTCTGCAAAGACATCAAACTACTCAAGCTTTACAAGAAATTCATCTCCAATACTCTTTCCATCACTTCCAAACAAGCCTATACCTTCTCTAGAAATTACAGATATAGCCTAGAGAGAAAGTGCTTAGCATGTTCAACCTTTGGCATCAAAACTAAATAAAATGTAAGTTAAAGGAATTGCCCTAAACCAAAACATCAGAGCTGGTTTAGTGTAAAGGCCAAAAAAATCATTTTATTTCCTAGACTTTTCTATTTGCAAAATTTTAGCATGTTTTTTTGTCAACACTGAGCTCCTTCCTCTCGATTGCCAGTTAAAGAATATTGAGACTTGATTGATTTCACTTCATTTACTACCTAGCCAAACATACTTCTACAAACACACATGGCACATACCAGAATGACAATTAGACCTTAAGCTCGGATATTTAAAATTTTAGAAAACTTAGTAATTTTCCTTGTTTTGTCCTCATTTTAAGCCCATGACTCTATAAAGATTCATGAATTATAAAAGGTGAGCATATCATAGAGGGGGATAAGAATTTGTGATTCTAAGAACAGTAAAGGATTTCAACTCCTCTCTTGAGTCTGAATGCATAGCAGGGCTGTCCAGATCAGGGAGTGCTTCACTGTGCTTTGCTGATGAGGATTCTGGGGCTCAAGCCAGGTTCTGTCCTGTCAGGATGGATTAGTGATATCTGCCATGAATTCAGAATTGAAAAAGAAGGTTCATGTGCCATATGGTCCATGGCTGCCCAGATGCTGAAATTCTAGCATTGTGGGATATTCTATGGGTTCCAACAAAGGTTCAGACCTATGAATATTGGCATCATAATATTGGCGGAGGGACTCCACAATACAGAAAAAAAAAACATGTGCCCAGTCAAAGACAGGTGAAGGAGCAAGTTGCATAGGATTGATCAAAGTGAGATTTGAAGGGTTGTGAATGCTGAAGAAATCTTAGCCTGCAGTATGGAGACCTGGTGGGAGATATTATCCTGTAAATATGTTTCTCATCCTGGTTAATGAATAAAACACTGTTGGCCAATGAGAAAGATAGGTGGGGCTAGAAGACTAGGAGGAAAGAGGAGTAAGGAGCAGTCATCATGGAGAGATCAGAGAGAACAGAGGTCCGGCTGTCTCTCCCCGGTAAGATAAGACCACGTGTAATTACTTAAAATAGTAGAAATGAGTTAATCATTAAGAAAGAGCTAGCCAATAAGAAACAAGTAACTAGCCAACAACATTATATGAAATACAGAGTCTCAGTGTGATGGGACCAGACTGGTGGCAGGGAAAACATACTCGCTACATATGTCGCCCAAATGTCGCCCAAATGTCGCCCAACGTGGGGCACGAACCCATGACCCTGAGATTAAGAGTCTCATGCTTTACTGACTGAGTTATTGGGGGCTGGCCAGGCGATGGGACCAAACCTGCGGCAGGGAAAACATACTGGTTACATAATGGTGCCCAACGTGGCTAATAAGAACTTTCACTTAAAACTAAGAAAAGCTTAAGATATGTTTTAGAAACAAAGTAACAAAGACAAGCAAGACTTCTTGGTAGCAGCATTTTTCTCGGTTGGACTTTGTTTTGCTAGAGACAGAGATTTGCCCATGGCTCCTTTAATGGAGGTTTCCAAAAATAGCAAAAGCAGCAAAAAACCCGCATTGCTTTTAAAGAGCTCTGCCAACAATTCATTGGTGTGTAAGAGAGCTGGCAATGAAGGTTTACACTGTGTTTTAAAATATACATAGGCTTGGGAGAAAAAAATGAATAAAATGGTTTTAAAAAGACAGACTGTGGCTGGGTTTGGTGGCTAACACCTTTAATCCCAGCACTCGGGAGACAGAGGCAAGCAGATCTTTGTGATTTCAAAGTAAACCTGTTATGCAGAGTGAATTCCAGGACAGATAAAAGTTACACAGAGAAACCCCGTCTCAAAATATGTAAAAATAGAAGTAGAAGAAATAGAGTAATAAAAAAGCCACGTAAAGATGGAAAACAGAGAAACTTTGGAAATTGTACGCTGTTCTGTTATCTTTAAATTGTTTGATTGCTGAGGAAATAACAGCAACTGATAAAAGAAATGCAGCTGAATTAATTCAATATATATATATATATTTTAAAAATGCTTTGACTCCAAAATTTAAGTCTGAGGACAAGTTACTGGGGAAAAGGATTTCTATTTTTGTTTCCACAGAAAATGAAAAGCTGTGGATTCCTTCCAGACCAATGTGGTTTGATCAAGCAAAAACCCCCTGAAGCAACGTCAATGGGTCAATGCAACTTTGCAGACCACTACAGCCAGGATTTCTGCATCTTCTTAGGATCCCCCATGATAGCCCCCTCTACCAGCAGGAAACAGTTTGGAAAGAATGACACCCAAATTACTAAATATTATTTATAAATGTTTGTTTTCATTTAAATGGGGTTGGTTATAAATGTTTAATTATCACAACCAATGTTCTTTTAAAGGTAAAAGGGGGATTATGATATAGACATGAATACTTTGTTTTGGAATGGATTTTCATTTATTGACACAATTTAAGGTCAACTTTGTGATTTGTATATTTCTCCTCTTGTTTAGGTATTTTGTTTATATAACTCATTTAGAAATGTAATGTATAATTTAACACAGATTATAGATAGTTACCTATAATAGTGAAAACTTAGATTTAAGTTAGTATTTCTAGATATATAGAGATGTACTTCAGATGAATAGGCATTGTTCAAAACTTTCATAGAACTAGAGAATATGGCATTTAAAATGGTTTAGGGTTTTTCTTGACAGTGAGGCACAACTGCTCCTGACAACACCACCTGTGTCAGAAAGAAAGATGGACATTGAAGAAACTCGTTGTGAAGTTTGCTTTCAATATGGCAAGACTAGCAATTTGGGCAAGATACTGCTCTTTCTGTACTGTTTGACTTTATGCTGTATAAACTGGACATGCAGGACCCACAGGAAAGTGACTGCTGATACAAGATGGACATTTGCTACAGGATTCCTGCTTCGCTGATGAGTCTGCCAGACACACTATGGCCTATGGGCTAAAGATGGAACATTGCAGATAACTTAGGGTGACTGACTAGGCAAGTGGTCTCTGTCATTTCTAGAGTTTATATATTATCCTTCTGTGGTCTTTGAAGGAATTGAAGACAGATAGTTATGGTTATAGTTTTCCTTAGGATTAAAGATAAGTTACATATAGCACTTTAGACTCACAAAAATAGGATAGATGATGAAATATTTTCTTAAATCTTACTAAATGTTAATAGACAAAATATTGTTAACTGTGATTCTTATTCAATAACTGTTGTGTGATATATTTTGCTATGTTAAGGTTAAAACCCTTCTTTTATTTTAGACAAAAAAGAGAAGATGATGGGAGATGTTATTCTGTAAATGTTTCTCATACTGGTTAATGAATGAAGCACTGTTGGCCAATAGAAAATAAAGATAGGTGGGGCTAGGAGACTACGAGGAAAGAGGAGTAAGGAGGAGTCAGAATGTAGAGATCAGAGAGAACAGAGGTCCAGGCTGTCGCTCCCCAGTAAGATGAGACCATGTGGAAATACTTAAAATAGTAGAAATGGGTTAATCATTAAGAAAGAGCTAGCCGGTAAGAAACAAGTAACTAGCCAACAACATTATGTGAAATACAGAGTCTCAGTGTGTTATTTGGGGCTGGCGCAGTGGTGGGACCAGACCCGCGGCAGGGTAAACATACTTGCTACAGAGACCAAGGACTAGGTTGCATGGTAAAAGCAGGTTATTCATAAATAGATCAGTGTGGAATATTATCAACTACAAATTAGATCTTAGGCTAACTTATTAGAGCTAATATAACCAAGAATTAGTCTCCAACATCATTCATATGTATACATTTTACATACTTGACAATGTGTGCCTGTGTTTCAGGGCCATGTGATGACCTAGATCAGTATTTGGGTAAATTTGTGGTTTCTGGAAGACACAGACTCTAGGGTCTAGAGTATTAGCACTACCTTATCAACTCCACCACTCAGAAAAAAATTATTAAACTCTTTATACCTCACTTTCCTCAGTTGCTAAACTATGGGTATTAATTGTACCAGTACATGTATATTTAAGATGAAATGAGGTAGTCACTGCAAGGTGTATAGATTATACATAGTGCATTGACAGTGTTGTTGTTACATTTGTAAATCCATCAGTACTTATTTAGATTAGAGACATTCATCAACGCAGTCTCAGGACAGAGCAATTGAATAGTTGTGATAAGAGGATCCCTGAGGTCATAGATATATGCATTACAGTATTATTTTTCCTTGGCATCACACCAATATTTTGAGATGATAACAAAAATAATAATTATAAAAGCAAATATGTAACATTTTAAAGCCTCACCTAGAATAACTTTTGTGCCAAATTTAGGGGAGGGAAGCCAAAATTAACTTATCCTCACCTAACAAGCAAAATGCATTTTAAGATGAGTTGAGACACCCTTATCTCCTGTATAAGAGCTACCGAAGGAAACTCATGATATAAGAAGCTCATGAGATTTAATGTCGACCCTAATATTAAGATAATAAACAATACTTTTACCATTTTAAGTCTGTAGCAACCACATATTTTAAACACAATCTTATAAAAATAAGATTGGTTAAGCTAATTTTTACCACAGTGGATCTGTTTCCTTATGCACTGACATGCTCACTTTTTAAGTCAGTATAAATTCTACATTTAGCTAAGTTTTAAAACTAAAGCAAGTCGAGATAGCATAGAAAAAATCTTTGCTGCCAATTCCACTCAATAGCATGTTAATCAGATTGCAGTAATAAGTATGAAACAATGCATGCAATTAGCAGTGGTTAATTTGAAACTACTTCATGTCAGTTTCTTTCAGAGCAATACGTTAGTAGAGTAATTATTTATTACCCCGAGGACATGATCAATGATATCCCTCCATAATAATGTCTACAAAAGGAGTAGACATGCTAATTTGCACAAAAAGGAAACCATAGAAACAGATTTTCCTCATCTAAATAAAGTCAGAAAATGGTTTCTAAGATGCTTCCAACTATTTCATTAGTAATGACAGATAAGCAAATCATTTGTTACACTTCAATATTTTTATGGTGACATAATGCTGGAGTGGGGGGTAGAGCCAGCATTGATGATTTAAATCCCACAAAGACTATCTTTATTGAGAAAAGGGAAAATGACCCTTTTCTAAATGTCATCACAACCATTAATATGTGTGTGCCAGTCCTATCCACACACACAGTAATTCACTGGTTCTTTAACTGGAGATTGGGAATAAAATTTATGGGAAGCCCTGAGTGTTAACACATGGTTGACACAGCTGAGTCCTGGTTGTCCAAAGGCAAAGATATGTGCCAGGTTAACCAGGTGGCCACCATTACATGGTACATTGAAATTACTGGGGAGTTAGTAGAGACTACTAACTTGGCTTTCTGAAGTCGTTGAACATTGGACAAGAAATTCTGTATCTTCATAGTCAGCTGTTTTAGTTCATTGTATAAAATGCTCATCTTTCGGAGGTTAAAAAATGTCACTCCACTTGGACACCATTCCTAAGGACCATGGAAGAGAGATAACTTCAGAATGGAGTTGGCTGGAAACGCTTCCAGAAACTGAGCTTGCAAGAGGCATTTAGAGTATGGGACCGACCTCCATGCCATACCACAGTTTGACCCCTATTCACTTGGGCAGAATATGGATGATATTACCCTATACATCCACAGGTAGGGGCACAGTAATGATGAGGGGCAGAGCATGCTTTGCATAGGTACACATTTGCTGTAATGTATGAGACAGAGGCAGGCTAAGTTCAACACCCAGAGAAGCAGGCACAAAAGGTTGCAACAAACAGATTTGGAAACTCAAGTGAATCTGAGGTTCATAAGTGCTGTTTAGTTGGCCTCAGTAGTCATCCATGGAGGAAAGAACTCCTGAATTCTACTAAGGTAAAGCTGAACTACCAGATATGATGACCCTAGTTGGGCAGTGGTGGCCCACACCTTTAATTCCAGCTCTCTGGAAACAGAGACAGGCAGATATCTGTGAGTTCAAGACAAGCCTGGTCTCCAAGAGCTAGTTCCAGGACAGGCTTTAAACCCACAGAAATACCCTGTCTCAAGAAACAAACAAACAGACAGACCAAACCAAACAGATATAATGCCCCTATCTTACAAGCAAAGACAACATGGTGTCACAACTAGAAAATAAGGGTGCAGTTAAGTTCCAAACATATAATGCAGAAATTGCGATGTTCAGCAAAGCAAAGATGTCTACTTTCATAGGTGGTGAAGGTGTGTAGATTGTGCAGGTGATGAATGTTGACATGACTCCTACCCAGCACTGTTCTCCAGAATAGTGGTGCTTTCCTGTCCATAATCTTTTTTATCAGATAAGGACAGTCAGGTGAACCTACTGTGGTCACCATGAAGGATGACACCAGGAGCTATCAGAAGCTGTGGCTCAAGAGAGAAGGTAGTTCTGAGACAGAACACTGAGAGAGCATATATAGAGGGAGAGAGGGAGGGAGGGACGGAGGGAGGGATGGATGAAGGGAAAGAGAGAAGGGAGGGAAGGAAGGGAGGGAGAAGGCAAAGAGGAATGGAGGGAAGGGGAGGGAGGAGAATCCAATTCTCCTATTAACAGATTCAGAGCTCAAGATGAATCTTTGGTCTTCCTGCCATCAAACTTGTCACTACACACCCATATTTTCTTTCAAAGAATTCCATTCTAACCTTAAGATGTTTTGAACTAGGTCTCCGAGAAAAAAAACCATAAAGTTATATGCTTAGTTTTACTCCAAATGCATTATGCGCTGTGTTTTCAAAAAAAGGAAAGAAGGGGAAAAAAGGAAAATAAATTAAACATCAAATCCTTTTGAGCCTCTGAAAGTACTTTGTAGGTGAGAGTTTGCCTTGCAATTGTTTCCAGTGTGCCTTGTTAAATAGTATTTGGCTCGTTGGAATGGCATTTATTATAAATGCAGATATCTCAAACAAAATCCAGGCTAAACATTGTAGCTGAAAAAATGTTTACTATCTAACTGTTTGATCTAGTTTGCTTACTATTGCTGAAAAGAATGTAACTCCATGGCCAAAAGCAAGCTGAGAAGGAAAATGGTTATTTCATTTTACAACTTAAATTTCATCATGAAGGAAGTCAGGGCAGGCACTTGAGGCAGGAACCTGGAGGCAGGAGCTGATGCAGAGACTGTGGAAGATTGCTGTCTACTGGCTGGTTCACTCTACTTTCTTACAGCACCTGCCTCATGGTAGCCCAATTCCTAATGAGTTGGGCTCACTCATCCATCATTAATAAATGAAATGCCCCCATAGACACACCTATAAGTGATCTAATGGAGGCACGTTTCTAAAGTTGAGGTTCCTCTTCCTAAGTGAATATAGTTTGTGTCAAGTTGACACAATTCAAATAACTTACTTTAAAAATCATACCTGTTTTGTGGTTCCAGTGATTTGATACTCTCCAAGTAATGAGAACTCAATGTGTGTCAACGAGGGACAAGATATAAGGCATCTCTGGGGAACCATGACTGAGTTTTTTCTTTTCTTTCTTTCTTCCTTCCTTCCTTCCTTCCTTTCTTTCTTTCTTTCTTTTAGGTAAGATTGGATACACTATTGACATCAGCTGGTGTGCTATTAATTAGGTAAGAATTTTTTCACTTGAAGAAAATTAAGAAACTTAAAGTAGAGTTTTGGGCACTTTTTTCCTCCAACAAATCAACCATAAATTTTAGAATAATATTATACTTTGGAAATCCAAATAGAAAAGTTCAAAATTAGGTTGTTGAGATTTTAGACTTCTCCATCTAGTAAATGCTAAAAGCCCAGTTAGTAGCAATAGAAAAATGTTTCCTATTTTATTTTATTAACTGATTGGTATGAATTAATGCATTAAGATATTTGATTGTGTCATAAAATGTGTATATGAGCATCATGATTCAATTTAATGTACCTATTACTGGTTGATGTGCCATTATATTAGGCTAAATTAAAAGAATTTTATAGAAAAAATTACAATTAAAGACTTAAAATTGATTACATTCATAACTTCAAAGAAGAAAATTCTGTTCCATTATATTTTGAATAATTATAATAATATATCAGAAAACAATGTGGGAAACTCAAGAAATAGACAAAGCAAATTAATGATAAACTGATAAAGAGCCTAAGACAAAGTTCACTTTCTGTGCTAACTTTAACATTTTTGCAAGTCTTTAAGAACTGAAAGAGTATGATGTTATATGTGCCAAGCATCTCAGCTATGAGTAAGTTTCAGGGCACGTTGTCACAAAGGAGATGGGCATGCTCTTCATTCTCAAATTTTCAAGATAAATTATTTCCAACTATATGACTTTAATTTTGTAAAATGCTGCTTTCATAGAGAGATGACATTTAGAGTAAGCCAGAGTGATTTTCACTATGCAGCAAGTGCCTTGCAAATGCCAGACAATTACCCCAAATACCTGGGACTGAGAAGAGGAGGACATTCTGGGTCACAGGGCTATTTTTCTTAAAACCAAGATGATCTTCCTGGCCTGATAAGGTGGTTTGTCATTCTATATATGCACATGATTTGGATGTACTTGGAGACATAGGTACCAGTCAGATTTCACCCCTAAAGATCTTGTAAGCCTCTGTGTCACTGGGAGAGCTGACTCCAGGAGAGAAATATGGCAATATAACATTGGAGTTATTCTAAGAAGTCATATTGCTTTTACTTCTGAAGGACAGGGAAAATATTCAGATCACTAAATATTTTATACATCTTGCTGGGAGTGAAGTCTAAGAGCATTACCAGGATTACCCAGAGCTTCCTTTCAGAAACTCTCAATCTCAAACCTAAACTCTACTCTATTGACAATCTCATATCTGTGTTCATGCCCAGGCTATATCTATCTATCTATCTATCTATCTATCTATCTATCTATCTATCTATCTATCTACATACATACATACATATATATACATATATACATATATGTATATATGTATATATATACATATACATATATATATATATATATGCAGGTGGAATTTTGGAAGCACTGAAGTAAAATCTTCAGAAAGAATTTTACAATTTGACTCCTGTTATTTTTTTCTTATGAATTTTCTATTGGTTATATCTCAAGTTCATTATGAAGCTACTAGAGTCCTGTCAGTTCAGTTGCAATTAATCTGGGATGTGTAATCATTTGTCCTGGATGTAGTTTGCCCTACAACATTTGTCCTACCTTTTAAGAAACATTTGTAAACAAGAGGGTATAGATAAATCCGTGAAAAACCTACTTTAGTCTATAATATATTATTTATAAAAATATGTTGATATCTGCTAATGAAATAGGCTTTTCTAATACTGCCTTTCTTTAGAAAATTTATAGGCCGTTCAAATTAATAAAAGAAGAAAAAACACATGATATTGACAAAATTTATATAGCCTTTTTCCAGTTGCCCAGACTTTGAGAGGTTCCATTTAGTAAACTCTTGTCCTAGCAATAAAACTGATTTCCCAGACATACCTAGCATATTAAACTGCAAATCTGAGTCTCATTTTAGGATTGAGACATGGTTTTATTTTTCTTCGGGAATCTGGTTTGTCTTTTCCTTCTGCCATAAATCATCTTCTGTCCACTTAATCCCATACCTGGTGTCAGGTGGAAAACTCCTATTCATCCTTCAAATGTCACTTTAAATATTACAGCTCATGCAACCAATCTTCAGGCTACTCTTCTGCCCTTCATTACTACATTTAATTTTGACATTCTTCATGTAAGATGTCATCAAGTAGACTACAGAGTCTTAAAGGAAAATGACCTTTGTAAGTTATTCTAATTTGGAGTATGCACGGTCTTTGAAGATAAACTCAGAATGCATGAATAAATAAATGAATGGGTGAATTTTTAAATAATGAAACTTCACAGGGAATGGATGTTTTTGATGTTTTTAAATGCTTTATAAATGATTTCTGCCAGTACCAGAAGAACTAGAAGAGGAAACAACTTGTGTGTCTAGAATCCTGATGCAAGTTCACCATTTGGTTCATATGAACATCTCATTTGAAGATAAAACTCAAGTAAACCAATGTTCTGCACTGTTACTTCAAGTTCCTTCTCATTTACAGAGTCAGTCCATTTTAGTGCCTCATTGCAGACATACTGGGGTGTTTCTAATAATTCTTATTTCTGCTATTTATCAATGATGCGGCAATACTAATCTGTCACTGTCTCAACAATTTGAGGATATGTGAATTTAATCTATTACACTCCCCTTGTTATTTAATTGAAGACTAGAAATTAAGATTTGTTGACCTACCCAATATTATATTTTAAATGAACAAAATTTAGCATCTTCAAGGACAAAGGGTGAGGCCTAATTTTAAATAAGCCATACTTTTGAGAAGATAAATTTAATATGTTATTAGCTGTGAATTTAAGTGGTTTGTCTATAGATATCCTTAATATTTCCAAAAAACCCTGTATTATAACTATATATTTGAAATAACTGCAGCATACCATCCTACAAGAAGTATAAAGATTTTTATTTAATTTTTTCATACCATGTATAATGATCATGCTTTTCCTCTCCCCCATTTGCTCCCAGATCCTCTTCATATCCCTAACTCCATAACATTATAACATTTCTTTCTCTTTCTTTAAAAACAAACGCAAACAGGCAAGCAAAAAAAATAATAAAACAAAAATAAAGCAAAGCAAAACCAAGAAGTACACATCGCATGCACAAGAAAACCATAAAAATACAAAATTGGAAGCTATAGTATACAAGCAAAATACCAATAAAACAAAAAGATAATGCCCATATATTCAGGAGATCAAGTTCATGAGGAATAAATCTACAGAGAAGCTGAGCCAAGCTCATGGAAACTCATGAACGCTAGACATACAGCTATGGAGACTCCAGGGGACTGAACTAGGCCCTCCATATATGGGAGACAGTTAAGAATCTTGGACTACCCGAGGATCCCTTGGCAGTAGGGACATAATACAAACCTGGTACATGAGCTAGCTTGTTGGAGCACATTCCCTGTTGTGGGATATCATGCTCAGCATTAATGCATGGGAGAGGGTCTTGGCCCTGCCCCAACCATAATTTGTTGTCTCCTCATGGGAGCCGTTTCCTATAAGGAGGAGGGAACTGGGGGTGGGATGGGGGAGAGCTTAAGGTGGGAGGAGGAGTGAGAGGGAGAACTGTGGTTGAAGTGTAAAATGAAATTTAAAAGAGAAAATAAATAATAAAAAAAATCTGCAGACACCAAAAAATAGAGTTAATGTTCAAACAAACAATATAAGAAAAAGTCAATAAAAATACCATGGAGTTCATTTTGTGTGGACCATCTACTGCTAGGCATGGGGTCTACCCTGAAGTTTGGTTACTATGCCCAATGAGACTCCATTGTAGAAAAGTGTTCCTGAACAAGCAGGAGGCAGGAGTCAAGTACAGATGATTTCTTGGTTAGGGGTGGGAGCCCCTTCCACTTTTTCTCTCAGTTCTGTAACCCCATCTGCCTTTTTTTAATCTGTAAAAATTAAGTACATGTGAATTTTGGAGCAATGAGAAGCCTGATAAATCAAATAAATGAAGAGGACCCATTATGGACTGGCATATTTCCATGTTTATGTTGAAGGCATGACTTGTACTTTCTCTTCAGTAAGTTAAGTCAAGACAGAAATATAACTTTTACATTGCTTCATAAATAAGGTTTTGTTTGTGTTTTACAGAAATAAATATCCTGCATATATATATATATGAAATGTATTATTATTTAATTGTCTGCAAGTAAACCAAATATTTATTTTAAAAATCTAAGGTATAAACAGAATATGTCTACAGAATCAGTATGGAGCCATAAATAGGGAAAATTGTTTTAATGAAATGTTTTCTTTTTAAAATATATCTCCACAAATAATTGTGTTTTTGTTAGATGCTAAGTCATCTATGAGCATACTGTAGATGAACTATGGAAGGCTCACACATTCTAGGAAAGAACGAAGCATAGTTACATGTGACATGCATTCAGGAACATGTAGGGGATGTGTTGTTCACAGTGATTAGCTAACTTTTAAAGTGCACTGCTGAACTCTGGTGACTATTCAAGACACACCAATATTTTGCCTAAAGGGAAAAAACAAAACTCTGTGGTCTAAAAGGTAGCTCAGTGGAAGACTGCTTACCTGAGATGCAGAAGGGCATATTTCAATCCCGGGCACACAAATAAATACACAGACAAACATAATTGATTTAGTCATGACCACTTGGAGTAGTTGGTCAAGTTTTTTGTTGTACTTCACGACACTACTTTTCAACCATGTTTGATGTTTCAGACTAGTCTCCTTTGTGATGTAAGTCAAAGGTGCCTGCATCGTGTTTTATTTCCCCCTTTTAAATTTAAATTAGAAACAATCTCATTTTATATATTAATCCCAGTTCCCTCTCCCTCCCATTCTCCCATGCCTCCCAATGATCCCCATTCCATCTTTCTCCTGCTCCCTAGAAAGGGTGAAGCCATCTATGGGGCTGTCACATCATTTGAGGCAGGACCTAGGCCCTCCCCCATGTGTCTAAGCTGAGAAAGTACCCCTCTGTGAGGAATGGGCTCTGTGTCCATTTGTACACTAGATATAAATGCTGTTTCACTACCAGAGGCCCCTTAGACTGCACAGGCCTCCTAACTGACACCTATGTGTAGGGGGCCTGGTTCTGTGCTATGCTGGTTTCCAAGCTGCATCGTATTTTAAATGAGTCTGTGTCTTCTCCACAATACCCCACTGGTAATTCAGCAATAGTTACTAGTGAAGCAATAGTGACTAGTGAACTCATTGTGGCCTGCAACATTAGTCTGTGAGTACATAGACAGCCGCCTAGCAACATGGAAATAAGACAAGAAACCACAATAGGAGAAGGAGCTGTCTGGAAATTCTCCAGAGCGCCCAAATAACTGAAAGTACACTGACAATCTAGTTCCTGGCAATTAGGCTTGAAAGAAAATAAGGGCATAATCATGTACTGTCTCCCTGGGGATCTATGAGGGAATGTTTCCAAGACCCCCACAGATAGCCAAATCTGCCAATGCTCAATTCCTTACATATTGAATGGTACAATATTCATTTATAATGTACATAATCTTCACATGCACTTAGATTGCCTGTGTATCACATATATCATGTACAATATAATGTAACTACAATTCTATTCAGAGAATAGTGACAATAAACACTGTGCATGCTCAGCAAAGATGCCAGCAGCAGCCATCATAGGATCAGCTACACAGTAAATAGCAAACGCTCAGGAATTTTATTCCATGGTTGGATAAATCTACTGAGGGTAAACCCGCGGTTACAGAGTGTTGGCCATATATGAAGGAATTATGTCTCATACTGTAATTACAGGCTGAAAAGGCTTACATTACATAACTTTCTCTACCACATGAACACAGGAATGATATAACACTCTGATTTGAGTGAAAATTCAACTAATGAGTATACAGGGCTGCAAACTAACATCAGTATTTGCTAAATCCTCAGTACAGCACCTGCTGATATTGTCTTGTTTTTTCAAGACAGGGTTTCTCTGTCTGTCCAGCTGTCCTGGAACTCGATCTGCAGACCAGGCTGACCTTGGACTCAGATCCACCTGCCTGTTTTCCAAGTGCTGGGACTAAAAACATACACCACCACTCTCTGGATGTTCTTGCTGATAAAAGGAGAGTAAAGTACATGGCAATTGCCTAGTTCCCTCCTTTTCCCATTAGCTGGATTTTCCCTAACATCTTAACACTCTGATAAACTGAATCTTCTTCTTCTCTGTTATTCCTCTGAATACACTTGATACCACCCTATATTTTAGTCTCTAACACAAGGTAACATTTTAAAGATAAATTTGATTAAGTTTTATGAGCCACATGAAAGCAACACATAGCACAGGACTTGTCCAAATTAAGTCATTCTAGTTCACACTGTTGGCATCATCAACAATGGCTTCCTTTTCTGTGCTTTATGGTTGGAGAATTTAATGCATTCATATAATAAATTTTGAAGAAATCCATCCCCTGTCTCTCTCTTCCAGTTTCTCCCTTATCTTCAAACTGCATTCTTTTCTAAATTCATGTGCTCTTAAAGAAAAAACCCACTGAGTCTATTTTATAGGCACAGGACAATCTACTGAGGCATGGGTAAACTCTCAGGATATATCCCCAAAGAAAACTGACTCTCTGCCCTGCAGGAACAATCAGTTACCAAAGTATCCTCAGCTAATAGTGAAATTTCACGAGCCTTACCACCACCACCACCACCACCACCACCCCCTTCCCCCTGCCCATCCTACCATCCACACTGGTTGTTTGGACAGCTTCTTGTGCCAGGTCTTGTCCATGCAGTCACAGCTACTGTGAGTTCATGTGTGCAATGGCACTGCCATATCTGGTGAACACTGTTTCTCTGTGGTCATCTTTTGATCTTTCTTTTGTGATGATCCCTGTGACTTTAGCATAGATGCCCTTTTAAAGTGACATGTTCCACAGTCTATCGTTTTCTTATTGACTAGCTGTGGGGCTTGCATAAGCTGCCTACTACTATAGGAAGAAGCCTCTCTGATGAGGGTTGAGAGATGCACTGGCTTATGATCTTTTGTTTTGCTACAGTCATGGTGTCTCTCCAGAACAATAGACATTATCACAAACTGGTCATTGTGAGAGTCATATACTTACAGCATCCATCAGAAATGACTCCATCCATGAGTTCCATCTTCTCATTCCCTGTGCTTTTTCCATTTTCCAGGTTATAAAGACCAGGATACCAGTGTACAGAGGAATAGGCAATGGTGGAGGACTTTTTCTATAAATATGCTAGAGTCTATGATGAGAAAAGAATTTCTTACTCCTAGAGCCAGCTTCAATATGTTTAAAGAGAACATGGCAATTTATTGACATAAAGCATGTCATACTAAATAGTTATAGTGACACAGTAAACAATTTGAGAGTTGGGTGACCATGATTTTCAATGCTTTCTCATGAACATAATTGGTGAAGATACAATTTTTCTGAAAGACTCTCCCATGTGCTCATAAATTTCTAAATTAACAAGCTGTGTGGAAGGCAATTTGGGGCATTAGGTTCTATTTAACTTCTTGATTATCTTTATATTGCCTTGCCATCTACTTTATTAGAACACTAACAAAGGGATCTCAATAAAGTGATCATCAATAGATTGTGAATTTTCCATTTTCACATCATTAGAGAATTCCCCTCAAAATATTCTTATATTTAGAAATTGTATATAACTTGTCAGAAGGAATCCATGGGAAAGGGCCAAAAAGCTGAGGGTTTTACCTCTGTAGAAAACTATTGATACAGGGAAAGACATTATTTCCACTTGGATTCATGACACACAGACTCTGTTCCCCTGTTTCTAGGAAACAAAACAAAATGGAGCTCTAAACAAGAATATGACTGATAGGTCACTATATACAATTCTGAGTATTTGGACATTTTCTCTATGTGACTCGTTTCTCCTCACTGTGAAACCAGGGTCTACAGGGCTGACGTTCTCATATGTCTCTAAATGGCAACTGTCTTCCTTTGGGTGGCTACTTTTTATAGAACATGTATTGGTTACCATTCAAAGAAAAGTCTAAAACATTTTCTATTTTCACTTGGAGTGGAGGAGGGTGGCAAGTAAAGTAGAGTTTATTTCTATCCTAGCAACCAGAAAGGAACAAGGTGACATTGATGAGGAAGTTGCCTTGTGATACTATCATTATCAGTAATTAGCCACAGTTAGTAAGCTTCTATTAATCAAATCCACATCTGGAAGGACTTTAAATCTGTGAGATGAGCAGTGTTTTTCACTAGTTTAAAGCATGAAAGGGATTATTGCATAACTTTGTAAGTGGATGCAGAGGAGCAAAGAAGACCTTATTATTACAGCACAGATAATCCTATTCTATTAATGCTAAAACTGATATGGCTATAGCATATATCTAACACATGGCAGGAAAGTTAGGACTATTGTTCTCAATAAAATCTAAATCTCAGAAAAAAATATGAAACTGTCTACAGACATTACCTTCCATGGATGTAATTAACATCTTTTTTTTTCTCATTTTACATATTGATCCCAGTTCCATCTTTCTCCCTTTCTCCCTCCCTCACTTTCTCCTTCCCTCCCTCCCTCCCTTCCTTCCATACCTCCTCCCCTCCCGATCACCCTCGCATCCCATTTCTTCCCCACTGCACAGGGAGGATGATGCCTTCCATGAAGATCAACAAAATCTGTAGAGTCATTTGGAGTAGGAAGGCCCTCCCTCCTGCCTCTAGGTTAAGAGAGTATCCCTCCATGCAAAATGTGCTCTCAAGTACTTTTGTGCACCAAGATACAACCTGGTTACACTGTCAGAGGTCCCTTAGACTACCCAGGCCTTCTAACTGAGACCCATGTTCAAGGGGTCTGAGTCGGTTCCATGCTGGTTTCCCAGCTATCAGTCTGGGGTCCATTAGCTCCCTCTTGTTCAGGTCAGCTGTCTCTGTGGGTTTCTGTAGCCTGATCTTGTCCAAATTTTCTTATCACCCCCCCTCTCTGCATCTGGATTCCAGTTCAGCTCAGTGTTTAGCTGTGAGTGCCTGCTTCTGTTTCCATCAGCTACTAGATGAAGACTATATGATGGTGGATGAGTTAGTCATCCATCTCATTATCAGGGGAGGGCATTTAAGGTAGCCTTTCCACTATTGCTCAGATTGTTAGTTGGAGTCATCCTTGTAGGTCTCTGGACATTTCTCTATAGTCAGTTTTCTCTTCAAACCTTTAATGGTTCCCTCTTTTATGGTATCCTTCTCTCTCTCTCTCTCTCTCTCTCTCTCTCTCTCTCTCTCTCTCTCTCTCTCTCTCTCTCTCTCTCTCTCTCCCTGTTTTTGCTCTCATCTATTTCTCCCGTAACTCAATCTTCCTAGTCTCACATCTTCTCCTCCTCTTCTCTTTCTCCTATGCTCTCTCCACTCACTGCACCCCTACTCCCAATATGCTTAGATCTTGTTCCTTTCCTCTGATGTTAGGAACCTTATATGAATCTCTTAGAATTCTCTTTGTATTTGCTCTATGTTTAAATCCATATATGAGTGAGGACATACCATGTTCCTCCAATACTAATACTAATACTTCACAAAAATAAACAGAAGGTTCATTATCAAACTCCCCTTTTTTAAATAATTTACCTTTTTTAAATTTTACACAGCGATCTCAGTTCCCTCTCCTTCCCTCCCTCTTTCCCTCTCTCATGCCCCCTTCCACCCTCCCTTCCCATCCACCCCCCACTCCACATGTAGGGTGATGCCCTCCAGGAGGAGTAATCTAAATCTGTCAAGTCATTTGAAGTGGGGACTAGGCCTTCTCTCCTGTCTCTAGGTTATGGGAGTATCCCTCCATGAGTGATGTGCACCCAAAGTCCTTTTGTGTACCAGGAATACATCCTGGTTCCACTGTCCTAGGTCCCTTAGACTTCTCAGGCCTTCCATCTGATACCCATGTTCAGGGAATCTGAGTAGGTCCCATGCTGGTCTCCCAGCTATCAGTCTTGGGGCCCACTAGCTCCTACTTGTTCAGGTCAGCTGTCTCTATGTGTTTCTGTAGCCCAGTCTTGTCCTCCCTCTCTGCATCTTAATTCCAGTTTGGCTCAGTGCTTATTTGTGGGTGTTTGCTTCTTTTTCTGTCAGCTACTAGATAAAGGCTATATGATGGTGGATAAGTTAGTCGTTGATCTCATTATCAGAAAAGGGCATTTATGGTAGCCTTTTCTCTGTTGCTCCAATTGTTAGTTAGGATCAGTCTTGTAGGTCTCTGGATATTTCTCTAGGTTCACTTTTCTCTTCAAACCTATAATGGCTCCCTCTTTTATGGTCTCTCTCTCTCTCTCTCTCTCTCTCTCTCTCTCTCTCTCTCTCTCTCTCTCTCTCTCTCTCTCTCTCTCTCTCTCTCTCTCTCTCTCTCTCTCTCTCTCTCTCTCTCTCTTGTCTGTTCCTCCCCTGACTCAATCTTCCTAGTCCCACGTGTTTTCCTCTTCTCCCCTTCTCTTTCTCCTAGTTCCCTCTCCATCACTGCCCCCTATCCCCCATATGCTTAGGAGATCTTGTCCTTTTCCTCTTCTGTGAGGGACCTTGTATGAATCTCTTAGAATTCTCTCTGTATCCTAGTTTCTCTGAAGGTGTGAATTATAGGTTGGTGATCCTTTGCTCTTTGTCTAAAATCCATATATGAGTGAGTACCTACCATGTTCATATTTTTGTGACTGGGTTGCCTCATTCAGGATGATTTCTTAAAGTTCCATCCACTTGCCTGCAAATTTCAAGATTACATTGCCCCCCCCACCCAGCAGAATAGTATTCCATTGTGAAAATATGCCACATCTTCTTTATCCATCCTTCAGTTTAAGGGCATCTATGTTGCTACCAGGCTTTTGATATTACACATAATGCTGCTATGAACATTGTTGAGCATATGTCTTTGTTGCATGGATGTGGATCATTTTGGGTATATGCCTAAGAGTGGGATTGCCAGGTCCTGTGGTAGATTGATTCCCATTTTCCTGAGGAACTGCCATACTGATCTCCAAAATGGCTGTACAAGTTTGCACACCCACCAGCAGTGGAGGAGTGTTACCCTTTCTTTACATCATCTCCAGCATAAGTTGTCATTGGTGTTTCTAATTTTAGACATTCTGGCAGGAGTAAGACGGTATCTCAGAGTGGTTTTGATTTGCATTTCCCTGATAGCAAAGGATGTTGAGTACTTTCTTAAGTGTCTTTCAGCCTTTTTGATTTCCTTTATTGAGAGTTTTCTATTCAGTTCTGTATCCCATTTTTAAATAGGGTTATTTGGTGTTTTGTTGACTAGTTTCTTGAGTTCTTTGTATATTTTGGAGATCAGCCCTTTGTCAGATGTAGGATGGTAAGATGTTTTCCCAGTCTGTGGGCTGCTGTTTGGTCTTGTCAACTGTGTCCTTTGCCTTACAGAAGCTTCTGAGATTGAGGAGGTCCCATTTATTAATTTTCAATCTCAGTGTCTGTGCTACTGGAGTTATGTTCAGGAAGTGGCCTCCTATACTAATTTGTTCAAGGGTACCCCCCTACTTTCTCTTCTAAGAGGTTCAGTGTGGCTGGATTTATGTGCAGGTATTTAATCCACTTGGATTTGAATTTTGCGTATGGAGTTAGACATGGATATATCTACAGTGTTCTACACACCATCACCTAGTTGTGCCAGCACCGTTTGTTGAAGTTGCTTTCTTCCTCCCATTGTATACTTTTAGCTGTTTTATCCAAAATCAGGTGTCCATAAGTGTGTGGGTTAATATCAGGATTTTCAATTCGATTCCATTGGTCTACTTGTCTATTTTTGTGCCAATACCAGGCTGTTTTTAGGACTATAGCTCTGTAGTAGAGTTTGAAGTCAGTGATAGTTTTGCCTCCTGAGGTTCCTTTATTGTACAGGGTTGTTTTGGCTATCCTGGATCTTTTGTTTTTCCATATCAAGTTGATTATTATCCTTTCAAGGTTAGTGAAGAATTGTGCTGGAATTTTGATAGTGATTGCATTGAATCTGTAGTTTGCTTTTGGCAAGGTAGCCATTTTTATTATGTTTATCCTACCTATCCAAGAGCATGGGAGATCTTTCCATTTTCTGGTATCTTCTTTCATTTCTTTCATTAAAGACACAAAGTTCTTAATATATAGGTCTTTCACCTATATAATATTATATAGATTTGCTAAGTGTTAATCCAAGATACTTTATGTTGTTTGTGGCTATTGTAAAGGGTGATGTTTCTCCAATTTCTTTCTCAGCCCCTTTGTTGTCTGAATAATGTAGAGCTCCTGATTTTTTTGAGTTTATCTTGTATTCTGCTAGTTTGCTGAATGTTTATCAGCTGTGCGAGTGCCCTGGTTTATTGCGTCGCTTATGTAAACTCTCATATCATCTGAAAATAGAGACAGTTTGACTTCTTCCTTTTCAAATTGTATCCCCTTTTGTTGTTTTATTGCTTTAGCTAGAACTTCAAGTACAATATTGAAGAGATATGGAGATAAAGGGCAGCCTTGTCTTGTTCCTGGTTTTAGAAGTGCTTTTAAGGTCTAAAAAGATGTGTTTAGGATTGTAATACAAGTTATGAGAGAAATTGGTTTAGTATAAACCTTTGCACTCACCAAAGTAGGCTAGGTAATAGAGTAAATTTTTCCAAATTTGTCAGCTAAAAATTGATTAGACATTGTGAATATAATTCTTAATCAATAATTGTTCTTATTATAGAAAGTTGTTGTGGACTATTACTTTAACTAGGCAAAGATATGTTGTATTTATGCTGCATTTGTTTAAGGCTATTAGGATGTGTTGCTTTGCCTATCTAAGGTATGTGGTTATTGTAATAAAAAGCTGAATGGCCAATAAATAGGCAGTGAGGTGTAGGCAATGTTGTTGGGCAGAGAGATTAAGTTATAAAAGTCAGTGGGACAAGCATAAGATGAGTCCCAGCATTAATAACTAAGAACAAGTCTCCATGTCTTGATTTGGGAGCTGGTTGGAGGTCCAAGAAAGCCTGCTACAGCAAGTTTTACTGTTAGAGTCAAAACCTTTCCTTTTTATTTAGACAAAAAGCAGGAATGTTGCAAAAATATTTTGCGTGAAAATATGTCATTGCAATTGGTTTGGCCAACAGCTAGCTAGGTGGGATTTCTGGGGAAAGAAAGAATTCTCTGGGAAGAAGAGAGACAAGGTGATATGAAGGCAAGGTGGGTGTACAGTACAGAGGAGAGATAACAGAGCTCATGGCACAACACAGATTCATAGAATCAGATTAATCTTAGTTGTAAGTGCTAGCTTAGAAAAAGCCTAAGCTAAGGCCAAACACTTATATTTAATGATAAGTCTCAGTGTTTTTATTTGACGGCTGGCAGTCCCAATGAAAAAGTATGACTGCAGGACAGTTTCCAAGAGTGGGGTTGCAAACAGTGAAGACCTCTTATTCACAGAGCTTGTCATCTGCATGAGACATGGGGCAGGGGGCTATGTAGAAAATAGACTATGTAGTAAGTAAACTTTTTTGCTGTAATAGAGATTTGAAAACTATGGAAACTACATTAAAATAAAGGAATTAGAAGTTCCAAGTTAGACAGTGGTAGAAGGACACCAAATGATTCTTCATTGAGACTGTTCCCATGTCATGGATATCTAAGCACAGATCTTGAATGGCAAATAAGGGGTCCTCATGAATATTTGTACATTGAAAGTACAGTGAAGGAAGTGATTAAAATACTTTGTCAATAAATATTTGCTAAAGAAGACAGAAAAATAGGAAGAATAGTAAAGGTTAAGGAGTTAGTACGGCAATAGATTTTCCATACCAGTGTTTACAAAAGCTTAGAAGTTGGAACTTCTGCCATGAGCATCAACTGGAGGATGGTGCACTTAAAACTGAGTGGAGAGGGGCACGTTCTTGGTACTGACAATGGGCTGCATGCATGCTGGAATTATTCAAGAATCAGTGGACCCAAAGGACTCATGCAAGAAGACGATCACTGGGAGAAGATCTTGGGCAACTTTCTGCAGCTAAATTGACACCAGTAGGTTTGGTTTGTCCCTTCTTAGACAAGACTCTGAATTCTGGTATATTCCCTCTTTGTGTTACATATCTGCCTGTATCATATTTCCTTTGGGCTCTAATTTTAGCTGACCCACAGCTATCTCAGAAAACGTTTTCATCACAACTCTGTCTCCCATGTCTCCTCACTGTGGCCATAGAGCATGGCCCTACTTCTTGCATCTGACAGCCAGGCTCAGATTACTCTTCCATACCTCATTTAACCTTTGGCTTCAAGTATCATTTATTTAAAAAAAAATTTGTGTCCCTCCTGTTGCATTTATAGAATATTGGCCCATTTTCTTCCATTTGTACAATTTTTTAGTTCATGATTTGCCATCAATCTATTTCATATTTCAGCTGAAAGATCCTTGGTTATTTCTAAATGAATACAGATATTTCCAACCACCCACTCTTACATTCAGTTACAAAATAGTGTCTACTGTGTCAGCTAAATACATTAAAGATAAACTAATAGACATCAAAATGTATCAATATCACATTATGAAAAGAAAATTTGGCACTTCTTGGATTCATTTGACCAAAAGAAACACAAGTGTGCATCTGCCACTTCTCTCTGTGTGTCTTGCATACTTCTGTAGTTTGTGAGAGTTGATTTGTCCACAGAGTGTCTACTGCATGTGTCCGGTCTGTCCCAATGAGTATGTCTATATTGTGAATCTGTCCCTAGCAAAGGGCCTTGTCCTATATTTATTGAATAACATCCACAGAGTGTCTACTGCATGTGTCCGGTCTGTCCCAATGAGTATGTCTATATTGTGAATCTGTCCCTAGCAAAGGGCCTTGTCCTATATTTATTGAATAACACAGGAAGCATCACATGTAGAAGGAATCAGGAACCCTTTACACCAATCTTTAGCTGAGATTTTAAAAGGATTAAGTTATTTACTATAACTGAGCACAACTGATTTCAAACCACTCAGTATTGCAAACATACCATTTATCAGGCAATGCTCCCAACACTTACAACAGATATTTATTATATAAGTAATTTTTGGCCTATTTGATGTTTTTATCAGAAAATGATTACCATAACACAAATACACACATGTATTGCTCTCTAGTTCAGAGGCATAGAAGAATATACAACTTAAGAGTATAGTTATGCACTACATGGGTAATCCAAGGAAAGTGTGGTTGCTTTTTACCTTGTTCTTTGAAAAGCATGTTAAACAAGCAAGCTGAGTACACAGCAGGCTATCAGACTAGGTTTAAAGGGGCCACGGGTATATTAACTTGACTGCAAGGTCTAGTAAAAGTTCCAGTCTGTTAGAATGGAAGAGGTATTTCAATAAAATTGTATCACCACAGTAGGGCAACTAAGTTGCACCAAACAGAAGATTCTATAGACTCAAAGCAAAAGCAATGGCATTTCTGCCTTTAAAGAGATGGAATTTAAAATGATAGTAAACCTGCAAAGCTAAAACACACCATTTCAGATAATAGGTGCTATGAATAAGAAAACATTAAACCTACTCCATGAATGTCAATATACTCAAGTGCAAACACATCTTTATTCCCAGTGAGATCTAAAGCTAGTTGGTTGTCTTACCATTTGTGGTGTGTGTGTGTGTGTGTGTGTGTGTGTGTGTGTGTGTGTGTGTGTGTGTTCATTCACCTTTAGGTATTCACTTCTCTCTTTAATTAGTTGTTATTTATGGATCATCATGACAATCACTCCCTTGTATACAGTTACCACTTAAGTACCTTGCCTACTCCCTTCATTGTGCCCATTTGGCAGAGATCCAATCTTAATTAAACTATTCAATCTTGCATCTCAACAACTAAATATGGTAATGACTCCTTGCAGTTTTTTTTAAAAAATCCCTTCAGACCGCTGATGTTTCCTTTGGCCACCCCAGTCTCATTTCGGGAACCTATCTCCTAGATTATTGAGAACCTCAAGTTCTGGATACTCCCAACATAATATTTACCAAACAACCTGCATGTACCTGATACATTGTACCTTATAGTTCCACAATGATAACACAATTTTCTTTAGGAAGAATCCCTATATTAATAAACATCATTAGAGTAAGCATCCTATAGTTTTCCCTTTGATTAAGTTCTCATATCATTGTACAGACATGCTGTAGTATCCCTCCTCAAACTAGAGACAAAGCTGGGCAAGGTGACACACACCTGGAATCCAGCACTTACGGGGCAAAGGAAGAGGATTGTGAGTCCATGGCCAATCTGGACTACAAACAAAGCCTCCATCTGAAAGGAATAAGGGAGGGAGGGAGGAAGGGAAGGAGGGAGGAGAGGAAGGAGGGATGGAGGAAGGAGAGGGAAAGGCAGAGAGATAGAGAAAGAAAGAAAGAAAGAAAGAAAGAAAGAAAGAAAGAAAGAAAGAAAAAAGAAAAGAAAGTTTTAATCCTATACCACTCTTAAACTTCTATTCCATTTCCTGCCTTCCTCTATAGAAAAACCTGTTTTGTTGCTGCCACTTTTTCTCCTGTTTTCTCCTGGAAGCCACTAAAGCTAAACTTTTTGTTTCCACAGCTCTAATAAAAAAAGATTTGAGCAACCTCCAAAGCGTTAACACAAGTTAAGGCTTCTATTTTATAATTCTCTCTTACTCTTGCTATCTGTGCATTCCATGAGGGAGTCTTTCCCTTCATTATAAAGTACTATTTCACTTACTTTACATGTTTATCTTATCTCCTTCTATTTCTTTTGACACCCACTTCTTTATTATTCTACTGACTCCCTTATCTCATAATATTGAATTTCCCCAGGGCTGAATCACCATATGACTCCTCTTTTTAGCAAAGATAATTTTCATTTGGTCATTTGACAGTAAGACCTATACCATACTCACAATTTCAAAGGTGGTATTTCCATGTGGCCTATTTTCTTGAATTCCATTTATTGCCTATGGTATCTAATTGGTTAAAATGTTATAATATAAGAAAAACTATATATAATAAGTACAATAGCTATATACAATATATAATGGCAATAAGTACATCAGCAATGTCTAGTTCATTAGAATTTGACAAATTCAGAGAAAATACTCCATTGTCCATCCTATCATGGTGAGTCCAAACTCTTGTACCTAATTTACTTTTTATTCTAATTTGCATTGTTAAACAATGTTTTAATGTCTCTCAACCTTTTACACTTTACACATCTTTAGGGAGTTTCTTTTCTGAGTCTGGAAAACAATGAAAGTCATAACTATACTATCTAGTCTTCAACTCCCTCAGAGATTCGAGAGGGAAATAATATTAACTGAGTAAACAGGAAGTGACTGTAACAAGTAAGTTTTCCCTGCCGGTCGGTCCCACCACCACGCCAGCCCCCAATAATACACTGAGACTCTGTATTTGATATAATGCTGTTGGCCAGTTACTATTTTCCCGTAGGCTAGCTCTGTCTTAATTATTAACCCATTTCTATTAATCTAAGTATTTCCACATGGTCTCATCTTACTGGAGAGAGGGCTGGTGTTCTGCTCTCTCCAGTCTCTCCATGTTGACTTCTCCTTACTCCTTCCTCTTTCCTCCTTGTCTCCTAGTCCCTGCTATCTTGCTTTCCTATGGGCCAACAGTGCTTTATTCATTAATCAATAAAAGAAACATATTTACAGAATGACATCTCCCATCATCTTATCTTTTCTGTCTAAAATATAAAAGAAGGGTTTTAACCTTAGCAGAGCAAAATATATCACACAACAGTTATCAAATAAAAATCACAGTTAATAATATTTAGTCCATTAACATTTAGTAAGATTTAAGAAAATATTCCATCGTCTATCTTTGTGAGTCTAAAGTCCTATATGTAACTTATCTTTAATCCTAACTAAGGAAAACTATAACCATACAGTGATTTATCCATTAACCAATAAGAGAAACATATTTACAGAATGACATCTCCCATCAAGTGACTTTCAAAAAAATGTGAGAAATGACAGTTGGCTGCCTGGACAGTCATCCAAGGTTCTTCTGCAATGTTAGGGTGTCCATCTTCAGCCTATAGGCCTAGCATCATTGACAGACTTTTCTGTGTGCAGAATAATCTGAAGTGAATCACTGTGAATGTCATCAGCATCAGGTCCCCATTTTTCATGCACATTACAACATTGCCATATTATAGGATTCCTTTTGTCACCTTGGGTTCCAGCACTGTAGATGGTCCATTTGACTTTAGGTCAGGGGTCACAGGCCTGGCCCAAAGCATCATGATGCTTATCATTTGGGCATTTTCCAACCACAGCTTGGACTTGGAGTTGCTCAGGAGGTTGTCAGAGGGATTGATCCTGGTGGTGATGTTAGAATTGCCCACAGTAAATGGTAGTTTTATTCACTCTTCTGAAAATACAGAGTGTGAGTCACAAGACTGTTGAGTACCCCTTTCCATATAAGATGCCTAGAAACACATCCGCATCCCGACTGATGTCACCCGAGCAATTAAGAACATTGATGCTTCGATGACTCATTTTGGATTATGGAAACCAAACTGAGTACCATCTAAGATTGACAAACCTGATAGATATTTGTAGTAACATTCCTTCTGCGGTTCAGTTTGGCAACTACAACCTCGTACCTATCCACTGCTGTGCCAGACTTTGTTAATGAGATTAAGCTAGGCTGCAGTAACAAACAAAGCTTGAAATCTCAGAGCTAAACACATCACACTTTCATTGTTACTTGTTTCACATCCCGCAGTAGCAGAATAAGGGGAAGAAAAGTGGAAAGTCTGTACTGAGCAGTCTCAGGGACACAAGTTTTACTTACAGTGTTTGCCAATGAAGTCCTGAAGAAGAAGGTACTCACTAGGGTGGGCTAAACAGTCTGGTGACTCACAGCCAATCTTCTAAGAAGTGAAGAGAATTACATCATTTATTATGAGGAATTCTAGGCAGCTTCATAGAATTACTATGGAAGAGGAAGAAATTAACAGACTATATGTAAGATGTTTATATATGGAGGTAGGTCTGGAAGTGATATTTACCTTATCTACTATTTTACGCACTAAAACTGCACTGTACATCCATAACCTAACTGCAGGGGATTAGAAAGGACTGATGATGGGAGTTTGCAGAGGGAGAAGAAAGGAGACATGAATGCTATGCATCACCAGCTGCCAATAGTGCAACAGTGTAAGGAGATGGCAAGTTGACTGAAAATTCAGCTAGGCTGCAAGGAAGCTGGTTATTTTTTATCTACAGAAACTTTGTGATTTTATTTATTTAATTTAGTTTTGCATTATTATTCTCAATTGATAGAGTTCTTATTAAAAACAGCAAAAACTGTTTTCCAAAAACGTAGATTTAAAAAAAAGTATGAAAATCTTCAACATTTTAAGATTTTTGAATTTGTATATACCCATGTACTTGGTACAGAGCATCATAAAGATATTTTCATATAAGCATGCAAATGTATTAGGAGTCTATACCCCTTCCTTAATTTTAATATCAGCAGCTCATCTATCACAGAGAATGGCAAAGAGTTTGCTACATTTAAGCATTCATGGAGTTTAGAGGTAAATAAAATCCAATGGTAAGATATATCAAAGGTGGATGAGACAGCTTAGAAGTGAAGGTACATTCTGCCCAGGCATGATGAGTTGAGCTTGATCCCTGGAAGTTCTATAAAGGTGGGAAGAGTGAGCTGGTTCCACAAAACTGTTCTCTGACCTCCATATGAATGCCATGACATTGATGGACACTCATACCGTGCACGCACGCACACACAGACACACACACACTTTCAAGAGTAACCAGTAATAAGTTGTAGATAATAGATAATGAAGAAAAAAATCTTGTAAGTCTTCTGTTCTCTCCATGGTCATTCTAGATCTTCCAGACTTTGGAGTGTGGTGATTATTGATGACCAAGTGTTGTGGGATGCTGGATGCAATTTGCTTGTGTGATGCCAGAGGAAATACACATAAGTGTTGGTGATCACAAGGAAGTGATATCCATCCTGACCCTGACTCTATTCAACACAGTCTCCCTGGACGCAACACATATCATCCTCATCATATTGATATCCATCCTCATGCAAGAGAGCTTTTCCAGACTATTTTCAAAGAATTATATATCATCTCACATCACTTCATTCAATCAGGAGAAAGTGTTGATTTTTATAATAAATTTCAGAGGGAGAGAGAACATTCGATGTGTGTATTGATGCTATTACAGACTTAACATTTCTTATCCATAGCTAGTAAGATGTCGTAAAGTACCGTGTCCTGTATACCAAGTCTGTACTATTCATCATATGTAGCTGTGAGCGATTTGTATGTCAAATGACTGTAATGCCACTATAACTTCCTTCTCATCCCCATCTGTGGAAGTGAACCTAAGGAATCTGATTCCCAGAATTGTCTTTCCTACATGATTTCTTATAAATTTCAGATGACAGAAAACTGCAGGCAGTTGGGGTGTTGGGTGTGGAGGAAGGGAAGGTTTGTCTGGGCTCATCATTAAAGACAAAGTCCATCACAGCATCCTTGTCTTATGTACTTATTTTCTTTCTGCATTGATATTTTTAAGTTTAATTTTGAATGTCACTTCTCTGTGTTTATTCATTAATCCTAAATATATTAAATCCTCATATGTATATGCCTTTAATTAAGGACACTGGACATGAGAAAATTGGTGCAAGATACAGCCATGCTCCTTATAAAACTACAATGTAATTAATAGTAACAAAATAGAGCATTTGCTTGAGTGGATAGATATAGTTCATTGATATAGTTGGTTTATGGAATAAAATAAAAAATGTGTAAAATATGAAAGTCAACTTTTACAAGTTGTACTTTAACTTTAGTGCTTTTGCTCAAAACTCTGCTACAAAATTATGTTTTTACTAACACATTTTTCCATTATCAGTTTTACTGAAATCTACTGTGTATCTACACTTGAGATTTATCTACTATGTCATACAATTTCAAGACACAACCATAAACAATACTACAAAAATCCTATTTTGTAGAGCATATATTTAATAGAAAAGCCACTGTCCCAGGAGATAGGTTGTGTGACAAAAGGTGAGTAAAGAGAATGAGTTCAGAAGGCTGGATAAGGTGGGAGCTGTGCTTTATATTCTACGGGAGGATAGGATTTAATAGGGTTTCTCTCCAATGACCATATGTGCTCCCTAATTAGTTGAAGACCACTCAATCTACCCAGACACTCACTTTAGAAATTCGCAGGCCTGTGTGAACATCTTCAGACTTTTTTTTTCTTTACATCAGTGGTTCTCACCTGTCCTAATGCTGTAACCCTTTAATAAAGTTTCTCATGTTGTGGTGACCCCCAAAATTATTTTTATTGCTACTTCATAACTGATATTTTACTAACGTTATGAGTTGTAATGTAAATATCTGACATGTAGGAGCAAATGATGTGCAACCCCTGTGAAAGACTTTTAATTTTTAATCACAATACTCATTAGAAATGACATTCATACCACTTCTTTGTTCAAAGCCTTTGTCATTTCTATACTGTCCACACATAGGCACCCTAAACTCACCCCACACCCTCCCACTTCTGATCCTTGGCTGCCTGTGTTTATTAAAGAGCTTCTCAAGTGAATTTGGCAGATTAATAAGGTTTTGAATGAAGCCCAAGCCTTTCCTATTAATGTCTTTAATGCCTCTCCCCTTCCATCCCTCCTTTCTTCTCTCTCCCTCCTGCCCCCTACACACCCACACACATGCATGTTGAAATCTTGAAGTCTTCTCTTTCCAAGGACAGTTCAAATTTTCCCTTATTGGTGGAGAATTTCCTCCTTCTCCCTAGTCATTTCAAGTAATTTTTATGGTCCTGTTTATTCTTTATGGCATTCATGTTTTGCATTCTTGTTCTAAATTAGTAACCCTGCAATTATTGTGTATAGAAGGCATTGCAATTGCTAGATTGTGTCTTCCTGACAGAGACCCTCCCTTTCTTGGCATCAGACCTCTATGTTCCATTCTTTGCTTAATAAATGTTTAATATAAAC
Source organism: Cricetiscus sungorus (assembly GCA_030556225.1). NCBI lineage: Eukaryota > Metazoa > Chordata > Mammalia > Rodentia > Cricetidae > Cricetiscus > Cricetiscus sungorus. Next base: position 6,252,135 of record JANBXA010000734.1, read on the forward strand.
TCATTTTCTTAAGCTCTGTTTAGTCAAATAATTTTCCTGAAGGTCAATGTAGCAGCCATCTAAATTGTAGAATGAGCGTGATGGATAAGAGCATTTTTAACAAACATCTTTTAATAATTATAAATGCCAGATTTCATCAGAAGCCTAGAGCAAGTATTATCACTGTGAGACAAACTAAATGCTACATGTGTCAATATTTACACAAGAAGATTACAACAGTGCAGTCTCATCAGTTCAGATATTGTGTCTTGTGAGCTTAACTAAATTTCAAACTCCATAAGGAACTCTGTTTTCCCCTGGAGTTATTAAAGGGTAGATTTCTTTTAATTAAACTCATTTGCATGACTAAATTAGATTTAATTACTCTCATTCATTTCACTAATACCTTTCTTTGATTGAAGAAAGAGAACTTTTATAATTGATTAAAATAGGATGTTCTTGCCTTCTGTACTAATTTTAAAGAATAGTTCTCATTATGACATCTAGTGACAAAGAGAATGGCAGATTTTTCGTTACTCATACACTAACATGTTGTGTTGTATGGTTTGTATGACATATATTATTTTCCTCAGTTTCTCCTGATAAACTCATGAGCACTAGAGGTAATGATAACACATTGTCCTTCCTTATAGTGAGTGATATTTTCAATATAAAAGTGCTGCAAATATTTATACAAATTCTAAACTATGATTGTTATTGAAGTTATTATCAGAAATTAAGGCTTTCACTTTAACCTTCTAAACAGAAGGTTTATCTGAACCTTCATCTTCTGAACAGAAGTCATTGCTTTCCTGTTTTCATATTATCAAAATTTATTGTGGCATTCATCCCCCAACCTTGCCTACATATGCATTTTTTTCTCAATGCAAATTTGTTTTCACACAATGTTCCAGACATTGTGACTGTCCCTGGATAGAATTCAATAATCACTTAATAAGTCCAATAAAGCATGTTCCTCCCTGAGGAGCTCAGTCTTGAGAGAGAGACTGGTATGTAAACAAATCTATTTTCATAATTGAAAAAAATCACATATAAGGTTCGCAACTGAAAGGCGGAAGCTTTCAGCAGAGTTTGAAACTACTCAAAGTAGACCTCTGTGTGAAACATATGAGATAAAAAGGGAAAGGAATGGCAGGAGAAGGTCATTCTAGGAGAAAGGAATTCTGTGTTGCAAAGCAGTCAACAAGAGTACAAAATTTGGAAGATACTTTTTTTGTTTGCTTGTTTGTTTTTGTCTTTGAATATATATTAAGATGGAAGAAGTTCAGAGTAAAAAATGTGAATGTTTTGGCTTATGTTGGGTAACTACCATGAGTGTTCTATGTGTTATAAAGATAGTGAGGTGGCAATGTGGAGAACAGACAATGGATTGGGAATTCCTTAGTTCATGGGTAATCTATACTTGGAATACATCATGACAGTAAATTTGGGGAGATGAAAACAAACATACTTCGTGGACATTTAGAAGTTTGAACTGACACGTGGGTACTTAATAAATCATGATTATTTCTATGTAGTGCTGCCATTATCAAAAAACATGAGATGAGAAACAGATGTTAGATGAGTAGAAAAAAATCATGCATTAAATGTCAAGGCTGTGGTTTTGAGATGAAAGTGCATGCAACTGTGTAAGTCACAGAACAGGAGTGGGACAGGTAGCAGAGGTCCCATTGCCTTTATTGAAAATAGATTCTCTTCTCATATGATACAGCCTATTTACTGTTTCCCCTTCCTCAACTCCTCCTAAGTCCTCCTCACCTCCCTTCCCCTCTGGGCACACTCCTTTTCTGTTTCTCTTTAGAAAAGAACTGAATTAAAAGAGATAAGAACAAAACAAAATAAAATGCAATATAACATAGAACAAAAGCCATTACATCCAAGTTAGCCAAGGCAAACCAGAAGAAGGAAGGGTGCCCAAGAGAAGGCAAAAGAATCAGAGACCTACGCATCACACATTCAGGAGTCCCATAAAAACATCAAAGTTAAGTCATATTATTATGCATGGCTTTTATTTATAATCTGGTGCGGACCCATGTAGGCCCTGTGCTTGCTACTTCAGTCTCTTTGAGTTCAAATGCAACTTACTTGGTTGATTTAGAAGACCTTGCTCTCCTGGTGTCCCCCATCACTCTGAGTCTTACAGTTTTGTATCTCCTCTTCTGTCAGGTTCCCTGAGCTTTGTGATTTCATGGAAACATCCAAATTGTAGCTGAGAATTCCATTCTCTCTCTCTCTCTCTCTCTCTCTCTCTCTCTCTCTCTCTCTCTCTCTCTCTCTCTCTCTCTCTCTCTCCTCCCTGTATTTTTCCATCTGCTGAAGAAGAAAGGCAGCAGAGATTTTTCATGTGTTGTTTCATTTTGCCCTTGTAAATGCTTGTGTTGTGAAGTGTTGCGCCCAACCTCGACCAGCAAGGAAGATGCAACTCCAGGAAGATCTTCATGCAGTTTATTCAGGATCCTTGAACAAGCTTCTTCTGCCCCTGGGGAAACGTCTGCACAGGCTTAAATCCCCTTGTGCTGACCAACCCCAGTGAGCCACGTGGACCCTGCAGATAGGCTACTCTAATGCGGAAGCAAACAGGCTGAACAGGCTTAACCAAATGAGGACTGTTTTACACCAGAGAGTGCTCACCATCAGGAAGGTGGAAGGCAGAAGCCAGAGCCATCTTTAAGGCGCAGCACTTCGCAGCTCTCTACAGTGAAGCACTGCATACCTACATTGCTGACTGTGGCTTGGCCATTGGAAGGATCTTGACTATGCTACTAAAGATAAAAGGGATTTAATTTAAATCTATCAAAAACCAAAAGTTAGTGCAGATGAGAAGCTAGAAGAGGCACAGATACTACCCTATAGGGCTACCAGCTATAAGAACATGCATGCATTAAGTGAAGGAAAATCTCTGCCTCTGCAGATGCAAATTTTGCAAGTGAAGCTAATGCAGAGGATTGTCCTAACAAAGCAAGAGAAACTGTGGTCTGATTATGTTCTGGTTATAACTGGATTCAGCAGACCCCTTGTTAAACTTTTTCTGAATCTTTAAGCAGCATACATTTTAAATTTTTTTTCTTATATATGTACATACTCTATGACAAATCTGAACATCTGAACAGATTCCAGTGTTTTCACCAAGTGAGTTGCAGTTCAGGTAGGGGAATGGATTCTAGAGCTTAAGCCAAGGCCTGGTAGGGAAGGCAGAACTTCTTAAAGGGAGTTGATGGAAGCTAAAAATGTAAAGAAAACACCAGGAATCACAGAGAATCAACAAGGCTAGAATAAGGCATGGCATCATTAAGAGCTGTTTGGGAAGAATGGCATTCATGAAACACAAACGAGGCATGAGAAAGCAGCCAGTGAAGTGAAAGTCTTTCAAGACTGTAAGTGGTAGGCAGCATGAAGACTAGTCTGACTATATGAGAATGTAGGCTTGGTATAATCTAAACATGTGCAAAACAAAGTGCTGTATCCTTCTGCCCTTGTTTAAATACAGTAGCTTTGTTGCAGCAGAAGGCATAGAGAGACTAAGTCAAGATGAATAACCAAGTAGACGAGCATCATCAACAAACTGGGCTCCAAGACTTGATGGTGTCTTTCATTCACTTATATAAGACTTACAGTTTTTCACTGTAATGGAATCACAGTAATTCCATTTTCTTTTATTCAGAAAAGTATAAAACACTGTTTCCCACCAAAATACCCATGCCAAGACATTGGAAGTCACAGTGTGTCCTTATGTGTAAGGCAGTACCTACAGGAGCTAAGTTTTAAAGAAATACAGCTTATCTGGGACAAAAGGCTGCACTTTAACATTGGACAAAAGACTGTCATTTCCCATCTTAGCATATCTGTCTTAGCTGGGGATGAGGGAATGAATTCCAATAAATGAGCTCAAAGTTTCATGCACATGCGTCATTTTAAACCTTTATTACCCCGGGGTAAGTAATATGTACCATGCCACTCAGGATGTGGACCTGACACAAACTAAAATCCAATATTGTTTCTTAAGCACCAGTTTTTTCAGTAAAAGGCTTATTACTAATTAATATAAAAAATCCCCAAATCTTAAACTAGTGATATTCTGGTGTTGTATTTTAAGATGTCTAGTCTGTATTTAGAGTCTAGAGTAGAATGAACTGAAGGAGTACTCAAAGACAGATAGATTTAGAAGGCTGCCCACAGTCCACATGCACACCCCGGGCTAGGGAGTGCCAGGAGTGAGTGCCTTCGCTTGTAGCCCACATTTGGGTATTTGGCTCAGGCATCCACAGTTACAAAAGCGAATGTGTCACACAAGAAAAAAAAATGGAAACAAACAAACCACAATACCAAAAGAAAGAAAAAAAATCTACAAAGTACACTTTCACAGTCCTCTATTTATACTAGCACATTCTGGGAAAAATCACTCAAAAACCTGTTACTAATCATTGAAACCTTAGGCTGTCGACATTTTTCTGCTTTGCTAGCCAAACAGTCATGTGCAGCAGCCAGAGGGTTAAAGAGCCAGATTTCCTGTCCCATACTGCAGCTTTGTGTGGGCAATATGGAAGACCTCATCGTCTCTGCAGAGGATCCTGTTGAACACGAAGGGTCTATCCAGGCAGAAATATGTGCAGCCTTCTGGGCCAGATTTGCTCCGGAAGGGCTTCTGAGTTGGCTGAACAGTGAACTGAGCTGTCCAGACCTGCTGTTCCACAAAGGCCAAGCCTGACTCTCTGAGAGTGTGGCTCTTCTGCCAGCAGACCATGCAACGTCTGGGCTTCACCTGGCCAGACACCAGGCAGAGATACAAAAAGGATTTGAGTTGTACAAAATGTGAACTGATATACGTTAGATCATTTAGATTTTGATAGACTAGAGACAGACATTCCACTTATCACAGTGAAGGAAAAAATACAGAGCTAATAATTTCTGAGATTTAGATGGCAGAAGAAATAGGTTTTTTTATTTCTTAATTTTTTTAAAAAAAAAGTCTTTTCAGTTAACTGTACCACAAATTATACCTCCAGGTGCCTAGGATAGTGCTGTATTTGTGATATTTTAATGGAATATTTGCAATATATTTTACTGAATTTATTTAATAAATATATATTAGGAACGATCAATGTCAAGGGAACATGAATCAACATCACACCTTTAACAGAGTATAGGATAGTTTACTTAAATTATTTTATTCTCTCTCTGTATGTATGTGTGTATATGTACACATTTGTGTGTTGATATACAAGTGTTAGAGTATGACAGGTAGAAGACACAACCATCGGTGTCAACCTCAGAACATCCTTCACTTCCTCTGAGGTAGGACTTCCTAGTGGTCTAAATTTCATTGTTCAGAAGACTGGCTGACTAGTGTCTCAGAAATTCCCGTCCCTTCTGTTGGTATCATAAGCATTGCACCTGCCACCATGCTTGGCATTTTTGTTTTTTTGATAGACTCTGAGGCTTTAAAGGTAGACGCTTGGATTTGCAAGGCAAGAAATTTATTAATAGAGCCATTCTCCCAGTTGTGAACCTGTTCATTTGGTTTTTGTTTGTTTTATTTTCTTTCTTTTTCTTTTTCTTTTTTTTTTTTTGAGACAAGGTTTTCCTTGTGTAGTCCTGGCTATCTCAGAACTTCCTCTGTAAACCAGACTTGTCTAGAACTCAGAGATCCACCTGCCTCTGCCTTTCGAGTGCCTGGGATTAAAGGTGTGTACCACCACCACCCAATTTGAACTTTAAATCTTTCTAGTCCTTAATTATTTTATGCTTTCTTGCCTGTGCTAAATTAACAAAAATAACTTCAAATTCTGAAAGTAAACAATAAGTTATAATTATTTGTCATATTACTAAATAAATATTAAAACTTTAAGTTCAACTTAGCAGCAATTATCAGATCACCTTCTGCCATCCTACAGAATTTTAATCTTCTGTATTAAAGATGGCCTTAAATTATATTGTCAGCAAGAGAATGTACACGGTTTGGCTCATACACATGCTGTGGCTTCAGGTCACTCTCATCAACACCCACTGTGGTAGGCTATAGGGATTTTTTTCTATGTCCCACTAGCCAGCTCCAAAATAATGACATGGTGACTTATTATTAATTATGAAAGATTGGCCTTAGCTTACACTTGCTTTTAACTAGCTTAAATTAACATATTTCTATTAATCTGTATTCTGTTATACCCATCCAGCTTCTTTCATGTCGCATAGATTTGTCTCCCTGGAAACCTGCTTTCTATTACACCAATCACAAAAAAAAAATATATCTTCACACAATGTACAAATATCCTAAAAATTTAGACACTGTAGAATGAACATTGAAGATAAACATTGTGGTTTAGATAAAAAGCCAATGAAACAGTTAAATCATCTGTGTCCACTTGACATCCTATCCTGCTCACTTAGAATCTGGTGGAACCATATCCATACACGCTGAATATACAAAGCTGTCTGACTGGGCAGAGATGAGGCTGATTCCAAATTAAATATAAGACACTGTGGATCTTTGGAGTCAAACTCAAAAACTTAGATTCCATCATGCCCTTAATTATCAAATGTGTTTCCTGTGAAGAAAGGAGTACTGTGTAAAATGTTTGATAATCTGACAAGGCCATAAGGCTTAATGGAATTGATGATTACACACAGATGGATGATTAACTCTCGAGGTTTAACGTTAAGGAAAAAAAAGTAACTGTGCTGGATTGCTACTTAATGGAATTACACTGCCCATATGGAAAAGAACTCTACCCTAAATACACCCAGAATGACGGAACAGGTGGCAGAATCTGGGCAAGACTGCTTGGAATGCACAAAAGCATTCTGAACTTGTAACTGCCAGAAAGATTCCTGGAGGAAAAAAAAAGAGGAGACTCGTTCAAACTGTGTTAACTTTTCTACATTCTGAAAATATGAATTGCAAAATAATTAGAAAACTGAAACCAAAAGTACTCTTTCATACTGTCTCCTAGAAACCTATATACCATGTCTGTTTCTGACTGAGGGAATATTGTGATATATGGATGATTACTTATCTTCAACATAAAATTAAGGAGGGCAGTGACCTTATTTGTCTTAATAATAGCTATATCAATCAAAAGATGCAATTAAAGGAAGTGTGTAAAGACTACCAGCTAAATTAAGGAATAGACATTACATTCTGACATGTTTCCATGTTCTTTAATAACATCATATATCCCCATGTCCATGTATAAAGAATAGCTGTATGTGTGAAGATGATGATATGAACATCAGTAAGCATTTATACAGAAAGAAGTAAATGATAAAATCAGTGCTGAGCTGTGGATGTGACTTGGATAGTAGAGGACTTGTCTAAAATTCACAAAGCTCTGGATTCAGGTTCCAGTACCAAATAAAAACTGGGCATGCTTGTGCATGCCCCTAATCTCAGCACTCAAGAAGTTGAGATTAGTGAATAAAAAAAAAATCAATGTCATACACAGCTAACCTGAAGTTATTGAGCAGATTGGAATATAAAAGACCATTCTTCAAAATAAAAACCAGGATAGATGAAGCATCTCTACTGCTAGAAGATGAGTTATTTGTGTGAAGTTTTACTCTAGTGCAGTTTTTATTTTAAATATTATTTACCCTTCCAGTCATCCAAACACTGTTTTCCATGGGTATAGAGTAACATAGAAAGAAAATCAGGAATTTGGGGATCATTATACTTCTGTTTTTACATACATCATTTTTATTAAATTCTGAACTTTAAAAGTGCAGCCATTTATACCATTTGTCTACTCTACTGATGAGTAACCTGATATTGTGTGACACCCATAAGGTCACAGAGTCTACTTTCAGCTTCTATCTAGCATGCTCTGTCCCTGAGTCAAGATGGCTTTACTGTGTCTTGAGTACTCTTGCCCTTCTTCTTGTGCTGGTGCCCTCCAAAGCCTTATTGGTCTTCACTGTTTGGCAGAGCTCTGCTAGGATCTTAGAACTGCTATAAATATGAAAAGAGAAATGAAGTGCTACCACCATAAAATAGTAAATTTGAGTGGTCAGCAATTGAAAATGGGAAAAAGAAAGGGCCCACATATGTTTCTCTTTAATAAAGTTCTAAGTTTATCATTCTCATTTCTCATTGAAGTACTCAAGTTAAAATCGATGAGAATATTTTTATTGCCTTATTTCATTGGTACCTTAAGCACATATTCATTATGCCCACTGATTATTTACTAAAACTCTATCCCTGGGCCCACTGCATAATGGTGACAGTATTTAGAGGTGGGGCCTTCAGAAAATCGTCAAGTCATGACAATAGAGCTCACTTAAATGAGATCAGTGTCTTTATGAGGAGACATGAGATGGCTATTCTGTCTCATCATGGGAGGTCCTTCAAGAATAGAGCCATCTGTAAATCAGATGAGGGTCATCACCAGTCACCAAATTTGTTCATTCCTTGATCATGTGCTTCCCAGACTCCAGGACTGTGAGAAACAAGTCTAATTTTATTTGTTTAAGGTACCTAATCTATAATATATTTGTTACAGAAAGCCAAGACAAACTTCCACACATGTGAAGAAATGTCTTAGTTCAATTAATCAGTAATCTTCATTACATGATTTCAGCAATTAATACTTTCAGATGTCTATATAATTCTGTTATTAGAAATAAGACACACTTAGTTGTCTGCCATGAGAATAATCTTGGCCTTATCACATAAACCAAATGGTTACTTAATATATGGCCAGAGCTGTTTGTAGTTGTCTGCCCCTTTGCTTTCAATATGCTCACAATTTTATTCACTTTGCTAAATTTATATAATCAATTTTTTCACACTTTGTTCTGAGAAAATTTTTCTGAGAAATTTTATCACTATCAGGAAACAAGATAAACAGTGTAAACCCTTCTGGTCTGGCCAAAAGACCTTTTTTCAGTTTTAGTATTTTATTTTCAGCTAATTAGCTTTGAACCTTGCTCTCTGATATGCTTGGGGATTCTGTTTCTTCCTAAGATATTTTTGTATATTTAATATCATAGGAATCATGAATTACAACAAATAAATATGTGAAATTACTTGAACAAACATGCACTGATGGAAACGAGGTAGCATTCACTCTTTCTCCTAACAATATCCTGTGTCACATGGGTGGTCAGCTGGCCTCCCTGAAGAATGAAGACAATTCTTTTCATAATCTCTTATAAAACTCTGAGGACAAGGTTCTTCCTGTGGGTGGGCTAAGAGAGAAAGGTAACATTAACAAGAAAGTATATCAAGATAGAACTAATACAGTTATAAGCAATGCAATCAATGGCAGGTCTTCAAATTTGGAAATATATGTCTTTTTTTTTAAATTTTGTTTGTTTTGAAGCCACACTTTTAACAAGTTCTCTTTGGTTATAGAGACATTATCATGAAAAACAAGTAGAATTTCTATCCTTTAGAGACTTTTTCATGAATTATTGTAGCTTCCAACTCAACACAAGCTGACTCTATCCCTGAACAGATAGCCTGTGGCTTTGATGATGTGGCCTAACAGAGATGTGTGGATAAAGACAAAGGAGGCTAGTGATGAATTATGTCTTTAACCTCTCAGCAATAGAGCCTTAATCCAGTAGCTGATGGAAACAGAAGCAGAGACCCACAGGTAAACACTGAGCCGAATTCTTGGACTCCAGTTATAGAGAGGAAGGAGTGATAAGCAAAGGAGTTAATTAAGACCATGCTGGAGAAGCCCACAGAAAAAGTTGACCTGAACAAGGAGGATCTGATGGACCCCAGACTGATAGCTGGGAACTAGCAGAGGTCATAACCAGGTCCACTGCATGTGGGTGATAGTTAGGAGGCCTAGACAGTCTATGGGGCCCCTGATAATGGAACATCATTTATACATAGTATATGAATCAACATTGGGAGCCCCTCCCAATAGAGGGATACTCTTTCAACCTAGACACATGAGGAAGGACCTAGACTCTGCAACAAATGAAGTGACAGACTTTAATGATCCCCCCCATAGAAGGCCTTAACCTTTCTATGGAGCAGAAGAGAGATGGGATGGAAGTAGGTTGGGGGGGTAGAATGGGAGGGAAAGGGAACTTGGATTGATATATAAAATAAAATTGTTTCTAATTTAAATTTTAAAAATTAAAAAAAAAAGAAATTTCAATACAGTTCACAATTTAAAGGGTGTTGTCACTGTAGAACTAACGCTGGTCCTGAAAATGGTTACTTCCTGGTCACTTCAACTATAGGATGCCGTTGCTTTTCAAATGATAGCAGAGGCAAAGTGGTCATGTTTATATTGAATTATGCTGCAAAACTGGAAAATTACAAGTGTCATCAAAAGGAATGGAAAATAACAGGACCTATCTCATATAGGAGTGGGTTCTCCTACTTACACAGAGACAAAGGGACCATATGAACAGCAAGTCCAAGTCTTTCAGCATCTGAGAATGCCACTCTGCCATCTCACGGTGCTTATAATCAGAGTGAAGGAAAGGCCTTTACATCACCATGGCCACTCCAAGCTCAGCACACTGTCTCCACAATATATGCTATTAGAAAGATGGGAATGTGGCACAAAGTAAAAACTTAAGCTATAAAGGTATTGAAATTGTTCTCATGGTAGTTTATACCATGTATTATGAAACAGGATGATGAACTAGGCCTGAGTAGGACCTATCAGCTTTAGTCTAAGCAGAATAAGATTTCTCAACATAATAATAGCTTCAAAAATAATAGTCATGATTGGAGCTCATCATTTTCTGGTAAGACAGAAAAGTAGACCAAAGCAGAACAATTATGATTACATTAGAAAGAACCATATTTGCCAATACTTACTTTTATCTCACCCACTGAAAAGTGTTCTCTACTTGGGGTAGGCTTTTTGCATTCTTTTTATTTCTTTACTGCCATATTTACATCATCAAAAGGTCTTGATGATTACATCAGTTGCCTTTAAAGTTAAGCTGTTTGTAGCTAAATACTAATATCCTTCTCTGTTCAAAAACCTGAAAAATACTCTTTATCGCCATGCTTTTAAGGACTTTGATATAGATGATTCTGGTGTTTTTTTAGATTTTCTGAAATTCATAGTCCATGGAAATTGTTTCTTAGTTTATATAACAGACAGTCTCTAAGGCAGGCTTCCTTTCACCTCCAAGTCAGAACCTATAAGTTTCAGCCTGTTTCTATTTGAAATCTAGATTTTCCTCATTGTAAATATCTAGTAGATCTGATGTTTCATGGTAAAGTCTGAGCCATTTCTTGAGACCTGCCATTCTTATCTGAGTGATTTGTTAGATAGTCAGCAAGGATGCCAGTAATGCCCTGAGAGCAGAGCTAAGTCAAAGCTCCATAGGTCCCATCATATCTCTTAAGGGCCAATTTGTACAGATAAATAATTTATATCTTTAAAATTTTCAATATGTTTAGTACTATAATCTCAGAATTTCTTATTACTCCAAAAACTTGAGGGAATTAGTTACATAAGACAGTACAAAATTGTATAAACCTCTCCTGGTTCTTCTACTGTGCCTACAGATGCTTTTGGGATGCTCAGCCACACATAGCATATAAAAGTAGACTATCATAGGATGGATATTATGAAAAGTGCTGTATCAACAAGATGTAATCTGTACCCTACAATAAATCTGTTTGAAAGTGGAACACAAGGACTCCATGATCCATGACATACTCAGCAAGGATAATAAAAATCTCTATATATACCTTCCAAAGTATGTCAGGTCCATGAACACTACTTGAGATTAATTTTAGTTTCTTACTTTAGTTATTCTTAGGTTGACTTGAATTTTCCTTTTATTTTTAGGTTAGTGTTATTTTATTTAGTGACTTATTTACTCCACATTGTTTACTTGAAGACATTTTTAAAATTATTCTCCACTTTTATAACATTTGGCTATTAAAAATTAGTCCTCAGCTTGTAGCTAAAGTGATAGAAGTTGTGTACACAGTTTCAGATCTCAAAATATACTACTGTGGTAGATCCTGAGCATGTACCTCCTAGGCTACTAACAATGTGCATGTAAGAAACAAGCTCCTAATTTTAATAATTCAATGGTTAGTCTAACAATCAATAAACAGAGAAGGAAAGTTATTTATTACACACATGTATCATAATTCCTCTTGAGATGCATTTCACTCATGTAGCAAACATCAGTTAAGAATTGTTCATTAACTCATCTCAAAATGATTACTACAAAATTAGGAAAAGTAAAGCCCTCACTTTAGCTGTCATGTGCTCCGTACTTCAGTCAGCCCACCTTCTTGTGTGCAGATGCATTTTTGTCTGTCTCAATGTTCTTCAAGATTTACTTGATTAATTTAGAATTTCCTGAATGCTTTTTTTTGTGACATGTCATCAGTGAAGCAAGCCATCTGTATTACAACTTATAGATGCTAGAAAGATATATAAATGCCATTGTAAGTAGAGATACTGACTTAAACCAATGCAGAGGCACACCAATACATGTGATAAGGTTAGAAATGCAGTGTGGGTGATTACAAAACATCAGGTTTATTTTTAAGTGACTTTAAAAAACTATATTTACATTAGTAACCAACGTGCATTTGCAAATCTGGCAACAAAGTGTCCATAATTCATAATATTATAGGATAGAAATTATTCCTTCACAATACTAAGAATATTTATTGTCTTGAATGACAATATCTTATTTTAGGAACTCGAACAAATGATTTCTATTCACTAAATCCAAAAGTAGATCTGGTCATTCATTTGTTCCAAAAACAGCTTCCCAAGTTTAAGCTTTTATTATATTATAATTTTATTTTTTAATTCCAGATAATTCATTCAGTTTTCAAAAACTGGCTTCTTTCTTAACTTTTTCCTTCTCTAAACAGCTAAATATTTTGTTTAGTGGGCAGAAAACTAATAGCATTAAATAAAATGGTTGATATTTCCAACATTATCCACAAAGTTCTTTGGCTTTGTATATATTGTTTCAGTGTCCTTCCATGACATAAATTACAAGAAATGACCAATCTCACAACATAGTACATGAACAACAAGAGGGACTGGACTTTTGACACCTGCAGTAAAACCTATGGATGAAACTTTTTGGAGATAGTTATCCCCAGACCAGCGCAGTCATAGTGCCTGTTACTGTCTTGTCTTAGAGCTCTTGATCCCAGTTCTTAAATGAAGTTTCTATAACAACTTTAAAATAAATTATCAGAAAAGCTATTAATTGGTTCATTATAAGCCCACCAAACAATTCCAAGTCCCATCACAATTCCATCAGCCTTGGACTCATTGAAAATGCAAATTATAAACTGTTCGAAAGAAAAGTATGTAATCCAATTTTAGTATATGCCAAAATGTTCAGTAAGATGCTGGGAAACTAGAAATAAGACCTTGATTTTAAAACTCCACGGTGCATATTCTTGAATCACTGTTAGATAGAACAGATTGGAAAGCTGCAAAGGTAACTATGTTACCTTCTCCACCCTCAAAGGTGGAGCAAATATGAAAACAGTGGTGTGAAAATGAGTGTGTTTGGATCCAATAAAAGCACAATGATGGAACATTTCATTAAAGCCAGGTGACCACAACCAAAATTTCAAGACACATGTGGTATCTGGATTTTAGTCTTCAATTAAAAGTAGCAAATGGGCAAATAAATAGTAATAATAGAAAGGTAGAAGTACCTTTACTGATTTAAATATTATGGTAACAATAAAATTTCTTTTCTTCTTGGCAATAGGTAGAATTTCTCCATTTTAAAACTGTGAATGTGTTTGATGATTAACATGCTTTATTACTATTTGGTAAGCAATTTTTATGTGTTAAGTGGTTGTTTCCGTATCCACTCACCTGCTAATCTGGTATCATTTTGAAATAAGAGGGTACAGAAAAAGGAAGAAAGAAAGAAAGAAAGAAAGGAAGGAAGAAAGGAAGGAAGGAAGGAAGGAAGGAAGGAAGGAAGGAAGGAAGAAAGGCAGACCACAAACTGTGTTACATCTTGAATTGTGTTAAATCATAAAAAAAAACAAAAAACATATTCCAAATGACTCATTTATTTTTTAGTACTCTGCTGCTTAGTGACAATAACTGGAAGTATAAAAAGCTCACACTGTCATCTTGTTGGGTCATAGGGTTCCTGAAAGAAGAAAATTCCATCTCCTTCAACCTCATCATGAATATGACTTATTTGTTTCTAATTAACGAGGACCTAGTTTCTTCCTTCTTGTCATTGAACATTTCCTCCTGTTCTGTTTGTCTGGACAGGGTAGATGTGCATGGGCATGCACCAGTCTGTGAGACACTGGATCAGAGCTCCATGGCTTTGCAACAGTGATAAACCCAACTTCTGGTAACTGTATTTGTGTTCCAAAGTGACACAGACCACACGGTAGGATGCCACATAAAGGAGCAATAACTAGGTCAAGTTTTTGGCAGTCTTTAAGGGTCAGTAGCTCTGATGTTTGCCAGCGATTGAAAAGAACTGAGAAACATTTGTTTCTTCTTTAGTGGAGCAAACAGCTCAGATTAATGATGCAGAGTGGAAAGAAAAGAAAGCAGGTTCTGAGGAAAATGGGAGTTGATCTGAAAACTATCTGAAATCCAGTTCTTACTTGTCCAGCAAACACAGTGTTTGAATAAGGGTATGTACAGTGGTCATTAGTCATTACGTACATTGGGGAAGGGTCACTATTGGGCTCACCCACATCATGTGATAGAATATAATGGTGCTGAAAGTCTCGAGAATTTCTTTGTACTCCATTATTAGGTAATTGGTAACACATGCCCCCTTGGGGGAAAGCATAACCATGTGCTAGATGTGGCAGTAAAACATGAAGCTCCAGAGGAGGCCCAGCCTTTCCAGGGCAGAGGCTCTCTCCCTCAGTAATATGACTGGAAGCTCAGTACAATGTGTAGCAGTTAGATATACCACTGCTCATACATGGCCTACATCAACAAGACAGATGGTTAAATAACAGTTGTGCAAGAAGGCAAGGAACTAAGGCAAAGCTGAAGAGCAAACATTTGGGAGAAAGCCTTGGGTTAAGGTAACAGAGGCACTTCATAAAATCTGTGAGATTATTAACTTTCTGAGTGTTTCAAAAAGAATTATTTTTCAATGCAATACCTCTTTGTATCTTTTCCCAAGTAAATCCAGTCGACAGAATTTAGCACTGGGAAGAAGCCCAGAAGGTTTGAAATTCTGTAAGAAAAAAATCAAAGAGTATATTTTTAGAATTATGGTAACAGCTGCTAAGAAATGTATTTCTATTTGCAGTTAGTCTGAGCTGCCGAACATGAATGTGTGGTAGAGAAAGATAACGCGGACAAGGCAAGTGAAGAGACTTCAGCAAAGTGAGCACTGTCTTTGCTTGTTGTTGAGGGGAAAAATGAATACTAAAGATGGCATTTTATCAAAATAAAACTCTAAATTATATATCCAAGAGCTAGAATTAGATATCTAGCCTTCCCCAATCCTGAATCTTTCTGTTTCTTAACTATTTTTAAGTCTTTCCTAATGAGAGCTTAGGGAACATTTACATGATAATGTAGGTCTTATTTAAAAACAAAGACATTCCTATATATACAATCGCTTGTCAAGTGAGGAATCCCATCAAAATTTTCATCTTAAAAAAGTGAAATATACATGCTTAAATAAAGGTTCCACTGACTTAATAGGTGAACTGTTTTGCAAATGACTAAATGAATTGATTGTTGCGTATTGTTTTGGGGGTAACTTTTGCTTCTTGGTTTATTAATAAAGCATTGAGTGAACAAAACCAATGTGCAGCCTAGTCTTTTCACGTGTTGAAATAGGTACCACAGTCAAGATTGTGCTTTTCCTATGATTGGCTGTTTTGAAAAATAATGACATCATCACATGTCTGGGAAATGATCTTTGATTATGAAGCACAGTGTTGCTATGTTTCTGGTTCTTAGGCTTCTTCCCCCTTGTTCAAATGAAAGCAAACATGTTTCTATCAGTCCCTTCTATACCTAGCTCTGTGAGAGACAGTGCATTACAAAGTTCAATGCTCTTTTAGTTTTTTTAAAGATGTGTTTATTTTTATTTTATGTGTATGGGTGCTTGGCCTGAATATGTCTATGGGCATGGTGTTCGCAAGAACTTCTGAAACTGGAGTAATAGATGGTTGTGGACACCTTGGGAATGCTGAGAATAGTACCAGGTGTCTAGTACTCCTAACTGCTGAGCCAACTCTCCAGACTCAAACTAAATTATACAAATTATTCATTGATACCATGTGACAGATTATCCTCAGTTCTAGCTGCTATGTCTAGCTTTGCTCCCAATATCCTGCCTTCTTCTCAAGATGGGGTGTATCCTCAAACTATGAGCCAAATTAACTCTTCCTTCTTTAGTTGCTTTTGTAGGGTATTTTATCACAGTAACGAAAAAGTGAACTAATCAGAAGTCCTCTACCATTCGTGGGAAATGTTTAGTGTGTGTTACCTTTCAACTTCCATTATTTAAGTACCAAGTTCTAGTATCCTTATATTCATATTATCTTAACTACTAACATATGAGGTACACAAATATCCATTACATTAACTTAAACTTAATTTTTGTTTCTATTTTAAAATATTAACTGACTACTTTCATTTACCAAATAGCATTCCATTTAATTTCCACACTAAGAATGGGATAAGAGATCTTTGTACAATAGTTACCAAGATATTATCAGTTAATAATCAAAATACTACCTATAATTTATTGGTTAATTTTGCATATCAAGGACAATTCTAAGTGTATTTTATATTTAACCTCATTCAAATCAACCTCATTTTATTCTCAAAGTAAAAGTGTAAAACAGATACAAGTGCCATCTGCATTATAAGAAGTTTCAAACACAAAATTTTCTTGCCTCAATCCATGAAGCAAGCAAGTAAGTGTGTGTCAGATTCTGAATGAATGAAAGCTATGTGGAGAGTGGAAACTTTAAAGTTGGCACTATAGGTTTAAATAGAAAAGTTGATATGATTAATATTAATTATCATTTATAAGTCCCCCAAAGATAACAGTTTATTGTATATCTTTTTTCCTGTTTAATTGGCACAATTTTCATAAAGAGTAGATTAATAGCAATGATCTCTAGAATATTAAAAAATAATATACCCACATGTAAAACATTATTAGAGAAATACTTTATCAATGAGCTAGAACAGGACACAGAACAGATACTGTAGTTAAAGCTGGAAAACCAGAAGTTTGGAAGGGAGTTAGAATGATTTGTTCTTTCAAATTCTTATTTTTATTATTTTAAATTATGCTGCATGTGTATATATCTGCTTTTGAATATGTACACATGAGTGAAGGTGTCCTCAGAAGCCAGAGGTGTTTGATCTCCTGAAATTGGAGTTATAGACCACTGTGAGTGAGCCACCAGACATGACTGCTGGGAACCAAATGTGAGTCCTCTGGACAAGCTGTGCATACTCTTAACCACTGAGCTCTTCCCCCAACTGTAGATTTGTTTTCAGAAGTAAAATAAAAGAAATGACCACCATTCTCCCTCTCCCTGAATCTTAATTGCTTGGAAATAGAATTGACATCAAGTTCACAAAGATGTTTACATCCTGTGTCTCAAATTTGTGAATGAAACCATGCAAGTTGCTTTGCTCACCTTGTCATGAATAAAGAGGTTTTCCATGTTTCTTCCTTTTCAAGTTCTACAACAACCATCTAACTGAGGAAGCCCTTCATGTCAAATGTTACCAGAGATATTAAGTACCCAGCTTCCCATCATTCTATCCTATAATCAGTCAGCTTCCAGACTCTGATCTTTCAGCTGTAGGGCAAAGAGCTATTCCAAGAGAGACCAAGCACACACAGATTTGTAAACACACACACACACAGAGAGAGAGAGAGAGAGAGAGAGAGAGAGAGAGAGAGAGAGAGAGAGAGAGAGAGAGAGAGAGAGAGAGAGGAGAGAGGTGGGAAAACATAACAAAGTGGCCAAGTTAGCGTTTATTTAGTGTGTTTATGTTCCATAGCACATGAATGGATGTCAGAGGATACCTGGGGAGAGCTGGTTCTCTCCTTCCAGTGTGGGTCCAGGAACTAAACTCAGAGAGGATCAGTCTTTATGAAAAGCATGTTTACTCACTGAGCCATCTTAGCATCACCCCAAAATAGCTCTGTTTAAAGATACAAGTTTGCTGTATCCCTGTAGTGCTGTGACTTTATCGTACTCAGTTTTAGAAGTGTACTTTTCCTTGAAAACATCCAAGTTTGCTTTTGTGACAATTTTTTAGCTTTGCTGTCTGTGGCAGTGGCATTGATTTGTCATGCAATTTTATTTTTAAAGCTCAAAATTAATTATAAACATGAAACAAATCATAGTGTTAAGGCATATACTAAAAACAAATTACAATCTCAAAATGGTTAATTTACAACTTAGAAAATTAATTGATTAAACCTAAATTGCTTACAAATTACTGAGAAAACTGGAGTGAACAAGCCAATGACAATGTTATCTAACTAAATAGAAAATAATGTACAGTGAACGCAAGCCTCAGATAAAACATCAGTAGTGCTGATAAAACCTTAATGACCCAAAAGACATAAGTTTAAACACAAATGCTGCAGTATCTCTACATTACAAGTGATGGACAGATGATAGAAAAAAATCTCTTCTCTTAGCAAAATAAAAATAGATACTTTTGATAGCATTGGCATCAAAAGAATAAAACCATAACAATATAAATGATAATGTATATCTCACATTGAAATAGCCACAAAATCCTAAATACTTTAAGGTGTGTGCTCCATCAAATAGCTGTCATGTTCCAGTCCACAGTGCTTTTGAAGGCTGACTTTTATGTAATTTATCTATATGCATAAAAATAATTCATGACATTATTAGCAATCTAAAAGTAGTAAGACAAAGTAAATAATAATAGAATATTCCACCAAAACAAGTTTTGTCTAAGCTTTATGCTTTTTCCCTCTGCTTTAAGAATGGGAATTTGAATTTAATATTTAGAAATAACATGGGGCATATAAGCATGTATGATAGCCAAAGACTGTTTAAACTCTTTTCTCTATAAATATTAAGGTTTCAAGTGACGAAATCACCTGCTTATTGTGTCATATATTCTTGGTTAAAAACATCTCACACAGACGATTGGTATAAATAACGCATTGTAATTAAGAAAAAAAAAAAAAAAAAAAAACCTCGGCCCTCAATTCTTTCACCAATGAAAAATGAATTAGACTATTAGACTAGATATTTATTCTCTTTGTCAAGATAAGTTTCTATGAGTTCAGCTATTATCACCAAATCATTAAATACTTTATTTCTGAATACTGTCTTAGTCACACCATAGCAGCCTTTCAGAATTATGTGAGTCATTCACTTGTGCTGTCACAGACCAGAGCTCATACTTAAATCATTGGGAGTGATCAAGAAACAAAAGTGTATGGATAGGAAAAATGATAAGGTACAAACAAGCAAAGCACACGCACATGCACATATATATATATACATATATATATATACATACATACATACACATATGCACAGACATCACATACACACACAGCCCATACCTCAAGTCACATTTTACCACTCTTGGCAAGTGAAAGAGACCCCATCCTACTGACATTCTTAGCAACCTTATAAAATGTGGGTTCAAAAAAAGTCCTAAAATGTCATAGATTTGCTGTGTTTTCTTGTACTGTGTCAAACACAGTCAACATTAAATAGATTTTATTTTTAAGTCAACAGTTACAAAATAAAGGAATGGCCATCTTTACGAATAGTAGTGACATACATATGCCAATGAAATGTTTTCATATTATTTTGTTCATTCACTTATTCACAATCATTTTCTAAGTATCATTATGCCCAAAGATATTGATAATATCAACAAATATATACTTGCCTGCAAGACCTATGAACAATTATTCTGCAGCTGATAGAACTACTCACTAATGTGAGATGCCTGGTTTTATTTAGCAGATATCTGTTCACTATAAATTTCCATAAAAAAAAAAAAACAAAAAACAAGCAAGTCATGGAAGAATAGTCTCTTTAAGAAATGGTGACAAATGACTGCCCTCAAGCAAAGAGGAAAGGCATTATATTAAAAACCTGAAGATGATGAAACTTTGAGATGGAAACTAAGGAAAAAAGTCTTCCTGAGTCTGGATTAGGCAATAAATTAAAGAATAAAGAGCAGACCATGAACAGTAAAACAACAATGGCTGGGAAGACCTGTCATTTGGAATCATGTTTACTAGTACAAGCATAAAAATCTGAGTTAAGACTCTCAGAACCCATAAGAAGTCAGATCCAGAGGTCTAGACTGAACTCTTAGTTCTGGAGAGGCAGAAATAGGATGTTCCCTGGGGCCAGTTGTTGGTAAGCCTGCTCACAAACCTCTAAGCTTCAGACTCAGGAAGGAACTTCGTCTCAAAAACTAAGGTGGAAACCAACTGAAGAAGACACTCAATGTCAAGCTTTGGCTTCTGCAGGTTCCTGTGTGTGTGTGCGTGCGTGCACACATAACCCCTCCCTCTCATAATGTGTGTGCACACACACATATAAATAAAATTTAAATCTACCTATAACACCAAGTGATCCAACCATGAACCTCTCGGGAGTGTCCCCAAGAGAGCATAAAGCCTGTATCAGTGGACAGCTGTACCTGAATATGAACAGTAGTTGTATTTGTTAGAGCTCCAATGTGGAAGTCACTCTTCCACTGACAGATGAATGGATAAGACAGCTGGCATTTTCTCACAATAGAATGCTATTCATCAATAAAAAAATGAGTATTTCATTCAACATTGATATATCTCAACTATACAGACTGAAGACATCTAGAAGTGTCTCCTGTAAGTTTTCATGTACATAGAATTCTAGAATGGCCAAGTGTTCTGAAGTGGTAAATTATGTGTCAATGACTCCTTGTATAATAGAAAGGAAATGAGGAAGGGGGCTTAAAAGAGACACAAGGTAAACTTGGAGCATTGAAATGTGTTGCATAAGTTTATCCTCATTGAGTTATTATTCCATAAGTACAAGCACAAGTTAAAACCAAACATGCTGTACATTTGTGATTTGGAAAATGCATTATATTTGGAAAATGTTCCCTTAATAAAGTTGATTAGAGAGATTGGGGAGAGTGGCATTTTCAAAATGATGCATCAAAATGGTGGAAATCAGCAGCCTTATTAGTCATAATAATAGTTATTCCCAATGTGAAGAAAAACTGGATGTGACTAAACTGTCCCACAGCATAGAAAAACACATGCTCTGAGCACAGACATTACATGGATAAAATATATATCAGAGCAGAAGGTAGCTGAGAACTGGAACTGGTGAGGTTGAACAGCCCTGGGGAAATGAACTTCTTACAGAAGCATATGGGATGGGCTACCCTCCTGGCATTGACCAGTCCTCGGTGCCACCTTTGGCTGGAGCTTCCTGTACCACATCTCTGCCACCAGAATGGCCAACTATTGCCACTTTAGTTGGATGATGGTTTCTTCCCACTATGCAAAGGAATGGATTGTTGAAGTAGAAATTTCTAAATGTGCGTACAATGACTGCTTTGCTTTCAAACCTGAAAGAGGATGTGGTAAATAACAGTATAGTCAATGGTGTGTCATCTCTGAGATGATTCTATGATGGTTCACCTGTCACCCTGGATTCATCCTGTCCTCCAGTTGGGATTAGTAAGTTCAACCTGCTCAAATGCCTCACCAGAGTGCTGGAGCCAGTAGCTCTCCCTGGGTCTGTTTCTTTCTGCAGCACTGTAAAATGTTACAGCCACTCTGCCTCACCCTGATGTCGGCTCACACACCCCTTTCTCTTCCAGCTAAAGCTCTTTCTTCAATGTAGTCTGCCTCCAGCCTTTCAGACAGAGGGCTAGCCCATATATTGCTGTTAAATGTGAAAAACGATAGGATCTCTGCCCTTTTGTAAGGGCCACTGTCAAATTATACCCACCAATGGATAATATAATATAGAAGTCAGTAATTTCAACTATTTGTATGCATTTCATGTTTAGCAATTACCCTTCCAAGCTGTAAATTGCCTATTTTGAGAACATAATTTGATTTTTTAATGTTAGTCTTAACAGGCTGATTTGTTTTGTCTTTTGATTTGTTTCACGTTTTAGTAATTAATTTTAAACAGACACCATCTCTCCTAAAAGGAAGGTGGGGACTGAAAACCCTTGAGTGTTGGATCCCTGTGATACAGAAATTTGGGTCTAGTCATGGATATTAATCAAACCACACCAAGTTCCCTTTGGACACAACTCATCACTTTTAAATTAAATCACTAACTCAAATCTCAGTACGCACTGCTGGATCACTCAGGTTTAAACACATATGAGTAAAGCAAGGGGACCTGTGAGGTACACTTAACATGTAGGATTTTTCTAAGTATTCATCTGGAAGTAAAGGCTAAAGAGGTTTGGGGGATCACAGAAATGCCTTTTTCCTCGGGGACTTATCCCAAATCCTTATCTTGCTAACAAAAACTAAAAACATGAGTTTGCCATTCTCAGACATATCCTGTGAAAATCTTTGTTACAATAACTTGAGAAGTATGGAAACTTCTGACTTACCTGATCTCATAGTCTCTCTGTCTTCTCCCCCACAAAATGTCCCTGAGCCTGGTGAGGACAGGATGTGATATAGATATGTCCACTTATATAGCTGAACACTCCAAGGTCTCTCATTCTTAGCACACTGGCAAAAAATAAATAAATTTTTAAAAAAGCTTCTCTGGTAAGAGTCAGCCAATCTATGCATATAAGAAATTATGAGGCAATTTATAACCATGCTCATTTTACAGAATGGTAATATTGGGTTTTCCCTTAGGGTCTATGACCTAGACAGCCACAGGCTTTGTCCTAGTCTATGTTTTTTTTCTCATGTGAATTCCATATGGTTTCTTAAAGAACCTTTTTATTTCTGATTTAAAATCTTTGATACATAATTTTAGAAACTCTGAAATTCTGTTTTATACTTTATTATTTGCTTTCTAGGACAAAGCTGGGATGTTTTTGGTTCCTGCAGTCATGAGTAATTTCCAATTTAACCTGAAAATTTTAGGTATGAATTTGAATCTTATGTGGACTTTCAGTTTTATCTGTATTTCTTTGATCTCATTCCGTAATACAGTGGGTAAACTACATTGTTAGAGGTGGTGGAGAGTTCGGCTTTCTACTAAGCTTTCCATAGAAGACATAGGCATACTTCATGACTCCCAATGCAGCTCCAAATACAGCTTTTATAGAATCTGCGGGAGGCAAAGTGGTTGCCAAGATTGTGGATGCATTTTCCCTTCCGTGAATCTACCTGAGGCTAAGAGAGAAAGTGCTGGATTAACTGGACTCTCATGAAGAACTATTATGAAAATGAACAAGCAGGGCAAAAAGTAAAACAAAACAAAACAGTGTAAAGTGAAGGACAGAATGAGAGAATTTAATGTTGGAGCCAAGGCTTGTGAAGACAGAGTTTTTTTCCTGCCTGGTCTTATTGCTGATTAGCCCCAAATAAGCACACTGAGACATATTAATTATTAAATGGTTTGATCAATGGCTTAGAGTTCTTCCTGGGCAGATCTCTCCTAATTGTCATTAATCTTCCAGAATATACAAGGATATGAACAGCAAGCATCTCAGAAACAAAGACTGTGCTTACCATGTTGCAGGGAAAGTATAGTGAGGGATGGGGGAGAAACAGACAGCCTGCTGTTTGTTTTATACATGGCTATAGATATGGATTTATTTGCATTCTTCTACATGTTGACATCCAGTTATGCCAGCTTGTTGAAGATGCTTTCTTTTTTTCCATTGTACAATTTTGTCTTCTTTGTCAAAAAATCAGGTGTTCATAGGTGTGTGGATTAATGTGAGAACCCTTAATTTTATTCCATTGATCCATATGTCTGTTTTTATGACAATACCAAGCTGTTTTCATTACTATATCACTATAGTAGATCTTGCAGTCAGGGACGGTGATGCCTCCTGAAGTTCATTTATTGTGCAGGATTGTTGTGGCTACCCTGTATATTTTATTTTTCCATATGAAGTTGAGTATTTTTCTTTTGAGGTTTATGAAGAATTGTGTTGAGATTTTGATGGGTATTGCATTGAATCTGTTGATTTCTTTTGGTAAGTACGGCTGATCTTTCTATTTAGTGTGGCAGTTTCTCAGAAAATTAAAGATCAAGACCCAACAATACTACCTTTGGGCATATACCCAAAGAATGCTCAATCACATCACAAGGACACTTGCTCAACTATGTTCATAGCAGCTTTATTTGGAATAGCCAGAAATTGGCAACAACCTAGATGCCCCTCAACTGAAGAATGGATAAAGAAAATGGGGTACATTTACACAATAGAATATTACTTAGCTATAAAAGAAACCAACAACATGAAAATTTCAGGCAAATTGATAAAACTAGGAAAAAAACTTCCTGAGAGAGGTAACCCAGACCCAGAAAGACAAACATGGTATGTATTCACTCATAGTGGATATTAGATGCAAAAAGAAAAGATAACCAGGCTACATTTCACAGCCCCAAAGAAGCTAGGTAAAAAGAAGGACCCAAAGAGGGTCACGCATGGATCTCTCTAGGAAGAGGAACTAGATTAGATTTCCTGGGTAATCTGGGAGTGGCAGAAGAAGAGGCAAGGGGTTGGGGCTGAGATCATGAGAGAATGGTATTGTTGAGTTGGGGAAGGAACAGAGAAGGAGAGCAATGATATAGGGAACTATTATGGGGAAATCTGGTACTAGGGAAATTCCCAGGAATCCACAGGAATGACCCTGGCTAAGACTGTTGGCAATAGTGGAGAGGATGACTGAACCAGCCTTCTCTTGTAATCACATTGATGACTACCCTAATTGACATCATAGATCCTTCATCTAGTAACTGGTGGAAATAGATGCAGGGATCCACAGCTAATCACTGACCAAAGCTCCTGGTATCCAGCTGAAGAGACAGAGGAGGGATTATATGAGCAGTGAGGTGGCGGGGACAAGATCATGATGGAGAAACCCATAAAGACAGTTGATCCAAGCTAGTGGGAGCTCATGGATTCTGGCCTGACAGCTGTGAATCTTGCATGTGACCCAGTTAGGCCCTCTGAATGTGGGTAAGAATTGTGTTGCTTGGCCAGTTTGTGGGGCCTCTGGCAGTGGCACCAGGACCTATCTCTAGTGCATGAACTAGCGTTTGCAGTCTATTCCCAATGGTGGGATACCTTTTTCAGCCTTGATTCAGTGGGGAAGGACTTGGTCTGGCCTATACTTGATATGCCAGGCCTGGTTGACTCCCTATGGGAGGCCTCACCCTCTGAGGAGTTGACAGGGAGTAGGGGAAGCAGGAATGGGGGAAGGGGGAACTGTGGTTGTTTGGTTGGTATGTAAATGAATGAAAAGTTTTTTTAAAAAAATCATTAGTTTCAGTTGCTTCATGGAAGATGTCGATGTCATAGGTTTGTCAGACTGACTAGGTTGAGGATAAAATGGATGGCAAACTTTCTTTGAAGCTTAAATTTATTTTCCCCTTTTAATCTCTTCCCCTGACAAAAATATTTGAAGAGAATGAAAAAATTCAGAGATCATAAATAACTCTGATAAACCAAAAGCAAATGTGGCCGTTTGCTTGTAGGAAGTGGCATCATTAGGAGAGGTGGCCTTGTTGGAGAAAGTATGTCACTATGGAGGTGGGCTTTGAGGTCTCCTATGCTCAAACTACATTCAGTGTCATGGTCTACTATCTGTTGCCTGCATATCAACATGTAGCAGCTCCTTTTCCAGCATGTCTGTCCGCATGCTGCCATGGCCCCCACCATGATGATAATGGGCTGAACCTCTGAACTGTAAGGGAGCCACTCCAATTAAATGTTTTCCTTTATAAGTGTTGCTGTAGTCATGGTGTCTTTTCACAGCAATAGAGACCCTAACTAGAACAGCAAATAACAGGAAAAATTTAAATATATGGTACTCTTTGAAATTTTGTTATTTCTACACCTGTATACTTAATGCTATGAAATTTCAATATTTAAAGGGGAGAGATACTATGATTTGAGATGCCTCAAGATAGACGAGGTAGATTAATATAAATGTCTGAGACCTTCCAATGCTTGGCCGTAATGGATATGATAATGGCTCAGTTAAGTCTTTGTTTTAGCTTCTATTTCTTATGGATGAGAGGAAAAGTACATTACTTGCTCTAAGTGGTTTCATTTTTATTTGTTGATTTCCTTAGTTATGGAGCAATTTTAACTTTCTTCAAAAAGTAGTAGAAATGTATCTGTCATTGATACTCTACTGAGTTAATCATTCTCTATGGCAAAATGAATAGTATATTTTCTTCATAAACTACTTTGTTTATTTCAGTGTGTATGCGTGGCTATGAGATGAAATAGCCCAGTGCACTACCTTCCTTCTAAACAGAAGCATGAAGAAGCTGACTTCTGGTGAAATAAATTATTTCTGTGAACACAATTTCCCTGAGCCAACGCCATTCCACACAGAGGATGCTTGACATCAGACCCTCACTCCTGAGTCTTTCCCACCTCGTTCACCTGACAGCCTTCTCCACAACAGACATCTTATCAGACGTGACTGATGGCTGTAATCTGTACTCTGAGCAGCCATTAAGCAAATTACCTGAATCATTGCAAGGATTAGTTTCATTAACACATGATTAGCATCAAATTAAAATAATGAGTGTTTAACTTCTGATGTCTTCCAGTTGTTTGAACAGCTTGATCAGCCACACTAGGCTGGCAGAAGGGTGGGGGTGTCAGAAAGCCACTGAAAAAAAAGGGAGGCTGCACTGTGAAAGCCATTGTGCAGTTAGCCAGAAGAAGGAAGTGAGATCAGACCCAAACTATCTGGATGAAAGCTTTCTTCCTAACAGCAAAGAAGCAGTGTCTACACAGAGGTCCTTCTGCCTGCCAGCCATTCATCTGGAGTGAGGCTTTGCATAGTAACCCTGTGCTAGCTCAGCCCTCCGCATCCAGGATGCTCATGTCTTTCCAAATTTCTTGCCTCAGAAAGAATGCAAAGCAGCTTTTCTCTTTCCCATCCCAAACTTAAGAGTCTTATGAAGAATGCTTTTGATGTGTGGGGGATCCAAGTGAACTAACCAATTAAGATCAGATCTTCCATGGTCCCCACATTTTTCTTCGGGTTGATTACTAATCAATCATCAAAATTAGAACGAGCTTGAATTATCTCTGGTGGCTATGTGTAACACTGTCTACATGTAGAAGATGTTATACTCCGATGAGAAATTTGATGGAGGACAAGAGGACCAACCTAATGTAGTGATGTTTACCAAATGGCAGGATTAGAGGAAGACAGTAGGGCAGCTGACAACACTTCTTTGATTCCTGAAGTGCTGGCCTTGCTGAAAGCCACTCCACAGCCTGTAAATGATCAGACTAAAGGAAGTGAATGAAATAACAAAGCCCTACTGTGCCTTATTTTTATAAAAGAAAGCACTATTGGGGCTTGTTTAAAGTGTCAGAAGTTTAGTCTGTTATCATGGCAGGAAGCCTGGCAGCACGCAGGCAAACATGGTACTAGAGAAGTAGCTGATGAGAAAGCCACTGAGCCTGGATTGAACTTTTGAAACCTCAAAGACCACTCCCAGTAACACATTTTCCCCAACAAAGCCACACCTATCCAATAAGGCCACACCTACTCCAACAAGGCCACACCCCCAAATTCTTTCAATTAGTAACATTCCCTGGTGACCACACATTGAAATCCATGAGCCCATGAGAGCTGTTCTCATTCAAACTACCACATACTGTGGTGAATTCCTCTATCAAGTCCATGTAAAATGTAAAAGATCAATATAAGTACAGTATTATGGAAGAAACAATGTAACATCAGAAAGAGTATACAAATAAAATCACAAATGCTAAATGTTCATACTTGCTGCTAGGTATTACATGATAAACAAAGGGTTTTCCTCTACTCCTGGAACGACCTCTACGTTGAGTCTCATAAATCACAATGGCCAAAAACAGGATAATTAGAAAAAATAAGTAGAAGTGTCTGAGTGGTGTTTGTAAGGGACGGATATATGTAGCATGAATAATAAAAACCCGGAGACATATATTGGGGTTCAAGGTAAAAATTAGAAAAGCAAAGTTCTTACCTCTACCAAGGCTGTGCCAATCCTATCCTCGGCGTGACTGAGGACTGAATATACTGTACTCCTGTCTCCACCCACCTTTTATATGCCTCCACAGAGCTGGGATTAAAGGTGTGTACCATCACTAAGCAGCTACTATGGCTAACT
Organism: Cricetiscus sungorus; assembly: GCA_030556225.1. Lineage (NCBI taxonomy): Eukaryota > Metazoa > Chordata > Mammalia > Rodentia > Cricetidae > Cricetiscus > Cricetiscus sungorus. Next base: position 6,280,396 of record JANBXA010000734.1, read on the forward strand.
AGTGTGACTCCTAGATTAAAGGTGAGTGCTACCACTGCCTGGCCTGTATGTCTGACTAATGTGGCTAGCTTTGTATTCTGATCTTCAGGCAAGCTTTATTTGTTAGGTATTAAACAAAATATCATGACAGACCAAGCGCAAGAATCATGCCAAATACACCATCTGAACTGGCACAAAGACAATTGTTCTTGGTTCAAAGATCAAAACTCTGTCCTTTGCAAAAGCAGCCAGTCTTCCAAGCCATTGAGCATTCTCTCCAACAGCATTGTGTATTTCTAGAGATGCTTTCTAACTGGGACCTAGAGTTCACCACTGTAGCTAGGCTGGGTGGCCAGTAAGTCCAAGGGTTCCACCTGTCTCTGTCTCCCATCATGTGCCACCATGGATTATTATATGAGTTCTGGTGACCACACCTGGGTCCTCATGCTTTTACATCAAGCACTTTACTAACTGAGCTCTTTCCCCATCCCCTCATTTAGTATTATTTGTAATTACTACACTAAACTTCTCGGAAAAGGCTGGAGAAATTCCTGTGCTGAGTAAACAATCTTCTCAAAAGATGATTGTCTCATTGCCATGGTAAAAAAATAATGTCTTTAATGACAACTTGGTTGTGCCAACTGGAAACAACTGGAATTTAGAAAGGTACAGGTCACTGATTTTGAAGTAATAATGAACACTGATTATTTTATTAATGCATATTTATAAATAATATTAATATACATGAATCAACATGAGTTAGTTATATATTCATCTTGTAGTATGGCTTAAGTTTGTTAGCTTACTAGAATAGCTTTGAACACCAATCAAATTTATGTTCCCTGCATTTATAATAATTATCAGCTATCCTTAGGGCTTTTGTTAGATTAAATCAACTCTGATTTCTAGAATCAGATACAGATGCAAACTGGAAACCAGAAATGAAAGAAACAACTGCATCTAGCTAGTAACATGTGTATGAATGCAGACACCAGAGATAAAGCAAGTAAAGCGTCTTAGGAAGAAATTGCTACTGATGTTATATTTAAATTGAGCTAGTGAAATGGAACAAGCCCCTTAAAATTACATTATTTAATAAAAAGCAAGGTCCCTCATTTTTCAAAAGAAATTAAAGATAGCACTAATAAGACTTACAATCCTTTATACCACAGAAAAGTACAACTCACAAATAACAGAGGTATTTAACTGTGGTCTTTTAACTTTTAACTGTGGTCACATATATAGCAAATGACTGCTTCAAGCATGGAAAAGTGCTCAGTTGCTGCAGTAAATATGCATGGGCAGAAGACACTAAAATTAGAGCGGGAAGCCCCTTGTCCCCATTAGAGCCTTGATATGTCTTAATCACCTAGGAATGTAAGTGCTGGAAAGGCAGTCTACGTCTGCAAGAAGAATAGGGCTATGGCATCTGTCCACCCCTTTCTTAGTCATTACAGTCTATGGTACCATATCATTTGTCCTCTCAGTTCTTTATCCTCTCTCTTATCCTGTCTAAATACAGATGTCATACATGATAATCCTATATTAAATTTCAGTCTGAAAAAAATTAGCATTTATCAGATCCAGAAAGAAATGAAGCTGCTTTGCTGAGGTGGTTAAATCAGGGCATGTGGTCAACTTCAGTCAAAGTCATTTGTGGATAGGGCTTTTTTTCTTCAATTGTTTCAGACTTGCTAACTCTAAATACACTAGTATATTCACTGCCTAGAGGAACCTGCCCTCACAGATTAGAAAACAGCAGGAATGTGGGTACAAAACTGTTCTTCAAGACACTCCAAGATACATCAAAATATTTGATCTTCTGAAAAATTCCAGAGTGTTTGGATGAAGCCAAAAACATATATTAAATGCTCAAGATCCAAGTAGAAGTTTTCCAAACTAAGACTCTTGAAGACAAAGTACAGAAAATTCAAATATGGCTGTCCTTATATCTCATTATATAAAGATATTATATAATGAGATATAAGTACAGGTTTAAAATACTATATAAAAGTTTGTATCAAAAGCTCCTCCCACTAAAATACTTTCAACTGGTGAGCCATTGTAAGTAAAGACAGAGGGGGAAGAAACCCTCTGGAACTGATATTAAGAATGCACCCATTTCACAGATGCTTAAGCTACCTCCTATAAATAAGTCTACATCTAGAGTTCAATGAAAAATGAAAAACATGCATTCTCTTTACAGTAATTCAGTCTTCAGTGTTAGAGGAAATGCAGCTCTAATGCTAACTGTGAGAAAATTTCAGTAAATAATTACACTGCATATTTTCCCAGATATCTATAGAATTCAGAGTAAGGGAGAGTTGGGGGTGATTTACTACAAACTCCTAAGTAAAAGAGGAGATACTGAAAACCAAGGAAGTCAAGGACCTAGTCTCTAGTAGTAACACTAACAGTAAAAACCCAACGACAGATATTGGGGTTTAAGCTGAAGATCAGAAAAGCAAAGCAGACAGCCACTAGCTCTTTCCTCTATCTTAGACTGAATTGGGTGATCCTGTCTCCAGGAATCCTCCAAGGGCAATGCAGGCAGCACTGCTTGCCACCAATCCTCAGACTGCAGTCCCCAAGTTCCTGACTCCTCCTACTTTATATTCCTCTCTCTGCCCGGCCAAATCACTTGTCTCCACCTCCCTAGTGCCAGGATTTAAGACATGTGATCCGAAGCGCTGAGATCTCCTTTGTGTGAGCTGTTTCTCTTTTAGACTGGATCGATTTTGTGTAGCTCAGTATGGCCTTGAACTAACAGAGATCCATCTGCCTCTGTCTCCTGAGTCCTGGGATTAAAGATGTATACCAGCACCACCTGACCTCTATGGCTAACTAGTATGGCTGCTGGAATTAAAGGTGTGTACCACCACTGCCTGACTCTATGGTTGTGGATAGCTTTGCATTTTGATCTCCAGTGGCTTTATTAAATTGTAAATAATATATCACCATCCTTAGTCATATGTTAAATAAAATCAATCAAAATTCCCCAAGATTACAAAAATTGCCATTAGTAATCTAATATAATATCACTTCCCTTTCTCATTCTGAAACATTGGCCTATGTATGCATAGTAACTTCTACAAACTGAGAACTACTTTCTTACATACTAAAAGCATCAAACCAATTATAAGATGGTGAAACATCAATGTGGGCAGGGAGAATATCTAGGTCCTTCGTTCCAGAACTGAGGAACAGTCCGGCTCAGCAGGACACATATGGGTCTGCTGAAAACATTTGACAACTTGAACACATTTTCAGTGTTTCTTTTTATTTAGCCTAGAATTCTCCTAGATCTGGCTCTGATTAAAGAAGGCTTGGAGAGGTGCATCTGGGGAGTCCAATTCAAACATGAGGAGCATAATTCTCTCTCCTCTAATTCAGTTGTCTGGGTTCAAATGAAGCTCCAATTATGAGTTTAAGGAGAATTTAGCAAAGAGCATCACTACAGGATTTCTGTTCTGTCCCACAAACTCCATGATTGCCATGGAAGAAAGTTTGGTCCTTCCCCTTCGTTTTACCTGCCAGCCTTGCCAAGTCTTGGCAATGATTGCAGAAGGTGCATGAATGACACCAACTTATTCCACATAGGAACAGGACCATTATATATGCCTTTTTCTGTTTGCCTGTTTCTTCATTGTAAGAGGTAAAACACTCTCGTGATTCCCACACCCTGTTTTCATGGTGCTTTCCCTTTCTTCCTGCCTCCATCTGTTCCCCATGACTGGAAATATATCAAAACTTGAATAAAAGTATCTCAATCTTTAAAGATGTGTCTGTACATGATAAAAGTGAATAATTTCAGTGATAAACACTCACTGGTGAATGTCTGACCTTAAACGGTGCACTATACAAAACAAGTGTGATATTCCCACAGCCATAGCTTTGTAGGTATAACTTGGGGGAAAAAAGCAAGTTTGTGACAGGGGTCAGGAAGGAATCCTTAAAACTTATTGCTAGAAAAGGAAAGAAATGTCTATATCTGAAATTTGATAGTTTAATAATCTGAACATGACTGAACCTGGATATGGCATAGTTTATAAGAATTATGCATGGCTATCATCTGGACTAGCTGTATGCTCAGTTTGCTTTCCATGAAAAATACTCAAACTAAATCTGCAGTTTATTGATATGGTCTAAAGTCTACCAGAATTGCCTATACTTATTTCTGGCAAATCTACACACCCAGTATGCTTCAGTGATATGTTATTCTTTTTAAAATAGAGGTAGTGTTCATAGCAGCATTAGCTACAAAACTCAAGAGGAAGAAACATATGTTCTTGGGAGATTAATGGACAATCTAGATGTGGTAGATACCTACAATTGTTAATATTCAGCCTTAAATTGGAGTAAGTTTCAAACCTGTGCTACAATATGGATAAGCCCTGAAGCCATTCTGTTATTTAGGTAGACCACAAACAGAAGACACATACTACAAAATCTCCATTTGAGAGGCACCAGGAGAGGAAGTAAAGTGGTGGTTGCTAGAACATGGGGAAGAAGGAGTGTAAAACAGTTTCATGAGGACAGAGGTACAGTGTAGGGAGATGGGAATGTTATGGAGATGAATGGTGATGACAGATGACGTCATTTAGTGAAATTAATGTCTTTCTTTTTTGACATATTGATCCCAGACCCTTCTCGCTCTGTCTCACCCCCTTCCTTCCCTCATTCCCCCTCTCCCACCTTCCCATGCCTCCAAACCACCTTCCCCTCCTGCCACACACACACCACAAGTAGGGTGATGCTGTCCAGAAGGGGATATCTAAATATGTCAAGTCATTTGGAGTAGAAACTAGGATGTCTCTCCTGTCTCTAGGCTAAGGGGGTATCCCTCCATGAGGGATGTGCCCCCAAATTACTTTTATGCACCAGGAATACATCCTGGTTCCACTGTCCGAGGTCCCTTAGACTGCTCAGGCCTTCTAGCTGAGACCCATGTTAGGGGTCTCATGTTGGATTCCCAGCTATCAATCTGGGGGCCTATTAGCTCCTCCTTGTTCAGATCACCTGCCTCTATGTGTTTCTACAACCTGGTCTTGTCATCCCTCTCTGCATCTGGATTCCAGTTTGGCTCAGTGTTTAGTTGTGGGTGTCTGCTTCTGTTTCCATCAGCTACTAGATGAGGGCTCTATGATGGAGGATAAGTTAGTTGTCCATCTCATTATCAGGGATGGGCACTTATGGTAGTCTTCCCACTGTTACTTAAATGGTTAGTTGAGGTCAGTCTTGTATGTCTCTGGACATTTCTCTAGGTTCAAACCTATAATGGCTCCCTCTTTAATGGTCTCTCTCTCTCTCTCTCTCATCTATTCCTCCTGACTCAATCTATGTGCTTTCCTCTCCTCCCCTTCTCATTCTCCTAGTTCCCTCTCCACTCACTGGCCCCCACCTGCACACTACCCATATACTCAGGAGATGTGTCCCTTTCCCCTTCTGTGAGGGACTTTAAATGTCTTAGAATCCTCCTTGTATCCTGTTTCTCTGGTGGTGAGAATTATAGGCAGGGGATCCTTTGCTCTAAAGTTCATATATGAATGAATACATACCATGTTCCTCTTTTGAGACTGGACTACCTCATTCCACTTGCCTGCGAATTTCAAGAGTCCATTGTGTTGTTTTGGTTTTTTTTCCAGAGTAGTATTCCATTGTGTAAATGTGCCACATCTTCTTTAATCATTTTTTGGTTGAGGGGCATCTAGGTTGCTTCCAGGTGCTTGCTATTACAAATAATGCTGCTAAAAACACAGTTGAACACATGTCTTTGTTACATGGATGTGGATTATTTGGGTATATGCCTAAGAGGGGGGAGTACGGATCCGTGGTAGACTGATTCCAATTTTTCTGAGGAACTGCCATATTGACCTCCAAAATGGCTGTACAAGTATGCACTCCCACAACCAGTGGAGGAGTGTTCCACTTTCTCCACATCCTCTCCAGCATAGGTTGTCATTGGTGTTTCTAATTTTAACCATTCTGGCAGGAGTAAGATGGTATCTCAGAGTGGTTTTAATTTGCACTTCCCTGATAATTAAGGATGTTGGGCACTTTTTTAAGTGTCTTTCAGCCTTTTTGATTGCTGCTATTGAGAGTTCTCTATTCAGTTCTGTACCCCATTTTTTAAATAGGGTTATTTGGTGTTTTGGTGACTAGTTTCTTGAGTTCTTTGTATAGTTTGGAGATCAGCTCTCTGTCAGATGTGGGATTGGTGAAGATCTATTCCCAGTCTGTGGCCTGCCATTTTGTCTTGTCAACTGTGTCCTTTGCCTTACAGAAGCTTCTAAATTTGAGGAGGTCCATTATTAATTGTCAATCTCAGTGTATGTGCTACTGGAGTCATGTTCAGGAAGCGGTCTCCTATAACAATTTGTTCAAGGGTACCTCCCACTTTCTCTTCTAAGAGGTTCAGTGTGGCTTGATTTATGTTGAGGTCTTTGATCCATTTGGACTTGAATTTTGTGCATGGCGATAGAAATGGTTGTATCTGCAGTCTTCTACACACCATTGTCCAGTTGTTCCAGCACTATTTGTGCTGAAGATGCTTTCCTCGTTCCTTTGTATATTCTTAGCAGTTTTGTCAAAAATAATGTGTTTTTAGGTGTGTGGGTTAATGTCAAGTTTTGCGATTTGAATCCTTTGGTCTGCTTGTCCTTTTTTTTTTTTTTTTTTCTGCCAGTACAAGGCTGTCTTCAGAACTATAGCTCTGTAGTAGAATTTAAAGTCAGGGATCATGATGCCTCCTGAAGTTCCTTTAATATTTAGGATTGTTTTAGGTATCCTGGGTCTTTTGTTTTTCCTTATAAAGTTGATTATTTTCTTTTCAAGGTCAGTGAAGAATCTTTCTGGGATATTAATGGGATTTGCATTGAATCTGTAGATAGCTTTTGGCAAGATTGTTATTTTTACTATGTTAATCCTACCTATCCAAGAACATGGGAGATCTTTCCATTTTCTTTTTTTTTCCTTTATTACTATTACTATTTTATTTTCTATGTTGATGCTAGGTTCCTCTCTCTCCTCTCTCTTTCCCTCCCTCTTAATCTCTCAACCCCCTCACATGAACCCTGACCACTCTATCCTCCAATCCCCCCATACACCCATTCCACATGTAAGGCTATGCTATCCAGGTGGGGTCATGAAAATCTGTCAAGTCATTTGAAGTAGGGACTAGGACGTCTCTCCTGTCTCTAGGTTAAGGGAGCATCCCTCCATTAGGGATGCATCCACAAGGTCCTTTTGTGCACCAGGAATACATCCTGGTTCCACTGTCTGAGGTCCCTTAGAGTGCTCAGTCTTTCTAACTGAGACTCTTATTCAGGGGGTCTGAGTCAGTTCCATGATGGGTTCCCAGCTAACAGTCTGGGGAGCCCATTAGCTCCTCTTTGTTCAGGTCAGCTGTCTTTGTGTGTTTATGCAACCTGGTCTTGTCCTCTCTCTGTCTGCATCTGGATTCTAGTTCGACTCAGTGTTTAGTTATGGGTGTTTTCTGTTTCCAACAGGTACTAGAAGAGGGCTCCATGATGGTGGATATGTTAGTTGTTGATCTCACTCTCAAGGAGGGGCATTTATCATAGCCTTTCCACGGTTGCTCAAATTGTTAGATGGAGTCAGTCTTGTAGGTCTCTACACCTTTCTTTAAGTTCAGTTTTCTCTTCAAAACAATAATGGCTCCTCTTTTATGTTCTTTCTTTCTTTCTCTCTCTCTTCTGTCTTCTATTCCTACCCTGACTCAATCTTCCCAGTCACATGTGCTTTCCTCTGCTCCCCTTCTCTTTCTCTTTGTTCTTTCTCCATTCACTGCCCCCCCATTTCCCATGTGCTCTGGGGGACTTGTCCGTTCCCTCTTTTGTGAGGGACCATATATGAATCTCTTAGAATACACTGTGTACCTAGTTTCTCTGGTAGTGTGAATTATAGGCTGGTGACCCTTTGCTCTAGGTCTAAAATCCATATGTGAGCAAGTACAAACCCTGTTCCTCTTTTTGTGACTGGGTTACCTCATTCAGGATGGTTTTTTCAAGTTTTATCCACTTGCCTGTAAATTTCAAGATTCCACTATTTTTTTTTTCTGCAGTGTAGTATTCCATTGTGTAGATGTGCCACATCTTTACCATTCTTCAGTTGAGAGGTATCTAGGTTGCTTCCAGGTTCTTGATATTACAAATAATGCTGCTATGAATATACTGGAGCACATGTCTTTGTTGCATGGATGTGAATCATTTGGGTATGTACCTAAGAGGGGGATTGCTGAGTCCTGTGGTAAACTAATTCCCATTTTCCTGTGGAACCGCCATACTGATATACAAAATGGCTGTATGAGTTTGCACTCCCACCAGCAGTGGAGGAGTGTTCCACTTTCTTCACATCCTCTCCAGCATAAGTTGTCATTGGTGTTTCTAATTTTAGCCATTCTGGCAGGAGTAAGATGGTATCTCAAAGTTGTTTAGATTTGCATTTCTCTGATAACTAAGGATGTTGAGCACTTTTTAAATTGTCTTTCAGCCTTTTTGATTTCCTCTATTGAGAATTCTTTCTCCAATTCTGCACTCCATTTTGTAATAGGGTTATTTGGTGTTTTGTTGACTAGTTTCTTGAGTTCTTTGTAAATTTTGGAGACCAGCCCTTTGTCAGATATAGGATTAGTAAAAATCTTTTCCCAGTCTGTGGCCTGCCATTTGGTCTTGTTCATTGTGTCCTTTGCCTTACAAAAGCTTCTAAGTTTGAGGAGGTCCCATTTGTTAATTGTTGATCTCAGTGTATGTGCTACTGGAGTTATGTTCAGGAAGCAGTCTCCTATAACAATTTTCTCAAGAGTACCTCCTACTTTCTCTTCGAAGAGGTTCAGTGTGGCTGGATTTATGTTGAGGTCTTTGATCCATTTGGACTTGAGTTTTGCGCATGGCAAGAGAAATGGGAGTATCTGCAATCTTCTACACACCATCATCCAATTGTGCCAGCACCATTTATTGAAGATGCTTTCCTCTCCCCATTATATTCTTTTAGCTGTTTTGTCAAAAATCAGGTGTTCATAGGTATGTGGGTTAATATCAGGATTTTCAATTCGATTCCATTGGTCTACCGGTCTGTTTTTGTGCCAATACCAAGCATTTTTCAGAACTATATCTCTGTAGTAGAGCTTAAAGTCAGGGATGGTGATGCCTCCTGAAGTTCTTTTATTGTACAGGTCTGTTTTGGCTATCGTAGGTCCTCTGTTATTCCATGTAAAGTAGATTATTATCCTTTCAAGGTCAGAGAAGAATTGTGCTGGGAATTTAATGGGGATTGCATTGAATCTGTAGATTGATTTTGGCAAGATTGCCATTTTTACTATATTTATCCTACCTATCCAAGAGTATGGGAGATCTTTCCATTTTCTGGTATCTTCTTTAATTTCTTTCTTTAAAGCCACAAAGTTCTTATTGTGTAGGTCTTTCTCATGTTTGGTAAGCATAACCCCAAGATACTTTATGTTGTCTGTGGCTATTGTAAAGGGTGATCTTTCTCTGATTTCTTTCTCAGCCTCTTTGTTGTCTGAATAAAGTAGGGCTACTGATTTTTTTTAGTTTATCTTGTATTCTTCTAGTTTTCTGAAGGTGTTTATCAGCTGTAGGAGTTCCCTGGTTTATTGTGTCACTTATGTAAACTATCATATCATCTGCAAATAAAGACAGTTTGACTTCTTCCTTTCCAATTTGGATCCTCTTGATCTCCTTTTGTTGTCTTATAGATTTAGCTAGAACTTCAAGTACAATATTGAAGAGATATATAGAGAGAGGAGAGCCTTGTCTTGTTCTTGATTTTAGAGGATTCGCCTTAGCTTCTCTCCAAATTGATGTTGGCTGTTGGTGTACTGCATATTGCCCTTATCATGTTTAAGTATGTTCCTGTTATCCCTGCTCTCTCCAAGACCTTTATTATGAAAGGGTCTTGAATTTTATCAAAGGCTTTTCCAGCATCTAGGGAGATGATCATATGGGTTTTCTTTTTCAATTTGTTTATATGGTGGAATATGTTGATAGATTTTCTTATGTTGAACCATCCCTGCAACCCAGGGATTAAGCCTACTTGGTCTTGGTGGATGATTTCTCTGATGTATTCTTGGATTTTGTTTGCCAGTATTTTATTGAGTATTTTTGCATCTATGTTCATCAGGCATATTGGTCTGTATTTTTTTTTCTTAGTTGTATCTTTGTGAGGCTTGGGTACCAAGGTGATTGTGGCCTCATAGAAAGAGTTTGGTAATGAGCTTTCTGTTTCTATTGTGTGGAAAAATTTGTGGAGTATAGGAATAAGCTCTTCTTTGAATTTCTGGTAGAATTCTGCACTGAAGCCATCTGGCCCTGGGCTTTTTTTAGTTGGAATGCTTTCTATGATTGCTTCTATTTCATTGGGGGTTATAGATTTATTTAAGTTGTTTGTCTGTTCTTGATTTAATTTTGGTGATTGATATTTATCCAGAAATTTGTCCATTTCCTCTGAATTTTTAAATTTTGTGGAGTACAGGTTTTCAAAGTATGACCTCAAAGTTTTGTGGATTTCCTCTGTGTCCATTGTTATGTCTCCTTTTCCTATCTGATTTGTTAATTAGCATGTTTTCTCTCTGCTTTTTCGTTAGTTTGGATAAGGGTTTGTCTATGTTGTTGATTTTCTTGTAAAACCAACTCTTCCTTGCATTTATTTTTTTGTATTGTTTTCCTGGTTTTATTTTATTGATTTCATCTTCATCTCTCAAATTGATTATTTCCTGAAGTCTACTCCTCCGGGTTGAGTTTGCTTTTTTTTTTTTTTTTTTTTTTTTTTTGTTTGTTTGTTTTTTGTTTTTTTTTGTTTTTTTCTTTTGTTTTTTGTTTTTTGTTTTCAGGCTTTCAGTTGTGCTGTTAATTCTCTAATGTGACTATCCACTGTTTTCTTCATATGGGCACTTAGTGCAATGAACTTCCATTGTAACACTGCTTTCAAGGTATCCCATAAATTTGAATATGTTGTGTCCTCATTCTTGTTGAATTTTAGGAAGTCCTTAATTTCTTTCTTTATTTCTTCTTTGACCCAGGTGTGGTGCAATTGCGCATTGTTCAGTGTCCATGATTTTTTAGGGTTTCTGTTATTTGTGTCATTGTTGAATTCAAATTTTAAAGCATAGTGGTCTGATAAGATACAGGGAAATTTTCCAATTCTTTTGTATCTGTTGAGGTTTGTTATGCCACCTAGAATGTGGTTGATTTTAGAGAAGATTCCATGTGGAGCAGAGAAGAAGAAATATTATTTTGTGTTTGGATGGAATATTCTATAGATGTCTGTTAAACCCAATTGAGACATAACTTCTGTTAGTTCTTTTGTTTCTTTGTTAAGTTTCTGACTGGTGATCCTTTCTGGTGTTGAGAGTGGGGTGTTGAAGTCTCCCACTATGAGTGTGTTTTATGTGAGGTTTGAGTTTTAGTGGTGTTTCTTTTACGAATGTGAGTGCCTTTGTATTTGGGAAATAGATCTTCAGAATTGAGACTTTTTCTTATGAATTTCTCCTGTGATGAATACGAAATGACTATTGTCATCTCTTCTGATTGATGTTGGTTTGAAGTCTAACTTGTTAGATATTAGGATAGCCACACCCGCTTGTTTCTTGGGTCTATTTGATTGGAAGGTTTTTTCCAAACCTTTACCCTGTGGTAATTTCTGTCTTTAGCCTAGATGTGTTTCTTGTATGCAGCAGAAGGGTGGATTCTTCTCTACATATTCATTCTTTTAGTCTGTGTGCTTTTATAGGCGAGTTAAGACCATTAATGTTGAGGGAAAGTAAGACCATTGTTTGTTAATTCTTGTTTGTTTTAGATTTGTTGTTGTTGGTGGTATTGTGAATATATTTGCCCTGCTTTACCCTTAGGTTCTGGTGACGTTGGATTATCTATTGCCTATGTCTTCATGAGCATAGTTAACTTCCTTGGGTTGGAGTTTTCCTTCCAGAACTTTCTGCAGGCCTGGATCCGTAGATAAGTATTTTGAAAATCTGGCTTTGTCAGATTTTGTTTTCTCCATCTATAGTGATCGTGAGTTCTGCTGGGTATGGTATCCTGGTTTGGCATCCATGGACTCTTAGTACTTGTAGAACATCTATCCAGGACTTTCTGGCCTTCAGCGTTTCCATGGAGAAGTCAGGTGTAATTTTGATAGGTCTGCCTTTATATGTTACCTGTCCCTTTTCCTTTGCTTCTCTTAATATTCTTTCTTTATTCTGTATATTAGGTGTTTTTATTATTATGTCTTGAGCCGTCTTTTTTCTTTGGTTCCATCTATTTGGTGTTTGGTATACTTCTTGTACTTTCATGGGCATGTCCTCAGATTGGGAAAGTTTTCTTCAATGATTTTGTTGAATATGTTTTTGCAAATTTGAGCTGGGCTTCTTTGCCTTGTTCTATGCCTATTATTCTTAGGTTTGACCTTTTCACAGTGTCCCACATTTCTTGGATGTTTTGTGTTAAAGACTTCCTGGATTTAAGATTTTCTTTGGTCGATGAATCTACTTCCTCTAGTTTCTCTTCAGCACCTGAGATTCTCTCTTTCATCTCTTGTATTCTGTTGGTTATGCTTGTTTCTGTAGTTCCAGATCATTTGCCCAGTTTTGCTATTTCCAGCATTCCTTCAATTTATGTTTTCTTTATTTTCTCTATTTCAGTTTTCAAGTCTTGAACTGTTTCCTTTACCTGTTTAATTGTTTTTTCTTGGCTTTCTATAGTTTAAGAGATTTGTTAATTTTTTCCAATGTTTGTTTGTGTTTTCTTCCATTTCTTTAAGGGATTTTTCATATCATCTTTGAAGGCCTGTGTCATTTTTATGAAGATATTTTTTAAGTCGTTCTCTTCTGCCTCATCTGCTATGGGGTGTTCAGGTCTAGTTGGTGCAGATCCCTACATTATGGTGGTGTCATGCTTGTGTTTCTGTTGTTAGGTGTTTTCTTGTATTGCTGTCTTCCCATCACTTCTTCCAGTGGGTGTAGTTTGGGTCTATGCTACTCCCCTAGTGGGCTTATGTGGATCAGAACTTCGATGTCTGTAGCTCTGGGTGGTCCCAACTCTCTAGGAGGTCTCTCCTCAGGCAGGGTCCTGGCAGTGGGGGTCAAAGATCAGGCTCCAGCTGAGGCCCAGTGATGGGCTCAAAGATCCAGCAGGCAGGGGCTCATGATGATCCTGCAGGGATAGGCAGATCTCTGGCTGGGGCCTGGAACTCCCATGAAATGAATGTCTTATTATCACTGAGCTAAATACACACTTAAATGGTTAACAGAACATTTCATACCACATGCTCTGTGTATTTTCTTGCAGTAAGAGAAAGTTTGTTGTTTAATAGGGTTTTCTACTTTAAAACTCACCAACTCCAATACTATCCCTAGTCACTATCACCTGGAACAAGGAACATATTAGACATGATCTATCTCATTGTTAAGAATATAGAAAAACAGTGCAATATCCTACAGGAAACCCCAGAGAACATCTCAAGCAAGATCAGAACATGAGAGACAAGACCAAAGGGACACATGTTCATAACCCAAAATATACGACTCATTCTTTAGAAAGTTAAGTTGGTCACTTGCCTTTGTTTTTGACTTGAACCTTCAGACTAGAATCTCTATAATAGTTCCTTGTCCTTCATGGGTTGATACAGGAACCAGGCCTCACCCAGCATCTTCTCTGTGCTCAGTCCACTTTCTAGAAAACCCTGTCAGCTGACCTCCTAGAACCTGGAACCAACCAGCGCTTTCCTAGTCTCATACTTAGTCCTGACAATTCTCTTCAAGTGAAATTACTCCAGCTCATCGGTCTAAACAAATCTAATAAATTAGACTGGATTTGATAGTCAGGGAACAATAATAAGATAATATGTGGACTCTTTCCAGGAAATGTCTTTTTCTTTTATGACTCTCAATACTTAGGACCCAAAAACCAGTTAACTTCAGGATTTTCTTCAGTGAAAGAGTTGTTTTTTGTTTTGTTTTTAAGACCAGATGTTTTGAGCACAAGGGACAGTTGGTATTGCCTTTCAGAAAGGTAAGACCTTAGAACCAAGACCAAGTTTACACACTGACTCTATTTACATAGCTCATTTGATACCACTTTGGGAACCCATCATGATAAAGGAAACTCACACTGAATGGATGTTAGAATCCTATGAGCATAAACAATAGCACATGCACATCAAAAATAAAGTTAGATACTGTGAGAATGATGTAGATAGCACATTACTGGTTGCCATGAGATCGATGATCTTTACTGTGTAAGTTCAGGAAGGCAAGGTTGGGAGGCGCTTCAGTCAATAAGCTACTTGCCAAGAAATTACTGGGCACAGATTCTTAGCACCAACATAAAAAGGTGAGGCATGGGGGATTACAATAATCCCAGCATGGGGCAGTAGAGGCAGGAGGGCCCCTTGAACTCATTGGCAAGTCAAACTAGGCAAATCAGAGAGATACAGGCTCAGTAAAAGTTTTCTTCAAAACTTAGGGAGAAGCGATTTTGGAATACAGCTAATGTTAAGCTGTTACTCTCACATAAGAATGTACTATACACTATACACATACATACACTATACACACTAAATAGTGGAAGAATTTATGATTATCTGCCTTATTCTATAATCTCAAAATATTTTTGAATTTTGTCTCCACTTAAATCTAAGCTAAAGTCATTTTATTGAAAATATTTGAGCCTATAAAAATTAAAATTTTTCTCTATTCTTTCTATTGATAAAAGATAGTTTGAAAATTCATGAATTATATTTTATTTCATCTTATTTTGAATTTCATGTTATTTACAATAAAATTTAACAGAAAACTGACAAGTTCCCATACTAATTTTAATAAAAATAAGCTGACAGATTCTACGGATGCTCAGCATTAGTTTCATACTTATTAATGATCAGAGAATATATGGAAATACACCTGTGTATATTTGCATAAAACAATATGGAATGCATGTGTGCATATGCAAATATGACTCTCATTAAATTTATATGGGCATGTTTATATACATTACTAAATATACAAACAAAAGTCTATGCATATAATATTTTAAAGGGCATTTTATCCTAACATTGTAAATTTTGAATAAGTGTGGAACAGCTTCTTCAAGATTTCATCATGTATATACTTATTACAATGTATGTGCTTTGATCATTTCCTTTTCCATTATCTTTTCTTATTTTCTTCTCTCTCCCACTTCAATAACCCATGCTCATGGCTGCAGCCCCAATTAAGCACATTGGGGGCACAAACAAAAAGAGATGACACAATATTTTATATGTTCTTAAGTCATTTATATTCCCTTATCTATGAGCAATCCCATAAGTATGATCCTGCTTTCTACAAGAAAAGACAGGCACTCACTACATTCTTCTTTAAGATATATTTATATAAAAATTATAATCTAATGTCAATGAGATGTCTCAGTGGGTATATGTACTTGCCACAACATCTAATGACATGAATACCATCTATGGGACCCACATGGAAGAAACCAAATACTGCAAGTTGTCCTGTGATGTCTGTCAACATTTGCATGCTACACACACACACACACACACACACACACACACACACACACACACATAACACACACACACACACAGCATTTTAGCACTCATCCTAAGAACTACTTTCCTTTTGAGAAGCACCACAATGAAGTCTGTGAAATTTCAAATCTACTTATATCCATGTGGACCTGAGGATTTAAAGGTGATGTAACCTTAGAAAGAAGTATTGTGTGTACTGGGAAGAGGCGGGGCAGGGCAATGGGGAGAAACTTCAGGAGATGGAAGAAAAAGAAAGTAGGAGAGTGGAGTAAGAGGATAAACAAGGAAGACAGAGGAGAGATGTGTGGGAATAAGGAGAGGAAAAAACAGAGATGGTCTGTTTAAGTCTCAGTCAACTCCATCCAACAAGGATTTCATGTGTCTACTTTTGGATTTATTATTCGGGATAAGGCTGAAATGCTGGGAGATTTAGTGTATAATCATCACTTCATATGAAAAAAACACACAATGTTCACTTAAATAATAAGAAAGTAGTTTGGGCATCATTTCTGAAGACAACATATTTTCCATGAGATTCCCTTTATGTACTTGTATTCAAGTCAGTATGGATGGGGGTCAAAGAAAAACTCATTGTATATTGTGTTCTAACAAAGAACAAAGCATGTTAGAAAAGTCCAGTTCATTATTATAATTAGGTCATTGCTATAATTAATTTCATTATAAAGCAGGAGTTTAGTCACTTTTATATAACTTGTGAAGCTTACTGGTTTCAGTAAAACTGATCATTTCAACAGTTCATCTACTATTTGAGGTTCTTTCTAATTGCTCCATCATGTATTTCTGTTTTATTAAGCACACGACAGAAGTGTCAACAGCATGAGGTCCATAGCAGATCCACCTGCGCTTTGCAGAAGCCCAGGACGAGTCCAAGAACAATGCATCTCCAAAGAACAACATTAAATGATACAGGGCTGTAACTGTGAAAGGAAAAATAATTAGGAGCCTAGAGAAAGAAAATTAAGATAATAATAAACTAAAATGAAATATTTAATTGGCAGAAAATACTTAAAGCTTTGCAAAAATTCAATATAGAGAAAAACATCCAAGACATTAAGAAATAACCCCATGCTAATCAAGTGCATGGGAATGTAGTAACTATTGGTTTAATTAATTAAAGATATATTCAGGAAAGTATCAAATTATTTGGAAACTTTACTGAAATAACTAAGAAACTATTGTTATAGTGAATGTTAAGAGGGAAGTTTGTATGTTCCATAAGATACCACAGTTTTAGATTTATATTTAAGGACAGTGTTTCATAAATTTAAAAAATCTGCTGATATATATGCATGTATGTATTATGTATGTATGTATGTATGTATGTATGTATGTATGTATGTACGTACGTATCATTCCCTGAAGGAGAGGTAGTCCTTCCCCTGCCATAGATCCAAAAGCAACACTATCAAATCCATCATGGGTGTAAACTCTAGAACCATGCTGTGAGTTAATTCTACCATATATTGATTATAGCAAAGGGGTTAACAGTGTGTCTTACATTGTTCCTGTATCATCTGACAAAAATAAAGATCTTCATAACACAGAAGCCACCCGATTTTTCATGCAAAGCTGCCTATTTCAGCTCATTGTGACAAGAGTTCTTTGAGAGAAGCATGGTGGATGTGCCTCAAAGGGTACCTGTGCTGATACCAACTTCAGATTGCTAAGGACACTTATTTAGAACAACTAGTTTAGAAAGTCAGATTGAGCTATCAAAAGACATTAGACAAATATTGAGATCATTAGCACATATTTATCAAAATACATTAATTATAAGAGTATTTGTTGGAGAGATCCATTCTAGCTAGAGGAAACAGGAATGCCATTCAAGCTTTGGTTTTGTTTGTTTGCTTTTAAAGCTTTTTTTCCTCCTTTTACTGAAAATGGATTCTTTTCCCATACAATATATCCTGATTACAATGTTCTCTCCCTCTACTCCTCCAAATTCCTCCCCAACTCTAGATCCACTCCCTTTCTGTCTCTCATTAGAAAAGAAAAGGCTTCTAAGTGATAATAACAAAATATTACAAAATGAAATGCAATAAGATAAAACAATACACATCATACCGAAGTTAAGAAGGAAAACATACTAAATGAAAGGAGCCTAAGCAAAGACACAGGAATTGGAGTTCCATAAAATTACTAAACTGAAAGCTGAAAGACACATACAGAAGGCCTCGTGCAGACCCAAGCAGGCAGGCACTGGCTTGCTGCATCCATCTGTTAGTTCAAATGACCTTTGTTCAGTTGGTTTACAGGGCCTGGTCCTTCTGGGGTTCTCCATCCTCTCTGGCTTACACACTCTCCCTGCTCCTCTTCTGTAGGGTTCTCTGAGCTCTGAGAGGAGAGATTTGATGAGCACATCCCATTCAGAGATGTGTGTTCAAAGTTTTTTCTCTGTTAATGCCTGGCTGCAAGTCTTTGTCTCAAGCTTTGTTTTTAACATTTGTGTCTTTCATCAACTTTAAGCATGGCCTTGAACAGTTCGGCACTACCACTTCTTCATTCGAGGCTTTATAGAAAATGTTTTCAAAGAATGCCATCCTTGGAAGTCTACAATGTGTGAACCAAGGGAATGATTCAGAGAAGCCCTCCAGGAGTGATGCTGAGGGACTGACTCCATTCCTAGCTCCCTAGTCTCACACTTGCTTGACCTACAGTCAGTCCTCTTCAAAAATAGACCTCATGTCTCCTGCAAATACTGATTGAAAAAAAAGTGGATGGACAAGGAATTACCAGGTCTTTTAGCACTAATTTTTTGCAATTTAGAGGCTACAGAAGTACAATATACTATTAAATGTTGAAATATAGCATGATCATTTTTAAATAACAGGATCAGTCATAATAATTATGCATGTAAAATCAAAAGGATTTATATAAAATTAATTCCAATCATAATCTTGTCAGCTAGACATAATGTGCTCACTTATGAGCTCCTTGGGTACCACACACACACACACACACACACACACACACACACACACACGCACGCATGCACGCACACACGCACGCACGCACGCACACACACACACTGAATCAAGGCACAGACACACAACTACTTTCAAGTACCACATTTTAAAATAATCTAATACACTCAAGAACTCTGTTTCAAAAAGACACAAAATGAAGAAATTCTTCACAGAATTAAATGGTGATTTTCACGTTAACATAAATACTTTTCCTTAAGAAAAGTTTACCAAACACAGAAATTCCAAACACTTTCTCTCATGCTTTTCTTGAGTCATTCCTCTGTCATTACATCTGCTATTGTTACATGAATCAAAAACTGCCCCAGCAGACATTTACAGTACAGGTTCTTAATTACATAGCACAGACTCCACTGAGAAAAGACCTCTGGGTGCTAAAAGCTAATCAGAAAATCTCAGAATGTCTCTTCTGACTGACATTCAACACTCAATCATGCATTTGCCATAAATTAAGCATTCAGTTCCTGCCATCCTAGGAACAGTTTTGAAGCAAAAACTGCCTATTTATAATTTTGACCTGCTCTGAAATAGCACAGCCTTCTTGCAGAACATAAAAGTTTAAATGACTGACACTTAGATGTAGGATAAACTTAAACTTAAGTGTTTCTATACATTTCTATTTAGTCTCCAATCAGTGATATCCTCAAATTTCATATATATATATATATATATATATATATATATATATATATATATATATATATATGTCCAAACTATCCTAGCCATGCTAAAAACACTCAACTGTCTTTAAGTGGTAAAGGGTAACACATGCTATAAATAACCCCATAAAGTCTAATCAAATCCACAGGTGCCATGGACATTGACTTGCTCTTTGTGAATTTTTCAGAAAACAGCTACTTTCCCCAAACATCTTCTCATAAGTCATATTCACATTTAAAAACCAAACGGGCCAGCAAGATGGCTCAGTTGGTAAAGATGCTTATCAACAAGGATGCAATCTCAGAATCCCATACGGTGGAAAAAGAAATGACTCCCAATATGTCCTCTGATCCTCCTTCTTGGGTTGCATGTATATGCCCCAATACAAAAGTAAAACAATATTTGAAGGTAAATTTGTGGGAAACAGTAATGACAAACAAATAACCTGATTTTTACGAGAGCTGTATATTACAATCTTCCCCTTTTACCTGATGAACAAATATAATACATTTTTGTTAATTTCTGCATTGGTAATGCTAGTTGGTAGGGGAAGACAATAGAAAATGCAGAAGTGATAACAGAATCAATAAAATCAATTAAGTGTGGCCTGTGAGATGGCCTACTGGGTAAAGACACTTATCTTCAAGCCTGATGAGCTGAGTCTGGTTCCAGGTAACCCACATGGTATAGGAAAACCTATTTCTGAAAGCTCTGACCTCTACAATTCTGCCATGGTGTACACACATACACACATGCTCAAATAAATGCAATGAATATTTTAAATCAGATGAATGACTTGTTTGAGGCCCAAGGCTAAAATCTCATAGACTGACAAATTTTACTCAATCTTCCAACACACACCACATGTTCTTTCAGAGCTCACACTGTCTTCATCATCATCTGTCTGACTTTATTGTGAAATATGTATCTTGGTTTTGGAGCTTACTACTTTCTGTCTGAATTATAGCACAGTCCCATCAATTTTCTTCCAAAGGCCAACTTCTCCCACCTCTGATTTAACTACTTCAAATTTATTCTTAACACGCTATTTTTTCATGCCATTTCTGTAATTGAAAGAAGAGTTGTGTTGATTAATATACATTGTAAATCATTTACAAATGGATAGTAATTCCAGTCACTCCTACCACTCAACCATATCCTGCTATAGTAAACTGCTAACCTACCTCCTTCCTCTGACTGGGCCTGCTTCTCAAAACAGATTTCTCTGCATTTCCCAGCCTACATCAACAAAAAGGCTTAAGTTGTAGCTTAAATTAATTAGTCTGAGGATTTGCTGTTACAAATTTATTGATTTGAACTGCAATTATTTTCATCTCTTCCATCACTGAAGTAACAATGCCCCTCTTTTTATGTATTACAAACTTCCTTTGCGGATGTGATTCACATCCAGCTCATACTAACTACCAATGTCTATCAGTTCTTTCCACTCCAGTACTCCTTTCTTGTCTGGTTAACCCACTAGTGTTTTCCAATCATTACCACACCTTTCCTTTTGTAATATTCTGATATTCTTAGTAAAGATTAAGTCAGCCAGAGGCTGTGGTTGGCTCCTTCCCCATATTGAAGAACTAAGGTTATCACAGCAACAAGCTGTGAGCAACTAATTCTGCCTAACAGCATATAAAGTTGTAAGTGAATTGGTATTGTAAGATGCTAAACAGAAGTAGTCGTGGAAAGAACACTTATGTAAGACTCATGCTCCTATTTCTGACCCAGAAAAATTATGAAGAAATAATTGTGCTGTTTGAGTTGTAGATTTGGGGAAGATTAATTAGTATAGAGTAGTAAACAGCTATGCACTAGCAATTCTATACCATCACACTAATAAAACAGCCTCCAGATAAAATCTAATGAGTTTCATGATGATATCTTCTTTCTTGAATTCCTCTCCCAGCCCTCAATGTCTATATCTCTACTCTCGAATTCTTTCCACTTAGTCTCCAGATATCATCAGTTTTAATCATTGAACTCTCTTCTTTGAACAACTTAATGTGAATAAGGCCCAATAATTTGTCTTCCTGTCTTTCCCCTCCCACTTTCTTCTCTGTTTGGAGATATAGAGTCTTTGAATTTGAACTGTTTTTATTCAGTTTCTGTACTTATTTTCCATATGTCTCTTCTGCCCAAACTTTGTCCATCATACTCATTGCCTCTGCCTCGCCTCTGCTTCTGCTACTGTTATGACTCATATCACCTTACCTTTTACTTATTATTGTAATACTTTACAAAAGTCTTGCTTGAGTCATTATCCTACAAATATCATTATGCAGTAGATTGTCTTGCCCAAAAGAGAAAACAGATAGTGTTGAAAGCCCTGCATAAAATTCTTAGTAACTTTCAGTCCCAAGAGCTGAGAAACCTTTCTTGAAAAAAAAATAGACCCCCAGCCTTTTTTATTTCCTCTATTGAGAATTCTCTATTCAGTTCTGTACCCCACTTTTTAATAGGGTTATTTGGTGTTTTGGTGACTAGTTTCTTGAGTTCTTTGTATATTTTGGAGATCAGCCCTCTGTCAGATGTGGGGTTGTTGAAGATCTTTTTCCAGTCTGTGGGCTGCCATTTTGTCTTGTAGACTGTGTCCTTTGCCTTACAGAAGCTTCTCAGTGTGAGGAGGTCCCATTTATTAATTGTCGATCTCAGTGTTTGTGCTACTGGTGTTACGTTCAGGAAGCGGTCTCCTACGGAGGGATACTCCCTTAACCTAGATACAGGAGGGAGGGCCTAGGCCCTACTCCAAATGAATTGAGAGATTTTGATGATCTCTCCTGGAAGGCATCACCCTCCCTGTGCAGTGGGGGGAATTGGAATGGGAGGGGGGGCAGGGGGTATTGGATTGATATATAAACTAAGAAAAAATAATAAAAATTATCCAAAGGTCATGTTTTTAATAAAAAACATATATAAAGAAAAAAGAGAAAAAAGACCATCTACTCTCAAGCTTTTTGTCTTCCAATGATCTCTCTCTCTCTCTTTCTCTCTCTGTTCCCTCTCTCTTCCTCCCTCCCTATCCCCTTTCTCTTCCTAATTCTATAAAACTATTTTAGTTGTCTAAATACAGTTAGTTCATTTGTAAGTTCCATTTCCTTTAACTCTTTGAACAACTTCTTGACAAACCAACCCTTTCCCATCTACATTATTAGAATTAAATACACATGTGTAAATCAAGGATTTACATTACGACTGAGATTAAGGAAAACTGCAAAAACCTCTTAAAGTATTCAAAACCAAAAGTTCCATGACAACAAAATGCCCAGAAATTTTTATAAAACTTATATTAGCCCCAACAAGCAGTTTAAAGAAAAATACTTCTAGAAGATTTCATCGCCATTAAAATGTAAGATGCAAACAAGCAGAGTAATTAGAATCTGACAAGCCATTTAGTAATTTGATCCTCTCTTCCCACAGATAGTCTCTGTATTCCGTCTCCTAGAAGCTGTCTGGAATTTCATTTTACATATTGCTCACTAAAATGGCTGCCCTTACTTAGAATTACTTTGTTCTCCATGAGCTTTAAAAATTGGGACTACATGTGAGTTCTAATCCTTTTGCTTCAGCAATTAGTTAGATTTTGATTATTTTACACATAGATGCTCAGTAGTTGCCTTTTACTTGAAATATGATTTTAATATGTAATTTGTGTAAGTAAAATGAAATTGATGGAAATGATTTTGGCTACATTTCAATGGTTTGGTATTTGCCTTTTGATTAAATTAATTTTGGATGATGATCATAAAGTTCTTACCCCACACGCATGAGACTGTTCTATCCACAGCACTACAAATGCATGAGCACATGAGTGCAGGTGTGCATACACACATACATACAATGTTTTAATAAATGAATAAAACTCATTAATATTTTCCTTAATATTTGGTTACAAGGAGAGAAAAGTATTGGAACTTCTGTAATTGATATTTAGAAATAAAACAAAAAAAGAACACCAACTTGGTGTTACAGCACACAACTTTATCTTAAAGAACAAAAAGAAAATAATTTTCTTGCAGCAGAAGCACTTGAAACTCAAAATGGAATTCTTTGGCATGTGTAGTTTTATATAGTAGCTTGTGGGTTGCTTCAGAATCAAATTATCACTTACTGTCTGCTAACCAAAACCTTATAAATTATTCAGAAACAATTATCTAAGTCACAAGTTACCTACAAAAATATAGGCAAGGTATTTGCCAACCAATTGCCAATTAATTACACTACAGAGCCTGGTTGGGGCTGACTCAAGTATGCTTCATTGACACGCAAGGTCACTACTGTCCAAGAGAAAAGAGGGAAATCGCAATGTGAACTAGGTTAGAATAGGATGAGAAGAAGAGGAACGGGGTTTACTTAATGTTTATTGGATTCTCACACATTTCTAGGACTCTAGTCCCACTTGAATGGCCTTCATTGGCACACAGAATCATCCTGCAGATGGATCAAGCAAAGGAAAGCAGAGACCGTATCTGCCACACAGGTGTTTGGTACTGGATCTGCCCTCAAACAGAAGGTAGCCTTGGGTGATGGTAGTAGAAGGAAATAAATGAACTAGTGACATAAATCATAATTTTTCAAAGTGAAATATGTGTCAGACTCCAATTCAAGATAAACGAACACTGGGAGCCAGTACACTTTGAGCTTAATCATTCCTGGATTCACCATCCATTTTTGTTACAATAGAAGTTTCTGGAGGACATGGTTTAACAACTTCTAGCTGCTTTCTTTTACCTGCTGAAAGAATTAAATGTTGCCTTTCTTTCTCTCAATGTATCAAGAGCTCCCATTTGTCCAGAGCAGGGCTGCTTACCAGTATTGTTTAGGTTTAAAGTGAAGGCACACTTTTCTAAAGCTTCTATTGGCATTAAATATTTCAATGATGCCATGAAAAGAAATGATAACATTACTGGAAACCTGAAATAACACAACAATTCTTGCCTTTCAACCCCTGTTCCTCTAAGATAAAAACTACGGAGTGATCTGAACAAACACAGGTATTTAGGAAACTCATTAAAATGAGTGATAAATACATAGAAACAAATCTATGAATGACTCTTTCAGCTTTGTTTTTCAAGTATAATATTTTTAATTTGTTGGGAATTCATACATGTATTCAGAGATTTTGGTCATATTCACTCCCTCCCCTCTTCCCAGATACACTCCTAATCCCCTCCCAACTTTATGTCTTCTTTTCATGTATATTATAACCCACTGAGTCTACTTTGTGTTACCCATATCTGCATGGTTTGGGGACAGTTCACCTGGGCACAGTTTATCTAGCAAGGGCCAAAACCTTAAAAAAAAAACTTATTCACCCTCTCCTATCAGCCATCAGCTGTCAGTAGCACCCCAGCTAGGGGAAGAGGCTCATGAGCACTGCCCCCACACCCATTCTGGAATGTTGAGTGGCTTGATCTTACACAGGTCTTGTGCTGTAACAGCTGTTGTGAGTTCATGAGTGCATATCCAGAAAATCACCATGTCATCCTTCCTCCCTGAATCACTGCCTCTTATAATCTTCCTACTTTCCTCTTCACCTGATGTTTCTTGAGCCTGAGATACAGTGGTAGTGATACAGAGGTTGTCTTTGGCGAAACAGGTCATAACACCTTGACCTATTGTGAGTTTGCATGTTATCCACCATCCATGGCCCAAAGAAGCTTCTCTAATAAAGACTGAGTGTTGCAGCTTATTTTTAGTCAGAATAACATTAAATATATAACTTTTTGAACTATCAAAATCTTACCCCTAACAACTAACCTTTCTGGCATGGAAGAGACTCTATTGTTAAAATTCATTGTTTTAATGAAGAGGTATCATGTCCTTAGCTTTTTCACTGCAGCTGAAGCAAATAGGTAATAAGTGCATGTGGAAACATAAAAGTTGTAAGCCTGGCCAGTCAGCTGTCCATCCCATAGAGTTGTCACAGTTACTCAGGGGAATAAACTGATAAAGAAAAGGGACTCACTCCAGCCCAAATTTTCAGAGGTCTCAGAGATGATTGCTTTGCTCCATCACTTGTGGCCAAGTGTCCCAACATCTCCTTCCCAATTTATCCTTGGGGATCTAACGTCCTTCAACTACAGCCTAATCTCCAGCGGTCTCATCTCCTCCCTGTAGTGTCACAGGTCAGTGGCCAAACCTAACATCAAGCCTTGGTGAAACATTTAAGATCCCAACCAAAACATACATATTTAAAGAGAAATAGAACATATTTCTTCCTACAATGAGAAAGTGAAATTGGGTAACATGTTGCACAATTCGAAGATAAATAACGCCAAATAATTTTTATGGAAATTATCTTTTGTCATTAGATGTGTTTTACTTTATATATATGTAGCTAAACGTCCTATGTCTTTCGCAACACACACACAAATTCAATATAATCTTTTGCTTACATTAGAAGCATTTTCTACTAAATACCTGACTGGAAAATAAGTCTATAAGTTTTGCATCTAATTTTAGAAATACCTGTCTTCTTTTCATTTTATATAAATTCTGCAAATGCACAAAAATATTACACACACTGAAAGAATCATAAGATAACAAGAGTTCATGTATGCATGAACCTAATGACATCTGAATTACTATAAAAAGTAGAATTATCAAATAGTCAGAAAAGAAAGTCCTGGGGATTAATTCATTGACACAGCTTAAAAGTAGAAGAGTTAAAATCAAGTCACTTTTTTAGAAAAAGCAAAGTCAATCAGTATTCAAAGTCATATAGGAAGAGAAGCAGAATAATTAGAATATCAGATAGGAACACACATAAAACTCAAAATGTTCAAACATTATGTGACAGAGAGACAAAGAAATCATGAGTCAAGGATAGCAGAGCCAGTCAGCAGAAGCAGCAGGATTAAAGTATCAGTGAGAAATACTGGACACATTCAGTCCAACTCACTTTATTTACTTCAGAATCTAAAAACAAACATAAAACATAGAGTGAAGTCAAGCCAAGAATCACATAGCTAGCTTTATCAGGGAAGGAATGGACAGGCTGGGGCAGAAAATACAACCCATTAACAGAGGAAGAAGTGTAGCTCAGGTTCATGAAAAGCCCAGAGTGTGGGGGTGCGGAATCAACAGGTGTAGTACAGATGACAGGAGGCTCCTTTGGCATTGCACCCCATACATCATGCCATCTTGCTTCAATTAATGCTCTTGCAGCAGAAGATCCCTCTCCCTCACCCCTTTTTTATTATCCCAGACAAGAGTCAAAAGTCAGAACTCAATGAGAATCCCTTTACACCTAAGGACAACCACCCTCCTCAACCATAAACAGAAATGTTCCTTTGGGTGAACTAGGACTGGGGATGTGCTTGGTGGCAGTTTGAAGCACTATTTCTTGAAACTGTAACTGTCACCCTGTGAAGCCTGGAAAAGATATATTGAAGCTATAACCCCTGACATGAGGGTGATTAGCAGCCATTAGGGCCACTTTGGAGCATTCATAAGGGATCTTACTGAAACACACACACACACACACACACACACACACACACACACACACACAAATCTGCAAAGAAAATCTCTGTTAAGGTTGATGTACTGCTGATCACCTCATCACCTGACAAAAAAATGTCTTATGTTGATGCTTTCACCCAGGGATTTATTAAAATGTCTCAAGAACCTTTGAAAACTCATTTTATTATACTCTAAAAACACCAGCATGCTAGTGGAAGAAAATAAGCTCTATTTTAAAAACCTGAATCTGAAATTAACTGTTTGGAATTTCTACTTCAATAAAGTCAGGGCTACTCAGCAACAAATGAGCAAATTTCAACCATACGACTTTCTTGTACAGTCATCTGTACAAACATTGCCATTTAAAAGAACATCAAAGTAGGCTAGTAAAATAAATAAATGGAATACTTGCTTACACGAAATGGAAATGTGGATCACTGATATTGAATACTTTGTTTAAAAGGGAAAATGTACCTGTTATTTTTTATTTCTAGAATCTCACCAAAGTTGATGTAATGGTATGTTGTGAAACAATCTTTTTGTACACTGTGAAGAAATGTACAAAAAGTGTACAAAAAGAAGCTAAATTGCCAATAGCTAGGCAGGATTTTCAGGGCAGAGAGGATGCTGGGGGAGAAGAAGGCAGAGTTGCCAAGAGACACAGGAGGAAGCAGGAAAGTAAGATGGACATTACATAAGTGAGGTAAATGAGCCTCAGGGCAGCTCATAGGTTAATAGAAATGGGTTAATTTAAATTACAAGAGCTAGCCAAGAACAAGCCTAAGCTATTGGTCAAGATTTCATAATTAATAATGTGTCATTTATTTGGGAGCTGGTGAGTGAGACAGAAAAATCTGCCTACAATGGTACCCATCCTCCAAATGCAGACTCTGTCCTCATCCACATTAGGCCTTTAATTCTTTCCTATAAAACACACCGTTTGCTGAGATGACTACTCAGTGGTTGTTTTAGGAAGACAATCCTGGATAGACATTAAGGGCTTACTTCTAGGATCAAAATATCTGAGTTTGTGCCTACTTCCTTCAGTGAGAAACTCAGTACCTGGAGAAGTTACTTACTAGCTGTACCCTTATGTTTGCTATGAACATTTTTAAGCATTCTGCAAGGATTAGCTATTATAGTATTACTAGATAACATGGGCTAAAGACACAATGCGATATAGTAGTTTGTTTCTGCCTTCCTCAACTGCTGATTTTTTTTTTACATATGCAAAACAGCATACAAACAAGTATGGCCAGGCCTCTTGGCACAAGACTGGAATTAAATATGAGAGCTGAAGTTTTGACTTAATTTCTATTTTGAAGGAAACTCAGACTAGGAGAGTGGAGCACAACAGGACCCTTAGAAAGAAAAATCATAATAATTTGAATTGCCTGTCGATGTAACCTTGTAATGATTGTTGGCATTAGCCAATTGGGTTGACGCACTAAGGGGAAGTGAGTTTTGTGATATGTACTTTTGACTCCTCTGTGGAGCCAGGTTCTGCCCACCTCTGGCATCCTCATGTACTGTTTATTTTCCTCCTGGACCTTGTCCTCATTCTATGACAAACCCGCTTCCATTGAAAAACTTCTGTGGAGAAGCATTCAATTCCTCTACCCTGCTTTCCATCTAAATTACAGTTTCTAGCTGAATGGAAAACCAAATAAAAACCCTTAAGTGCTTCTGCTTTAAGGTGTGGGAAGCATATCTTCCACTGGCAACATCTGCATCTTTAAGCCTAAATGCTTCTATCTACACAGTGATGGGAGAATCCAGATGCTCACGGGCACAACAGGATGGACAGGGAATCAGTACAGCTTAAGAGGGGTCACAGTTGCTTTCCTATCACTGTGAAGAGATACCATAACAAAGGAAACTTCTAAAAGAAAGCTTTAATCTGTCTTGTTTAGAGTTTTAGAAGGTGAGCATCATGGTGGAGAATGGCAGCAGGCTGAAAGGCAGGCATGGTGCCGGGACAGTAGCTACGAGCTGAAATATGACAATAGTCACATAGTAATTTTGCAGAGAGAGACAGAGAGAGAGAGAGAGAGAGAGAGAGAGAGAGAGAGAGAGAGAGAGAGAGAGAGAGAGAGGAGAACTGGAATACTGGAATGGTGTTGGCTTTTGAAACTTCAAAGCCCATCCACAACGACACATCCCTTATAGCAAGGGGACATCTGTGTTCCTTCCTAAACAATTCTACAAACTGGGAGTCCAAACATTCAAATAAATGAAGCTGTAGGTGCCATTCTCATTTAAGCCACCACAGGAGTCATTGTTTATCGATGGGCAAAAAGGTGGGGGGGAGACTATATTCATTTGGATAGACAGCACTAATCAGACTCAGTGGGTTACACAAAGGGTGAGAAAAAAGAGGAAGGGGGAGGGGAGGGAGGAAGGAGGAGGGGAAAGAAGAGACATGAAATTGGGAGAGTAATACAGAAGAGAGAGGAAGAGTCTAAGAGCAGTTGTGGGAATCAGTGGAGGGAGGAAGAGATTATGTAAATACATGGTATTTCTGTATAAAATTATGAAAGAATTAGTAAATGTATAAATGTCTAATATTGACATTCTTACTAGAAACTCACAACCAAAGCCTCTTGAGAACACATGGTTAGAATAAATTTAAACCATGGATTTTATAATCCCCAGGAGATTTCCTGGGACTAAATTCTGGTTGCCTACTGTGGTAACTGTCTTAATAATATTCCTTTAGAGAATTCCATACCTCTCTTTTCCTCTTGGTATAACACATGCTTCCTAATGAGATTTCCACACTTAGTCCCCTTCTCCAAAAGGGGGAAAACCAATGAAGAATATCTTTTGATGGAAATAATGATTATTAAGAATGTCATATGAGATGGCTACTTTGGATGGTACTGGATGCCTTATGAAAGATCAAATTGTAAAAATAATAACTATTTGTCAAGGTACACTGGGAAAGCCTAAAGTCATCTAGAGTAGCTTCTGTTCTCCAGGCTGAGGTTGATGAGATGACACTATATGCCTGGGGTTGCTCATAACTGCTGTTCTTAATCGTCATTCCATGGATAAAAGTACAAGGTACCTCCATACAATCTATGATTTTCAGAGGTGAAAATCACATGGGAAAACTGATCATGATCGTATGGTTTACTTTGTAAAACAGAAGGTTGAAGGTTTTAATTGTGTTAAGAGTAAGAGTGAATGTCTGGTTCAAACCTTATTACAAGCCTCCCTTTGTTCAGACCATACCACAGAGTGTAGCAGTCATCCCACACAGATACCCACAAAATCTCCATCAAATTACACAATGGGAAACAGACAATGCACTGAGAATCCAAGGCCACAAGCTTTCTGTGGCCAAAAAAAAAAAAAAAAAAACTTAACATAAAACATTCTCTTTCTGTTCTTTTGTTTTATAACAGCAGTATAAACTGATAATATGACTGCTCCATGCGATGGATAAGGTGAAGGTCTTGTTGTAGATATGGGACAGAGAGAGAGAGAGAGAGAGAGAGAGAGAGAGAGAGAGAGAGAGAGAGAGAGCATCTAAAAGGTCCAGAGCAGAGAAAAAACAAAGTAGACTGAACATGGCCACAAGAGAAACAGGAGTAGAACAGAGAGGGCACAAGAGAAAGAGGGAGAACAGGGAGAATAGAGAGAATAAGGCGATTTAGCAGGGTTATAAGGAAAATGGGTGACTGCTCCAAGTTCAGGCTTGAGTTGAAGCGAGCTTTGGGTAGAGGAGGAAATGGAAGAGTAAGGATGTTATCAAGGACTTTGAAAAGTGCAACAGGTACTTTTGATATTAAGGAGGCCTGGAGGCCTGTATGGGCTTTGGTATGCTAATTAGGTACCATACAGAGCTGGTTGTCCCTTCTGCCATTTGGAATTTGGAGAAACAGAGTTTCCTTGGGACCCAAAGTTTCAGAGGGTTTGTAGAGTTCCTTCCTAGGAAATCTGAGAGTTAGTAATACTCCCTGCCCCTCACACTGAAAACAGATTGGCAAAAAAGCAAGGGCCATATGTAAAACTTTTGTCTATTCCAGAGACAAGAGAACTGTGCCTTGTTCTTCACAGGATCCTAGAGAGATGATCCTGTGAAACCAGGTTAATATTGTAGCTTCCCTTACCAGCCCTGTTAACCCCAGTCTCCTAAACAACACTACAAGAGACATTGAAGCTCTCCTAGAGAAAAAGCATGGGAGTGTGATACTACCACCATGCCCCCTCCAGACCCCATCATAGTCTGAGGGGTGCATTTGTCTCCTTATGCATTTATTCCTTCTTACTCTTATTTAGCTCCTTTCTCCCCTCCCTCCCATACTCTTTTCCATCCTCTCCCTCCTAATTCTCCCACTAGATGAAAACAAGACACACTTGTAACTGACCTACTAGTAAATGCTCCAATTCCATTGTGTTCTCTGTCCATGACAACATTTCAAATTCTTCG
Organism: Cricetiscus sungorus; assembly: GCA_030556225.1. Taxonomy (NCBI): domain Eukaryota; kingdom Metazoa; phylum Chordata; class Mammalia; order Rodentia; family Cricetidae; genus Cricetiscus; species Cricetiscus sungorus. The sequence continues at coordinate 6,311,518 of JANBXA010000734.1, forward strand.
GTGAGTCAGTGAGAAGACAGAAACAAGAAACACAGCAAAACCAGAGCTTCTTCCTGGCCCTTTCAAAGACCTTTATTTCCTCCTCAAGGTCATTTTGTATGTGTGGGTGTGTATTGTCAGTTGCTTGCAGTGTGATAGCCTCCTGCTCTCTGGTGCTTTCTTAAGTTTAAATTAGTTTTCAATCAAGAGGCTCTGCACCTTGCAGGGGATAGCATTGTTTTTAATACACTTGTCACTAATGTGCTGGTCCTTGGGGAGTTTCAAAGGACCTCAAAGGCAATAGTTCTCTACCCAGGAGCAAAGAAGCCATTACAGCTTGTAGCGGAAGATTTAATAGGTGTCATAATTTATCATGTAAACTGAAAAGTGTTTCTTAATTAAGTGCGTACGTTAATGAATTTTTTAATTTGATCCCTGTAAGTACCTTGCTATACTAATTGCGATATTCTCCACATTAGTCATCCGCTGTTGCCCTTGGCTATTTTGTACCCTGAGAGGAAAAGAAAGGGAGCTTTTCAGTTAAAGTTCATTTAACTCTTTCCACCCAACAAATTATACTCAGTCTTACTCAATCGGAGGGACAGCTGTGATTGAATTTCTCTGAGCTTTTATAGGAGTTGTTTGTGCATAAACCGGTGACATACCTGCTCCACAGGATGGTTAAGGGGAAGGTTTGTTTGTTTGTTTGTTTTATTGCAAACATGAAAGAGACTAGCCAAAGGCATCTGGAAGTTTGCAGAGCAGAGAAAGTACACTGAGCATGGCCAGCTGGCTACACCAGGCCTGGGCTATCTGTGCGAGCAGGGAGAATAGCAGGGGATGTCCTGACTAAAGAAAATGTAGTGAGAGAGGCAGAAGTGGAGCAGAGAGAGATGAGCGCATACCAAGAACAGCAGTTTATAAGGAGTGTGAGTAGGAGGGCAACACAAACCTGTGAGCTTGCACGAGTTTAGGGGAGAGGAGGGGCAGGGAAGGGCTAGCATACTAGCATGGACGTCGAAATATGTAACAGGTGCTTCATACTGTAGGAGTCCAGAGGCCATCAGGAGCTATGACACCATGAAAGATCGTCATCTGTCCCTTCTGCCAGTAGTAGTGGCAATAACTCCTTTTGATAGAAGGGAACCATTTGCACAAATTCCCGAGGAATGTTGGCTTTTATTTAACTGCCAGAAATCATCCTACGGTTCAGATTGAGCTCACTGGAGTGCCTTTTGGAGTTTGGGGCACTGGAGTTTCCTTTGGACCTAACAGTATTTGGAAAACAACTAAAGTTTCTGATAGTTTTCAAATAAAAGGAAGTTGGCATATCTGATTAGAACTGAATTCCTGTCCTTTCCCAGAGGAACACATTCGTCATTTCTCCAAATACTGGGTACCTTTATAAGTGACAAGATGGAGAGGCTGGGGGCCATGATTGCTTCTGTTTGCTATGCAATATGATTAATAAACAACAACATAGATTTGAATAGTATTTCCCAAACTCAAAACAAATAAGAATAAAAACTAAAACTTACTTGTAGCCACTTGTCTGGATATTGTATAAATATGAATGCAATAATAAATAAATGATAAATGTAATGATAAAGTACTTATGATATAATGTCAAGTCTGAAAGCACAATATTATGCATCATGGTAAAATATTGCTAAAACTATGAAAAATGTTTGGAAGCCTAACTTCTGAGTCATTTTGGTGGTTGTTTTTGGTAGTTTTGGGTAACTATTGTATCTTTCTGCTCTGTAGAACCTCATTACATTAAATGTTCATAAATGATTTAAACAAAATATGGCAAACTATTACTTTATAAAGAAACTTTAGCTTCAGAATTTATTTCAGTAACAAATATCCTTTAAATATTTTTTCTATAACTTTTTAACTTTTTTATGTCCAAATTTGTCCCAAGTTAGGTGAAACAAAGTCTACAAAATTTATTAAAGGAGAATTAAAAATATAAACTCTCTGATTCTTCGCTTTTCTATTAAGTGGACAAACCAGATTATTCATGAGGATGACTGCATTGTAATAAATCCTATTTGGTTTACTGATTTACAGACACACAATTTTCTCTCATGTGCTCCCACCAATGACTGATTTACAGTACTGAATGGTACATGAAAATGTATAAATTAAGAAACATGACAATTTGCACAGGTACCAACCCTTTGCTCTTTATGCAATTAGATATTGCAAAGAATTCCCACACTCAGAACTTGTTTTAAATCTCAACTCTGGGATGGTTAACAGTGGAGTTTTTATGAAGGTGTTTTGGTTGGGTTTCTGATATGAAAATGAATAACATTGCTACAGAATACTCAATTGAACTTGAATTTCAAATACACAACAAATAACCTATTGCCAGTGCAGTTTGCTAAGCTTGTCAGCCCTCCAGCTGAAGGGAGGAAGGTTCATCAGAACCCAACTCTTGTTTATCTGATGTTTGTTTATGAAATATATGTATATATATATATACATATACATATATATGTATATATATATATATATATATATATTTCAGCATTCTACTCTTGGGGGAAGAGTAAAGTCTAGTAACAAAAACTAAAACTGTAACAATTCTTGTTCCAATTAACCTTCATTCAGACTGCATAAGCTAATGTCTCAGACCCACTGTTGCAATGCAGTACTTCTCAAGCACTTTGTATGTGTAAGTCATCAGAGAATTTCTTTAAAATTAGATTTTTCTTTGTGGGATGAGTTTGGAGATCAGAACTGTGCTTTGCTTAAGTCCAGTTCTAGGCCTGTGTTGATGCTACTGACTCTTGAGACAAATTTAAGGTAGGAAGAACATACATTTTCCCTAACTGAGGTGTCTATTGAGTTGAGAATATAAGTCACTGATTCTATTTTGAACACATTTTTTTGAATTAACATTTCCTTTTTAAAAAGAGTTGAGTTTTCTGTGAGCTAAGACTTAGCCACATATTAGATTAGAACACACATAATTCAGTACAGTATTGTAATGTCACTCTTGTCTGGCGAAGGCAGTAACTGTAAGTCTGTAGGAACATCAGAACTTGAATGCCATTTTTATTTACAAGATTTATTCTGGTACTTTAGGTCATTTAATGAGCACTACTTAAATATCTTCCATATACCTGGTACCACTGTAGATCAACAAGAGAAACATTTCAGTATGATCCATGATTTAAAGTAGGAACTCCATCCATGTGATTACTTGTAATCATATAAGGCAGAGCCCTCGTCTTTATGGTCTCTTCTCAGACCCTCTGATGCTGCTATGCCTCAGGGTCTTTGCCTGCTGGGTCCTCCCATTGTTGAAATCTCAGGTCACATGACAGCTCCTGAAGATTGCCTTACTACAGTGAAGATTCTCTCACTACAGCAGTCAGTGTTTTGTGGAATTGCTATTTTATGTGAGTCAAGCTTTTCTAAGTTACTTATTTATACCTTATATTCAGTAACCTACCCAAGAAGACTACAACACTTTTAGATAACAAGCTTCTTTCTCAGATTTTTAGATGGGTGATATTCCCTAAGAATTTATGAATTGCAAGATTTTTTTTCTTAATCTAAACCCTCAAATCAAGTAAAAGGTGCATTTCTGCAAGCGGTTTTATAAACTTCAAAAAAGATAAGTTCTGTAGTGTTGTTTCTTTGCATAAATCTATCCTGAAAATGTAGGAACCATTTTCATCTAGAAATACATTATTATTAGAGTCACATTCAAGCAGTATTTATATTAAGTTGTTCCTGAATATTCTTTATGTTTAAATGGCTTATGTAATATTTTCTAAATGTTTTTTCAAAAAAAAAACTGAGGAAATTACAGTATATGGCAATATAGAGGTCAAATTGTTTTTCCTTACACTCAAAAAATAAAAGGAATTGCATATGGTATAAGCGGGATACTAGTAGAGGAGAAAAAGAGAAAGAAGAGAAAAGGGAACGTAAAATATAATGTCACTAAAATATCTTTTCAAATGGTAAGTTTGTGAAAGATTGGGTATAGTCTCAATGAGAGCAGATAAGTACAGCCCAGCCTACGATACATCAGAAAGTGTATTCACTGCTGTACATGTTACAAAACATTTTAAAAAGTATCCTATGATCTTAAGTCATGTATTTAGACATTCATTATTCTTTCTAGAATTAAAGTTATGGGTTTGATAATTAACTGGACTAACCAGTCTCTGCATTATAATTAAGACTACCCTCTGTGGAAGCTGGATTCCTAATTCACTCACACTGTCACCTAATCAGAAACTATATCGCAAATCCTGACTACAAAGCCCCAGAAGTTATTGGTCTAATTATTGATCAGGCTAACAAGACTCAAAAGCAAATCGGCCAGCACACTCTAAGCAGCTGAAAACTCCATTACCAGGGCCTTCCTACTGTGCTCTGAATACATTATTGATTTGCTTTAGCTGGAGGTTCTTCTGACAAGCTTGTGCATGCAATTAAGTGGATAACATGGGGCAAGTTAAACAGCCTAGAAACTTCTTAGGCTGAAAAAGCTTTGAACACAGCACTGATTCTACCTCAACTCTCCCAACAGGACCCAGGGTATCATGGGCAAGGCCACCACATCTTGAACTCAATGAGGGAGAAGTTCCCAGGGCTATGGCTGAATCTCACTATGCAGAAATTCCAACAGTCTGACCCCACATACTCAGAAAGATAGTGATACCACCTGTTTTACCAATAAAATAATAATAATACCCAAAAAGTATGCACCAAAGAAATCCATACTTCTTTTGTTTCTATTCCAGAATATCACCTAAGTTGTACAGGTATTTGATATGCAATTTAGTACTTCCTGGAAAACTATTTTCCTTTTACTTTCCAAGTACTTTAATGAGTTCTCTTTTTAAAAAATTGCATATAGTTATAAGATATTTCACAGTAGATTAATGCAAGGCATCATTGACACTAAACAGCAGTGTAGACCATTCCGGGTAAGGATTCTCACATGACATAGCCCATACGAACACCTTCTCATCTGCACATAGAAACAAATCATAAGTAATATAAAAGCAATACATTACATGTGTTATTTAAATTAAGTACAAAATAAACCAGGTGATGTGAGATCTTCAGAGTATCTGTAAACATTATTGAAAAGTCTGAGTATTATGTGAAGAAAGTTTTACCAACACCAATAAGCAAGTCTCCAGAAAGCTCCAGAGAAGCCAGACATGGTAGCTCATGCCTTTAATTCTAGCACTCAGAAGGCAGGTGAATCTCTGTAAGCTCAAATTTGACCTAGTCTAAGATCCATGCCATCCAGTGATACATAGAGACCTTATATTTATGAATAAATATATGAACCAATGACTGAATGAATTCCATAGAAAAAGTGAAGGCGTTCAGCATCTTTAGTCACGGAGATGGTGTCTAGGAACACCATAAAATGCTACTGTTGTTATTTAATATAGTATAAGATGAAAACCAAACTACCTTGTATCTAGTACAAAGCAGTAATCAACTCCTATAAACTGTGCAGAAAGGGTAACCACAGTAGCTATAGTGAACATTAAGCTCCCTAAGCCCTAATGAAACAGTATTTTGTTTTACATCAGTTCTAGGTGAAATAGTATGACCTGTAATTTGAAATACAAGATATTAAAGTAATGAATAATAATAGTGTAACTACTGCATTTAAAAAATAGGACTGAGAGAGAAACTAACTGTGGCTTGGGTGTCTAATGCTGTGTGGTATACTCCCTACAGTGAGACAAGAAAAGGATCAAACAAGTTAGCAGTGAGCATGTCCTCCTCAGTGCTCTGAAAGATGGTAACACCAGTAAAAGCTTTGGGTTCTTCTCTTACCCACTCAGAAAGTAGTTACTATTGCTGTCAGTTATTTGCATGGATTGTGTATATATGAATTATTATGTGAATATAGTATTGGAGAATCAGGATCAAGAATAGAAGTTAAGGACAAATAAGCTTTTCTTCAATTACCTTTGTGTACACATGCACGCACGCACACACACACACACACACACACACACACACACACACACACACAGAATCAATATCACTTCAAAATTAATTTTCAATTTTTAATAAGGAAATAATATTACTTCTCGTTAAATTATAAGACAAGGTGATGAGGAGATAGCTCAGTGGGCAAAGTGTTTGCTACACGATGTTGAGGATCAGTAGTGCCCTTGGGAAAACCCCAGCATAGTGGTAGGTAGCATCCAAGACTTGACCACCAGAGTAGCTGAATCATTTGCACTTTAAAGCAAATGACAGACCAAGTAAAACACACAGAAGGTCGGGGCCTCTGCACTGGAATTCATTAACATGCACAACTGTGCACACATAGACATACAAAAACACACAAAATAAAAATGTAGAAAACAGTAAGTAGGAAGAGAAGACACGTGATATTAAAGTGCTAGTTACTTTTCTGCTGCACTAATAAAGTTCTGTGACCAAAAGCAACTTATGGAAGAGTTTATTGTAACTTATTTTAACTTATAATTCCACAGGTTTAGAGTCCATAATTTTGGGAAAGAGATGTGGAAGACACAGCAGTAGGAGCAGGAAATTAGACGACTACATTTTCATTCATACACAGAAATTGAGAGAGAGAGACGGAGAGAGAGAGCGAGAGAGAGAGAGAGAGAGAGGGAGAGAGAGAGAGAGAGAAAGGAGAGGCTATAAACCTTCAAAATCTGCCCTCAGTGACACACTTATTACAGCAAGGATTCATTCACCACCTGAAAGCTCCATAGACTCCCCAAATAACAGTAGCAGCTATGAACCAAGTGATCAAATGTGGGAGCCTAAGGGGACCTTTCTCATTCAAACTACAATGTATATTTACTACAACCTTCTAAGGCCAGTGAAACCTGGCATTAGCACAGAATTGATGAATACTGGATTTGAAAGGATTCCATTCATTCAGAGTCCTCCCTTTAGCCTCTCTGACACACAGAGAGTCTCTTGTACTTATAAGCCAGTCTTTCCCTTCATTTCAACAGACTTTCCCAACTCTCATCTAATATAAATCTTCTTTGTTTGCCTATTTAATTCTGTGCAATGTTATTTTTCCAGTATTGTTGCTCTAAGGAATCTTTCAAATTATATGTCCTGGGAATGTGACAAAATGAGATGGGAACGGAGTTGGGATAGTGAGAGTTCTCCAGAAGAGAGAAAACAACTATCTCATAATTACAAACACTAAATATCAAAATCTGCAAAGCTGGCTACCTAGAGCCCCAAGAGAGCAGAGGGAACAAGTTCCAGTCCACAAACTGTATACTTCCAAATCCAAAACAGGTGGCCTTGAGACCTCAGAAGGTCTGATGTTTCAGTTCAAATTTGAAAATGAGCAATCCAAAGAGAGTGGGTTTTTTTTCTTCTATTCAGAAAGATTGTATGGAATCTTAGGAGGAAGGGCAAACTGCTTACTTCAAGCAGATTAACTTCAAGGGTTAAATGAATCTTATCTAGAAAAGCCCTCCATTAAATTCAGAGTGACATGGATTAAGTGTCCATGGCCCAGCCAGAAGAATACTAAGTTACCCATTTCACCTCTGGTCAAGCTGGTTTGATTTTCTTCCACAAAATATGTTTGGAAAAAATAAGAACAAAGCTCTTAACCTCATGACAGACAACTCTGATTTGCAAAGCTACAACGGAAGTATCCACAGGGCCTTAACAAAGGTGAAAGAATGAGTGGCATGAATATTCACCATAAAATATATATGTAAATGCCTATCAAGAAATCATTTTCTGTGCTTTTGGTAATGGAAAACTCATTGCACCCAATGCTAATTGTGCATTTCTATTACAGCTTCCCTTAATTTATAGCAACTGTCACTAAAATCCTTAAATACATCAATACACTCCAATGCCTCCTGTGCAACATGGCTCCCCATACATTGCTTGCACAATACATGTTCATTCCCAAGGTCTTGTGGAATTATGTGTAATCTCTAACATCTATGAGAAATGACAGCAAACAATTTTTGATATATAGTTCTCATCTGACTAGTTTCCTGACCCTCTCTGGGACTTTAAGATGAATTGAACCATATTTGCTGTAGAAACAAGCCAACCCCAGGTTGGAAACTGACATCAACAGATGAAAGCTACTATGTTCAAAGTAGCTGGAAATAATTGTTTACCCATGTTTTGCTACAAATTCTTATGTAAGTGAGAATTTCACTTTGCTTCATACAACTCAAGGCTCTATATGTTATCTCTCTTGGTGCTTTTAAACTTTCCCTTCCAATTTCATGGCATAGGAATAACTTACAGCTCCCTTCCATGTTAAGGACTTGAGAAAATTGTCTTCTCCCAGTATGCCTACAGCAATGACTTTCTGAACTCATGTTTCCTTCTATTATCTCTGAATCTTGAGGAGCAGAAGGGAGTTCTCAGTTCTGTTCCCCTTAATGTTTTATTTCACAAGTTCTCTATCATGTAGACTTTCTAAATTTTGCTTGTCTCTGATCTCAGCTAAATTACAACAAATGTACCTATACATATATCTTGTGCCACCTTTGTTTCTTGGCAACCAGATTACTGCTGTGTTAATGGGGAAAAGAAGAGAAAGGTCACTAACATGCTTAGATGGACATTGTATGTATGTATGTACGTACGTATGTATGTATGTATGCATGTATGCATGTATGTATTCTTTTAAGTTAATAAAAAGAAAGAGAACTAAGTATTGTCTCTGCATAGACCAAAGGAACACTAAAAGGCTGTGTACAGATAAATATTTAAGGAGATTGCCCTTGTTCTATTTCTCAACACAGTGGCCCAAGGTCTCCTTTAACTCCTGAGAGTTTACTACCCCCTGTGGATCCTGCAGCCCAGAAGTCTCTGTGTGGTGATTAACAGATTCCGTGCAGTGCTGGGCCTGAATCCAATGATCCTTTTCTTGAAAATTGCTGAACCTTGATGCATCGGCACAGCACAGCAAAGAACCTGTCGCTGGGGCTCAGTCCTTGTTACAGAGCAGAACATTCGGAAGGTTGTTTACATGGCTTGGCATCTTCCTTGAGGGTGGCTAATTAGAGTTTCCCTGGAGCTTCTGATTTGTGAATACACAGGGCAGTCATCACCAGATAACTGTGTGGGGAGTGTATCTAAGCACAACAGCTTGAAGAGATATTAGCCCTGTTACATGAAGACAAGTGCTCTCCACCCAGTGACACCATAGACTGGCACCACTCAATAAATCACCTCAGCATCCTTGAGAGCTGAGCATAGGTTCTAAGTCATTAATTCTATCAAGGTGGTTTGACAGGATGTTTTGAGAGCCTGAAAGAATGCATTCTTGAACTAAATTATAAAGAAAAAAATCTGTCTAAGTCACTGTCCTGGCAAACTATTAAGTCTTACAATTATCAAATAACTCTCCTAACAAGATCTTCTCACTCAGAACATGAAGGTATAATAATGACACCAGCTTACTCAGCCTCTGCTTCCGTAGAGTGATCCGATATAACAATGTAATACTGACGCCCACCCACCCTCTGCCTCCATAGCATTATCAAAACAGTCCAAGGCAGGGCTCTGAATATTTGACTAAAACTGAGTACACAAACAAATATGCCTTTATTGGTCAAAGACCAACTCATATTACCCAAATTGCCCATGATGATCAAACCAATTCACCTAGAAAATTGAAAGTAAAATATAAAATGAATTTATGAAAACTGTATTTTAAGTACAATAAGGGAAAGAACAGTGTCATCTGACAGCACCCTCTATTGATTTAATATTTGAGTATCATTTTGTTGTTGTCCCAGAATCACTAAACACCTTATTGCCAAAAGGCATTCTAGCAGATACTGGGATGTTCAACATTTCTAGGAATTCTGTAAAAGTGATGTGCTATTCCAGGAAGTCATGTGACAATATTCTCTCATGGAACTCCATTAACAGAATAGACTACTGTCTACACATATTAAGAGGAGCAAACTTTTTTTCATTTATTTACTTATTTTTTTATGTGTGTGTGTATATGTTGTGTGCGCGTGCATGCACGCTGGCCTGCCTGTGTGCTACATGTATACAGGTGCTTTTGGAAGTCAGAAGAGCATGTGTCAGATCCCCTAGAGTTGGAGTTACATGCATATGTGTACTGCCTGACGTGGGTGCTGGGAATGAACTCAGGTCCTCTGGAAGAGCAGTGAGTTCTCTTAACCAATGAACCAATGAACCATCTTTCCAGCCCAATTCATAACATTTCTGGTGGAAGAGAATAGACTATTTCTAAAGAAGCCAGAGAAACAGGATATAAGACTATCAAATGACATACTCTCCAGTGAATTAGAATCAAAGTACCAAACAAGAAACAACACAGAAGAAAAACTGTTTTATTCTAATATTCTTCAAAGACATTTATTTAACAAAGAAAAGTTTAAATTAAGATTAAATTAAAATGTAGTTCACATATCCCTTGATTCTTGAACTCCAAGGGCATTTGAAAAGCTTTCAACACAGTTGCTTCTGTTCTTGTAATCTCTCATAAATCTACTATCTCCACAATAAACTTAATAGGTACAATGTACCTGGGACAAGTGAAGATGCCCATACTCAATGCTGTTCTTTGCCCATACACTCTGTGCAATGGCCTTTTGTCCTTCAGAAATACCCAAGGCTGACTACACACAACCCTGATAGTAGTAGTTCAGCTGCCCTGCATCTCCCCACCAAACTTCACTACTCCTAACGAAAACCATGTGATAACCAAACTTATACAACAATCATGCACTTTCCTGTGTGAATTTTACATATGTTATTATAGTTACATTGACTATGTTTTTAGACTGTGGAGTCAGCAAACAGACAAATTCATGCAGCTAGATTTGCTGAAGTCACAGTTTATAATTGTGCAAGTTAGGATGATATGTGACTTAAATATCAATAAACACTAAACATTAATTTAATTGGCTTCTTTATGTGACACATTATTTTCTTGCATGATTAGTTTCTTGTTTCATTACGTATTATTGGATGAGCTGAAGGTACAGAGATCACATAAAAATGTATGTTTTACAGCAACATTTCCTCCTTTACTTTTCAAAATATTTCATTTAGAAATTGAATACTTTTCAAGAATGAACTGTGAATTTATAAGTAGAAATAGTTTTTGTCCTTTGTATTTTGTCTCTGATTTCCAGAAATTTTCCTCTAATCAAAGACAAAATAGACTTGGCTCCACTTTGAACAGAAACAGTTGTTTTAGAAAAAAATAAACTTTTCAACTGTGAATTTTGCATACATTTAATTTTCAACATTTTAAGTGAACAGATGATAATGTACCAGCAGACTTCTCCACATGCAATGATTTTAACTGAGTTTCACCTCTTTCATGCTTTTTGAATTTTGTTGAATTTTTATTCCAATTATAAAATCCTTATGCTTTTATTTATTCTTCTCAATAATTGAAATTTTGTTTGAAATATGATAATGTCTTATTTTTAGGTGACCATATGTTACTATTTTCTAGGACACTCTCAGATTAAATCTAATGTCCAGGCATTTATCCAGTGTAGCATTTCTGCATAATTTTATATTTTTAAGAGCAAGTATTGTCATCAAAAGTTAAATAAAATGAGAAGAATGACTTTTAGAATCACCAGATTTTTTTCCATTTCTTGCTGTGATTTCACTTAGTTTGTGCAAGAAGCATGTGCAACATAACATAACAGGACATACCCATAACAAGCTTATGGTTAAATATAAAAAGTATTTTATAGTTACCCGTCTCTTCCCAATATTGTCTACATGCATTGTAACAAACAGTATTATGGGCCAAACTACATCTGTTGTAACAGATAGTATTTTGAGGCCAAACAGAGCTTGAGTTGAAATTCCAATGGCTAGTTAATATCTCTTGTCTTTCGCAATAAATAGTAGAGAAATAGCATCATCGCTGTTCACTTTGGGTCCTACCTAAATGTGGTAGATGCCATGCAGGAAGTAGTTGAACTCAGAGCAAAGATACAAGTACATTATGCATGAAAACAGCCTCTAATTACAATGTTCATGGGAAACAAGGTGAGTAAATGTATTAAATAGAGTTGTTCTTTCAATTCCTCAATCACACTAACCACATTTCAAGTGCACAAAAGCCAAATTTGATAAATGGCAACAGTAGTAGACTGTGGGACCACAGGCCTTTTCTCTAATTGCAGAATCTCTATTGAGCACAGAGATTGAGTACAGTCTTCAGCAATCTACACCAAACCACATAAATACATTGGTGAAACTGAAGGGAGAAAGATCAATGAAATAATAAGAGGGCAGTACCATGTTCTGCTTTTAACCATGGATAGATCATCTGAGAAGAATACCAATAAAGGGTGGACTTAGCAGTCTAGAATGGAGGGGAAAGAAGAACATGAGATATCATCCCTACCTGAGGAACAATGGAGAGATTTAGCTCTAGAGGAGTCTATTTTCTTTAAGACCTTGGTCCACCTTTCTCTGCAGATTGATTCTAAACCCACAACAACATGGAAGGCACAAACTGGATTCAATGGTTTATTTACATAAAAGGGAAAATTAACACATAATTTAGGGGAGGGAAGGTGGGATGTATCTGAGAGGACTTAGAAAGAATAGTGAAGATAAATATGATTAAAACTGTGGGACCAGTTCGGGTTGAATGCCCCCTCCCCATACCCTTCCCTGGGAACTCCCTAGATTGGCCCTGAATCTTGCCCCCCCATGTCCTGTCCCCAGTGAGTGTGCTCCTGGTGCTCTGATACACAACTCCCCAGAGCTGGCCCTCCCCCCCCCCACCTTGTGCCTTTCCTGGCTCACTGCCCCACTGCTCTGGTTAAGCACTGAAACAGAGGGCAGATCCAACAATCCCGACACCTCCGGAGAACTTCGTGAGCTACTCTGGTCATACTAGACCTGGCTATCCATGCTGAAATACTCTGAGTCCTCATCAGTCTGATCTCTGGCCCCCACCACTGGTCCTCTGCCAGAGCTCCTTGCCACTGCCAGAGATCCACCTATCCACTCAGGACCACCCTGAGTCTCCACCTGCCTGATCTTTGACACCCATTGCCAGGCCTCTGCTGGAGGTGAGTCTGGGACCAGTTTGAGTTGAATCTCCCCCCAACATCCTTCCTTGGAAACTCCCTGGATTGCCCCCCGAATCTTGCTCCTTCATGTCCTGTCCCCAAAGAGAGTATGCCTGGTACTCTGATACACAACTCACCCCCACCCCACCCAGACCTACAAATATGCAACTTCTGACCCATCTAAGCCCAACCGGGGAATAGCAGACACACACACACACACACACACACACACACACACACACACACAGAGAGAGAGAGAGAGAGAGAGAGAGAGAGAGAGAGAGAGAGAGAGAGAGAGACCCCACCTGCACCCACTGGAAGAAGCAATGGGAAGACGGCAATACAAGAAAACACCTAACAATAGAAAGACAAGATTGACACCACTAGAATCTAGGGACTCTATACCAACTAGACCTGAACACCCCAAAGCAGATGAAGCAGAACAGAATGACTTAAAAATTATCATCATAAAAATGATAGAGGCCCTCAAAGACAACAAGAGAAAGTCCCTTAAATAAATGGAAGAAAAAACAAACAAAAAATTGGAAGAAATAGAGGAAAAAAACATGTAAAAATGCAAGAAATGAGTGAATCTCTTAAAGAAAGTAAGGAAAGCCAAGAAAAAAAAAACAAACAGGTGAAGGAAACAGTTCAAGAGTAAAAAACTGAAGTAGAGACAATAAGAAAAACACAAACTGAGGGAATGCTGGAAATAGAAAAACTGGGCAAATGATCAGGAACTACAGACACAAGCATAACCAACAGAACACAAGAGATGGAAGAGAGACTCTCAGGTGCTGAAGATAAACTAGAAAAAATAGATTCATCAGCCAAAGAAAATGTTAACACAAAACACCCAGAAAATGTGGGACACTGTGACAAGGCCAAACCTAAGAATAATAGGCATAGAAGAAGGCAAAGAAGCCCAGCTAAAAGATGCAGAAAACATATTCAACAAAATCAACGAGGAAACCTTTCTCAATCTGAAGAAGGACAAGCCCATGAAAGTACAAGAAGCATGCTGAACACCAAATAGACTGAACTAAAAAAAAAAAAAACCCAAAAAAGATCCCTTGACAAATAATAATCAAAACACCTAACATACAGAATAAAGAAAGAATATTAAGAGAAGCAAAGGAAAAAGGCCAGGTAACATATAAAGGCAGACCTATCAAAATTATACCTGACTTCTCCATGAAAACACTCAAGGCCAGAAGGTCCTGGATAGATGTTCTGCAAGTACTAAGAATCCACAGATGCCAGCCCAGGCTACTATACCCAGCAAAATTCTCAATCACTATAGACAGAGAAAACAAGATATTTAATGACAAAGCCAGATTTTCACAATACATATCTACAAATCAGGCCCTACAGAAAGTTCTGGAAGAAAAACTCCAATCCAAGGAAGTTAACTTTGCTCACAAAAACTTAGGCAATAGATTAACCCACTTCACCAGAACCCAAGAGTAAAGCAAGGCAAATATATTCACAATACTACCAACAACAACAATATCTAAAACAAACAAGCATTAACAAACAATGGTCCTACTTTCCCTCAACATTAACAGTCTTAACTCACCTATAAAAGCACACAGGCTAAAAGAAGGGATATGAAGACAGAATCCACTCTTCTGCTGCATACAAGAAACACATCTAAGCTTCAAAGACAGACATTACCTCAGGGTAAAGGGTTGGGAGAAGATCTTCCAATCAAATGGACCCAAGAAGCAAGCAGGTGTGACTATTTTAATATCTAAAAAGTTAGACTTTAAACCAAAATCAATCAAAAAAGATAAAGGCAGTCATTTCGTATTCATCACAGGAGAAATCCATCAGCACAAAGTCTCAATTCTGAACATCTATACCCCAAATACAAAGGCATCTACATTTGTAAAAGAAACACGACTAAAAATCAAAGTTTACATAAAACCTCACACACTTATAGTGGGAGATTTCAACACCTCATTCTCACAGCTAGACAGGACCACCAATCAGAAATTTAACAAAGAAACAAAAGAACTAACAGAAGTTATGTCTCAATGGAGTTTAAAAGACATTTATAGAACATTTATAGAACACAAAAGAATATAGCATCTTCTCTGCTCCACATGGAACCTGCTCTAAAATCAACCACATACTAGGAAACATAACAATCCTCAACAGATACAAAAAAATTGGAATGGCACCCTGTATCTTATCAGACCTCCATGCTTTAAAGTTGGAATTCCTTTTCCTGTTTAAATGTTTTTTCTTGGCTTTCTGTACTTTCTTTAAGAATTTTGTTCATTTTTTCCAATTTTTGTTTATTTTTTCTTCCATTTATTTAAAGGACTTTCTCTTGTTGTCTTTGAGGGCCTCTATCATTTTTATAATAATATTTTTTAAGTCATTCTCTTCTGCTTCATCTGCTTTGGGGTGTTCAGGTCTAGTTGGTATAGAGTCCCTAGATTCTGGTGGTGTCAATCTTGTCTTTCTATTGTTAGGTGTTTTCTTGTATTGCTTCTTTCAGTAGGTGAAGGTGGAGTCTCTCTCTCTCTATGGTGCTTCCCAGGTGGTCTTAGGTGGGTCAGAGGTTCGATCTCTGTAGCTCTGGGTGTTCCAAGCTCTCTAGGATGACTCTCCTCAGGCAGGGGCCTGGTAATGGGGGTCAAAGATCAGGCTCCAGCAGAAGACTGATGATGGGAGCCAAAGATTCTGAAGGCTGGAACTTAGGATGTTCCACGTGCCAATAGACAGCTCTAGCCTGGGCCTGGCACTCTCCAACTGAGGCCCCTTTAGCAGAAGCCCGGTGATGTGGGTCAAGGATCCAGTCCACAGGGGCTCAGATGGCCCCAAGGGGATAGGCAGATATCTGGGAGAGGCCTGGAGCTCCAATAGAAGACAGCAGTGGGGGTCAGAGACCAGGCAGGTGTGGATCCAGGGTGGTTGGTTCCATGTAGATAGGCAGGTCTAGTGTGCTCAGAACAGGTCCAGGAAGTTCCCCAAAGGTGACAGGATTGTTGGCTCCACCCTCTGTCCCAGGGATCAACCAGAGCAGTGGGACAATGGGCAGGGTACGGCACCAGGTAGGGGAGGGCAGGCTCTTGGTGGGGGTGGGTGAGTGTGTATCAGCACCAGGCATGCTCTCAATGGGGACAGGACAGAAGAGAAGCGAGATCTGGGGCCAATTCTGTACAATAAAACAACCCTGTACAATAAAAGAACTTCAGGAGGCATCTCCATCCTTGACTTTAAGCTCTACTACAGTGGAACCAGGATGTATTCCTGGTGTACAAAAGGACCTTGCTGGCACATCACCCATTGAAAGATACTCCCTTAATCTAGAGACAGGAGAGAAGTCTTAGTCCCTACTTCAAATGACTTGACAGATTTAGATGACCCCTCTTGGATGGAATCACCCTACATATGGAGTGGGGGTTGGGTGGTTGGGGAGGGTGGTCTGGGTACATGTAACGGGGGGAAAGAGGGGAAAAGGGAGGGAGGGAGGGAAGGAGGGATGGAGGAAGAGAGGGAGAGGGAGCTGGGATCGATGGGTACAATCAATCAATCAATCAATAAAGAAATAAATAAATAATAAAAAACATTGCAACTCAAAAAAATAATAATAAAGTTGGAATTCAACACAACACAAATTGCAGAAACCCTACAAACTCATGGAAACTGAACAATGTGCAATTGTACCACACCTTGGTCAGAGAAGAAATAAAAAAAAGAAATTAAGGACTTTCTAAAATTCAATGAGAATGAGAACACAATATACCCAATCTTATGGGACAACTTGAAAGCAGTGCCACTAGGTATAGTCACAGGATAGTCACATTAGAGAATTAACTAAAAGCATTAGAACAAAAAGAAGCAAACTCACCCTGGAGGAGTAGACACCAGAAAATAATTAATTTGAGGGCTGAAATCAATAAAGTAGAAACCAAAAAAAATACAAAAAAAAAATCAATGCAACAAAGAGTTGGTTTTTTGAGAAAATCAATAAGATAGACAAAACTTTATCCAAATGAACTAAAAAGCAGAAACAGAAAAATGCAAATTAACAAAACCAGAAACGAAAAGGGGGACATAACAACGGACACAGAGGAAATCCAGACAAGTTCAGGTCATACTTTGAAAACCTGTACTCCACAAAATTTAAAAATTAAAAGGAAATGGACAAATTTCTGGATAATTAACACTTACCAAAATTAAGTCAAGAACAGACAAACAACTTAAATAGACCTTTAACCCCTAATGAAATAGAAGCAGTCATCAAATCCTCCCAACCAAAGAAAGCTCTGGGCCAGATGGCTTCAGTGCAGAATTCTACCAGAAATTCAAGAAGAGCTAATACGAATACTCCTCTAATTATTCCACACAATATAAACAGAAAGTTAATTACCAAACTATTTTTACAATGTCACAATCACCTTGGTACACAAGTCACACAAAGACATAACTAAGAAAGAAAACTATATATCAATATCATGAACATTGCTGCACAAATACTCAATGAAATACTGGCAAACCAAATCCAAGAATATATCAGTTAAATCATGCACCATGACTAAGTAGGCTTCATCCCTGGGTTGCAGGGGGGTTCAACATATGAAAATCTATTAACTTGATCCACCATACAAACAAACTGAAAAAGAAAAACCACATGATCATCTCCCTAGATGCTGAAAAAGCCTTTGACAAAATTCAACATCCTTTCACAATAAAGGTCTTGGAGAGATCAGGGATTAACAGGGACATACTTATACATAATAAAAGCAATATATAGTAAACCAACAGCCAAGTGAATGGAGAGAAGCTTTAGGAGATTCCTCTAAAATCAGGAACAAGACAAGGCTGCCCTCTCTCTCCATATCTCTTCAATATTGTTCTTGAAGTTCTAGCTAAAGCAAAGACAACAAAAGGAGATTAACGGATATAATTTGGAAAGGAAGACATCAAACTTTCATTATTCACAGTTTGCATAAGCAACTCCAAAAAACTCTACCAGGGAACTCCTACAGCTGATAAACACCTTCAGCAAACTAGCAGGATGCAAGATAAACTAAAAAAAAAATCAGTAGCCCTACAATATACAGACAATAAAGGGGCTGAGAAAGAAATCAGGCAAACATCACCATTTACAATAGCCAAAAACAACATAAAGTATCTTGGGGGTAATGCTTACCAAACAACTGAAAGACCTATATAGCAAGAAGTTTGTGTCTTTAAAGAAAGAAATTAAAAAAGATTCCAGAAAAAAGGAAAGATCTCCCATGCTCTTGGATAGGTAGGATAAACATATAAAAAATGGCAGTCTTACCAAAAGCAATCTACAGATCAATGCATACCCCATGAAATCCCAGCACAATTCTTCACTGACCTTGAAAGGATAATAATCAACTTTATGTGAAAAAAACACATAAACAACCCTGTGCAGTAGAGGAACTTCAGGAAGGATCACCATCCCTGACTTTAAGCACTACTACAAAGCTATAGTTCTGAAAACAGCTTGGTATTGGCACAAAAATAGATAGGTAGACCAATGGAATTAAATTTAAAATCCTGACATTAACCCATACACATTCAAACATCTGATTTTTGACAAAACAGCTAAAATGAGAGGAGGAAAGCATCTTCAACAAATGGTGCTGGAACAACTGAATGATGGTGTGTAGAAGACTGCAGATAGACCTATGTCTATCACCACACACAAAATTCAAGTCCAAATGGATCAAAGACCCCAATATAAATCCAGCAACATGGAAACCCTTAGAAGAGAAAGCTGAAGTTACCCTTGAACAAATTGATACAGAAGACCACTTCCTGAACATAATTCCAGCAGCACAGACACTGCGATCAACAATTAACAAATGGGACCCTCTCAGTCTGAGAAGCTTCTGTAAGGCAAAGGACACAGTTGAAAAGACCAAACAGCAGCCCACAGACTTGGAAAAGATCTTCACCAATCCCACATCTGACAGAGGGCTGATCTCCAAAATATACAAAGAACTCAAGAAACTAGTCAACAAAACACCAAATAACCTGATTTAAAAATGGGGTACAGAACTGAATAGAGAATTCTCAATAGAGGAAGTCAGAAAGGCTGAAAGACACTTAAGAAAGTGCTTAACATCCTTAATTATCAGGGAAATGCAAATTAAAACAACTCTGAGATACTATCTTACTCCTGCCAGAATGGCTAAAATTAGAAACACCAATGACAACTTATTCTGGAGAGGATGTGGAGAAAGGGGAACACTCCTCCACTGCTGGTAGGAGTACATACATGTACAGCCATTTTGGAGGTCAATATGGCAGTTCCTCAGGAAAATGAGAATCAATATACCTCAGAACCTGGCAATCCCCTTCTTAGGCATATACCCAAAATGACCCACATGTGTGCAACAAAGACATGTGCTCACGTATGTTCATAGCAGCATTATTTGTAATAGTAAGAGACTGGAAGCAAGCTAGATGCCCCTCAACTAAAGAATGGATAAAGAAGATGTGGCACATTTACACAATGGAATCTTGAAATTTGCAGGCAAATGGATGGAACATGAAAAAACCATCCTGGATGAGGTAACCCAGTCACAAAAAGAGGAATATGGTATGTACTCATTCATATATGGATTTTAGAGATAGAGCAAAGGATCGCCAGCAATAATTCACACAGCCAGAGAAACTAGGATACAAGGAGGATTCTAAGAGATTCATACTAGGTCCCTCACAGAAGGGGAAAGGGACAAGATCTCCTGAGCATATTGGGAGTGGACAGGGGGAGGGGATGTCAGTGAGTGGAGAAGGAGCATGGAGAAAGGGGAGGAGAGGAAAGCCCGAGGAACTGGGTAGATTGAGTCAAGGGAGGAATAGATGAGAGGAGGAAGGGGAGGGACCATAAAAGAGGGAGCCCTTATAGGTTTGAATAAAAAACTGAACCTAGAGAAATGTCCAGAGACCTAAAAGACTGACCCCAACTAACAATATGAACAACAATTGAAAGGCTATCATAAATGCCCTTCCCTGAGAAGGAGACCCATGACTAACTTATCGACTGTCATAGAGCACTCATGTAGTAGCTAATGGAAACACAATCAGACACCCACAGCTAAACACTGAGCTGAACTGGAATCCAGATGCAGAGAAGGAGGACAAGACCAGGCTACAGAAACACACAGAGACAGCTGACCTGAACAAGGAGGAGCTAATGGGGCCCCCAGACTGATAACTGGGAAACCAGCTTTGGACCGACTCAGACTCCCTGAACATGGGTGTCAGTTAGAAGGCCTGGGCAGTCAAAGGGACCTCAGACAGTGGGACCAGGGTGTATCCCTGGTGCACAAAAGGACTTTGGGAGCACATTCTCCATGTAGGGATACTCCCTTAACCTAGAGGCAGGAGGGAAGGCCTATTCCCTACTCCAAATGACTTGACAGATTAGATGACTCCTCCTGGAAGGCATCACTCTACATGTGGAGTGGGGGTGGGGTGGGAAGGGAGGTAGGTTGGGAGGCATGGGAAGGTGGGAGAGAGGGAAAGATGAAGGGAAGGAAGGAGGGAGGGTGGGAGGGAGAGAAGGGGAACCGGGATCGATATATAAAATAAAAATAGTACATATGATTAAAAGTATATTTATGAAGTTCTCAAATTTAATTATTCTTAAATATTTTATAAGGACCTGAACAACACTATAGGTATTATATAACATATATACACAATCTCCAAATAGACTAATATCTTTAACAACTCAATAGCAAGAAATCAAATAGGCCAATGGAAAATTTGGCAATGTCCTGAAAAAAATTCTGTAAGTAAATAAGTCAAATGGCCATATGATATATGGAAAAGTGCTCAATGCCATTCATTAATCAGGAAATTCAAACTACAAACAAAATGATATGATACCCTTTCACACTTGTTAGAATAACTTTCATTAACATAATAAAAGCTAACAAGTGCTGATTAAGTATGGACAAAAAGAAATTGTTATACACTATTAATGAGATATAAATTATTATAGCCATTGTGGAAAATTTGTATGGAGTTTCCTCATAGTTAAAATCATCTATTAACTTCTTTCAGGCATATTCAAAGGCTACAAAGTCAGTCTATTGAAAAAATAAATGTAATTCTATATTTACTGCACATAATTCACAATAACCAGGATACAGAATCCACGTGCATGCCTGTCAATGGATGAATGGCTGACGAAGTATATCACATATACACAGTAGAGCACTAATCATCCATCAGAAAGAATTCTACAGTATGGGACATCATGGACCAACCTAGAAAACTGGTGCAGTGGAATAAGACAAACCACATGATCTCACTTGTATGTGGAATCTACAAATGTTCAACTGATAAAGGCACAATCAAGAATTTAGGGAGAGATTAGGAAATTGTAACTTAAGAATGCAAACTTTAAACTAGACAAATAAGATCAACAAATTTATTTTATGGCAGGATGTGGGTAAATTTAATAATATATTGTAGACTTAAAAATGGTTAAATGTAGTGGATTTCTAACTGTTCTCTCCACAAAATTAAGTACATGAGGCAATGAATATTGCATTTAGTTTGATTTAATCATTGAACGTTGTACAAGTATCAAGACAGAGTTACATACTAAAAAAGTACTTTTCTTTTAAAGCTAAGTATAATCTGGCTCACAAAAAAAATGTTTAGACTTTATGAGTAAGAATATGATTGAACAAGTCGTATGTAGACATGTTTTAACAGTTTTTCAAAAAAACATGAGGGTAGAGTTGTACTGAGTGTAGATGCTCTATACAATCTGAGCATCATGTAAAGTTTGCCCACATATCCAATACTTAATACTGGTACTCAATACTTGATGTCAGCACTCAAAAGACCTTGATAATCAATAACAAGAATCACTCTACCATGTATAATTGGGAACAGCAGTCTTTGACTCACAGTCTCCCTGACTCCACCTTCTGAGCACCTTCTCTTACCTTTAACTAATATACCCAGCCTTTCACATAAATGTTGTAACTATTTATAAAACAGCCTGATCAAAAGCAACTTTAGGAGGATAGGATTTATGTGGCTTACCCTTCCAGGTCATAGTTCATCATGTAAGGAAATGGGGACAGGAACTCAGTGTAAGAACCATGAGAGGGATGTTGCCTGCTGGCTCACTCCTTCACTTATGCTTGATCAGCTTTCTTATACAGCCCAGGACAAGCTAGGGATTATGCTGCCTATGATAGACTGGACCCTCCTACATTAATTAGCAATCAAGACAATGCCTTTGGGCATGCCAACCAGCCAATTTGATCTAGGCAATTCTGTAATTGAGATTTCCCCCTTAGATGACTCCAGACTGTGTCAGGATGACAAAGCTAATTAGGACACTACCTTAGATATTTTTTCTTGGGAATCTTAAAAATTGCCAAATATAAAATAATAACTTCTGTGATACTAACAAAACATCTTTTTTTCATGAATACTCCCCCCCCTCTCTCTCTCTGGTTCCTGGGATCAGAGTATTGAAGCTCAGTCCACACCATGCATACTGTGTATGCAAGTGTTCACCTACAACCTACATTTCAAACCTTTCTAACCTTCTTGAGGGGGATAACAGCTTTCAGAAGTTCTCTTGCAGTATTTCACACCAAGTATTTGCTATCACAGTTCACATTCTCATATTCTTCAGCCTTGTGAAAACTAAAGCAAAACAAAATCCTTCCCTTGGTGTTTTAAACACCATGAAGTCAGGTCTTTTTCTAGGAACTAACAGCAGCTTCAGATGGAGTGTGTGTGTGTGTGTGTGTGTGTGTGTGTGTGTGTGTGTGTGTCCTCTGAGAAATCACATGGCTAATTGAGATAAAATAACAGGTATTTTGAGAAAGAGGAAAGTAACACTCAATGCAAGAATACATTGAGAAGACATGATGAATGTCTGAAAAGGTGCCAAAACCAAAAATCTTGCCTTGAGTAAAGAGGAAGTAGGGAATTTGTAAACACAGAAGTCGTCAACATTACTCCATACTGCTTTGTAAATTGTAAAACGCCTGTGATGAAGTTGTGCCAAAAGCAAGCATTTCAAAGTAACAGTTTACATTGTGTCTCTCCATGCATTCACTGTATTTACGGTATCATGCAAGTAAGTATCCCAGAAATACCAGTGGGCTAGAATTTCCCAGCTGTACATCTCTCTATGTGAACATAGCTTATATTTCCCAGCTGTACATCTCTCTGTGGGAACATAGCTTATATTTTTGTTCCTGACAAGTTATTTGAAGGGGACCATCAGAGAAATATGCATATTAAAGAGAGGTTAATGACATAACACCACTGACTTGATGGAACTGAAGATTTTCCTTTTCATACAAAAAAAAAATTAAAGGAGGAAAATCTAAATTAGGTTATTCTTTCCATTAAGAAGCTAGTGTTGTAAACATTTGTTTAGAACTGTTTTGAGGAAGTACTAATATCAGACTGGGTTTATAAAGAGAGTCAAATGAGATATGGAGCTAGTAAGTTGTTCTGTGTGTCTTGATTTCTGGTCTTTCTGAGCTCTGTACCTGGAATCTAGCTCCTAGCACCATCCTGCAGTGTATGGGCCAAGTCACCAGGTCTTTTCTAAACCTCTCTTCTTCAGATTTGCATTGAGAATCATGATAACACTCTCTGTCCAAATTTGCTTCTGTTGCTATGAAAAATACCATGCCCACAAGCAACTCAGGGGGGGGCATAGTTTATTCTGCTGTATGTCCCAGTCACAACTTATCACTGAGGGAAGTCAAGACAGGAAATTGAGCAGAAGCAGAATCAGGAACACTGCTTGTGATTTTCTCTTCATGTCTTGGTCAGATCACTTTCTCATACAACCAGGACTACCTAGACAACAATGGACAGCCCATAGAGGAGTGGATCCTCCATAACAATCATTAATCAAGAAACTCCCCCACAAATACGCCCATAGGAAGATTCCCCCATTGAGATTTCCTCCTTCCAGATATGTCTAGGTTTGTGTCAAGTTGATAAAAAAAAAACTAAGCAGTACACTCCCCCCACATTTTCATAAAGTAATAAGGGGTTTTGGCTCAAGGTCATTATATGAAGAGTAAGACATGGAGAGGGCAGAGTAAGAGCTAAAGAAGGTATTACCTTTCCAGAACTCAGAAGCAGGCCTTGGACCCAGAGCACAGCCTGACAAATTGTGGCCACTCAATACACCTATCAGGTTCTTCTAATAAATGACTTACTGGTAAACTTTGAAAAGAAAATGAGATTAAACTCTTTCCATGTTCTGGTCTCTGATGACAATGGGATAATTAAGTAATGCAGAGTTAAAAGTAGACTATTATCCAAAATGTAATTTGTTATGCTTGGCATTGAACTTAAATAGATACACAGCTATGCATTTCACATTTTTGTTGACTATAATATTCATGTAATCAAGATCCAAACCATGAGAAGTTGAGACACATAACAACAGAGTTAGCTTTCAGAAGAACTAGAATCAGTTAACAAATTAACATAATAAAAACAATTCTGAAGCCCCTTGTTCTGATGCCAAAGATGAAACTACCATGGGAGAAGGGAGCCAGGACAGGGGGTTATAGACAGACAAATGGAATTTTATTCAGTAGATTGAATGATAGTCCCTAATGGCTAGATAGAACATGCACAGAGCAGAATAAGCAGCTGATGATGATTTAGTCACAAGCTCTCTGGAGGTGATCACCAGAGCAGACAACAGCAGTTGGGTGGAAATGTCAATGGTGGCCAGATACTGGCTAGCTGATTTAATTTTCTAAGCACTGAAGATCAGACAGGATCCAAGAGACTGAATAAATGCAATGAGAAGTTGCCCATAGGCTCATAAGTTTGAATACCTGATCTCCAGTTAATGGAACTGCTGGCAAAGGACTGGGAGGTGTGGCCTTGTTGGAGGCATTGTGTTACTTAGGGGTAGGCTTTGAGTTTATAAAGCCCATGACATTCCTAGCTAGCTTTCTCTGTTTCTTACTTGTGGATCAATCAAGAAACCTGCCTGCCTGTCTTTTCTGCTCCCCTCAATGATGGTCATGGACTCTAACTCACTGAATCATGAGCCCCAAATAAACCCCTTGCTAAGTTGTCTTAATACAGCATTAGTAAAATGACTAAGATCACAGGAAACAAATGTTCAGCTGTAGAGAACAAAGGAAGCCTTGAGTGAATGTGTAAGGAACAGACAAAGTCCTGAGTGAATGAGTGTCATTGACAAGGACTAATGCCTCAGGCCCATGGGAATTGGTAAATTCTTCCTCTTGGCAGACTCACAAAATTGTCAAAGACTTCCTCTGGTCCATTTGTTGAGAGTAGGTAATGTGTTCAAAAAACTAGCAACTCCAACATCTTCCTCCCAGGTGTATGCAGCCTAAGAATTACAGAGACCTTCCACTGAGATGAGTTAATTTCTTGTCTCTTTGTTATCCATAATAATTGTGCTGAGGTTACAGATTGTTGATGGTAGTTGATGCCACTGGCATCAGAGAAAACATGACCTACCGAGTCCCAGTTTGTCTGTGTGTTTCTGTATTTGCCCTTTCTTTACCCCTACCTCACCCCAGTCAAGTTTCTAAGATCAAGATACTCTGAACACAGAAAATGACAACCTGACTACTAAAACTCTCATGGTCAAATGAAGAAATGTTCTGAGAGAAATGTGCAAATAAAGGTAAAGATAAAAATAAGAATAAAGAAAGAGAGGGGGGCTCAATTCTAAGCATTGAGTGTAAAACACAGGACAAATAGATTCTAGAGACAGGCAGTTTAAATGTTAGTACTGGTGAGATTTTGAGGAGTCTTGGAGATGGGTAGAAACATTGCAGCTGCATGGGTTTCTAGACTATGTTTGGAAGACATGCCCTTAGTTTACAGAGGAAGGGAAAATGGATCTGGCTGCTTGAAAGAAATGGGAGAAGGACTGGGGGATGGAATGCATGTCTAAGGAACCCATATTTTCATTTTCTCTTTTGGTTTGTGTACTGTTTTACATCGGAGATCCTGTAGCCATTTCCTCACAAAAGGGCAGGCTCTGTGAAATTGAATCCTAGAAGGGACCAACAACCAATTGCACTATTATTTGCAAGCATATCAACAAATTAACATATATGCCTTAAGGGTATGGAGAAAATTGTCCAGCAAAGAAGAAAACTTTGTTGCAAGCCGAGATTTGCCAGACCTGGGAGGAAGAAATGTAACCAGACTTTGTAGACCACCTCCTCTCCACTCTTGTTTGAGGCCCCAGGGTCCTCTTGGGTGGGAACCTGGGGACCAATGCAGGGCTGGTTGAGCACCACCTTGGGGAAGCTGTTCCAGCCCTTCCTATTGGTGGGGACAAGGCCTACAGTAGCTGCTTGTAGTTGCCAGGCTTTTACAAACATCATGGAGAGACATATTGGAAGGGGAAGATATTTCTGGGTTTCAAGTGTTTCCAGTTTTTTTTTTAATAGGATGACCCAAATAACCCAGGGCAGAGGCTATATTGTTTTCCTCTTCTAAGTAGGATGTCCACCATTTCAGTGAACTAATTGCCCATGAACCTATCATGAAGATACATCATGAACATCTAAGAAATAAGACAGGTACTTAGCTAACTATTGTTCATGACCCTCTTACCAAGTAAATAAATAAAGAAAGAAAGAAAGAAAGAAAGAAAGAAAGAAAGAAAGCAACTGAAAAACTAATAAACTAATAAAGTGCAATCTATGACATTCTACCCTGCAAAACAAGTTAGAACAACCTGGAATGTTGGGTTCAAATTTGGAATTTGTGTCTCAGATTTTCCTGAAAAGAGTATGGAGGAATGGGGGAGATTTTTTTATTTCTGAACCACAGATCTCCTGTTACTATTCTCTCTTCCTACACAAAATATGAGGAGCCTTGAGTTACCTGTGAGGAGTGCAGACCCAGATCCAAATTCAGTGTTCTGTCATTCCTACACAGTTGCACAAGAAACACATGATCTAGGATCACTGAGACAGAGATTCCTAAAATATGTTAGAGATTGGAGAAACAGAGCTTGATACAAGAAAGTTAGCAAGCAGTAAGTGTACATGCATTCATTTCTCTACTCCCTTGACTAGGGACACGATGTGTCTAGCTATTTGAAGTTCCTCCTTGACTTGCCCACTATGATGGCTTGTCATTAGATCTGTAAGCGGATAGAAATCCCCTGATCAAAGTTGGGGCCAAGAGTGAAGAGTGAACACTTACATTGTGTTCACAATGTGAGTAACTCAATACCAATCTAAGGAATACTACCAAGTAGAATCAAGACCTTTGCTGTTGCTCTTACTAATTTATATTCATGGGCATCAAACAGAAACTTAATTTTTTAAACACAGTTGTCAACTTTATACTTTGTGTAAAAGGTATTGCTCAAGATGAGAGTAACTTCTTTTGCCATGTTTTTTTTTTCCTGCTTCTTGAATTCATCTTCTGTATCTCTTTTCCATACTTTATAGAACTGTATTATAATTGCCAATTTTCTTTATTCAATTAAGTACTATTTCTGCTGCCATTCATCCACGCTTTCTCATTCTGTCACATTCTTGCCTCTTTGTTGAAAATAGCATGCATTTTGTTTTATTATTTTTATAATGTTAAAATATAATTTAAAAAAGCATGTTTTTAAGGTTTGTAGCCAAATGCTAGGCAACAGGCTGTTGTGTCGGAGGCCAAAAAATCCAATCAGGAGTACAACTGTGGGATGTGGTCGCTGGGGCTTTAGAGCATGAGCCATATTTGCACTAAAGTTCACTTGTAACATGATTACAGATCACAGCTCTCAAATCGAACAGGATGTCAAAATATTTAAGTTAGTGCTTTGAATATCTGGCAAAACAGTACAAGAATAATTCTTATTTCACATGAACTATTTCTATTATTTTTTACAACATAGTATTTTTGTTGATTATTTGGAAATTACCTATCATGCATCCCATTACACTCACTTCACAGCTCTCCCAGTCTGCTCTCCCAACTCCCCACAGAAGAGGAAGAAGAAGAAGAAGAAGAAGAAGAAGAAGAAGAAGAAGAAGAAGAAGAAGAAGGAGGAGGAGGAGGAGGAGGAGGAGGAGGAGGAGGAGGAGGAGGAGGAGGAGGAGGAGGAGGAGGAGGAAGAGTAGGAGGAGGAGGAGGAGGAGGAGGGGGGAGGAGGAGGAGGAGGAGAAGGAGGAGAAGGAGAAGGAGAAGAAGAAGAAGAAGAAGAAGAAGAAGAAGAAGAAGAAGAAGAAGAAGAAGAAGAAGAAGAAGAAGAAGAAGAAGAAGAAGAAGAAGAAGAAGGAAAGGAGAAGAAAAGGAGAAGGAGGAAGAGAGAAGGAAGGCAGGGAGGAAGGAAGTCTGGTTCGTGTTGCCCATATATTCACTGAGGCATGGCCAAACTCCCAGTGGCCAGCCCCTTATAGAAAACTTCCCCAACTGTACCCCCACTTTAAGTTATCAGTTGGGGAGAGCTACACTTCAGCATTCTTATCACAATTTTTAAGAATCCTCTTTGATTTTTTTCTAAGCATTTTGGGGTTGGTGTTGTCACAGAAGGCTTCTATGTCTCTCTTTCTCAACTGTGACTTCACAGCCATCAATATAATGCAAAAGTAATTTTCCTGCCCTTTATAGTCAACATGGGCATGGATTGTGGTTCCTTGTGATAGCACAGAACACAGACTCTTTTAATTCTTTATGTTCACTGTTCTCCTGAATTTAATTTGTTCCAGGGACCATCTTGTAAACTAAAGAACTCCCTGCCAATGCCTCATACTTGTTCATGTGCCTTTCAAGGGTAAATCCATGACTGACTTGTCCTTGTAGCTACTGGCACTTATGTCTTTAGTTTGTAAGTAATAGGGCTTCATGGATCTGCACCAGGTCCTCTGTGTATTTGTTATGGCTGTTAGTTTGGTAGATTTTTGGAATTCCTAACAGTGGGGGGCGGCTGTATCTCTGACTCTTTGGCCTGCTGTTTTTCCCCCTATTGGGTTGACTTGTGCAATCTTGACATGAGGGTTTTTAGTTTGTCTAGTTGTATATTGTTTTGTCCTGTTTAGCTATTATCTCTTGGAGGCCCATTCTTTTCTGAAGAGAGAATGGATCTGGGGAGAAGGGAAATGGGGAAGGGAAGCTTGGAGGAAGGGAAGGAGGGGAAACAGTGGTTAAGATACACTGTATGAAAGAGGAATCTATTTTCAATAATAATAATTTACAAAAGACTTAAATAGCACCAAGAATACTATACTTTCAGAGATAATTTTTTTATAGTTTGTGAGAGATTGGTTAGATTTAAATAAACCCTTGTTAAACCCTTTTTATTCATATATTATGCTATGTAATTATAGGGCAATAAAATTCTTAAGGGTCAAAACAGAAAATAAAAAGAGAAACTGGAGGCTTAGACTGGTGAGACCTGTTAGAGGAGGTCATGGTCATGGTCGTTTGAATAAAAATGACTCCTTTGGGCTCATCTATTTGAATGTTTAGTTATCAGGAGGTGGCACTAGTTAGATTAGGAGGTGTGGCGTTGTTGAAATAGATGTGGCTTTGTTGGAGGAAATATGTCACTGGGGTCAGGATTTGGGGTTTTAAAAGCCCAAACCAGATACAGTATCTCTCTTGGCCTAAGGAACAGGATGTAGCTCTTAACTACTTCTTTTGGCATCTTGCCCACCTGCCACTATGCTGCCTGTCCTGATGATAATGGACTAAGTCCCAAAAGCAGTAAGCAAGCCTTGCCCACCACTCTCATTAAATGTTTTCCATCATAAGAGTTGCTGTGATCATGATACCTCTTTACAGCACTAGTAGGCTGACTAAGATGGAGGTGATACTTGGGCTGGGAGAGAAAGGGTAGAAGAAAGATACTATTAGCTGAGGAGACAACATGTATGGAACTTCAGAGAAGGGAAAAGCTTGATACTTACTTCTGAACACAGCAATGTGAAAAGATGAAATATGACTGAGGGGTAGCAGGGTGTGGTACTAGAAAGAAAGAGAGAGAGAGAGAGAGAGAGAGAGAGAGAGAGAGAGAGAGAGAGAGAGGGAGGGAGGGAGGGAGGGAGGGAGGGAGGGAGGGAGGGAGGGAGGGAGGGAGGGAGGGAGGAAGGAAGGAAGGAAGGAAGGAAGCTCCATATACAGAGTGTTACATGCATTCGAAGAAGCATAGTTTCATGGTTAGGTAGCAGATTGCAGAGGAGCCTGGGAGAAGTTTAAGCAGAAGAGATAGAAGGTTTCCTGCTGTGATACAGGGTTAAGGAGTCAGCCGCAAGCAGAGTGCACTTTGGTAGAGCCTGTAATTGTGTTTGGGAATGGTGAAAAGTAAACTGAGGCAGAGAAAAGCTTTAGGGAAGAGACCCATGTACTAGAAAATGTGAGATGTTTAAGGATGGGAATTCACCAGAGTTAGAGATTCATTGAGTTTGACGCATAGGGATAAAGGAGGATCAAGAATCACTCACAGCAGTCAGGTTGAATAATTTATATACAAGACAATGAGCTCATCAAAAAGCAACGAAGAGGAAGCAGGTCGATAAAACAATGAGCTTGTTTGGATATAATGAGTTTAAAAGATAGTTATGTCCCCATGAATAAACACTGGACATTGTGCTGTACAAGTTTGACCTGTGGATAAGTTGTAATATTAGGTTTACCATTACATTAGATATCAATTTTAAACCTTGGAATTGAAAATAAAAACACCATAGTATACAAGGCATGACATGAGTCATAATGACAGGATAAGACCTAAAACACGGACAGATGAAGAAACACCCTGGAAGAAGACAGGAAGCCGAGAAACCAGAAGGAGGTAGTGTTTTTAGAACCCAGGGCTGGGAAGATTCAAGGATGAGTGATTAAATACCATAGAGATTAGAGGATTCAAATACTGGACAACATGGCTGAATGTGGGAATTGAGATACCACTGATGACCTCTGCAAGAAAAATTTTCAGAAGATTTGTTAAAGGTGAAATACAAACTGAAAGCATTAAATGGTGAGCAATTAAAAGAATAAAACCATGAGATAGGGAGAACAGACAAATTGGGAAGGGAGGGAAAATGGAATAGAAAAAAAAGAGTCTACAAGAGTGGTAAGAGGTCACAGAGACAACCTTTTCTCTTATTTTAGATTGAAAGAGGCTTTAGGAAATCAGCCCAGCCAACTGGGCTATAGAGACTACAGCCCCCCTCCCCCCACACACACAGTGTGTATGTGAGGATGCACATATACTTACAGATGTGCATGTATATGTGGGAGGCAGAGGACAGTGCTGGGTATCTCTTTATCTTTCTCTCCACTTTATTTATCTATCTATCTATCTATCTATCTATCTATTTATGTATTTATTTATTTATTTTGAGTCAAGGTCTGTACCCGAACCTAGGTGTTTTTTGTTTGTTTGTTTGGTTGGTTGGTATTTTTTCTTATTTTACATATCAAACCCAGTTCCATCTCCATCCCAACTTCTCATGCCCTTCCCCATCCCTTTCCCCAACTACTTCACAGGGAGGGTAAGGCCTTCCAGGAGGGATCATCAAAATCTGTAAAGTCATTTGGGGCAGGGCCTAGGCCCTCCCTCCTGTCTGTAGGTTAAGGGAGTATCCCTCCATGGGGAATGTGCTCCCAAAGTCCTTTCATGCACCAGTGATACATCCTGGTTCCATTGTCAGAGATCCCATAGACTGCCCAGCCCTTCTAATTGAGACCCACATTAAGGGGTTCTGGGTCAGTCCTTTGCTGATTTCCAGCTATCAGTCTGGAGGTCTATGAGCTCCCCCTTGTTCAGGTTAGCTATCTCTTTGGATTTCTGTAGACTGGTCTTGACCCCTTTGCTCATCACTCCTCCCTCTCTATATCTGGATTCCAGGAGTTAGGCTTAGTGTTTAGCTGTGGGGTATCTGATTCTGTTTCCATCAGCTACTAGATGAGGACTCTAATATCAGGGAAGGGCATTTAAGGTAGCCTTTCCTCTATTGGTGAGATTGTTAGTTGTGGTCATTCTTGTAGTTGTCTGGACATTTCTTTAGTGTCAATTTTCTCTTCAAAACTAAATGGCTCCCTCTATTATGGTATCTCTTTTCGTGCTCTCCTCTATTATCTCCAGACTCAATCCTCCTGGTCCCTCATGTTCTCCTCTCCCCTCCTTTTCTCCCCTTCCCTTTCTCCTAACTCCCTCTCCACTCACTGCCCTCTCCTTCTGTGGGAGACCTTATATGACTCTCTTAGGTTCCTCCTTGTATCCTAGTTTCTCTGGCAGTGGGAATTATAGGCTGGTGATCCTTTGCTCTATCTCTAAAATCCATACATGAGTGAGTACATACCATGTTCCTCTTTTTTTGTGACTGTGTTGCCTCACTCAGGATGTTTTCTTCAAGTTCTACCAATTTTCCTGAAAATTTAAAGATTCCATTATTTTCTTCTGCTGAGTAGTACTGCATTGTGTAAATGTACCACATCTTCTTTATCCATTCTTTAGTTGTTGTGGGGCATCTAGGTTGTTTCCGGTTCAAGCTATTACAAATAATGATGCTATGAACATAGTTGAACAAATGCCTTTGTTGCATGGATTTGCATCTTTTGGGCATATGCCTAAGAGTGGAATTTCTGGATGCTGTGGTAGACTGATTCCCACTTTCCTAAGGAACTGCCATACTGATCTCCAAAATGGCTGTACAAGTTTGCACTCCCACCAGCAATGGAAGGGTGTTCATTCCCCTCTCTCCACATCCTCTTCAGCATAAAGTGTCATTGGTATTTCTGATTTTAGGCATTCTGACAGGAGAAAGATGGTATCTCAGAATTGCCTTGTTTTGAATTTTCCTGATGGCTAAGGATCTTGAGCACTTTCTTAAGTGTCTTTCAGCCATTTTGGGTTGCTCTATTGGGAATTTTCTAGTCAGTTGTGTACCCTACATTTAATTGGATTATTTGGTATTTTGGTCACTAGCTTCTGGAGTCCTTTGTATAATTTGGAGATCAGCCCTCTGTCAGATGTGGAGTTGGTAAAGATTTTTTCCCACTCTGTGGGTTGCCATTTTCTCATGTTGACTGTGTCCTTTGCCTTACAAAAGCTTCTCAGTTTCAGGTGGCAATCTTGCTAAAAGCAATCTACAGATTCAATGCAATCCCCATCAAAATCCCAGCACAATTCTTCACTAACCCTGAAAGGATAATACTCAACTTTAAGTGGAAAAACAAAAGACCCAGGATAGCCAAAACAACCCTGTACAATAAAGGAACTTCAAGACGCATTGTGACACCTGACTTCAAGCTCTACTATAGAGCTATAGTCGAAAAGAGCTTGGTATTGGCAAAAAAAAAAAAAAAAAAAAAAAAATAGACAGGTAGACCAATAGAATAGAATAAAAAATCCTGATATTAACTCACACACCTATGAACACCTGATTTTTGACAAAACAGCTAAAATTATACAATGGAAGGAGGAAGCATCTTCAACAAATGGTGCTGGCACAACTGGACGATGGTGTGCAGAAGACTGCAGAGAGACCCATGTCTATCGCCATGCACAAAACTCAAATCCAAGTGGATCAAAGACCTCAACATAAATCCAGCCACACTGAACCTCTTAGAAGAGAAAGTGGGAGGTACCTTTGAAGGAATTGGTACAGGAGACCCCTTCCAGAATATAATACCAGTAGCCTAGGTACTGAGATTGACAATTAATAAATGGGACCTCCAGGCAATGGTTTGAAAATTCAACTTATCATGCGCTTGGGTTCCCTAGTGAACATGAGCTATTCATGCAGTGACCTCATCTGGTTTGATCTTGTCGACCAGTCACTCTTTTTGTAAACATCTCAAGACTTGCCCTCTTAATTTCCCCTCGGCACCATCTTTGATTGGTTTATGTGCCCTTCAATTAGAGGTTAGCCTTTCATATTTTTTGTTACTTGGATGACATATATTCAGCTGAAAGAAGCAATTTGTAATATTTGGTATGGGAGAGGGGAGAGATAGGACAAGAAAAACAAAGAAAAATAGCAAGAGAAAATCACTCTCCTCAGTGTAATTATCATCAGTCTTAACTTTTGAACCATTTTAAAACATGTTACAATCTGCTATTAGTTTGCATTTATTACTATTTTTGAGTGGTTTACCTACTTTAATCTTACAAGAACAAGGTTTGTTATCTGCATAGTTTAAAACTGTATTCTAGAAGTTAGCACTGTGACTATTAATGTAATTGACTTTAACGTTCCAGCTAGCTTTATGTCAACTTGA
Organism: Cricetiscus sungorus; assembly: GCA_030556225.1. Classification (NCBI taxonomy): domain Eukaryota; kingdom Metazoa; phylum Chordata; class Mammalia; order Rodentia; family Cricetidae; genus Cricetiscus; species Cricetiscus sungorus. The sequence continues at coordinate 6,345,819 of JANBXA010000734.1, forward strand.
CACACACTAGTGTCATTTGGAAGAGAGAATCTCAACAGAGAAAATTCCTTCATATACGTATACGTATATGTACATATCAGTTTCTTAACTAATTATTGTTATGAGAGTGATAAGAGAGGAACCATTGTATTTTGGATGATACCACCACCCCAATCCTATCTGGGGTTACTATTATAACCCCACTGTGACAAACAGCAATCTGGGGAAGAAAGAGTTTATTTGCTCTACTCTTCCACATCTCTGTTCATCATCAAGGAAATCAGGACAGGAACTCACAGGGCAGGAACCTGGAGGCAGGAGCTGATACAGAGGCCATATAGATGAGCTGTTTATTGGCTCACTTCTCATGGATTGCTTAACCTGCTTTCTTATAGAACCCAGGGCTACCAGGCCAGGATTGGCACCACCTACAATGCACTTGGTCCTCCCGTGCCAATCACTAATTAAGAAAATGTCCTAAAGGCTTAACCATAGCCCAATCTTATGTAAGCTTTCTCCTCTTTGATGACTCTAGCTTGTGTCAAGTTGATGTAAAAACTAGTCAGCGCACATCTCTGAACTGTGGGTATAAGAAATTAATCTGAGTAAAAGATGTGGAGCAAGCAAGTAAGCAACATCCCTCTATAGCTTCTGCATCATCTCTTGCCTCCAGCTTCTGGCCCTGACTCTTGCTCTCAGTGAAGGACTGTGCTGTGGAACTGTTAGCTCAAATAAATTCTTTCCTCCAAGTTAATTTTGACCAATGGTGGTCTATCATGGCAATAGAAACCATAAAACAACTAAGTAATATTTCTTTAATGGATTAAAAAAGGAAAAGTGACTAACTGAGCTATAAGATGTGCAATTCAGTCAATTCAGTCATCATCTTCTCTGGTGCATCATATTCTAATTAGGAATAACAACATGCTAGATGTTAAAAGGAGAATCAGTGGTGATTAATGAAGAGATGGAATGCTTTAGAAGTTCAGAGAAAGAAACTGAAATTACTGGCAAGATGAAAAAGTAGCAGGAGAGGTGGGGAATGAGAGTTTTTCTATCAGCTTTGACTCTGAATGTCTTATGTACTACAAGCCCATGTGTCTCTAATAAGTCTCTAATAATGCAATGTTATGTCAAAGCCTGCCTGTCATCATGAAAATGTCATGTTTTCAATGCTCTCTGTGGAGCCAGGGTTGGCATGATGCCTACAGGGCACCTCAGTGATGACAACCTGTAGGACTCACTATATCACTGAACTCCTGGGCTATGTGGTCTCATATCCTATCTGATAAAGAGGGGAGTCTCAGAACACCTAGTGCTCTGAAGTGTATGTTATTCATGTCCCCTCAAGCTAACTGGAGTGCCCATCTGCCTTGGTTTTCAACAACTGCAAAGAAGCCCAGCATGCGGGAAATGAAATATCGACTGGGTAAGGGAGAATGTCAATTCTTAAATGCCTGTCAGTTAATACAATTGCCTCTCAGGTTCTGAGGTAATTTTTATGTAACATGGCAAAAATAATTCTGACACAAGTCCAAGCATCTGGCAACTTCCTAAAGAATATATTCTTAGTAACATCAAATTTGATGACTTACTAATTTTATTTATATGTTTAGGTAATTGTCATAGACTTTTCATTCCTAGTACTGTTTTTCCCCATAAATTCCATTTACAGGACAACAGAACAAAATGTATGTAATAGTTGTGAGATTATTGACTATTAATAACTATTTTAAGTAAATATAAATATGCTAAGTATCCCATAAGTTAAATATCTATATTTTTATGAAATATATGTTACTCTATAAATATAGCAGTGCTTACAATAGTTTGACCTTGATTGGACTCTAGTAATTCATTTCATCATTTCAAATTGTGCTGAATCATTTGTTCAATTTATTTTATCATAAACATTATAGCAAGGCAAGGCATTAACACACACACACACACACACACACACACACACACACACACACACACACACACGCTTTGGTTGGTATTATAAAAAGTGATAGATTCTCCTCTCTGTAAAATTAGACTTACATTGTGTGACAGTTACTTTTCTGCTACTATAATAAAACACCATATCCAGAAGCAACTTAAGGGAAAGTATTTATTTTAGATCTACAATGTCAGGTCATTCATGTCTATAATAGTAAATACCATGGCAGTGGGCAGTAGGAAGTTAGCTAGCCACATTTCCTTGACACACCAGGAGTGAGAGAGAATGGAAAGTACCACAAGGCTATAAACCCTCAAAGCCTGTAGTGGTTTGGAGGAAAATGGAGTAGTACTATTCGTAGGTTTAGTCTTGTTGGAGGAAGTGTGTCACTATGGGGGTGGACTTTAAGTTGTTCTATGCTCAAACTACTCCCACTAAGACAGACCATTTCCTGTTGCCTGCAAGTTGCAAAGACTCTCAGCAACTTTTCAGCACCATGGCTTCCTGCACACTGCCATGTCCCACTATGATGATAATGGACTGAACCTCTGATCTATAAGCAAACCAACCCAATTAAATGTTTTCATTTATAAGAGTTATTATGGTCATGATGTCTCTTCCCAGCCATAGAAACACAAATCAGAGCCTATCCCCAATGATGTGCTTCCTCCGGTAAATCTCCATGTCCTAAAAATTCTAAATTCTCTCTCTACAGCACACTATCTGGAGACCAGATGCTCAAATATCTCACCCCATGTGGGCATTTCTTATTAAAACTCCCAACAGTTTTTCTAAACTGAATGAAATTTGAAGAAATAATGGATTGAAGAAAAACTCAACCATGGCTTGACTTAACTGCTGTAATAGGGTTCAGAGAATTTCTATGGACACAAGGAAATTTACAAGACTCTATCATTAAATATAACTGATTATCTAGAATAGAACCCACATAGTCTGAAACATTTGACATTGCAAATACATGCTGCCTCAGAAGCAACGAAAATTGTATGAAGCATTAGTCACATTTGGTGAAACACACTTCTCAGAAACTTACAGAGATGAATCTAACAGCTTTGGAACACCAACAAACTATTTTGATTTGATGTACACCCTAATTGCATGACAGAAACCCTAGAACATTTCCACCCATGCCTCCAATGAGAATGATGACATTGATCTAGTTCCCTACTGTCCACCTGAGAGTTTACAGGTATCTCTACAATGCTGAAGCCATTGAGAGAATCAAACTCAATTTTAAAAATATTAAAGTTGAATGGGCTACCTATTAAGTAACTCTATCTGCCTACCATGTTGTTAGTTATAGCTGACCCAAGCAAGCAGCTTTCATATCTTTGTAATCCAGGAGAGATGCTATACACTGAACAATTATTTTTCAAATGATGACTGTAAGAGAAGGAAGGAAGATTGCACAGTGGGACAGTACTCCATAGCTAAGGAAGCATTCTGTGGACAAAAGTTATAAGGAAAGAAAATGAACTCAAGCTCCTTTGGAAAAGGAAAAGAGGAGGAAGGAGGTCTGTGCAGCAAAGTAAGTGATCACATAACCAAAGATGGCTAGACAGGAGCTGGCTTATAGCTGTTCCTCAGGAGACAACTGATTTGTAGTCAGTACTTTGATCTTCCTCAGAGTCATTCCTAAAGGAAGACAGCCTGAATGTCTCAGGCACGTCAACCGTACTACTTCAAATGACTGGAATCAAGTAAAGATGACTAGAGAGAGTGGGCAGAGTAAACACCCAACTTAAGATCAACTCTCAACTTTCCCCCTCAGGGACATACACACATTTGTGACTGAAGAGAAGTTCCCCAACAAACTGACATGTGTCACCATAGCCTCTCACTGTCTGGATGAAAGGTGGCAAAATTGATTCATACACTACATTCCAGCATCATTCCACCTCTTTAAATAAACTCCAAATCAATTGCTTCTTAAAGATCATTTCTTGTAAAGAGTTTGGTAATGAACCTTCTGTTTCTATTGTATGGAAAAATTTGAGGAGTATTGGTATTAGCTCTTCTTGAATTTCTGGTAGAATTCTGCACTGAAGCCATCTGGCCCTGGGCTTCTTTTGGTTGGTAGACTTTTGATGACTGCTTCTACATTAGGGATTATAGGTCTATTTAAGCTGCTTATCTGTCCTTGATTTAATTTTGGTAAGTGATAGATACCTAGAAATTTGTTCATTTCCTTTGAATTTTCAAATTTCGTAGACTACAGGTTTTCTTTTCTTTTTTTATATTTTTACTAATAATATAATTTAAATTTTTACATGTCAATCCCAGTTTCCTTTCACTCCCACCCTCTTACCCTCTTTCCCCCAACACATGCAACCTGACCACCCTCCCCTGCCATCCCCCCAACCCCATTCTACACATAGGGCTACATATCCAGGTGGGGTTATGTAAATCTGTCAAGTTATTTGAAGTAGGGACTAGGACTTCTCTCCTGTCTCTAGGTTAAGGGAGTATCCCTCCATGGGGGATGTATCCACAAGGTCCTTTTGTGCACCAGGAATACATCCTGGTTCTACTGTCTGGGGTCTCTAGCTGAGACTCATATTTGGGGGGTCTGAGTCAGTCCCATGCTGGATTCCCAACTATCAGCCTGGGGGGGCATTATCTCCTCTTTGTTCAGGTCAGCTGTCTTGGTGTGTTTATGCAACCTGGTCTTGTCCTCTCTCCCTCTCTCTGCATCTGGACTCTAGTTCAACTCAGAACTAGTGTTTAGTTATGGGTGTTTGCTTCTGTTTCCAACAGGTAATAGATGAGGGCTCCATGATGGTGGATAATTTAGTTGATGATCTCACTATCAGGGGCAGGCATTTATAGTAGCTTTTCCACGGTTGCTCCAATTGTTAGTTGGACCTTTCTTTAGATTAGGTTTTCTCTTCAAATCAATAATAGCTCCCTCTTTTATGTTCTTTCTCTCTCTCTTTCTGTCTTCTATTCCTATTTCAATCTTCCTAGTCTCACATGCTTTCCTCTCCTCCCATTCTCTTTCTCCTAGTTCTCTCTCCATTCACTGCTACCCCCTACTTCCCATGTGCCCTGGGGGACTTGGCTATTCCCCCTTTTGTGAGGGACCATAAATGAATCTATTAGAATACACCTTGTATCCTAGTTCCTTTGCTCTAGGTCTAAAATACATACATGAGCGAGTACATACCATAATCCCCTTTTTGTGACTGGGTTAACTCATTCAGGAGGGTTTCTTAAGGTTCCATTCACATGCCTGTGAATTTCAAGATTCCACTTTTTTTTCTGCAGAGTAGTATTCCATTGTGTAAATGTGCCACACTTTCTTTATCCATTCTTCAGTTGAGGGGCATCTAGGTTGCTTCCAAATTCTTCCTATTACAAATAATGCTGCTATGAACATAGTTGAGCACATGTCTTTGTTGCATGGATGTGGATCATTTCCTAAGAGGGAAATTGCTGGGTCCTGTGGTAAACTAATTTTCCTTTTCCTAAGGAACCGCCATACTGATTTTCAAAATGGCTCTACAAGTTTGCATTCCCACCAAGAGTGGAGGAGTGTTCCCCTTTATCCTCATTGTTGTCATTGGTGTTTCTAATTTTAGCCATTCTGGCAGGAGTAAGATGGTATCACAAAGTTGTTTTGATTTGCATTTCCCTGATAGCTAAGGATGTTGAGCACTTTCTTAAATATCTTTCAGCCTTTTTGATTTCCTCTATTAAGAATTTTCTTTTCAGTTCTGTACCTCATTTTTTAATAGGGTTATTTGGTGTTTTGTTGACTCGTTTCTTGAGTCTTTGTATATTTGGAGATTAGCCCTTTGTCAGATGAAGGGTTGGTAAAATGTTTTCCCAGTCTGTGGGCTGCCCTTTGGTCTTGTCCACTGTGTCCTTTACCTTACAGAAGCTTCTAAATTTGAGGAGGTCCCATTTATTAATTGTCAATCTCAGTGTCTGTGCTACTGGAGTCATGTTCAGGAAGTAGTCTCCTATACCAATTTGTTCAACCACTTTCTCTTCTAAGAGGTTCAGTGTGGCTGGATTTATGTTGGGGTCTTTGATCCATTTGGACTTGAGTTTTGTGCATGGCAATAGACACGGCTCTATCTGCAGTCTTCTACACACCATCATCCAAATGCCAGCCCCATTTGTTGAAGATGCGTTCCTCCCCCCATTGTATTCTTTTAGCTGTTTTGTCGAAAACCAGGTGTTCATAGGTGTGTGGGTTAGTATCAGGATTTTCAATTCAATTCCATTGGTCTACCTGTCTATTTTTTGTGCCAATACCAGGCTATTGTCAGAACTATAGCTCTATTGTAGAGCTTAAAGTCAGGGATGGTGATGCCTCCTGAAGTTCTTTTATTGAACAGGGCTGTTTTGATTCACCTGGTTCCTCTGTTATTCCATGTAAAGTAGATTATTATCCTTTCAAGGTCAGTGAAGAATTGTGCTGGAATTTTGATAGTGATTGCATTGAATCTGTAGATTGCTTTTGGCAAGATTTCCATTTTTACTATATTTATCCTGCCTATACAAGAGCATGGTAGATCTTTCCATTTTCTGGTATCTTCTTTAATTTCTTTTTTCAAAACCACACAGTTCTTATTTTATAGGTCTTTTACATGTTTATAAGCATTGCCCCAAGATACTTTATGTTGTTTGTGGCTATTGTAAAGGGTGATGTTTCTCTGATTTCTTTCTCAGCCTCTTTGTTGTCTGAATAAAGTAGGGCTACAGATTTTTTTTTGAGTTTATCTTGTATCCTGTTAGTTTGCTGAAGGTGTTTATAAGCTATAGGAGTTCCCTGGTAGAGTTTATTGAGTCAGTTATGTAAACTATCATATCATCTGCAAATAGAGACAGTTTGACTTCTACCTTTCCAATTTGGATCCCCTTGATCTCCTTTTGATGTCTTATAGCTTTAGATAGAACTTCAAGTACCATATTGAAATGACATGGAGAGGGAGGAGAGCCTTGTCTTGTTCCTGATTTTAGAGGAACCACCTTGAGCTTCTATCCATTCAGTTTGATGTTGGCTGTTGGTTTACTTTATATTGCTCTTATTATGTTTAGGTATGTTCCTGTTATCCATGCTCTGTCCAAGACCTTTATGATGAAAGGGTGTTGAATATTGTCAAAGGCTTTTTCAGCATCTAGGGAGATGATCATATGGTTTTTCTTTTTCAGTTTGTACATATGATGGATCATGTTGATAGATTTTCATATGTTAAACCATCCCTGCAACCCAGGGATGAAGCCTACTTGATCATGGTAGATGATTTCTTTGATGTATTCTTGGATTCGGTTTGCCAGTATTTTATTGAGTATTTTTGCATTGATGTTCATCAGGAATATTGGTCTGTAGTTTTCTTTCTTAGTTGTATCTTTGTGAGGCTTGGATACCAAGGTGATTGTGGCCTCGTAGAAAGAGTTTGGTAATGAGTCTTCTGTCTCTATTGTGTGGAACAATTTGCGGAGTATTGGAATTAGCTCTTCCTTAAATTTCTGGTAGAATTCTGCACTGAAGCCAACTGGCCCTGGGATTTTTTTTTTTTTTTTTTTTTTTTAGTTGGAAGGCTTTCGATGACTTCTCTTCTTCTCCTTAATTGGGGGTTATAGGTCTATTTAAGTTGTTTGTCTGTTCTTGATTTAATTTTGGTAAGTGATAATTATTTAGAAATTTGTCCATTTCCTTTGAATTTTCAAATTTTGTGGAGTGCAGGTTTTCAAAGTATGACCTGAAAGTTGTCTGGATTTCCTCTGTGTCTGTTATTTTGACCCCCCTTTTCATTTCAGATTTTGTTAATTAGCATATTCTAACTCTTTTTTTGTTAGTTTGGATAAGGGTTTGTCTATATTGTTGATTTTCTCAAAAAACCAACTCTTTGCTGCATTGATTTTTTTGTATTGTTTTCCTGGTTTCTATTTTATTGATTTCAGTCATCAAATTGATTATTTCCTGGTGTCTACTCTTCCGGGGTGAGTTCTTTTTGTTCTAAGGCTTTCAGTTGTGCTGTTAATTCTCTAATGTGACTATCCTCTGTTTTCTTCATATGGGCACTTCATATGGGCACTTAGTGCAATGAACTTCCCTCATAACACTGCTTTCATAAGTTCGGGTATGTCATGTCCTCATTCTTGTTGAATTTTAGGAAGTCCTTAATTTTCTTTCTTTATTTCCTCTTTGACCCAGGTGTGGTGCAATTACACATTTTCAGTTTCCATGAGGTTGTAGGGTTTTTGCGATTGGTGCTGTTGTTGAATTCCAATTTTAAAGCATGGTGGTCTAATAAGATAAAGGAAAATATTCCAATTCTTTTGTATCTGTTGAGGTTTGTTATTCCACCTAGTATGTGGTCGATTTTAGAGAAGGTTTGATGTGCAGCAGAGAAGATTCTATATTCTTTTGTGTTTGGATAGAATGTTCTATAGATGTCTTTTAAACCCAGTTGAGACATAACTTCTGTTAGATCTTTTGTTTCTTTGTTAAGTTTCTAATTGGTGGTCCTGTCTAGTGGTAAGAGCAGTGTGTTGAAGTCTCCCACTATAAGTGTGTGAGGTTTTATGTGAGGTTTGAGTTTTTGTAGCATTTCTTTTACGAATGTGGGTGCCTTTGTATTTGGGGCATAGATGTTCAGAATCGAGACTTTTTGTTGATGGATTTTTCCTGGGATGAATATGAAATGACTGTCTTCATCTCTTTTGATTAATTTTGGTTTGAAGTTTAACTTGTTAGATATTAGGATAGCCACACCTGCTTGCTTCTTGGGTCCACTTGATTGGAAGATCTTTTCCCAGCCCTTTACCCTGAGGTAATGTCTATCTTTGAAGCTTAGATGTGTTTCTTGTATGCAGCAGAAGGATGGATTCTGTTTTTGTACCCATTCTGTTAGCCTGTGTCTTTTTATAGGCTAGTTAAAACCATTAATGTTGAGGGAGAGTAAGGACCATAGATTGTTAATGCTTGTTTGTTTTAGATTTGTTGTTGGTGGTGGTATTGTGAATATATTTATCCTGCTTTACCCTTGGTTTCTGGTGAAATAAGAGTATCACATCTTTGTGAGCATAGTTAACTCCCTTGGGTTGGTATTTTCCTTCCAAAACTTTCTGTAGGGCTGGATTTGTAGTTACATATTGTGAAAATCTGGCTTTGTCATTAAATATCCTGTTTTCTCTGTCTACAGTGATTGAGAGTTTTGCAGGGTATAGTAGCCTGGGTTGGCATCTGTGGACTCTTAGTACTTGTAGAACATCTATCCAGGACCTTCTGGCCTTGAGGGTTTCCATGGGAAGTCAGGTGTAATTTCATATGATACCTGTCCTTTTTCCTTCACTGCTCTTAATATCTGTTCTTTATTATGTATGTTAGGTGTTTTGATTGTTATATGTCAAGGGATCTTTTTTCTGTGGTCCAGTCTATTTGGTGTTCAGTATGCTTCTTGTACTTTCATGGGCATGTCCTTCTTCAGATTGGGAAAGTTTCCCTCAATGATTTTGTCGAATATGTTTTTGGCCCCTTTGAGCTGGGCTTCCTCACTTTCCTCTGTGCCTATTATTCTTAGGTTTGGCCTTTTCACAGTGTCCCACATTTCCTGGATGTTTTGTGTTAAGGATTTTTGGATTTACAAATTTTTTTTTGGTCGATGAATCTATTTCCCTCTAGTTTATCTTCAGCACCTGAGATTCTCTCTTGTATTCTGTTGGTTATGCTTGCATCTGTACTTCCCGATCGTTTGCCCAATTTTTCTATTTCTAGCATTCCTTCAGTTTGTGTTTTCTTTATTGTCCTTATTTCAGTTTTCAACTCTTGTTTAATTGTTTTTTCTTGGTTCTTTGTATTTTCTTGATGTCTCTAGCTCTGGGTGGTCCAAGCTCTCTAGGAGGTCTCTCTTCAGGCAGGGGCCCGGAGATCGGGGTCAAAGATCAGGTCCAGAAGAGGACAGCTGAGGCCTCTTTGGCAGAGGCCAGCAGGCAGATGTTTCCTCACCAATAGGCAGGTCCAGCTGGGTCTTGGCACTCTCCAATTGAAGCCTCTTTAGAAGAGGTCCTGCAATAGGGGTCAAGGATCCAGCCCCAGCCCGCAGGAACTCAGAGTGGTCCTGCAGAGATAGTCGAATCTCTGGGAGGGGCCCAGAACTTCAGTAGAGGACAGGCAGTGGTGGTCAGAGACCAGGCAGGAGGAAATTACAGGTGGTCCCATGTGGATAGGCAGGTCTAGTGTGTTCAGATCAGCTCCAGGAATGTCCCTGAAGGTGGCTGGATTGTTGGCTCCACCCTCTGTCTCAGTGCTCAACCAGACTAGTGGGACTATGCCCAGGGTAGGGTAGAGGGTAGGGGGAGGGCAGGCTCTCGGTGGGGGTGAGTGCGGGGTGTATTAGAGCTCCAAGAGCACCCTGGATAGGGATAAGACACAGGGCCAGTGAGATCCAGGACCCACCCAGGGATTTCCTGGGGAAGGGTGTAGGGGATTATCCACTGGAATTAGACCCAGTCTCACCTCTAGCCAAGGCCTGGCGATGGGGGACTGGAGTATAGATTTTCAAAGTATGACCTGAAAATTCTCTGGATTTCTTCAGTGTCTGTTGTTATGTCTCCCTTGTCACTTGTGATTTTGTTGATTTGCATGATCTCTCTCTCCTTTTTGGTTGGTTTGGATAAAGGTTTGTCTATCTTATTGATTTTCTCAAAAAACCAACTCTTTGTTACATGACTTCTTTGAGTTGTTTTCCTAGTTTCTACTTTATTGATTTCATCCCTCAAATTGATTATTTCCTGGCATCTATTCCTCCAGGGTGAGTTTGCTTCATTTTGTTCTAGGGCTGTCAGTTGTGTTGTTAATTCTTTACTGTGACTATCTTCTGCTTTCTTCATATGGGCACTTAGTGCAATAAACTTTCCTTGTAGCACTGCTTTCAAGGTGTCCCATAAGTTAGGGTATGTTGTATCTTCATTCTCATTGAATTTTAGGAAATCTTTAATTTCTTTCTTTTGTCTTTCTTCTTTGACTTAGGAATGGGAAATTGTGCAGTGCTCAGTTTCCATGAGTTTGTAGTGTTTCGGGATTTTGTGTTGTAGTTGAATTCCAACTTTAAAGCATGGTGGTCTGATAAGATACAGGGAGCTATTCCAATTTTTTTTGTATCTGTTGAGGCTTGTTATGTATCCATGTGGAGCTGAGAAGAAGGTATATTCTTTTATGTTTGGATGGACTGTTTTATAGATGTCTGTTAAAACTAATTGGGACATAACTTCTGTTAGTTCTTTTGTTTCTTTGTTAAGTTTCTGTCTGGTGGTCCTGTCTAGTGGTGAGAGTCTGGTGTTGAAGTCTCCCACTAGGAGTATGTGAGGTTTTATGTGAGCTTTGAGTTTTAGTAGTGTTTCTTTTATGAATGTGGGTGTCTTTGTATTTGGGGTACAGATGTTCAGAATTAAAATTTTGTACTGATGGATTTTTCCTATGATGAATATGAAATGACCTTCTTCATCTCTTTTGATTGATTTTGGTTTGAAGTCTAACTTGTTTGATATTAGGATAGCTATACCTACTTGCTTCTTGGGTTCATTTGGTTGGAAGATCTTTTCAACCCTTTACCCCAAGGTAATGTCTATCTTGAAGCTTAGATGTGTTTTTTGTATGCAGCAGAAGGATGGATTCTATGTGTCCACATCAATTCTGTTGCCCTCGGTCTTTTTATAGGTAAGTTAAGACCATTTGTACTGAAGCAAAGTAAGGACCATTGATTGTTAATTCTTGTTTGTTTTAGATTTGTTGTTGGCGGTGGTATTGTGAGTATATTTGCCCTGCTTTTTCTTTTGGGTTCTGGTGAAGTGGGATTATCTAGTGCCTATGTCTTTGTGAGTGTAGTTAACTTTCTTGGGTTGGAGTTTTTCTTCCAGAATTTACTAGGCTGGATTTGTGGATATGTATTGTGAAAATCTGGCTTTATCATTGAATATCTTGTTTTCTCCATCTATAGTGATTGAGATTTTGCTGGGTATGGTAGCCTGGGCTGGCATCCATGAACTCTTAGTATTCATAGAACATCTATCCAGAAACTTCTGGTCTTGAGAGTTTCCATGGAGAAGTCAGGTATAATTTTGACAGGTCTGCCTTTATATGTTACCTGTCCTTTTTCCTTCACTGTTCTTACTATTCTTTCTTTATTTTGTATATTAGATGTTTTGATTATTATATGGCAAGGGGACTTTTTGTTTGTTTGATTGTTTTGTGTTTGTTTGTTTGTTTATTTATTGTCTTTTGGTCCAGTCTATTTAGGCATGTCCTTCTTCAGATTGGGAAAGTTTTTCTTCAGTGATTTTGTTGAATATGTTTTCTGCACCTTTGAGCTAGGCTTCTTTGCCTTCTTCTATGCCTATTTTTCTTAGGTTTGGCCTTTTCACAGTGTTCCACATTTCCTGAATGTTTTCTGTTAAGGATTTGTTGGATTTAAGATTTTCTTTGGTCAATGAATCTATTTCTTCTAGTTTATCTTCAGCACTTGAGATTCTCTCTTGCATCTCTGGTACTCTATTGGTAAGCTTATATCTGTAGTTCCTGATGATTTACCCAGTTTTTCTATTTCTGGCATTCCCTCAATTTGTGTTCTTTATTGTCTCTATTTCAGTTTTTAGGTTTTAAAATGTGTAAATTATTTCCTTCATCTGTTTCCTCCCCCCCCCCTTGGCTTTCCTTGCTTTCTTTAAGAGATGTGCTCATTTCTTGCATTTTTAGGGTCTTTTCCTCTATTTCTTCCAATTTTTTTGTTTGTTTTTCCTCCATTTCTCTAAGGGATTTTCTCTTATCATCTTTGAGGGACTCTGTCATTTTTATGAAGTTATTATTTAAGGCATTCTTTTCTGCTTCATCTGCTTTGGAGTGTTCTGGTCTAGTTGTTGTAAAGTTCCTAGATTCTGGTGGTGTCATGCTTGTCTTTTTATTTTTTTAATTAATTATTTATTTATTTTTATTTTACATATCGATCCTAGTTCCCTCTCCGTCCCTCTCTCCCTCCCTCTCTCCCTTCCTCCATCCCTCCCTGATTTCCACCCTCCCATTCCCCCCGGCCACCCTCCCATCCCATTCCCTGCACCACATACACACACACTCCACTGGGAGGGTGATGCCTTCTAGGAGGCATCACCAAAATCTTTCAAGTTATTTGGAATAGGGTCTAGACCCTCCCTCCTGCCTCTAGGTTAAGGTAGTATCCCTCCATGGGGAATGTGCTCCCAAAGTCCTATTTTGCACCAGGGATACAACCTGTTTCCACTGTCAGAGGTCCCTTCGACTGCCCAGGCTTTCTAACTGAGACCCATGTTCAGGGGGACTGAGTGGGTTCAATGCTTTCCCAGCTATCAGTCTGGGGGCCCATTAGCTCCTCCTTGTTCAGGTCAGCTGTCTCTGTGGATTTCTGGAGCTTGGTCTTGTCTTCCCTCTCTGCATCGGGATTCTAGTTCACAGTGTTTAGCTGTGGGAGTCTGCCATGCTTGTCTGTCTATTGTTGGGTGTTTTCTTATATTGCCTTCTTCCCATCACTTCTTCCAGTGGGTGCAGGTGGAGTCTCTCTCTCTCTCTGTCTCTCTGTCTCTCTGTCTCTCTCTCTCTTTTTTTCTCTCTCCCCTCCCCTACTCTCCTGGTGGGCAAAGGTGGGTCAGTTCAATTTCTGTAACTCTGGATGATACAAGCTCTCTTGGAGGTCTCTCCTTTGGGAGAGTGCTAGCAAATGGGGTCAAAGATCTAGTGAGTGCAGCCTCAGGGTGGTCCCTTGTGGATTGGCTGGTCCAGTGTGCTCAGAGCAAACCAAGGAAGTTACACAGAGGTGGAGGGATTGTTGGACCCATGCTGTGGCCCAATGCCTACCCAGAGCAGTGGAGAGTGGGCTCAATAGGACAAAGGGTGAGGGGAGGGCAGGCACTGGGTAGTGTATGGAACACAGTATCAGGACCTGTCAAAATGGCTAAAATTAGAAACACCAATGACAGCTTATGCTGGAGAGGATGTGGAAAAGAGGAACACTCCACTGCTGGTGGGAGTGTAAACTTGTACAGCCATTTGGGAGATCAGTTTAGTGGTTCCTCAAGAAAATGGGAATCAGTCTACCATAGGACCTGGCAATTCAACTCTTAGTCATATACCCAAATGATCCACATCCATGCAACAAAGACATCTGTTCAACTAATTTCATAGCAGCATTATTTGTAACAGCAAGAACCTGGAAGCAAACTAGATGCCCCTCAACTGAAGAATGAATAAAGAAGATGTAGCACATTTACACAATGGAATACTACTCAGCGGAAAAAAAAATGGAATCTTGAAATTTGCAGATAAGTGGATGGAACTTGAAGAAACCATCCTGAGTGAGGTAACACAGTCACAAATACAGGAACATGGTATGTACTCACTCATATATGGATTTTTAGACATAGAGCAAAGAATCACCAGCCTATAATTCATACCACCAGAGAAACTAGGATACAAGGAGGAACCTAAGAGATTCATACAAGGTCCCTCACAGAAGGGGAAAGGAACAAGAACTCCTGAGCATATTGGGAGTAGAGGGGGTCAGTGAGTGAAGAGGGAATTAGGAGAAAGAGAAGGGGAGAACAGGAGGACATGTGGAACCAGGAAGAAACCCACAGAGACAGCTAATCTGAACAAGGGGGAGCTCATGGACTCTAGACTGATAGCTGGAAAACCAGCATTATATACCAACTCAGAACCCCTGAATATGGGTCTCAGTTAGAAGCCCTGGGCAGTTTATGGGACCTCTGACAGTGGAACCAGGATCTAACCCTGGTGCATAAAAGGACTTTGGGAACACAGAGGGATACTCCCTTAGCCCAGAGGCAGGGGGAGGCCCTAGACCCTACTCTAAATGACTTGACAGATTTTGATGATCTGTCCTGGAACTCATCAACCTCACTGTGGAGTGGGGGGGGGGATGGGAGAAGGGTCAGGGTCATGGGAGGGTGAGAGGGAGAGGGAACTGGGATGGATTTGTAAAATCAGAAAAAAATATATGCATATATATATATATATAAATCATTTCTCTCCACTAATTTAAATAAAGATCGACTGTTTCTGGATAACACTCTAAAGAGCTTGACATTTTGAATAAAAGATGTTCACTTCAAGATTACGTTTACTTTACTCCTGGGGGAAAAGGTAACCAGAGGAATTATTTGACCTCCAAAAGATGTTAAAGCAAGTTAAAAGCAAAGGTGAAAATAAGTCCAGATTGTAATTCCAACACTCCTTTCATGAACATGGGTATTTTTAGTTATCATTATAGAGCTGTTCTCAGTAACTCACAAAATGAATCATAAAGACCAGCAACCATGAACAAGGAACCACTGTTGGTCATGTATCTAATCAGAATTTTCTAGTATATGACAAGTTTAGCTACATTTTCAGGTACCATAGAGGTAACTAAGAAACTAGAAAGTTCAGGGTTACTACAGGTCAGTGTTTCTCAACATGTGGGGCCTGACCTCTTTGGATCATGTTTAAGTATAGCTCTAATTGAAACTCAGTGACAACTAATACTGTGGGGTTTTTTTCCAAGTTCATTTTGACCTCCATTATCTGTGTCTTCTTTATTTAATTAGCTTATGTAAACATCACATGCACAAGAAAATGCAGAAGCAATCCTTCCTAAAGCATTGCTTTAACACGTGATCTCCCGAAATTATGCACAGGCTCTTAGTACCAAAGTCATCAGAAAAATACTCTGTAGGAACTTGTCACCCATTAGAGGAAAATTCAAATGCCAATCAAAGGAAGACAAGAGATACTGACTCTCCCCTGGTAGCATCCTGCCAGCTAGGCACCTGTTGTAGGGGCTTGAATTTCCTATGTCTTCTGTAAGAAATATCATCAAATTGTTTACTCACTTATGTCTCTGGGTCTCTATCTAAGTAAGATGTTATAGAGTATCATGGCAGACTCCAAAAAGTGGTTCATTCCATCCACATAACAGGTTATGTCACTTGTCAACAAGGAGCCTCGGCTTGGCTTCTTTTCTCTATCCTCTTTCTCAAGGAAGCATTTCAAACTTGTCCTTTTTGTTCTCAAATAAATAAATAAATAAATAAGAAAATAGGGGGGGTAGGTGAGAATGAGCATCTTCCACACTCTGAAATTTCAGGGTAAGGATTCAATGCGACTTGCCTTGATAACTAAATTTATTATTAACTGTGTATTTCATGATGTTAGTGACAATATGTTAATGTGATTTTTCACGTCCTCCTGCAGTGAACAGATGGCTCCTTTTACTTTACTTTCCACATCAAGTGTGATTATTTCTTGGTGCCAAAAGCCACCTGCCGCTCTTCGGTCTCCAGTCTAATTTTTTATGTTGGTAAAACACAGCAGGACTTGTTATCAGTTGGATGGCATCTTAATAAAAGGAGACATGCCAACATATTGACATCATGTTCAAGGGGAAATTTCAGCCCCTTCAAACTCTTAACCCTTTTCCCCAACCCCCCTCTAAAAAATGGGGGATGAAAACAAACCAACAAACAAACAAATAAAATGCAAAGATCCCACCAGCTTCAAGATACATGATTACAATTGTTGGGCCCAGAGCCAAGATGCTGAATTGGGTTCCCTTTGTTCATAAACCCAAGCACCCCACTCAGGCCTCTGATCTTTCATCTTGTGTAATAATTAGCTGTAACATATTCCAACGTCAAATGTAAGCAGGAATACATTAACATTGAGATCAGTGTCAGGGCAATTTTCACTGGAAAGACAACATAGAACATGCTTGTGCACACAGGCAATGCACACAAAAATTCCAAGATGCAAATATTGAGAAAATTCCTTCTAGATCTGAGAATATTAAACTTATTAGCTCCCCTGTCATGAATGATAGCCTAGAAGCCAGGGTTTCTAAATGTGAATTGCAGTGACTCCCATGGCCCACACTTAACAGAGAACACGAGTAATAAACCGCAGTAGATTGCTCTAAATTTTCCATTCTTCATTAGAACAAAGAGGGAGAGTGTGTGAGGTGATTTGTGGTCCAAAAAGAGGTCTTCCAGGCGATTGGATGGCATGGCTCTCAACAGCTGGTCCAGCACATTTGGGAACAGCATGTAGAAAAATGCATCAGTGTTTTGAAGATTGCCAACTGTGATGATGCATCAGTTAGGGCACAGTCTGAAATAGTCAGATGGCCTAGCCACAAACAATGTGAACAAATGACCTCATCACCCGGCCACACACTTAAAGCTGAGAGGAGTCTCAACTTTTGGTAAAATCTAACCTATCACACTGACTCATACTCTTGTGATAAAATCAAGAAGTGGTGCACTTAGGTATCTGAAATGGTGGCTAAGAGCCAAGCAGTTAAAACGGGCAGCTGGTTTTTTTTCCCCCTAAGATTTACAAAATGTATAAAAATCAAAAGAAAATGACTACGATAAAAGGAAAAGTATCATAATAAAATTATTTAGAGTGGATATTTTTCACTCAATTATTCTATACTGAATCTTCAACGATTTTGTGCCTCTCAAGTGCCCAAGCACAGGAAGCTGCATGGAATGGATTTGCATTAACTATGCTTTGTGGCCCCATCAGTTTATTTGCACTATAGTTTCCCAGCTGCTATATCTTGAGGTTAATTGTCCTTCAAAGATCTATGGGTTAAAATGGTACTGTGGGAAGAGGGAGATCTTTAGGAGGTAAAGCCTGGTAGGAGGTGCTTAGGTCATTTGGTGACATAATGAGAGGTTACATTATCTTGGTCAAGGGGGACAGTTTATTCAGCCATGCATTCCCATAATTGCACGCAATAAGCAATATAAGAGTACAAGCACCAAATTATTTACTGAAATCTCTAAAACTTAGCTAAAAACAATAATTCCTCATTCTAGTTTAGTTATCTCAGATATTTTGTTATAGCGGTAGAATGACAGCACACTAATATATTATTATTCCCATTAGCAAACATACAAAAAATGGGAAGAATTTTATCACTACACCACTGTAAGCACCATGTGGATCCCACAACCACCATTTTCTTATTATAACTCCCTTACATCTTTCCATCTGCCTACTCTCCTCCTAGTCATTATTTAACCTGCCTCAATACATTAGATTACAAAACTGCCAAGCAATAGTTCATTCAGAAAGCAAAATTTAAATCATCTTGATTTAAGAAGTGGAGGTCCACAGCAATGCATGATGGACAGAGCAGGTGAGCAGTGGGATCATCTTTATGTAGCAGTGATTTAGTTACACATGGCTGTTTGGTTTTTATGCTTGGCCACTACCTACACCTATGATGTCTTCAGGAAGAGGCTGACCATACACACCACTCATCATCAACCTGGCTTAGTGGCTATCCATCAACTTCTCCTACATCTACATCATGGTTTCCATTATACTTAGTGTACAATTACAAATTGATATTGCAACCCAGTGAAGACCATCTTCTTACAGATAGGAATCACTTTGGCATCCTCTAAGAAAATACTAATGAGTCCAAAAGCTACATATAGCATTGGATGACAGCATTCTAAAAGACAGCTGTAAGTGTCGGCATGGCTGAGCAATTTTAAACAGAGGGCAATGGGATTCACTGAAGATAAAATCCAAGTACTTATACACAGAGGCCAGGAGCTAAGTTGGAACTGTTTTGTGATGTCCTGAGCTACCAGCAACACCATCCACTCATCCTGATACTTGCCCCCAAGATGAGATGTTTTCTTTGACTGTTTAAAGTTCATGTTTTCAGAGTAAACAACAGAACACAGAAAACCAAGAATTGAAAGTACCTCAAATGGTTTACACTGTGTTTACTGGCCATATAACCTTCCAAATTAGCAAATCCCCTAACCCAGAGGTAAAGTGTAAGCTCAGTAGTAAAATTAGTAAACTTTAAAAGTTATCTTAGACAAATTTGTCCATCAGACAAATCCAGCCAAAAGCTTGGTAAGGATGGGATTTTTTTTTTATCATTTTAAACTCAAGAAGTTATTAACTACCCACTGTAATGTAGGTAAAAATATAATGATGTAACACAAAGGTCATTTGGAATCCAAATATCCTTTTGAAAGAGATACTGGTCTGCAGCTGAACTACACTAAACATGCCTGATCTCATCACCGGGCTACTGTCCCAGATGCCATCTGTCTCAGCTTGCCTCTGATAACCCTAATGGAAGTAGATATTTATGAAACCCACCTGCTCTACTTTTATTAACCTCTTGCTGTGTTCATGGTGAGCTATTAATACTTCTGCATTTTACAGAATATTTTTAATCTGCATAAAAATTTAATTTTTCTTCTCACACCTTGGTGTGCAAATTTAAATAATCTTCTCAAACTAGGAAACAGTTGAGTCCTGAGCCAACAGGAGTTCAAAACCATTTACTCAAACCCAGACATATAGAAGCAAATCAAGCATTTTCCTTGAAAAGTTCCCAGGTTTTAGAAGTTCAGATTTCTTTCATATTAGAACATTTTCTGAAATAATTTGCTCTCTCTGTCTTTTGTTGAAAACCTAATAAAGGTAATTAATCAACAAACATATTTCTAAGGACAGCCAAAGAAAATTTCAAAATTGCCCTTTTGGGGAAAACTTACTGTATATAATAATGTAAAATGTATGCTTAACTATTATTTAAAAATAAATACAAATAAATTATCTTGAATTTATCATAATTACTTAGCTAAGTAAGAACCATAACTAGTGATGTTCATTAACTCATTTTAACAAAATTTTTGAGGTGGTAAGATTTGAGACAGGCAACAAATAAAGAATTAAATATAATATTCCAGTTTCATGTCCTCATTGAACTTTAGAATGCAGGGGAGTTGATGGGGAAAAATAAGTATTTAGGTAATTCTCTCTAAAACAGGATATGCCCTGGAAGATAAGCCATTAAAGACAACTACATTTAGTTGGTATGGTTCTAACCTAAAAGTCATAATAATAAGGGTGATATTTTATGTATTACTGTGTTATTGTCTATAATAAAACTCATATATAACAACCCTTAAAACATATTTGTTAAATTATTGATTGAATGGATGAATTTAAAACTTTATAATGTGGGTATCAATAAGATTTTAAATTAAGAAAGAGCTGTGGCTGAGTGTGCTCTTACCTACTATAATCTGATCATTTGGGAAGCTTTAAAATTTCTCCTTTTGGGTCCAGTTGTCTCCAAGGCATTTTTTTGTTAGCTTTTATTAAAGAAACTAAGTCAGTTAATCACCTTCCTAAACTGAATTGTGACATTTATCTGATCATTCAATGGCTATAACTTATAACCAGTGGAATTGAATAAACCATTTCTTTATTAGCAAAATAGAAGTCTTTGTAGTTAAGTACTTAAAGAGAAATGTCTTAAAGCAGCCTAAGACTTAAGAACTGATAGGAATGAGAACATTGGCTTGCATATTTGGGTATAATTGGAGAAAGGAATATAAAGAAAAATGCATTAAATATTTTCTTATAAGATTGTTTTATACATCTAATGTCTTACTACTATTAACCACAGAAAGAAAATTTAAATACAATTTATACACTATGCTGCATGAAAATCCCAACAGACATAGTATGATAAACTCACAAGTGCTCTGATAGACTTAAAATGTGAATGGAGACATGATGGAGAAAATATGTTCCACTCCCAGTCCTTTCTATTCCTTACCATCCAAATTATATCAAAATGCCGCATTTCTTTGTCTGCTGTTATAATCACGGAATGGTTTACATAAATGGAAAATAAGATTTTATCAAAATAATGAAATAACAGTACCACAGTTCTTTGTGTCATTTTCTATATTATTCTGTTTGGTTTTCATTAGGAATAAATGGGTCTCATCTTTAAGTTAATGCAGATGTAATATATGCCTAATTAATTGATTTCCTATTAAATAAATTTAAACAGGTAATTAAATAATTTTTGTTTGTTTGTTTTGTTTCTCTGTTTTTGAGACAGGATTTCTCTGTGTAGCCCTGGCTGCCCTGGAACTCACTCTGGAGACCAAACTGGCCTTGAACTTGGAGATTCGTCTGCCTTTCCTCCAAAGTACTAGGACTACAGGTGTGTGCCATCACCACCTGGGAATTAAATATGTTTTAATCACCAATTTCAGAGATAAAAAAATTTGCATTTTCATTCTGGCCTCCTTGGAATAAAAGAGAGAGTGACCTATTTCCTCACCTGAAACAATTAAAAAGTGAACAAAAATATAAGAAATAATTTATAAAATTCATAAAAGTGCTGCATAAAGTGCTAAATGCCAGGGAATGAAGAGGGATTTCCTAAGAGGTGAGAACCAAAGTGGTGTGGGCACAGATAAGTGTCCCTTACGAAGAAGTCACTTGAGGCTGAGACGTTTAGGAATAGCAGGGCCTGATATCAGTCCAGGACTGGGAGCTAAGACTGTACCCAACATCCTTGGCTTTGGACACTGTAGAGTTCACAGAAACATCTCTTAATGCCGAGGAGGGTAGTTAGTGCTGGGATGGGCATGGCCCATATTTCTTCTAACAGGTTTATGGAGTGAAGCGGGAAAGTTGGTGACTTGCACCTGTGCCGCTTTAAGCAGGTTACTGCCGTTGCTCTGAGTTTGTGCCTGTGGCATCTCTGCCATGGCCAGAAGAGGCGGTTTTGTAGAGACTCCCCACTTGCTCTCTAGATCTTACCATCTTCCTGTTCCCTCTTTCATGATGATTTTTGAGCCCTGAGAGAGACAGGGATGGCCACTCCACTGTTAATTCTTCTCTGTGTTTAGGCTAGTTTTAAATCTCTCCAAACACTGCCAAAAAAAAAAAAAAAATCCTCCTCTGGTGCTTTGGTGAGTGATGAGACCTGCACTAGAGAGAGGGGGAATTCAGAAAAGAGACTGATACTAGATTGGTTAAGCAAAATAATAATAGCAGGTTCTTCCTAGAGCCTTTGTTCTGAGCCATGGCTTTTTGGGCAGGGTTACAGTTCTAGGCACGAGTCCTGTGCGGTGGATCTTAAAATCCTATTTGAAAGCTGTTGCTTGTCCCCATAATGAATATGGTACTATTGCACCAATATTTATGTCTTCCTAAATATTCTAGCTAAATATTCTAGCTAAGTTCCCAGGAGGGTTAAGACTTGATAATTCTTGTCTACCAGCAACCTACATAGGGCATCCCATTCTATGAATGGTAAAAAGCAATGAGGAAACATCCAGGCCATTTCTATCTTGATTTGTTCATATCCTGAGACCGAGGTGAGGGGTAGGGAGGGTTCACATGTCACTCCTAGCTGGGGAGAAATTGTCAAGTGATGTCTACTGGGAGAGAAAGAGTGAGTTTTCTTTATAAGAATGGCCTGAAATAAGTTGCTCATAGTGCAGAAGATGGCCCTACATCCAGGAACACATAGATTAATTAGACTCTAATGGTTATTAAAAGAGGCCATGTAGTCTGGAGAGAGCTCCTGTGATTGGAGAGGAGTTGGAGTGGAACAAGTGAGAAGTGGGTATGATCTAAGCATATTCTTTATATGTATGAACCTATCAAAGAATAATTTCAATAAAAGCAACTATTCCCAGGTGACTTATCAACATCTCAGACACAGGCTATAGCAGAAAATGAAGTTAAAGGGTATTCTAACTACATTTCATGAGGTAAAGAAAAGTTCAGTAGATATTTTAAAACCCCCAAGTTAAACTTCTAGGAGTTAAAACTACATGTGAAGTGGAAAAATACAGCAGATCTAACCTAGAGGTTAATGAACTTGAAGATAGAGCAATTATAAACTGCAAATTTAAATACAGACAAAATAGGTCTTTATAAAGAGCAGAAAGCCAGCGAACTTGTAAGACAGATTCCATGTATGAGGTTTGAGACCTTTAAGGTACAAATAAGGCAAAGAAAATATTTGAAGAAATAGCAGCCAGAATTTTCCAAATTTGATGGATGCTGTGAATCTGCAGATAAGAGACACAGTAAACATCCAGCACAGAAAGGAATGAGGAAAACAAAACAAAAGCAAACAAGAAAAAATCCATAATGCACATAACTATAAAACTGATGAAAATTATCTAATTGTTTGTTTGTTTTTTTGCTTTTAAGCCAAAACAAACAACAATGATGAAAATTCTGCTAGCAGTCAGAGTAAAGCAAGCAAGCTAAAAACAAGCATGACGGAAACATCCCTGGAATGGGAAGGGCAGTTATCGGAGTAACTGCCCCATGGTTTTTAAAAGGAAGGCGTGAGAAAGGAAATTGGAATTCTATACCCAAAATGAATTAGCTTTCAACATGAGATAAAATGCTTTTTCAAGTTCAAACATTGAAAGGAACTGAGTCCCACATATTGGCTCTGTAAGAAATATTAAGGATATTTCACAGGTAGAAAGGGAGAGAAAATGGAAACGTAGGTCTGCAAGCAAAAGTAAAGCACATTCTGATTATTTTCATATAAATCTCTGGAAATGACACTGAGAGGCGCGAAGCAGGGCGAGGCTTGAGTTCGGGGCAGGGCTCGGGCTAGGGGCAGGGCGAACAGGTTAGTGGAAGCTGTTAGGTTGGTAGCTGCGCCTGCGCACTCCAACATCCCTGACTGGCTGTTGTGCCTCCTCCCAACGGGCATCACCAGGGAAACGGTCCCTGAGCCACAGACTCCACTAACCAGTTTCATGGCAGCCTCGAAGCCAACAGCTGTGGGTCCGTTGGTGGGAGCGGTGGTCCAGGGCACCAACTCCACTCGCTTTCTGGTTTTCAATTCCAAAACATCAGAACTACTTAGCCATCATCATGTGGAATTGACTCAAGAGTATCCAAATGAAGGATGGGTGGAGCAAGACCCCAAGGAAATCATTCAGTCTGTCTATGAGTGCATAGCAAAAACTTGCGAGAAGCTCGCTGGGGTGAACATTGATATTTCCAACATTAAAGCTATCGGTGTGAGCAACCAGCGGGAAACCACTGTGGTCTGGGACAAGTTCACAGGAGACCCTCTCCACAATGCTGTGGTGTGGCTTGATCTCAGAACTCAGTCTACCGTGGAGACTCTCAGTAAGAAAATCCCAGGAAACAGCAACTTTGTCAAGTCTAAGACAGGCCTGCCACTGAGCACTTACTTCAGTGCAGTGAAACTGCGGTGGATGCTGGACAACCTGAGACCTATTCAAAAGGCTGTTGAGGAAGGCAGAGCCCTGTTCGGAACCATCGACTCCTGGCTCATCTGGTGTATGACAGGGGGAGTCAACGGAGGCGTCCATTGCACGGATGTAACAAATGCTAGTAGAACAATGCTTTTCAACATCCACTCTTTAGAATGGGATAAAGAACTCTGTGACTTTTTTGAAATTCCCATGAACATTCTCCCAAACATATGCAGTTCTTCTGAGATCTATGGCCTGATAACAGCAGGAGCCTTGGAAGGCGTACCGATATCTGGATGTTTGGGAGACCAATCTGCTGCATTAGTAGGACAGATGTGTTTCCAGGAAGGTCAAGCCAAAAACACATATGGAACAGGGTGCTTCTTACTATGCAATACAGGCCATAAATGTGTGTTTTCTGAACATGGCCTACTGACCACAGTGGCTTACAAACTAGGCAAAAAGAAGCCAGCGTGTTATGCATTAGAAGGTTCTGTTGCAATAGCTGGTGCTGTTATTCGCTGGCTAAGAGACAATTTTGAAATTATAACGACCTCGAAAGAAGTTGAAAAGCTTGCAAAAGAGGTAGGCACTTCTTATGGCTGCTACTTCGTCCCTGCCTTTTCAGGGTTGTATGCTCCTTACTGGGAACCCAGTGCAAGAGGGATAATCTGTGGTCTCACTCAGTTCACCAATAAATGCCATATTGCCTTTGCTGCATTAGAAGCTGTTTGTTTCCAAACCCGAGAGATTGTGGATGCCATGAACCGCGACTGTGGAATTCCACTCAGACATTTGCAGGTAGATGGAGGAATGACCAACAACAAAATTCTTATGCAACTACAGTCAGACATTCTGCGCATTCCTATAGTTAAGTCTATTATGCCTGAAACAACCGCCCTGGGAGCTGCGATGGCAGCCGGAGCTGCAGAAGGGGTAGACGTTTGGAATCTTGACCCTGAGGATAATTCTGCAGTCTTGATGGAACGGTATGAACCGCAAATCCAAGCCACAGAAAGTGAAATCCGTTATGCAACATGGAAGAAAGCAGTGATGAAGTCAATGGGTTGGGTTACAGCCAAAGCTCCTGAAAATGTTGACAGGCCTGTCTTCTCTTGTCTGCCCTTGGGTTTTTTTATAGTGACTAGCATGACATTATTAATTGGAGCAAGATATGTCTCAAGTTTTGATGAGTAATTTCAACCACAGATTCATAAGAAGTAACAGCTTTCTACAGAATGAATTTTCTTTTCATGGAAGGTCACTATTATAGGTTTATTTCGCATTTATAAACTACTTGCTACAGGACCAATGGTGCCCCTACAAACACACCTTCATATAAAGGCTTTGAATAAAGAGATCACGTTATAGAAAAATATGAAAAACCTCATGTGTTTTTAACATCAGTAGTTATCACGATGGGAGAAAAGCACTTTAATGGTTTCCTTTGGTGGGGGGGCATATTTTATTTGGCATGCAACATTTATCTCTATATCAGATAAAGAAGCTGTTTATAAATTAGAAGCACATGGCAGCTGGTGGGTCAGAAGAAGGATTTCTTGACTGTTACAAATGTAGTACCTTCATGATAAATAGGCACATATGTGTAGGGCAACATGCATATATAATATTTACCAAGAAAAAAGAGTTTACTAAATTTTAAATATATGTGGCACATCCTAGCATCAAAATTTACAAAACAGAATATATAATTTATATTGACAAATAAGATTCCAATATTATTTTTATGTATTTCATTTTTTATTAACTATTTTAGATCTAAGCTAGAAAAGTAAAAGACTGCAGATTACCATGGTAAATATTATTTTAAGAAGGATATTATTGAAATAATTTTAAATAGTACCTAAAAATAAAAAGAATATTAAGGTAGCAAAAGAAAAAATGTAAATGTAAGTTTCAAACCTTCTGTAACATGTTATATGATATGATACTTTAAATTACACTTCAATATGCATACTACAAACCCTAAAGTAAGAGGAAAATTTTATTAATCACTTAAATATCTAAGTTAGAGCCATAAAATACTCAATCAATTGATTCCTCAAACAGAATGTAACAGATAAAAGGGAATACATAATAAGTAGGAAAATACATTTAAACATCAGCATGCTGAAGAACACATTAACTATAAATGGTCCAATTTTCCAAATTTCCCAAATCAAAAGCAAGATTATCAAATTAAGACAACATTACACATATATAGGGAAAATTAAAGAGGGAATGATTAGAAAAGTATGTCATGTTAAAAAATGTATTATTTTTCTTATTTTACATATCAATCCCAGTTCTCTTCTCCTCCCTCCCTTTCTCCCTTCCTATGACCCCCAATGTCCCGCAACACCCCTCCAGTCCCATTCCATACCCACTCTACAGGGAAGGTGATGCCTTCCAGGAAAGCTCGTCAAAATCTGTCAAGTCATTTGGAGTAGGGTCTAGGCCCTCCCTCCTGTCTCTAGGCTAAGGGGGTATCCCTCCATGGGCAATGTACTCCCAAAGCCCTTTTGTGCACCAGGGATACATCCTGGTTCCACTGTCAGAGGTTCTGTCATGTTAAAATTAATCAAAAGAGATCTGAAGTGTTTATTCCTATGCCAAAAGCAAATTTAAGAACAAATAATGTAATCAGTAATAAAAACAATCATTCTATAAATGATAAAGACAAAAGGGTATACTCATAAAAATTCACAATAATCCTGAATGTTTAAGCACTTCAAAATCAAGCTTCAAAATATATAAAACATAAGGGTGGTAGGTATGAAAGAAATAAAATACTAATTTCAGCAATAGGACATGCAAATGAGAAATTTGAAAGTATAGAATATTTGAATAATACCATCAACTCGACTTAATGGACATTCATGGAACATGACAACAATTTTTTTTTCTTTTCAAGTGTGAATGAGTCATTTGCCACCAAAGATCATATTGGAACTATAGCCCAAATTGTTTCTAATTTTCTATAGATTTATGTACATGCAAATTCACAAAAGAAATATCTTTGGAAAAATTTAAATGATTGGAAAATGTATAAATAACTTTTATAAAGAGAGAGAAAAGATACTTTTTAGTGGATGAAAAATCCATGATATCATTGCCATAGAAAGCACTGTGCAGCAAGAGTAACCAGACTCAATAGACCTCACTGAACTTCTATACACTTAGACATGCTGAAGCTGTGTGGTCACTTTCACGTAAAATTTTAGAAAATGCAAACTAGACGCTGGAAAGGTAGCTTAGTGGTTAAGAGCATTGGCTCCTGTTCTTCCAGAGGACATGGGTTTGATTTCCAGCATCCATATGGCAGCTCACAATCACCGTAACTCCAGTTCCAGAAGACTTAATGCCTTTTCTAGCCTCCAAGGGAATTAGGTGCACTTGTTGTGTGTGTGTGTGTGTGTGTGTGTGTGTGTGTGTGTGTGTGTGTGTGTGTTAATCTGTATGTGTAGTTACAGTGCCAGCAGGGTCTAGAAGGCACCCTGGAGCTAGGGTTACCAGCATCTGCGAACCACTAGATATAGATGCTGAGAACAAAATTCATAAACTCTGGAAAAGAAGTATGTATTCTTGGCTGCTGAATAATCATTCCAGTCCAACGTGAAATTGTTGAGTTTGGTGTTTTTGTTTTTTATTTACACCTATTTGTCACCTTTTAAAGATTTGTTCATTTACATTATGTGTGTGTGCGACTTTTAAAGATTTATTTTATGTATGTGTGTGTGCTGAGTGTATGTACATGTAGAAAATACTGACAGGTGCTGATAGAAGCCAAAGAAGGCATCAAATCCCCTGTTACAGGCAGTTGTGAGCTGTCGAATTTGGGTATTGGGAACAAAACCCAGTTCCTCTGCAAGAATTAGCAAGTATTTTTGTCCACTGAACTGGCCTCTAGCTCCTTCACAAAGAAACAGAAATTACAGAATATATATAATAATAATAATAATTCCGTGTGTGTGTGTGTGTGTGTGTGTGTGTATGGCATATAGGCTACTTCAACTATGGCTGTCTACCAATGGAAGCTCCAAAAATCCAGTAGTTGTTCAATCTACAAGACTGCAAGTCTCAGCTCGTCTTCAGTGTATGTCAGGATCCTGAAGAAGCACGCTCTAATACCAGTGAAGGAATGGAGTTGCCAGTAAAAGCAAGCAAGCATGTATTTTATAATAGAAAATGTGGCTTATGTTAAAGCTGTGTCTTCCAACCTCAAAAGATTCAGATTAAAAGTGGGTCTTCCCACTTCAAATAATTTAGTTGAGAGTGGAAAACCTTACCTTACAGGTGTACCCAGCTGCTTGGGTTTTAGTTAATTCCAGATGTAGTCAAGTTGACAACCAAGCATTGTCATCATGCATTAAGAAAATCATCAAGCTCAGCAGTGCCTCAATCCTATTCCTTTCATAAACACCTTCTGGGATTATCTACTTTCCCTTTTATTAAGAAATACCTTTGCTTTTGCATGTCTCATTTTATAATCTATCATAGATGATACTGGCTAATTATAGTATGTCACCCTTAAACTATAAAGGAGCTTATGTGTTTTCTATTGTGAAAACAGCTAGTATATAATTTGTCCACATGGCTCCTGAACAGAACTTCCTGGCTAAACTGTGACTCGGAGTCCTGTTGTACAAGTGCTGAGAGACATCCTTCAACAGGAGGCATTTGGTGTGTATGAGAGAGAGGTTGAGCCGAAATAGGAAGCGCGAACATAAATAGCATCTAGATACAATTTTTTAAGGGCCCATTTCATAAATCAAATCAAGTGGGTGGTGATTGGGAAGAGAAGAAATAGATGAGGATGAAGAGAGACTTAGAGAGAGAAGAGCAAGAAAAGTGAGGAACTAAGGGTATCTAAAGGGACATGAGATACACTATTAAATCTAGTTAAGGACATACAGTATTTTAAAGTCATGTAGGAGAGCCATTAAGCAGCTTCATAATTTCTGATTTAGCGCTAGGAATGTAACCTATGTACACTGGATATAGAGGTAAGTATCCCCAACCCACAACTCGCCTCTGCTCAGTCCTGAATTTATGTGTCTATCTGATATGCTGCTTCTATTATCAGCGATGCAAGAGCCCATAACCTCCCAGGAAGGTTGCCGTACTCTCAGATGCCTCAGAGTCTGCATCTAACTGTTATATTCAGCAATCTCCATTTAGGTAGAATATTATGTGCCCACTCTATTAAGAATGTAAGAACTAATAAGATCTCCTACAAAGTCCACATACAATATCATCTCAGTCAATAGCCTACTTTAGCCTCCTACTGAAATGATGACTCTATACTCTATTCTGATTGTTTCAATCAATACTTAATAAACTTAATATTTAAATATTCTCTGTAGTTCCTATCAACAACATTTACTGCCCAATTTATTTGAGCTTTGAAGAAATTATGTGTAATCCTTGACCTCTTTGTGTGTAGCATACATTATTGCTCATTACCATGTCAACTGTAACCAAAGGACTTTATTTTAGCAAATAAAAAAGGAAAGAAGTCTTGATAAACCCTTGGTGAGAAAGAAGTGGATAGCAGTTAGACTGTATTAATTACCTTGTTTTAAACCATCTGAAATTCAGCTCATTGTAAACAAACCACAAATCTCTTACATTTAGTTGTTAGAGTATGTTTTTCCACTATCAGGAAAGCTGAGTTCAGACATGTTTGAAGCCAACATTAGTAAGAAGACATTATGTCTCTATTAGTAACTCCAAAGAAAATGGGGCAAAATCCAGGACAAAAAAAAAAAAAAAAACATTTGAGAGACTGCAAATAAAGACTATTCTGGTTTGTCTACAGAGCTTTTCCTCCAAGATGTACAAGGCAATGTGCAGCTGTCTCTCTCTCTCCATGTTTCTACCTCAGTGCAGCCTGGGCCATGAGATCAGAGCAGGAGATGGATAGAAACCCCTGGAGCAAGCTATAGTTGCTAGTCTCTCTTCTGTCTGGTCCTCACATTGTCATTAAGGTTTGTCTGACCTTCAATGTATTTCTCTGAAACAACTGATTCTTCCCAATTCTTTTTCAAGTGGGCCCCAGTTATCCACCACCAGAACTGTTTTTCTATTAAGAACACTGAACAAAATTAACAAGAAAATAACTTTCTTGGTCCAACATGGCTATGGCTCTAGAGCCATGGAAAGAAATATGATTGCTTTATAGCATTTAGCATTCTCAAAAATTGTTTTCTCAAAAAAAACCCAATAAGTGGCTAGAACTGGGTAGAGCTGGAGCCCAAAATCATAAAAAAGGAAAATGGAATTACTATTTCATAAATATGTATTGGAAATGTAGTTTTAATTTTTTCATTGCCTTAAATAGTACCATAATACATATTACAAAATGAAGGCAAGGGCAATAATAAACACTTCTGTGAGATTTATTATGAAATTTAAAATTTTGTCATGGCAAATGAGCAATTTGGAGGATGCATTCATATATATATGTATATATATATGCAGCTTTTATTGCAAATTAATTCAAGAACACTGTAGAAGATTCTGAATTATAATAAATCATTCTTTATTCAATTATAATTTTCAGTTTCTAAAGAGAAAATGCTTGCAGGTTTTCTGAGAAGGTGTTTTCTGGGTCACAAAACGTGAATCTGGGTAATAACTGCTAAGTACAAAATTCTTCTCTACAAAGAACACTTGCTGCTCATTTTCATAACACATAGTCATCTAGGAAATCCTTTCATGTGGGGGCCATTAAAAGTTCTGTTCTCCTGATCCTGTGCATCCCCACCCTCCTCTCCCCTAATCCTGTGCCTCCATCCCTACTTCTTCTTACCCTTCCTCCCTTGTTCCTCTCTTCTTACGCCCCCTCTCTGAATCTCCCATTTTATCTTTCCCCTGAAACATATAATACACTGGGTCATATCATAACTACTTGTATTCATGAACATCAAAAGGACGGCAGCCCATTTAGTATCCTGCAGATGAACAAGCACTAAAAAGTGGCACTGGCAACTGGGCTCTTGCTGCCCACTGTGCACCAAGCAGCGATGTGCTAAAGCTCCAGCATGCTGCCCCATAGAGAAGAATGACATTCATTACAGTTGTATCAAAACCAAATCATGTACCAACTGTTTGCCTCTGTGAATATTTGGACAATCATTTATCTAACTTTCATTCATCCTGTCACAGCCGCTACCCTTCAGTTCTAACCAACGCCTAATTCTTTCCCTTGTCTGTGTATGCTTTCTCTTCTCTATTCTGAGATTCACTCTCATACCAGTCCCAAGTACATAATGGAACCTAATCAATGCTTGTGTAACGAGGAACATAAAGAAAACATGTGTGTGTTTTTATAAAAATTCCCTGCAGCCTTTGATGATGCTTCGTTTCTGACATCTCCACTAGAGAACTAGAGTTATGTAATCTTCATTTGCCAAGGACCTAAAGCCATATTTGTAATGAACTGCATCTAAAACTCACAAGCCATATATTGAAACCTGGAGTTTAAAGAGAGTGATATAGTCCCAGTTCTGGGAGCTGGTTTGTGTTTGAAAGTGCCAAGACCCAAGGACATTTCCAACTTTTCTTTGAAATTTTCAACTTTATAAATAATATTTTATTAATTCTTTAAGAATATGACACAACTTATTTTGGTTATGTGCCCCTCTCTGCAACTCCTTTCGTACATACGCTCTGGGGCATCCTTGCCTACCCACGCCACTCTGGCTCTTTCCTTTATTCTTGCACCATCTGAACTAGTTAGTGTGCCCAATAACTCTTAGGAGTGAGGTCTTCCCTGCATAAGGACACCTATCACAAAGGGAAGCTGGCTTTCCCTCTCCCAGTAGCTAGAATTCTGCTAAATGGATACTAATAAAAAAAGACTTTATGACTTATAGCTATGCTACCTCTCAGCCCTCATCAGAGAAGTCTCTTCTTAGAGTCCATAGTACTTACTGCAGAGACCCTTGATTGACCAATGTGCAGAGAGCAAAATGTCAGTCTGAAGTATACAAAACACCACTAGTTTCCTCAGCGTTCAGTATACAAAGATTGAGAAATAAAGCAGTAACTGCATGTTTTGCCTTGTTTTGTTCTTTATTCCATCCAGCATTCAACGATGTCCTAATGAAATGACAATTCATGACCTTTCATTTCACTCCATTCACACTCATATCACAGTGTGCCCACCTACTGCCCAGATACATGCTAGCTTGTCTGCTATCCATCTCGTTAGTTTACCCCCTGTGTCTCCAGGATGCCCCACCTCATTTTAACTTTCCCCAGCAACCCCTCAATGAAATGGATATGGTAGCTAAGCAGTGTCCCGCCAAAGAGTGCCTGACCTTCTGGTTCCCACACAGAACCTTGTAAGTATTTTTAGCAAACAGGAGCAGTTAGGAAAGGAGGGCTTGAATTCAAGTTACTCCACAATGCTTTTTAGTAGCCTAGACTTTGTTCTTCATATGGCCTTAATAATTTCAGGCCCCATGGGGTCAAAGCAACAAGCAGCAGATCATAGGCATCCTTAGAGTCTGTGGCATTACATTATTAGATGGCTGAGGGTAGGACACTGGCACCATCTTGCCAGTTCTGCCTCTTGTCCTGAAAATACACGTCTGGCTATGTTACCCTATAGCGACAATAATCTAAGTAGCATGGTGTTAAGGTCAGTTATGGCTGGCCCTTCAAACTGGGTCTTCTGGTTATATTGCACCCTCCCATCATCAAACCCACCAGCCTCTCCCACATTTCGTAGGAATGCCACACAGCCAGAGTTAAAGCCCCAAATTCTATTCTTACTGCATTCTCTACAATAGTGTGAAAAGAATTTAATTCCACTTTACAAAGGTCATGTTTTCTTCCATATCTATGTGTGGGGAAATGGAATTTCATGATGTAGTGCTGTGTACCTGTGATTCCAGCACTCGGGAAATAGAGAATGAGAAGTTTGAGATCATCCTTGCCTTCATAGAGATTTCCAGAACAGCATAAGCTAAAAAGTTCTGCTCTTAAAAATTCCCCAGAACGGGGCAGAAGGAATTCTCAATGAGTTTTAAATCAAGTGTATCTTAGAAACCAGTTGCTGCACTATAAATTTCAGAATGCCCAGTTATTTCAACCAAATTACCTCTAGAATATGAAAACATGTTTTTAAACTTTATTGCATTGCATTTGGCTATAAAAAATACAGTCATGCATTCATTTATCTATCAGCAATATTTTCCAATATTGCTACACTAAGGTTAAGTTTTTTAGGTTCAGTGCAAAACCATAGACAACCAAAATAGAGTAATTAGACAATGAAAATTTAAGACTTTATTTCTTCAAAGGATGATGACAAGAGGGTAAAAAGTGTCAATGTTTCCAAATAAGAGCATTTGTAAGGAATTAATTTCCAAACTGCAAGCAAATATAAATCAGTAACAAAAACCAAAAAGAAATTTGAAAATAAGTAAAGATTATCAATATATACTTTTTCAAAAAGATACAAAAATGGCTAATAAGCACATGATATTTTCTTATTCCCATGGGGAAATATAAGAATATCATTAAAGTGTCTGCTATTAAAAAAAATAATATTGATAATAAGTGTTGGAGAGGATGTGGAAATTTTGAGACCCTTGTACAATTGTTGGTGGGAATGTAAAATGATACATCTGCTATGGAAGACAGAACTGCAAGTCCTAAAATCTTAAATTTAGAACTGCCACATGAGCCAGCAATGCTACTACTACCTATGTTCCAAAATCATTAGGAAGCATGGGCTGAAAGAATTATGTATACAGTAATGTTCCCAGGAGCATTATACACAGTAGACAAAATTGGAAACAAGCCAAGTGTCCATCAACAGATACATGGATACACGAAACATAGTGTGCACATGCAGCCTGACAAACGGGTGGAATTCTGATACAGCATGGATGATCTACATAAGCAATATGCTAGTGAAGCATGTCATACACAAAAGGACAGTCACTCTATGATTCGACTCATACAAGGTGGCTAGAAGAAGCCAGCTGATGCAGACAAAGTGTAGAACAGTATTATCAAAGCTGTAGGAGCATATTAATAGGAGTTAAGTTTAAGATATAAATAGTTCTAAAAATGCATGGTAATTTTGGTTACACAACAATATGAATGCGCAACACACCACTGAATTGTTACCGTAGGTCTGCTTAGGCTGTACCTGTTTTGTCCCAATAGTCAAGTCTGCCCTATTGATATCCACCACTATGAGCTAGTACAATCACATCTAATACTGCATCATATGAAACACTTTTAATCTAATACACAACTATTAGCTCTCATGTTAGCTATTAGCCCTAACACAACCCTTTTCCAAATCTACATATCTCACATACCTTTTAGTTGTTTGTTTGTTTAATATTTAAAAGATCCCAATTGATAGGATTCAGAGTCATTTGGCTTCAACACAATTTAAGGTATTTCCTAAAATACACACCAATACTTTTATAACTTTAAAAACTTTAAAATCTAGTGGTCAATAGTCTGAAGTTGCCTCATCAGTCCCATGTGACATCAATGTACAGCATAAATAGGAAGTGATGAATGATCATGGACAATTCAAGAACAGAAGCAGAGAGTTACCAAATAATGCATGACAAGAGTCTCCTTAGAAAGCCCCAAAACAGTCTAAATGCAGATCTTGCTATCTCAATCATTCTGTCTTCCATTCCAAGAAAGCAAATACTAACAATGAATATACATTTTGAACACTTAATACACCCTTGATAGACAGCTTATTTGTCATTGAGTGAGATATATTACCTATAAAGCAATGCTTCCAAGATTCTGTATCCTATGCACAAACAACAAAAATAATATTCATTTTAATTTTTAGAATCTTCAAGAATCTAAAAACAGACTTTTTAACCACTGAGATTCATGCCTTTCTGACTAGCCCTTGTCTGTCCCCTTTGTCACATCTCCGTTAGAAAAAATAGGCATGACCCCAAGTGTGGTTCTGAAATCATTGCTCTGTAAAGATATCCATCTGTTCCTTTCATTGTCTTCCTAGTCACATCTCACTGGGTTTAGGACTTCCAAAAACATTTCTGTTACTGTCAGTGCTACAGAGCCAAGAATTCCTTGGACAAACAAACTGCATCACAAGCTATTGCTGTATGTGTGCTCATAAGACTTGCCCTTGCCTGGACATATAACTTCTATTGTAGAGGACAGTGTGGAATATTCAGCAGGAAGTAGAAGGTACGTGGTATTAGATTTGGTACAAAAACAGCTATTTTAAAGATGAATACCAGGTAACATAAAAAAAAAAGCTCATCATGTTTTTAATGAACAAGGCATTTCCTAATGTAGTGGTACTTCACAAACTGATATTTTTCATGAACATTTTAAACAGCTTCAACATCATATATTCTACTTGACATAAATGTGAGGATAAATGACATAAGATACATGAGAAGGCATTAATTTGTTTATTGTTTTCTAGGGTATAGTTGCAGAAGCAATTTATAGAGT
Organism: Cricetiscus sungorus; assembly: GCA_030556225.1. Taxonomy (NCBI): domain Eukaryota; kingdom Metazoa; phylum Chordata; class Mammalia; order Rodentia; family Cricetidae; genus Cricetiscus; species Cricetiscus sungorus. The sequence goes on from JANBXA010000734.1 coordinate 6,381,334, forward strand.
ACAGCATCCCTGTTCAGATGAAGTATATTTTTTTCCTAATGTATAAACACTCTCCAAAGAATTCTGCATCAATTACTTCTGAGCTTCTAGCTGTTGAAGCCAGAATGTGTGTGTGTGTGTGTGTGTGTGTGTGTGTGTGTGTGTGTGTGTGTGTGTGTGTATTTTTTACATTTAATTGTGGGTATATAAATGCATATGAGTGAAGCTACTTCAGGAATGTAGAAGAGGGCCTCAGATTCCCTGAAGCTGGAGTTACAGGGAACTTGCTAGATCTGGGTGCCAAGAACTCAACTTGGGTCCTGTGCAAAGAGTATTTAAGTATCCACTTAAATACTGAGCCTTCCCTCCAACCCAACAACCAGAAAAATATTTCTTGATATCATCTATTTTTAAAAACCAGGAAATTATGTGGGTTTTCCAATAAAACAGATGTCCACAGAACAGAAAACTGAAATAATAGTTGTAAAGGTTGAATTTTGTCAACTTCACACAAACTAAAGTCCCCTAAAACTAAGTAGGATCTTCAATTGAGGAAGTGACCACATCAGATTGACCTGTGGACATATCTTTGGGGCATTTTCTTGTTGCTGATTGATGTGGAAGGGCCCATTATACTGTGTACACTGTGACCTCTGGGAGGGTGGTCGTGGGTTTTACATGAAAACGAAACAAGCCATGGAAGTCAGCCCAGGGTCTGCTTTAGTTCCACTCCCCACCTTGGCTTCCCTCAGTGATGGACTATAACCTGTAAGCCAAATAAACCTTGTCCTTCTCTTAGTTGCTTTTGGTCATGGTGTTTTATCACAGAAACAGGCAGTAGTGCTGCATCCTGAAAACCATTTATCCAAGTATCACAGAGTATTTAGAACCTGCCATGGAGCAGACCTGGTAGATATGAGAACAGAAGCTGAACAAGATACCTTATCTTTTAATAATACATAATTTCATGGCATAAGGAGACAAGGGTAAAAATTTTCCCAAGGCTACTGTGAACCCAAATCAAGAACATGCTATTGCACTGAGGATAAAACAATAAATGCCATTCCCAAATGCATCTTGTGCAGTGTGGCCTCCCCAAGGCCACCATGTCATGGCTTAGAATGCAGCCAATGGAGACCATGGCCATTCACAAGAGACTGATGTTTGCTTGTCTCATTGTCACTTCCTCCATCTCAGAGGTCTGATTTCCTCCACAGACAAGTAGCATCTACATCTGCAACAACAATTATCACAAAGCTCTTTTTTCCTCTTGGCATGTCAGGAACAGTTTTGACTATCCAGACCAGAGCCCTACAAGCAGATATGTGTATTGAACTCACTGGCATATTTATTAAATTACAAAAGTTATTTCATCCCACAGCCAAGTTTGAAAACTGCTGATCCAAAAAAATGTCCACAGTGATTGATTCCAACCAGCCAAGCTAGAGGATAGACAAGCACAACACTTGAACCAGGGGCAATTGAGACGATTCCCAGTCCCTAGTCTTTTCAACCCTTGTATCTCAGAAATTGCTTTTTAGTAAGACAAGAAATGGTATTAAGTCAGAAGGTTGGTTATCATGTATCTGGTTGATCCAAGTGAATGACAGTATTCCTTCTCTGCACAGTTTTCAGTCTCAGAAGAAGCCATTCATCAGAAATTGACACAAATCAAATGATCAACTGTGTTATAGATAATTCTGGATTTCTATTACAGGGGAATGAAGTCTGCAGCTAATATAATACAACCTCCTTCATGGCCTGAATTTCATGTTAACTTGTTTAGGCTTTCTATAAGACTATTCTTATTGGAGTGAATAATAATATCTTGGGGAGTTAGAGAGAGCTCATCAGCTAAGAGCACTGGCTGCTCTCGAGAGGACCCAGATCAATTTCTAGCACCGGCAGGGCATCTCATATCTGCCTGCAACTCCAGTTAAAAGGGATCTGAGTCACTATTCTTGTCTGTCCAGTAGCACAAATTTTAATTGTTCTTAATAATGAGAACTCAGAGTCAACTATCAGGGGGTGAAAGCTGAAGGATCAGAGAAGCAGAGCAGCCATCCACTAGAGTTCTTATCTTAACCAATGCTCAGGACCAAAGGGGGATCCTATCTTCAGACTGCATCCTCAGACTAATTGCATCTTCAGACTGACTTCTCAGACTTCAATGAGCTCTTGTTTCCTCCTACCTTATATGCCACCACTGCCTGGCTCTGTTACTCTTTTAGACTGGATCAATTTCATGTAGCCCAGGGTGGCCTTAAACTAACAGATCTATCTACCTCTGTCTCCCAAGTGTTGCTAGGATTAGAGGTATGTACCACCCCTACCTGGCCTCTATAGCTAACTAGTGATGCTAGCTCTGCACCCTGATCTTCAGGCAAACTTTATTTGCTAGATCATAAACAAAATACTATCACACCCCCCAAGTACCAAGCATGCACATGGTGCACAGATACACATGCAGGTAAAATACCAATACACACAGTAGTAAACAACTGCAATTTTTAAATTAACATTTTAATTATGTTTTACTGTCTTTTTGTCTACCAGTCCAGAAATTCTTTAAAATGAGAGCTCCTTCTTTTCTTTGCCTGAGTCCCTCTCCCCCATTCCAATCCCATCTAGTTTAGTAGAAATGTAGGCTGTCAATGAAGAACAGAACAAAATATGACATGAGTCACACATTCCAAGTTTCACAAGTTTCATATGCTCTTTTTACCAAAAAGGTATGTCTAAATTCTAAAAATCAATTCAAATATGCTCTTTTCAGTAAAGAAAAAGTTATCAAACCTAATATTAGCATGGCTTTCATACACACAGGGCATCATAACTATCCCCTGGCTACTCCTAGCCATTGTACCCTTCATTTATGTGACAGAAGGGAATGCCTGTCAGAATGCTAGCAATGTTTTGAGTCAGTGGAAAACTACTAAAACAAAAACAAATATAGCATTCCAAAGGTACCAAACTGCATAGATTAGTAATTATTATGTGCTCTGAAGAGTTGTACCACTCACTGGAAACCTAATAGAGCAATGAAATTATTCAAATTATGGCCATCCAATGAAGAGAAGTAATTTTATACCTAATTAGTCTGTTTTGTTTGTGCTTGGTTTTGTCTGAAATTTTCTTATTCAAAATATAACTAGCTTTCACATAGTATATTTTGGGTTGCACTACAGAATAGCCACAACCAAGCTGGGTGGTGTATGTTAGTATTCATGCATCTGTACTGGCCTGCCTTTGGGGTCCTGACAGGACACGCCCTTCAGCTGCAGCCACTAAGAGTACCACCTGTGCATACTCATTACCTTCCCTTTTTAAAAGGCTGCCCACTCTCCAACTTTCTCTCTCCCTCTCCCTCTCCCTCTCCCTCTCCCTCTCCCTCTCCCTCTCCCTCTCCCTCTCCCTCTCCCTCTCCCTCTCCCTCTCCCTCTCCCTCTCCCTCTCCCTCTCCTCCCTCTCCCTCTCCCTCTCCCTCTCCCTCTCCCTCTCCCTCTCCCTCTCCCTCTCCCTCTCCCTCTCCTCTCTCTCTCTCTCTCTCTCTCTCTCTCTCTTCCTTCCTCCTCCCCTCCCTCTGCTACTCTGACTTTTTCTCTGTCTCCCCCTCCACCCCACCTCTCTTTTCTCTTCTGAGGCTTCTGTCCCTAGAGGCCTGTCTCCTCCCTATCCTTTTTCCTTTCCTTTTCCCATTCACTTCCCCATCCACCCAAGCTCTGTCACAGCCTTTTAAGATGACAACAGTGTATGTCTGTAACCACAGTCCTTGGGAGGCAGAAACAAAAGGACCCAAAGTTTGAGGCCACCCTCAGCTTCTTACCAAGTTTAAGACCAGCATAGACCGCATGAAAAAAAAAATCCACTTCACCCTTCCCTAACAAGGAACCACTATGACTTTTAAAAACTATTTTTAAAAGTCAATTTTAATTAAGCTTTGTAGTACTAAATAGTATTGGCAGAGATTTGTTTTTGTAATTTCAAACTCAAAAATACAAGTTCTTCCATAACATAAACTTCAAAACAATTTTATGTGTCATAACAGGTCATCAGTCTCTTGAGGCAACTCCAGACAAGCTCACAGAGTGCCAACTCCATCAATGTACAGGTAGACAATGAATCTGAGTAATGAGTAAGCTCTGAAAATACATAGTTCATTTCGGCCCCAATTGACAAAAACAACAAAATTCCTTAATGTAATAATAGAAGTGACCCCTCTCTTCAGGTAAGTGTTAAAGTCTAAACCCTACTGTGATAGTAATAGGAGGTGTGGCCTCTGGTAAGTGATTGGGCCCAGTGAATGAGATTAAAATTCTTATAAAAGAGTCCCAGAGAGCACCTTTACCCTTTCAGAAACAATCTGAAACCTGACAAAGAATATTTGGAAGTCGACTGCGTCAGAGTCCTTACCATTAATTTGTAACCTCTAGAACCATGAGAAATAAAATTTTGTTATTAAGCTAGTTCACAATATTTTGTTAAAATAAACTGAATTGGCTAAGATATAAGACTCATTATAAATTTTTCTAATTTTTGCACGTATGTCTTAAGTTTATTATGAACTAATACTTCAGACACTTTTAAAAACTGTATTGAAAAATACCCTATCAAAATGTTCAAACAGGTGAAATAAAATACTCATGTGTTCACTCAATGAATATTTTTTGTTTTAATTATTTTATTAATTGGGTTGCTCTCTGCAACCTCTCCTCCACCTTATAATGGCTCATATCTATACCTGAAACCACACCCAAAGGGCCACCACCACAAGTTCCCTGGCAAGGCCACTACAATGAGAGATTTTTAAATACTTTTCTCTCTTTTTCATCATCTTTTTAAACACATGACAGAGGGTCTTAATTTTATAAAATGGTGAAACCTGGCAAACAATGAAAAAATATGATATATGGGTAGCACATTTTATATGAGAGAATGACAACAAAGAAGGTTACATAATTCTGCTACAGTTTACTGTCTCCTTGGATTATATGTTTAGGAAGTTCTGGAGTGTCACTTGGCATATCTCTTTTCTTCTCCACATACCTCCTCCTTCTCTAGACTGTACCCATGTTATAATGAACCTTGCCAGTATGATGTGAGAAACACTGCTCACACACATTCACAATTCTCTAGCTCTATTGCCAATACCCTTATTTGATTTCCCACTATTTCTCAGGCATTTTTGCCTTCACAACATCATAAATATGATTCTCTTATATAGCTAGTTTCCTTTCCAGAGTATTTTCTTCTTCAGAACCAAAGACTTACAATTTGATATGAAAATTTAATCATGTCTCAGCTCTCCTTCACTGTTTTCAAGGTAATTCCAAAATTTAGAGGTTCAACTTTGTCTGGCCTTGTCACTAACAGCTGCCTTGTTTTCTGCTTTTACATACATGACTGTTCTGACACATCACTATACACAAAGTAATGTGTGGTAAATTTGTCTTAGTAAATGTACAAAAAAATTAGATAACTGAAATGTAATATAACAACATAATGTCATATCAGATGGATAGCAAGATATACTGTTCCTGATACACCATGTAAAGTACATAGGCCACTGCCCTCAAGAAACACCTGTTGTCAGCACCATTGTATATCTAAAGAACTTGACACTGCATACTTCTATCATAGGACATAGAGGATTCAAGTTGGTTCTGATGTAAGAATAGAAAAATTTAGACTAACTCTCCACTGACCCCAGGAAGCTAAAAGTTTAAATTCCAGACCCTGTTCCCTAGCAATAAGAAGGCAAAAGGTCACATTCTTTGCTGTTTACTACAGGGTTGTTTACGACAAGACCTGTGAGTACAGGATATGAGTTTTGTTCTACCCAGGAGCCTGCAAATGCAGACCTCCTGTGGCTAAGGGAGGGCTTGGATGGTTTAACTTCATTGGTAAGGGCTTGGATGGTTTAAATTCATTGGTCTGAACCCTGCAGGCTCTGGATGTTATGAGATGATTGGTTTAAGATGTGTGGGCTTTGGCTTTGTTGTAACCCTACAAAAGCTGTCTCAATTCTGTACTCAGGGTCCTTAGTCCTCTACCCTCACGTGGCATATGACTGTGGGTCCCAGTGCACTTGGAATATAAAGGACCTCATGCTTTTACATGAAGATTGCTTCTCATGAGTGATTTGTGGGGGCTGCCTTTCCTGAGTCGGGGTATGAGGGTCCACGCTCTCCGAGTCTTTCACTGACAAGAAAGCTTCCTCTGTGATGGCTAGCTTTCATAATATCAGAAAATTACCTATCTATGAATTCTGTAAACTACAATAATGACCATCATGGCAAGATATACCCATGGGTACAATAGTGGCATGGATGTTATTTGGTAACCAACAATGATCTGAATGAAATCCCATTTCATAGGAGAAAACATGCCTGGCTGTGTACATATGGTCAAGCACCAATGGTTGGGGATCCCATATGTCATATGTCATATGTACCTACCACTATTATCTTGTTAAAGGACATAATATCAAACTATCCTCTAAATACGTATGTCTATACCTATAGAAGAGTTATGCTCTCAAACATTATCAGAGAAAATTCTTTGTGCAGTGGATAGTGGAAAATGCAGAAACTCACAACTGGTAAAAGTGTAAAGAATGAGTATCAGTCAAAATCTCAACAATAAATGTTACATCTATATCACATCCCAGCCCCCAAGGAGCAGGAACCAACTCAGAAGAGCAGGCAGACAGATTGAAAGAACTAGCCATCAGGGAGGACCAAAGAGACTAGAGTGGGAGTGTCTCCCAAACATAATAGAATCTCTGCACTCATGAAATGACAACAGTTGTGGTTATCTACACCTGTACAAAACCAAGCCAGGAAACATTCAGCATAGGAAGGGGTCATGCTCATTAGCCAAGAGTCGGTTTTGTTTACCGTTGTGGCCTCTTATACGTTAACTAAGCTCACTTGATGGCTTCACATCTGGGAATACAGGAGCATCACAAATTGAACTCAGTTGGTGATGAAGGTGGGGAGGCCAGGGGAATGAAGAGAGAGGGAGGGAGAGTGAGAATGGAGGATGAATACAAGAGGAGTTAAGAGCTAGAGTGGGGATGGATATAATGATACATAGTATGCATTATGAAACGATCAAGCAACTAAGAGATATGTTTTGTTCTGTTGGACTTTAATAGAGAAAATGTTTCAATCTCAGTCCTTTTTAGGCATCTCAAATTAAAATAGGAAACTTCTCTTTTGCAAGATATAATGTGCTATGTGTTGACTACATTATGATGTGCTATGTGTTGACTACATAGCTACAAGAGATAAGCTGAAGTCCTGGAACCCATATCAGAATGTGACCTTACTTAGGAATAGTCATTGCAAACAGTTAAGATAAGTCGTAGGAGTCAAAGCATGTAATTCCGTTTAACTGGTGTCCATACAAAATACATTGTAAAGATGGAAACAGAGACTAGAGTGACTTAGCTACAAACTAAAGAAAGGAAAAGTTGAGAACCGCTACTAGATGCTAAGGCAGACCATACCAAAATCTCAGGAGTTGGATGGCCAGGCCACCAGGCCGATACCTTGGTTTAGACTTCTTGTCTTCTGTAGTCTACAGTTGAGAGAATAAATTGCTGAGGGTTTAAGCAACTCAGTTTATTGTACTTTACTCAGCATGCCTCAGAAGCTAACACGGACATTACTAAACTTAGCAGAACAATTTAGGAGTATGTTGGATCAGCAAGAGAACATGGACATGGGTGGAATGGTCAGGCAGAAAAGGGTCTCAGTGAGGTCAGCTGACAAAGGTGGGGTTCTTACTCTGCAATGCTTGCTAAGATGTGGAGATCAGTGCTTGGAGAGGAAAGGAGCCAGATGACTAAAGTTTAGCGTGAAAACAAAAGAAATAACACTGGTAAACTGTCTGGCTGAATTAAATAGATTTTATCTGAATTTCAGTGGGAAAGTAACTAAATGAAACTCAGGGTTAATTGAAATTCAGATGTCGGGGCAGCTGTTTGGTTCCCAGTGCCAGCATCTTGTGGTTAATAACCTCTTGCATCTCCAGCTCCAGGACATGGGATGCATTCTCTGGGTTCTGTAGCACCTGCACACTCACATATACTCACAATCAAAATTAAAAATAAATTTTAAAAAATTCTGAAATTCAGATGCTCACCACAAAGCATTTGAATTTCCAAATATTTCCCTAAAGCATGTTTTGCATAACAGCAGTTTATGGTTTTGTTGTTTTCTAACAAGGGAACACAACATTCCTGTCTCCTGCTGGGCTGTGGGAACATGGGTTTAGCTCACCTAAGGAAGTTTTCCATCTTAGGGGTGTGATAGGTAGAGTGTTGATTTTACAGTGCCAAATTTTAAAACTTGTACATTGTTCCTACAATTCTTCACCAGTTTATTGGCCACAAGACGTCCCTTTCTGAAATATTTATTTTCATCCATCTTTAGTCTGGGTAAATTTTCTCAATAAAAGTGTCTTTCCTCCCTTTTAATAGTAGTAGCCAAACTGTTCTAAGTTTCTACATCCTTGGCTATAGTTTCTCTGTAATGTTTAAACTTGAAAGTAATTTAGCTAGAATTCTGGTTCTTTGGTCATATTTTGTTTTTCTCAAAATACCATAGATGTTGCTACATTTACTGTTACTCACTGAAAAGAGATCATATTTATTCCCCTGGTTTTTAAAAAGCATCCAAGATAACGTTATGATGGTTTTTCATTATTCTCTTAGCTTAATAAATTTCTCATGATGTAATTTGGTATTAGTCATTAGATCTCAGTTTTTCCTGGGACACTAATGTTGTTTTGATTTGAAAATTCAGTTACTTTTTCTTTTTAAGAAAAAACATTCACTTATTTTTATACTTACTCTTCTGTTCTCTTTTTCTGGAGTTACAGTGTAATGCACATGTTTGTGCCTATGATATTGTATTTGTACTTGTTCTGAGGTTTTGTAGTTAGACTATTCATGTTTAGTCCCATCTTCCATTATTTCTTTGATGTATTTATATATTAATTGAATTATTTCTTCCACTATTTCCTTCATAATTTTAACCATCTTTTGCTTGGTTATAATTTTTGTTTCATGGTGCTACCTTTGAATGTTGTCTTTCTTTTTGTAAATGGTACACATGACCGTATATAACTATGGATAAGTGTATAGATTATACATACATATACATATAGTTTTCAGTTTGATAGTATGGACAATTGTGTATAATTTTCTGTCTTTTGGATGACTATTTCTGTGATATATGTCTAACGTTTATAAGCATTTGCTATTTGCAGACACAGTTTCTGCTAATTATCTCATTTACTATAGATGCCTCATTTGCTTTGCATATGTTATTTTACTTCTTTTTATTTGCATATTCTGTTCTGATTATTAGCCATCTTTGAAGTGGTGGGATGCACTACTCATTAGAGATTATAAAGCTACTTAGCCAGAGTGAAGTTGTAAAATAAGTGAAGTTTAAATATATTCTGTGGGCCTTGTATTCAACATATTTAAAAAAATACAGTAATTTATTATGCTGTCAGATTACTTACTTCTGTGTTTCTGTTGTCAGTATCACACTTAAAAGTCTCAATTAATTGTAACCTATAGCCTGCATTCTATTCTACTTCCAGCTGTGACAAATGTATTACTCACCTCACTCTCTCTTTTATGCCAAGTTCAGTTTCAGAACAGGAGTTGCAAAGTGAAACACACATATAACAGTAAAAGCATATAATTACAAGTGTAACTTATATAATAAATGCAAATTAAAAATAATATAAAGTCCAGAAAATTTGTTCATGTTTCATATATTTAATGAAATCGTTATTAAAACATTTGATAAAATAAAGTTTAGGATACAGCTATCTTGAAAATTAAAATAATCTTAAAATTATATTTACATTAACTTGGCTTCAAAAATATAGAATATATACATGAAATAATGACAATGGTAAGTATGCGATGCATTAATTGGGACTACCTCTCAGCCATACCAAAATTATGAGTAACATTTAATTTTCTTCATTATGATTTCATTGAATATTCTAAACCATTGTCATTACACAAAATTCTATAAACAGTGGCCTACAAAAAATATACTTATTTATAGTGAATATATTTAATTACTACTGTAATGTTACTGTGAAAATTAGAAAAGATGGAAATATTCATTTCTTGTCTTGTTCTCAGGACAATGACTCCAGAACCTCCTATTTAAAGATGTCCCTTCATCTATCACACAATTACATTATCAGGTTAGAAAAACAGTCAATTTAAACATGAAAAGATGTGAGGTACCAGGTTTGAGCATGAGAGAGAGAGGTAAATAAAAATATCAAATTATCAAAGAAACCATATATTTTAAGGTTACCAATTTTCTCCCATTGAACTTTATATTTTAGTATGTTAAATAAAATATGCTAAGGTAAGCACTTGGATATTTAATGCATCTAACAGACATGCCAAAAATACTAACAATAGCAGTATGTGTAATAAAAGTGTTTGAAGCACTTTCATAATGAAATGTATGTTTTATAATTTAGTATTAAGCAGCTAGAAATTGCTAGACACTGTATAGTTTCCAGCAAAACAAAAGAGAGTTTAGTAAAGAAATAACTTAGTTCCCAGTTGGAAGTGTCATAGAATACCAGACATTGATAGTATAGAAACACCACTGAATCCTTGATTGAATAAAACTGGTAGTACATGCTCAAGTTTCAGATTAGGAATTGTAGAGACTCAGATTTACCTTTAGTGTCTATTTTATTTTTCACTGTTGTGTATGTGTGCCAGGAGTGTGGGCACACATGTGTCATGCCGTCTGTGTAGAAATCACAGGGCAGCTTTGGAGAGTTTGTTCTCCCCTTGCACTATGGCATCTGGGGGTTGAACTCATGCTTCCAGGTTGAACTCATGAACCATCAGCACTTTTTCCTCTGAGCCATCCTACCAGCCCTGATCTTATCAACAGTCTCAAGTCAACCTTTCAATAATTCCATAAAACCTCTACAAAGCACTGACTTTGCTTTCTGGAAGAAATTCTTCAAATATCTAATTATCACAAAACAGCATCTAAGATGTATTTGTCACATTATCTTTTAAAAAGCAGTTGCTTGTGGCTGAGACTGTGTTTAAAAGTAATTGTGAACCATTTCACTGTTAAAATGTCCTACACGTCTATTTCTTCATCATAGGTATGCATACAGACATTTTCATAGCCTGAGTTCTCTTCCAGTAGCCCACACCTTAACACTCTCTAGCGCTTTATCAGAGGTGCTTGCTCTCAATCCCAAAGGTGAGGTCAGCTAAGAGGTCCTCAACCCACTGAGCACTTAGGTCTGTGGCAGCTACCACCAACGGCAAGGGTTTATAACAAATGAGGATCCAGGCTTCCAGCTGAATTTAGTTTAGTTATTTTTGTTTTAATGTATGTGTGAATCAATTAATCCTGTCATAGAAGGGCATCGTAAACTGTGTGCCAGAGTTAATGAGTCAGACATTATCACATCATTACACCAGCTGGCATAATGTAGCATGTGTTGTTTGTCATAATATACGCTGCCATGCTTAACAGCCATTAATTGTTTACACGAGCAGTCATATTTTTCTTCAAAGAACCTTCAGCGACTGGTTAATATTTTGAAGGCTTTTTAAGTGAATAACTATTTCAAGGAAAGGATATCCTTACCAAAATAGTTGACAATGAAGAAACCTATAACTGAGGAAGCCATTTAGAAGATAGTGAATGTCTTCAGGACCTTGCAAAGAAAGGCATTGCAAAAAAATTCCTGTGCTATGAAACCAACTGAGCTGAGATCCATCCAACTACCACTGGAATCTGAAATACACAGAACAATTTCTCCTGAAGTAAAGGTTGATGTCGCTCCCTACCAGCATGCTTTTTAGAGGAACACTGAGGGTTGTGGCCGAGTTATCAGCTGGACTCCTAAGAAAAGATACAATCATGGATTTACACATTTTTAAAATCACTATATGAAGTTCAGTTTCTCTTGGCTGAAGAAAGGAAGCATGTGGCCACCACAGCCCAAAGTCGTAGTTTACCAGCTTTCTGGGAATGGTTTTGGGCAGCCTCTTCACAATGTCATTGGTCATATGGATTTCCCCAGCCAAATACTGCTGCCACCATGAGTTAATGTGAAGTTTCAAGAGTCAGAACAGTAAGTCACTGTGACTATTATCTACTCTAACACATAGCTTTATCCACTTTGGTTCATGCTCCTAACCATGTCTAAATTAGTCAAAAGGACTCAATAGAAATATGAGTGTGATGAAAACATGCATGGTTTTACAAACAAGAATCAAAACTAATGTAAGCTGAACACAGGTGGTGCACACAGGGATAGGATTAAGCTGGATGACCATGAGGGAAAGTTCCAAATGTCCAAAAGCACTTCGCAAGTGTGCACACTGCTTTACCTCTCCAGTGTGCAACTTCAGCTCCGGTCACAGCTGAATGCTAGGGTTGGTTTGTTTGTTTTCTACTTAGGTGATATAGAAGAGGTCAAAGGACCTATCTACATATAGAAAGAATTATTTCTGATTTCATTCTCAGAGAGAATGTTTTGAAAGTCTTAATTTTCAGGCCTTAGAAGTGGATACTATAAAATACACCGTGTGTTTTTTAATTATTTTAAGCATAAACAATAATGAGCACCTCTGCATTTTGAAATAATCAAATGAGATGCCCACTGTCCTTTGACTGTCATTACATAAGAAACAAAGAAAATTCAATATGCATTTATCTATGGTTCATTTGAATGGAGATGTTTTGCTCCAACTTTGAGGTGTAGAATAATTGCCTATGGTAATGAATTAAAATGCAGACTCTCCAAGATTCTAGCTCAGTCATTGTCAATTAGCCTGCCTGTTATTCCAGGTTTTAGGATGTGATTTTAGACATTAAAGTTGTCCTCAGTGGACTTTTACCAAATACACACATTGAAAATGTAACCACATCTCTGAAAAGAACCTTACTCAATTAATTTGTCCATAGTGACGAGTAACTCACAGGTGTTATATTGTGTCATGTATTATATGATTCTTTTTCAAAGATACTTTGTCATCTCCTACAAATAAGATTTTTTTTGCCCTCAAAACTTGGCAAGGTTATAGCAGTTTAAAGAGGGGGAAAAGCTATCAGATTTGAGCAAGGTGAACTTACTTTGTGAAATAAAAATAAATTAAATGTAGCACTATGTAATCATTATCAGTTGGTTGAAGGGTATTGACTGTCTAGCCGCCTCCTATAGGATGCCTACCTAGGGATATCATTCAGTATAGTTCATGTACAGCCTAGGGTGTATGGCAAAAGTGAGGCATATACCTGCTCTCCTGGAACTTCCATAAAACAGACATGTCTTACAGATACACAGAAAGACACATATGAAAGAAAGCTTAAGAGCACAGGGAAGAGAAGGGAAAGGGGAAGGGGAGGAAGGAAGAGCAGGACAAAAAAGATCACTATTCAAACAATGATACTATGAAATATGTAAGTGCATGATGCCCTTTGTGATGCTTAAGAATGATTTAGTTGAATATGCAGCATATAATTGATTCAAGAAAAATTATGATTTTAACTAATTTGATACCTTATTGGTCTATTTATGCATATGGAACCCTTAAAACTGCCCTAATAATTCTTGTTGGCCATTTTTTTAAAAGCAAGATCTCATATATTCCAGGCTGATTTCAGCCTTACAGCTAAAGATGACCTTGAAATTCTGATCCTCTCACCTCTATCTCTATATCTGGGATCACAGGCAGGGATACCTTGCTTATGTAGTACTGTGGACCAATTGTAGGGCTTCATGAATGCACAATAAATACTCTATGGACTGAGCTATGTCCCCAGTGCCTATAGAGCCCAGTTTAATCCTGCTATATTTAAGTAAACACCAAAATGACTCCTACAAATGTTTATGAAATACTCTGACTGGAAATTTTAGCAAATAAATACCTTTTTTCCAAAATAAAAAACAGTATAAAGTTGACATGAGCCAGATTTAAAACTAATTTCAGGAACATCATTTTCAATGTCTAGTTTTACAATGGCAAATTGGTTTGTGGAGTTTGGGCCTATATTATCACATCCTCCTTTATGAAGCTTGTATTTCATTAGCATACTCAATTATGTCATGTGAATAAATATCCAGATTTATTAACAGTGTTTGCATTTACTCAACAACAAAAATATGAGAAAGAGCACTGAGATGAGAACCTAAGGTAGGCAGAGCTTTGGAATCCAATGTGTCCACTCACCACAAATCACATCTGTGGCATTGTCACATGGGTTCTTGCTCATGCCTTGTGAAGCTTAATACAATAAACCTTGGTATGCTAGTGGAATGACAAAGAACTTAGCACTGTGCCTAGAAGTCAATCTGACACATTCTGACACATCCAGATCATTATAAGTCAAGTATCATTTGCATGAATTCTGGTGCATATTTTTCATAAATAATTTCTTTGCCCTTTTATGCATTTTATCTTACTGTTTTCCAATAAGAGATGGGCTTTAAGAATGTGAACCATCAAGCACACAAATAAAATCCACTAAAATCATGAAAGGTTTCCTACAGAGGGGAAGAAAACGTCCCTAGTACATGTAAACAAGTAAGAAACTACAACAAGAATATATTAAGAATACCTGTAAGGAACTAAGAAAAACATAGGTAACCAGGTAAAAGTAGTTCAACCTTTTAGACACTTCACTGAGAAGATATTAAGATGCTTAACAAATGAAGGAAAACATTTGAATTCATTAGCCATGATTAAATGAACATTAAAACTTGATGTGGTAACACTGCATACACACTCCAGAATGGCAGGAGTGTAAAAAGCTTTAACACCAACATGGACAGGATGGAAAGCAATAAACTTTCATGAATGGCTATTGTGAATGTGATTTTGTAAAACTTCAAAAGACTGTTTAATAGTGTCCATGAAAGCTGGTCATAGGCATACTTATAACAGCAATTCTATTCCTGGCTACATATTTGGTAGAAATTGGCTCACGTGTGTGTTTATTGCTACAGAAGTATCTTAGCAATATTATTTTACAGCAGAATTATTTTTATTATGTAAGACACCAAAAGTTGTCCCGATGCCCATCAACAATAAAACAGATTGTTTTTAATAATCATGTATTCCCAAAGTGGTGGTCTTAAGAAATTCTACCTTTACAGGATTAAATTAACTACAAGTGAGTGATACAAGAGTTAATTCTCTCTAACATGATTTTGAGTAGAACAATAGTGGATACAGAAGGTTATGTATAGTATCACCAGATTCCTATAAAAGTATACAAAGTAGTTTATGCTGCTAAAAGTTGGAATATTTTACTTGGAGTAGTATAGTAAATCACAGGGGCACAAAAAAGATGCTTTGAATGTGTATATACATTTCTTAACAGCTAGTTACTAGTGCGTTTGCTCTGTGAAAGTGTGAAAGGTCTTAGAAATGTACCCTGTACATTATCTGTAATAAATTTTACTGTATTACAGCTCTAAAATCTCCCTACACATAGCAGCCATAATTCAACCCAACATCAAATATATGCGTATTTAGGCCCCCTACACACACACACACACACACACACACACACACACACAACAATTTACAATAGGATGAGTTCTGCTATCCTAGCAAAAGAGCATTTATTCAGGCCACAGATGAAAAGGTTAAAGGTGACAACAGAGCAACATGGGTGTGTGTGGCTTGTGCATCAGAAGGAACCACGGTTGGGTTTATTTTTTTTTAAAGGCTTGTTTTTAATTTTTACTTTTACTTCTGTGACATGTGTTTGTGTGTGTGTTGTGTGTGTTTTATGTTCCAGAAAAGGGTGTTGAATACCCTGGAATTGGGGTTACAGGCAGGTATGAGCTACCTAAAGTAGAAACCAAATTTAGGGAACGATTTTAGATTGCCCTTGTAATTGATTTAAAACTCTGATGAAGCCATTTTGAAATTTCAAATATTTTTTTAAGAGAGGGTCATGCATATTCATTTTGAACAGCTTCCTGCAATTTGTACGACAGTCCTTGGTACATTATTTAACTTTTTAAGAATTCTGTAGTATCGTTCTTGAAAAAAAAAACATTTATAGGAAACAAGTTTATATTACATTAGGAGATACTTTAATTGGAAAATACTATTGAGTCTCACATGCAAGGGCACTCAAATATACACACAAAGATTAACTCAAAGAAAAAACACATTGCTGGGATAAATGCTAAGATAATTTTTAGAGACTGGGACTGTTGTTTCAGACCTTGAATCTTAACTATCAAGAAGGTTGAAACATCAGGGTTACAAGTTCAAGGCCTGTATATGTCACAGAGAAACTTCTTGGCCAGCTTAGAAACGTAGTAAAGTTATGTCTCAGAAAAAAAAAAGAAGCAGCCATGTCATTAATCCCATCAACTGGGAAGTGAAGGCAGGAGGATCAGTAGTTCAAGGTTACATTGTGAGTTTGAGTCTAACACAGAGGACATGAGACTCCATTTCTAAAGACAAGAGAGATACGAAGATAGAGTCAGAGATGGTGACAGAGAGAATGAGAACAAGTGAGAGAAAACTTGCCTAGTATATGCAAGGCTATTTAATTATCAATTCCACTACATATATATACATATGTGTGTGTGTGAATCTGCATACATATATATACTATCTATTCAACTTATAGTCAACTATATAAGTGTATACAGTTATTACAAAATCATAAGAAATTATTGTAAAAAAAATAAGAAGAGGATGAATAATGTTATACATTCTTCCTGATGTGCAATCTTATCTTACAATAAAATTCAATTACTTACCATTAATTCATCTTAGTTAATAAGAAAAAAAGAAGATTTCAGGAAACATACCCTTGGGAATATTGAAACTGTGAGTTATAGGTATGCGTCAATTCAAAAGTGTGAGATTTACTCATTCATCCATCCATTCACACATATGTTCATCCATCCATTCATTCTCCAACCCTCTATCTACTCATTCCATTAACATCACAAAAGGAAACCCAGCTGACATTCCACCATAACAAGTGTCTAGTATAGCTACAAACAAATGTTAGACAAGATAGACAATGTATCCTGGAAGACATACTAGTTGTTCATGACATTGTAAAAATACAATATTAGTTGAAATATGTAGGTGTGTAGAGGTCAGAACAGTATTCATATTCTTATTCTTTTATTCTTCAATGACTTACTCAAGTTTACACTGTTGGAGAAAAATATCTCCCATCCTCCTTCCTTGCCAACATACATGGTTTGAGCTTCAGATTTAAATATAAAAATGGGATGATTAGGGGTAGCAAAATTATGGGAAACGTGTAAATCTTAGTTGGAAATTTGAAAGTTATATTAACTATAAACCAAACATTCTATAAACACTGGCTGACAGGCTTTCATCAAATTCTTCCCTTTGGAGTGTAGTGCACTGAGTAGTTAGGGGCAGACTCTGGAACTTCTGGTCTAACTAGGTTTCCTTTTTAGCTCAATTCTGCAGACCTAAGCAGCCTGGATTAAGCTACTACATTTCTATATTGCCTTTGTGTCTATTTACATGAAATGACTAAATGGATCAAGTTTTAGTGTGATACTTTTTATTGGCTATCAAAGTTAATCAAACTATCCCAACACTTAGTAATTAAAAGTACAATTTATTCTTCTTTCTTATGATTCCATGGATTGGATGAGATGTCCATCTGTTGGTTTCATGGAGGTAAGTAAGTCTGGGATGTCCAAGACAGCCTTATCTACAGATTAAACAATGTGTGTGATTGTTGGGTGGGGATCCCCAGTTCTCTGAACAGAGTAGTCTATACCAGCTAGATCTGAAGAATGAGCCACAAAATAATGTGATTATGCCTTTTCTTTTTTGATTAACAAATTTCATTTAAATTAGAAACAATCTTATTTTACATATCAATCCCAGTTCCCTCTCCCTCCCATCTTCCCATGCTCCCCCACCTCCCATCCCATCCCCCATCCACTCCCTAGGGAGGGTGAGGCATTTAGTGAGGGATCTTTAAAATCTGTTAAGTCTTTTGGGGTAGGGCCTAGGGCCTCCCCCTGTGTTTCTAGGCTAAGGGAGTATCCCTTCATAGGGAGTGGGCTTCCAAAGTCCATTCCTCCACTAGGGATATATAATGGTCCTCCTGTCAAAGGCCCCATAGACTGCCCAGTCCTAGCTGACACCCATACTGGGATCCTAATTTCCCATTGGCTCTGGTCAGCTGTTTCTGTGGGTTTTCCCAGTGTGGTCTTTACCCCTTTGTCACTCCTCCCTCTCTGAAACTGTATTCCAGGAGTTCGGCTCAGTATTTAGCTGGGGATATCTGCTTCTGCTTCAATTAGATACTGGATGAAGGCTCTAAGATAGCATTTAAGGTAGTCATCAGTCTCATTATCAGGGAAGCGCATGTAAGGTAGCCTTTCCACTATTGCTTAGTTAGTTGGGCTCATCCTTGTAGATCTCTGAATTTTTCCCTAGTGCCAGATTTCTCTTTAAATCTATAATAGCTCCCTCTATTGATGTGTCTCCTTTCTTGCTCTCCTCTTCATCTCCCCGTTCAATCTTCCTAATCCCTCATGTTCTCCTTCCCTTCCTCTTCTTCCCTCCTCTTTTTGCTACTTCCCTTTCTCCTCCTCCCATACCCCCAGTTTGTTCAGGGGCTCTTGTCCTTTTTCCCTTCACCAGGGACCATATATGTCTCTCTTATGGTCCTATTTTAGGTAGCTCATACCTGCCTGTAACTCCAATTCCAGGGGATGCAATACAATATAACACACACACACACACACACACACACACACACACACACACACACCACAGAGGTAAACATAGAAATTAAAAACAAATAAACCCAACCCTGGTTCCTTCTGATGCACAAACCACACACACCCATGAAATAAGCCCTGTTGCCGCCTTTAACCTTTTCACCTGTAGTCTCAAGAAAAGCTCTTTTGCCAGACTAGCAGAGCTCATCCTATTGTAAATTCTCTTCTCTCTCTCTCTCTCTCTCTCTCTCTCTCTCTCTCTCTCTCTCTCTCTCTCTCTCTGTGTGTGTGTGTGTGTGTGTGTGTGTGTGTGTGTGTGTGTGTAGGGACTAAATATGCATATATTTGATGTTAGGCTGAATTATGCCTGCAATGTGTAGGGAGATTTTAGAGCTATAATACAGTAAAATTTATTACAGATAATGTACAGGGTACATTTATAAGACCTTTCACAATTTCACAGAGCAAAGACACTAGTACCTAGCTATTAAGCAATGTATTTGCACATTCAGATCATCCTTGTTTGTGCCCCTATGATTTACTATACTACTACTCCAAGTAAAATATTCCAACTTTTAGCAGCATAAACTACTTTGTATACTTTTATAGGAATCTGGTGATACTATACATAATCTTCTGTATCCACTATTGTTCTACTCAAAATCATGTTAGAGAGAATTAACACTCTTGTATCATTCACTTGTAGTTAATTTAATCTTGTAAAGGTAGAATTTCTTAAGACCACCACTTTGGGAATACATGATGATTAAAAACAATCTGTTTTGTTGTTGATGGGCATCAGGATTGTGTTTTTCAACATAGTAAAAACATATAGGCAGATTTTTGGGGGGCACCAACTTACAAAAACTAAAAAGTCATGGGAATATATTAATTATAAAAGATCAGCCTATAGCATGGGCTTGCCCCTCTAGCTCTGATAAATTAACTCATAGCTTTTAATCTACATTCTTTTACGTGGCTCAATTACCTTTACTCTCTAATGTTCACCCTGCTTTCTCTCCACTTGGCTAGAAACTACACAGTGGGATCCAAGATGAAGTAGAAAACAAAGGCACATGAGGCAGCCACTTGATATGCCCTCTTTTCTCCTTTGTGGAAGTCACAGAAGAGTTCAAGGAAAGAAACAAAAAATACATAGAGCTTATCCCCAATGCCAATAAAAGAGTATAAAGAGGAAATATTAGGACCAAGATAGAATACGGGACAGAAAACTACAATCAGAATAAACTAATTTTTTCAAGCCTGCTTTGCTCCTTGAAACAAATAAAATCTTGAAAACTGGCATCTTCTTCCTTTGGTTAAGAAAGATAATTTTAGCAGATTTTCTCAGGTGGATACTATAACCAAATTAGACTGTGTGTCTATATTTGCAAATGTTAAACACATGATAATGGTGATGATGACATAGCATCCGTGAGTAGAACTAGCAGAGCTACAAAGGCAGATTATGCCAAAGAAGTACCCAGAAATCCCTCTGCAGAGATAAGTTGAAGCACAGCCATCTTCCGCTTCAAGGTTACTGACTCTTCATCTGCTATGGCTGTTTTCTAAATGTTATGTGTTTAGAAATGTGCCATGCCCTTCGCAATGAGTTGGAATTCAACTGAAATCATCTATTCTATTTAATTAATCTTATTTCATTTTTCATATTTGAAATTAATGATTCAGGAATGTCACACACATATATGCAAAATAGCACACAAGTTGGTATTGAAAGTCAAAAAACACCAGTTTGTCATTATTTTTTAAACAGGAAAACAGGTCCTTCTCACTAGTCTACTGGGCTTGAGTTTCTCAGAAAAGTCTTTATAGTTTAATAGGTGCTTATAGTTACACATGAGAAGAATAAACTTTAGAGCTACAGGTGTAGCTCAGTTAGTAGACCGCTTGTCTTGCAAGCATGAAGACCCTTGTTTAATCTCCAGCAGCATATAAACCCAGCTCAGTGGTGCATGCCTGAAATCACTCATCCTCAGCTGCACAGTGATTTATGTTCAGCCTGGGATACATGAGACAGTATCAAAAGAAAGCAAGAAAGGCTGGAAAGTTGCTAAATGGTTAGATTTCTTGCCGTGCAAATGTAAGGACTGGAATTTGGATCTCTAGACCTGATATAAATAAATTCCAAGTGGGCAGTTGTGGCCTCTCTGTAATTCCAGCCTCAGAAAATATAAACAGAGGGATCCCCACAGCAAGCTAGATAACAAGTCTAGCCATATCCATGAGTCCTGAATTTATGTGATAGATCCTCTGCAACAAAAAGCTGGAAGAGGCAATAGAGAATGATTCATGATATCAACCATGGGCATCTACATGCAATCACACACCACTGTATGAGCGTACACACACACACTCACACACACACAACAACAACAAAAAATCCCACGCATGCATACCATAAAATAGGGGGAAAAAGAGGAAGCTGCCATATGACATATATATGTATATATACATATATGTACACATATATGTATATATGTATATATACATATATATGTCAAACTATCAGTTCCCACCTCCCCATGACAGGAAGGGAGAAAACCATTTATGTATAACTAAGTAAACTCTAAGAAAGAAATAATGTATCAGTGAGCTTCCATGCTCTGTGTTAAAGAAACTGTCTTATTCCACAGATGGATTTATAGTAACTATTAAAATCCACTTAATCTCTTGGAAATGGCATGAATCTACAATGCTAAATTAACTTTAGAAGTGGTGCTATTATTTAAGTATATTTCAATAAATAAGTTATTCTCCTTAAGTTCAAGTTAGTGCAAGGTTTTGATATGACATATCCAAAACAGTCAATTAAACTAAAAGATGTAAAAGGAAATAAATATCGGTATTTAATAAATTCTGAAAAGATTTTTGAGATGCAGTCAATAAGGGTTGTATATGAACTCTAAGGAAGATTGGCATCAACATGCTTTTTGAAAAAAATTTAAATTACAAGAAATTGACTTCACATAACACTTCATAATTTCCCTCATCAAATCCTAAAGACGATATTAAAACATCTGTTTTTTAAATATCTTGCTGACAGTAGAATGCTATAACCCCAGGGAGTCTCCTAATTTTGCATAAAATTTACATGTTCATAAATAAATTAACATGGGAAATAAGGATATCATTTGCAAACAATATAGGTATTTTTAACATACTCTCTTATTAACTAGCTTAGGGCAGAGAACAATACTTTAAAAAATAAAATTCCCTTTCATAAGCATGAGAAATTTTTTAAAGATTCTGTATTGGTCAATTTTCTTTTATTTACCCTCAAAAATTCAAAGATAGTTCATCTGCTTCACAATTCACTGCTAGATACATTGCGATTATGTAACAATGGTATTTAAAATGTTCTGTATATGGTAGGCTCTAACACCAAATTGTCTAGCAAACATGCATAATCTGGATATGAGACATAGAAGGTAAGGTGAACCCTTATCTTCTCTTAGCCTGTCACAAAAACAACTTTATATAATGTAATCTTAGCAACCCACATCATCCATTTATTTAAATACCAACGTCCTGCATCCTTCATTTAGTTTCCAGTGAGCCCTTAATACTGAGGTGGAAAAGGAAATCTTCTCTGGTGTTTATTTTGCTCTCAAATAGAAAGCAATGGAGTAGTTAGAAAAACCCCTCCATACAGGTAACTGTCAAATATGCTTTCAATAGTATGCTCTATTGTGTTGTTAATGGAATCCACTTGTTACATTGTTACATAAAATAATTACTCTAATACAATTAACAACTGGTATCTTGATGTCCACTGACTCTTGCTGTCATAGTCTAAGCTGGGAGGAAGAGAGTGGGGAAGACTTTGATTACTATGGTTTCAAGAAAAACAAAAGATGTCTCTGTCCAAGTTATACTAGGCCCATGGGCAGTGCACAAATGTACACAACTGGAGAAAAATACCTTTTATTTTAAAATGTAGTTACTTGAATAAACTATGATATGTAATATTAACACATCACATTATTATGATAATATCCATCATCTGGTAAAGGAGTTCTTTAGCTGGCACTCATGCATCAGACATAATGTTTACAGAAATAACAATGCTTTCCGTACTATATTCAAAGCTTTATTTGAATGCATTGATATGAATATTGAATATGGAAAGGAAACAGGACTCATAGATTTTGACATCTTCCCAAGCGATCACACTCACACACACTTACACACTCAAGCACCAATGCTTTAGTGTGAATGAAGTCCTTGAAAATAAGACTGGTGATGGTTGAGAGGGAAAGAATGTAAGTACCTCACAGCTGAGCAGGATATAACAAAGCAGATTGCAGAATGACTACAGAGAGAAAAGGAGGACAAATAAAACAGTTGCTGTTAGGCCATAGGCCCAATGTATTGGCTTCAAATTTTAACTCAAAGCAGATAGAGGGAAACATGAACTCACTGGGTGAAGTTGCCATTCCAGAATGGCTCTTAATCTATGACCTTTTATAATTCATTTTTAAAAAACAATTACCTTTTTAGAATGATCCTCATAGACCCACTAAGAACATCAGCTGAACCAATAATGGTACTTGAGTCCAGGCCAGTAATAGCATTTCTGTTAAGTAATATTAAGTAAGAGTACTTTCCTAATTTGTAATAGTACACAAGAGAGGGTGGGGAAGATGCTTACAAAGTCATTTGAATGAAAACGCATCAATAGATCAAGATAAAGGAACTGTGTGAACATGCATGTAGTGTGTATGTTTTCCGCCAGCCCGCCTGCAGCCGGTCTGGTCCCACAGCTACACCAGCCCCAAATAACACGCTGAGATTCTGTATTTGATACAATGTGTTAGCCAGTTTCTATTATTATCTGCTAGCTCTGTCTTAATGATTAACCATTTCTACTATTCTAAGTATTTCCACGTGGCTCATCTTACTGGAGAGCAGTAGGCACGGCATCTTGCTTTCTCCACGCTCTACCTGCTGACTCCTCCTTCCTACTTCCTCTTTCTTCCTTGTCTCCTAGCCCCGCCTATCTTGCTTTCCCATTGGCCCAACAACCTTTATTCATTAACCAGTATGAGAAACATATTTACAGAATAACATCTCCTATCACATGTATTCTATATTTCTGTTTGCTCTGACTTTTCCAGTCTGTTCATAGTCACAAGATGGTTGGAACAATTTCTTTGTTTAGATCCATCAAGTACAATACAGCATAACCAGAAAAATGCCTGAGACTAATGCTAACAAACTCATTAAGTTATAGGTTCATTCTGGCTGGGTCATAGTAGAATATAGAGTGTAAAATAGTGTCAGCTTAGCTAATCAGGGGACATTGCTGGACCCTAAGATTGAACTAATCTGATTCAGCTCTGTGGAAGGAATAGAGTTTGTACTGTATTGGTTGGGAGGGGACAGACAAATGTGAACTGGTTATTATATAATAATTTTCTACCATAGTAATAAAAAGAAATAAAAATCCCTCCAAATCAATGTGAGTTAATAGTCATTACCAGAAGATCACCAGATTTCAAATGAAATGGGGCAATATCCAAATTGTGACATGAGATCCAGGGACAAAGGAGAAGCACAGGGAACAAATCAGATTTGAAACAGCAGTTTTTTGATTTTTTGATTAATTTTAAATGGCTCCCTGGAGCTGCTGATTTGTGATAAGGAGTCATGGTTGTGCGGTGGGTGAGGCTAGTTTAAGATGCAGGAGCAAGTCTTTATCCCTGGGCCTTTCCCCAAGATACTGTTGTCACCAACACTGTCAGCTCATAACTTCTCATCAGCAGCAGAAGACAGTGAACTTACACACTCCTTCTTTCTTCCATTCCCTCATTTCAAAGCCAGACCTCATCACACAATTATTTCACCATATAAGATCCAAGCCACACTGAGTCAGAAACACAACGGACAAGTAAAAAGAAAAAAAAGAAGAAGAAAAAGAAAACTAAAAAACTGTCTGAAATCTTACAGTACTGAGTAGAGCACAGTAGTTTCATAGGCACCAGCAGAGGACACAAGACTCTTGATCAGACACAAGCAGTTATTTACTAATCATTGCTCTAATAGCTAGAAGGTCAACAACTGAGCTATCTAGTCCCGGCCCCCATATACACACAAAGGGTGGTCCAAGATGGGTTGAATGAAACCTGTCAATTCTGTGCAGTGCATTATTCCACAGAGGCTCCCAAAAGGCTGCAGAGCAGATCCTCGATGGCTGCAGACAGACATGCCCATTGTTCTGGGGAAGGTTCTCACCTCCCTAGGACATTCACTATTGACAATAAAATCTTTAAAGGACAACAGCTGGAAGAAAAATACCCAAACATACTTCAAGAGGTGGAGCGGACAGTACAGAAAAATTAGGAGTGTGAGTTGTACTATCCAGGTTTATTACAACAGAGCTGTTGAGATATATGTGGAGCACCCAAAGTTCGAGCATGCTGACTTTATGGTGGATTCTGGAGGGCCTCTAATGTGTAACCAAGTGATTGCAGGTGTCGTAGCCTTTGGACGTACTGATGGTTCAATGCTAACAGTTTTCACCAGCATCTCAAGTTTCCAATCTTGGATAAACAAAACTGTGAAACAGTTAAATACAGAGCAAACCAGACACTTCCCTGACCCCAACATCTTCCCTAGGCTGAGTCCAGGGCTGCCCTAGGACAGAAGCCAGTGATTTGATAAAGTCTCTTTGCTGAATCACACACACACACACACACACACACACACACACACACACACACACACACACACAAAGACAACAGAGAGCAGAAGCAACCAGTCTTCCCATTCCCCATTCACAGCAAGAATAGAAACATAAGAGAATCAAGGAAGTGTCTCAACTTTCTTCCCAGCACCTAAACAAAAATGTGTTTCTAAAAATAATAGCAGCCATCTAACCCCCGGTGAGAATAAAAACAAGAAAAGTGGGAGTGGAAAGTGAGAAAGGAAACCTGTAATTGCTGAAAAATTCTCGTTTTTCCAAGGAGACCATCCCACCACAATACACAAGCATATTTAGAGGAACAAGCCATTGTAGCATCTATGGAATGCTGAAATACATGTAGGGGTAGCAAATACTCCAGTTCTGAATTGGTCAAACTAATAGTACTTTAGTCCGCCTTTGTGACAATCTTGTTTGTTTGGCAAGTGTGCTCTGCCATCTTACAGGTAAACTGAGACACAGAAAGTAAGTAGCTTCTTTAAAGCCACCCAGGATATATCTAGGTAGCATCACTAATAATAGAAAAAAATATAATTTGCTAACTGATTTTAAATATATTTTATATAAGGATTATTACAGACATATTCTTACACATATGTAAGAATACATACACTACATACAATTGAGTGCTAATGCATGTTGTAATGGGTTGGGGTGATTATTTTAGTATACCACATTCATATGGCATGAAGTTTTCAGAAGATAGCTCTTGGAACTGTTACCATGGATAATATTTCCTGATTGAAAACTATTATTCACATTGTCCAAACTCTGGCATAACTTTAAAAAATGATTATTGAAGCAAATATTTGTTATTTTTAAGAGCTGCTCCAAGATATTCTAAATATACATACTTCACTCTACAAATGAAATTGTTTCTTTTTTATCATTTAAATAAGGGATATTAATGATCTAGTGCAAGAAAGATTTATAAAGCGGGTGTATTCAAAGCACATTGCAAATGGCTGTTAAAAAGAACAGATAAAAGCTCTTCAAGGGGTGAGGGTGTTTTCCTGTATATCTGAGACACAGCCTGTCACAGAGTGCCACAGTCATGAGTTTCATTTTAATCTCTAACGTGGTAGCAGATTGTCACAGGGGTTAAGGGTGATGTCAACCATATCTCCTTTCAGCTCTCAAGAGTGTGGCAAAATGTATTATTTGGCATAGTCATGACACAGATCTGCATGTGTATGTCTTCAATAATTCATGTTGCAGCTTGTCTCACTGTGGGGACAGATGTCAGTGAAACCAGTGACAGCCGATCATGCTGATCCCACATGCAATCATGTGAAGCTGATCCCCCAGCGACACTGAGCTTGCTGGGATACTTGCTCTGCTTCACTGGAGCTGAGAAAATACAGTCCAGCAAGTTTAGGTCTAGGTATCCAGGTATTATTACACAATTTAGAGATCCGGTTATTATTACACAATCTAGGAATCCATACATTATTACACAATTTGGGGATCCATGCATTATTATACAATCTTGGGATCCTATTATTACACAAGAAGTACATACATGTATATGTGCTTTCATACAATTTCTCAAAACTGCAAGTTTTTATAATTTTGACTGGATATGTATGGGAACATTTTTGACCCTTGAATGTCATATGTACAAGGACATTAATACACACACACACACACACACACACACACACACACACACATGATTCCTTATAAAATCAATTATTTGTAATAGTGCATATGCATAGAAATATATGTCTCCTGTAGGTTATTCTATAATATCAATCTTGACTGGTATGCCTACTTTATGGTAATGATATGCAACAAATATTTGTGACATATTCAGAAGATTACAACAGCAGTGTGTGTGTATGTGTGTGTGTGTGTGTGTGTGTGTGTGTGTGTGTGTGTGTGTGTGTGTGTGTGGTTCATGAGACAGGGTTTCTCTGTGTAACAGCCTTGGTTGCCTTGGAACTTACTTTGTAGACTAGGCTGGCCTCAAATTCACAGAGATCCTCTTG
This sequence comes from Cricetiscus sungorus, assembly GCA_030556225.1. Classification (NCBI taxonomy): domain Eukaryota; kingdom Metazoa; phylum Chordata; class Mammalia; order Rodentia; family Cricetidae; genus Cricetiscus; species Cricetiscus sungorus. The sequence goes on from JANBXA010000734.1 coordinate 6,408,823, forward strand.
ATTCTGACTCCTGAGTGCTGAAATTCAAGTTGTGTGCCACCACATCCAGCCTACAACAGGTATTTTGATCTCAACAACTTCTCTTCGTTTTTCATCAAGAAAGGTATTTCTTTTAATATCAAACATTAACAAGTGTGATCAAAGCAATTCTGATCCATCCTCACAGCAGCACAAGAACAACTACCCCCAAAAGGAAACTCCACACATGCATAGAACAAAATGTACATATAGAATGAAATCAACTAATCCTACTTTCTAACATTTCTTCTTTTATTTGCAAAGAGAGAGAAGTGGGGTGGGTGGAAAGGGAGGGCATAGAGAAAAGAAGGGCTCATCAGTCATCTCTAAAATGGGATAGACTAGAAAGAAGTTATGGACTTGACTCCACATCTGTCTAAGTACTATGAAGCAAGACAGAGCACATACTGAATGACAACTGAAGTCAGAACACTACTCATCCCATACACTTTTATACATATCATAAAAAGTACCTAGGAACTGATTTAGAAGCTTCAGACTACAGATCTTCAAAAGGTGATGGGATGAGACTTGTTTTAAAGTTCTTTTGCTTTTTAAATTTCCAATATATTTTGACTAATATTTTTAGAAGACATAATATAATTGTCTTGCTAAAAAGTAAAACAAATAACATTTAAGACTACATATATTAAATTCCCTGTATATAAAATAAAAAATACTGAACATTAATAAAATTGTTTCAAATATTGTAAGAGCAACACAAACACATACTTTTCATTATTTAAATATGAACAATAATGTGTGAGTAAGACAGGGAAACTTCCCTTCTAACCGATTAGTATAACTCTCATGCATTCCCCTCTACCATGTTTCAAGTCACGAGAGCCAGAATAAGAAAATAGAGCTGAAGCCATGCAAGTCTAGTTTCTAGCTCAAAGTACTGATTTTCTATTTGCACATAAAGAAATTCAAAGGTGGAAGTACCTAAGTCCTTAAAAGTCCAAATGTTGTTTAATGTTTCCAAATCCCAAGATTAGCTCTGGTTATTAACTTCTTAAACAACATTAAAAAATGTCAAACTCCATTTAGAACTGGTATTATATTTAACAACTAGAAACACTATATGTATGTATGTATGTAGAGTAAATTCATGTTTGTGTGTGTGTTCAAAAATACATGTATATATAAACTGATATATTCAAATATTTACGCAAGAAAAATACATTAACAATGATGGATTTTGTGGTTACATGATATGTTCTTTTGCTATCACTTATTTGCACTTAGGCATAAGGCTTTAAAACAATAGTAAACAGGGTCTCCTTATGTATCACTAGGTGGCATGCTTCTTTCTGCCTCCTGAGACCTGGGATAAAAGCCTAAACGTTAGGCATTTTAGTTAGATTTTGAGTCATTTCATATTTTTCATGATGATTTTATCGTTTTGCAGAGGAAGATGCCAGGTTCCTTCTAAGGGATCCTGCATTTGTTCTTTCTATTCTAAATCTAATACATTTAGAAAATGATTTTGTTCTTCTGGGAGTGGTGGCTCACACCAATAATCCTAGCATTTAGGAAATGTTGGGCAATTGCAGGGACAGCCTAGGTCTGCATGATGGGTTAATGAGTTCTGAACCAGTCAGACTTTCTATGTGCAAAGGGAGACTGGTTTGTTTTGTTTGTTTTGTTTTGTTTGTTTGTTTGCTTGCTTTGTTTTTTGTGTGTTTTGTTGTTGTTGAATGATTTTCCTTTGTCAGAGGATTAGGTTGTTTCTAAGAAATACTCTGACTAAGCAAGGGAGTTTGATCAGCGCTTACCATGCAAACTGCTGCCCAATCCGGAGTACCTTTTTCCCTCCATTGGAGGTACATTTACATAAACATTTCTAATCACAGCTCTGTAAAGAGACGGTATAATAATTCATGACTTTTAGGTAATATGTCATATGAATCTTAACATATGGCATTGCACTCCACAATGGCAGTCTTGGCTTCCAACGGGACCTGGAAAACATCCAGGGAGATGAGAGTAAGCCAAACTTGATAGAAAACCGTATCGATGCTAATCCAAGTTTACACCTTTCATTCAGACTCAGAACTCTCTAGCAGATGGCTCAGTGTTGAAGCACCAAAGTTAGCAAAATGTCAAAACTATTTTGCTAGACTCCCCAATTGTTCATAAAGAATATTTTTCAAGTGTTGGACATCAAAATTGCATTAATGAATCATAGCACCCAGGTCTCTGATCATAAGTGCAGGGTTTTAGTTTCAATTTCCAAAGACAATCTGGCTTTGCTCTCTTGGAGGATAGCCAGTCGGCTTTTACAAAAGAAAATAAAATTTCAGAAATTTTTGCCATGATTCTTTAGTCAACAAGGACCTACTCGAAGAAGACAAAAGAATGCAAGAACCATTTGGCAGATTGCATTGTTAGTGGCAGTGGCATCGTTGTAATGATTGGGGGGAAGATGAGAATCTCTAGTCAAATTAATCCTGAAATTCATAAAGAAAAGAAAATATGAAGAACAGATTTCACATCTATGAGGAGTTGGAGGCAGATATGCAAGGGGATCCGAGTGGGCATTAGTCCTTTGTTGACATGTGTATACCCTGAAAGGGGAAGAAATAACTGAAGGGTACTCATACTAGCAGACAACCTACCTTCTGCATGTTATGGAAGGTTAGAATTTCTATAACACAATGTGATCTCATCTGCACCCAGACAAAAAGCTGGCTAAGCATTATCCCCTGATGCTTATTTGTATCTCTTCCATTTTTAATGCATTCTTTCTTCTAATACCTAAAATGATCTATGCTATAAGGAATTAAGAGCCTCATCTTGCAAATCTAATCACAAATGTCCTGAGCTATATCAGGGTTTTCCCCATAGCTACTTCACAGTTTACCTTCCGGACCCTAATGTCACTCCTTTCATTTTATGTCACACCTTTCTCCTTTGATAATGCTTTCCCTGTGATGGGTCACCACACTGTGTTCCCACAAGTTCGAAACAGAGGTAACTAATTCTATAATAGCATGATAAGACATACAAAGTACATTAATGATAGGAGATGTGATTCTGTATATATGTTTCTCATACTGTTAATAAAGCCCTGTGGCCAATAGAAAACTAGATAGGTGGGGCTAGGAGACTAGAGGGAGGAGAGAGGAAGTAGTAGGAGTCAAGATGTAGCCCGGGGAAGGAGCAGGAAGCCTGCCGCGCGGCTCCCCATAGGACGACCACGTGGAGATACTTAGATAAGTAAAGGTGGGTTGGTAATTGGGACAGAGCTGGCCCATGAACGATGATGGTAACTGGCCAACGGGATTGTATCAAATACAGAGTCTCTGAGTGTTACTTGGGGCTGGCGCGGCTGTGGGCCCAGACTGGCGGGCTGGCGGAAACTTACATGCTACACATTAACATGTACAAATATTATGTGTTCATCAGAAATTGTTAAATGCTTAAAGGGGGAAGTGTTAACTACCCTGATTTTATTATTAGATGTTGGACAAATGTATCAAATTATACGGTATTTCCAAAATTCATACAATTAAAATTTTAGAAAGAAAAAACAGACAAATAGGGATCTAGGTTCATGTAATATTCTTGCTTTCAAGATGTCTTGATGTAAATCTGTAGCATGTGAATAATACTTCTAGAATCAAGTTTTCCTGTACAAATTTCTTCAGCCACTGTAGTATCACAGCCAATCAATATTTACTGCTACATCACTGAGGATTTTTAACACATCTATTCAAATCCTGCCCATTTTCAGAAGGCAAACCATGTAGGTGACCCACCATGTGAGCCACCCCTTGTTCTCTAGTGATTTGTGTCACTTACAGAAACACCCACATGTTACACTGAAGGAGCTAGGGGAAATCAAAACCAAATAGTGGTCACTAAGCTTCCCTGAGGACTTTCAACAGTTGAAAAGAGACATCATATGCAAATTACATCAAACTATCCAGAACTGAACTGGAACAGTAGACCTGAATAGTTTGTCAGTTATATGTCACTTCCGACAGGATTGTAAATCAGACCAGAAACATTCTCCCAACTATATAATTTTTACACAAATGACTACTTAGAGATTTCCCCCATTTCTAAGTCCCAAATTACTCATCTGCCTCTCTTATGATTAATCATTTTATTTTCATATTTGTTCTTTATCAATTGCACTGCTGAAGACTGTCCATATTTCTTGAATGTTGTGACAGAAATTCTTTGCTGAAGCTAAAAAAACAAACAAAAATGAAGCAAGCTAAGAGAATAGCACTGTATTCCATTTTGTTCATTTAAAATATGTTACAAAACAGCTTTCCGTTTAAAAATTTTTGACAGTGTATATTAAATTTTTCAACTAACAGATGCATGTACATAAAATTATATGATTGAAATTCAGTGTCAGAGGGTTTAGTCATTTAATCTGGGCAAACTCACAGCATTGCTTTATAATATTGCCCTTGAAATATCTCTATTTACTAATGAGAGGGTAGGGTATCTATGGAAATGATAACACACAAGTGTTTGTGAATTTTTAAATACAGTTTATGTGTTCTAAGAGGAAAATTACTGGATTACTTTTAAATAAAAAATATTTTTTTTAAAAAGAAATAAAGTCATGAATCAATCAACATACATTATTTTACTGTGGAATGAAATCAGCTCTTGTCCTAATGCTGTTGTTCATAGTTCTTTGATTTAAAATCTCAACGTAGGTCTTCAGAGTCCTAACAATTACTCAGTGCAGGTGTATGAGGGCACCTGTGGGTAGTATTTATGAGTCTTCACATTTTCATCTGTGTTCTAAGCTGACCTTAAGAAGAGCAAGAAGTGTATGATTTCAGCAAAGGCATCCCAACAGGGAGCTGATTCTCAATTGTGAAGTCTAGTTCAACAAGGTCCTCCAGCATCCTACTCAAAGGGTCATTCTGGGATGTAAATGGGCTGCATGGAAAACATATCCAGCTTCAGCTACATTTCTTTCTTTTCATTTCAAGACATTTTTCAACAAATGGATCAATGTGTTGATTTTCATTCTGGAGCAAGCTCTGTAGCATAGAGGACCACTCATGAACTTGTAGACACTGTCAGAAGTTGGTAATCACACTTTACACAATAGATGTGTAAGGGAGGATAATTTAAGGCATTGCCACTATTAAAGACATGATTTAACACTCATGGAAAACATGAGACTTTAAAAAGAGGTTACTGACCATTTTTTAATAATCTTATTTTCTTGTACATAAATAATTATAAGATTCAAGGAAAATATATTGCTGTAAAAAAAAGAAGTACTTGTTATAGAAGAAAAAGAACATAAAAGACTAAAAGTTCAATGTTGACATTATTTGTACTGTCTTTACCAGGGACAGGCACAGAGCAACAGTAAATGTTCGTTCCCTCTTCATTGTGGAGTGAGACATTTCACAACTAGGATTCAAAGAGGGGTGTCAACCATTGTCCACTAAAAGATGAGGTACTTGAATTTACATTATCTTATGACATGTTTGATGATGCCAATGAAGTGAAAGGTATTTAAAAGGTATTGGTCTACATGTAGAATCAAATCTGTTGAGAATGAATGTCTTTCAAGCCAGAGACATGTTACAATAGTTGTAGGTGGGAAATGCAACTTTTCTATACAGAGAAACTATCACGGTTTACTCAGGATCAGGATAAACAAATAGGCCGAATTTTATTCAGGGAGAAATTACTTACAACCTAGACAGATGAACACCAGCAAGTTCCACCGGATGCTTTCCTCTCCGTGTCCTGCCAGCAAGAGAGAGTTCCCAGGCTCCTCCTCAGACCTAGTTCCACAGGTCACTTCCACCCCTGGCTCCACCCCCAATGGGCATGGTCAGTGCCACCGAAGCAGACAAAGTGAATGTCTCATTACAGGTAACAGACTTCACAAATCTTAGATTTAGTAAGATAACCAAGAGTGCCTCCTACAAACCAAACTTTTCACACTTGCCTAAAAACAAACCAATTTAGAATTAAGCCTATGACCATTTATATGATACACAAATGCTTTCCCTGCATTCCTTTTGCTTTGATACAGGCTCTCACTAAGTTACCTAGACTGACAGGGGACTCACTGTATAACCCAGGTGGGCCTTGAACTTGTGACTCTTCTGCCTCAGGCTCCCAAGTAGCTGGCATGACAGGCCTATAGCACAGACCCAGCTTTCTCACATTTTTCAATATCCAGAAATAGCAGGTGTACCATGTCCATAAAAACTAAGTTTCAGATCATGAGTAGTTCATTCTCAGTAGAGGAATATCTGGGCACCCAGGGTCAGATGCCTGTGTCTCAGCGCCATCATCTAAACTCCAACAGCAAAGATGGATTTAAACGAGTGGCTTTCTTTCTCTGTACAGCTCATCAAGCTATAAAGATGACCACAGAATTTACTTTCAGAGTAAGAATCTCATGCAATGTTTGGGTACAGGGTGTAACACAGCAAAAACAGTACATACTTAATGAAGTAGCTATAATTATAGGATGACCCAGAAAGCCTGGGTTTAAACACTTTAGTTAGGAAGCCAGAGGCCTAGCAAAGAGTATCAGATGTTACTATTTTGTTTAAGGGGAAAGGGAGAGCTGGGTTAGTTTAGTTTTGTTTGGTTTTTATTTTTATTTTATTCCATTTTTTGAGACAGTCTCACCAAGTATCCCTGGCTGGCCTAGACTCTCTATATAGACCAGGTTAGCCTCCAATTCACAGAGATCTACTATCCTCTGTCTCCCAACGCCACATTATTGTTTTTACAGATGTGTTAACCTTAAGGAAATACATTTTTCACTCCAAATATGACAAGGACATTTGCAAGTGCTATTAAACATGGAATATTTTTCCAGATAGGGCTTTGTCGGCACTAACGACTTTGTCATACGACATTTTGTTCTAAGAAGGTGGTTGTGAATATTCAGTATGGCTCCAGGCTAACATTTTGTGGTTAGTTTCTTATCTCCTATAAAGCCCTTGATAAAGGTCACAAACAATCTGCTCATTTTTTTCTTATTAAAATAAAGATGGAGAGCATTGATGGTAGCCCTGCCCAGAAGCTAACTTCATCATCTGTAGCAGTTCCAACATATGCTTGGAAGATAATGAAAAATATAGCATTAAATACAGTGGCAGATTGGATTCTGTTTCAGGGTAAATACAGTAAGTCATTTTTTTTCCCCTCCTCATTTCCTCAGAACCTGTTTAGCATTAGACTGTTAATATCATCACCGATACATGACAAAAACCATTGCATGATATACTGCTTCTCAGACCAAGCCCTACATAAAAGTGAGCAACAGAAAACTATGAACATTAATCCAGAATTCAAAATAATGAAGTACTCCAAGCCAGCCCTCTTCCATGGCCTTTCAGTTGTATGGCATTGTAGGAACAAATGGATTTATAAATCTGCCATGCTTTTCTGGTCTGGGTTAATATTATGAAAACCTCATTTTTCTTCTATGTTGAAAAATTTTAAGGATCTATTCTGCAAGCAATTGGAAAAATCTCCTATACAATTTTTATGATGTAATAATTTCTAAAAAGCAAGTTTTTATTATAAAAAATGGATTTCACCAATACCATCAATCTTCAGAAAACATGAAAATAGACATAATCATTTTGAGTGACAACATCCTGCTACAGCAAGTAATTGCTTTGGAAAAATTACACCTTCTCAGAAGACTATTTATGGTGTGTATTTTAATTTCATAATAATTTTTACTTTCCAGTAATAAAAATGTTCAGCCATTAATTTGAAAGACAAATCAGATGGGCTAACAATAATTGGATATATACTTAAGCTAAGGGGCATATTTCCAAGATTATTCTATAGTAACACACAAAATTCTAAAATCATATCATATTTAAATGAAGATATTATTTAAGAAAAAACTATTCATTTATGAAGATGAAAACTCACTTGCTAGCTGTCATTTGATGCTATTTCCCTCTTGGTGGTGACACTGGGGAACTCTGAGTGTTTCCAGGTTGGTGTCAGTGGGTTTCTTTTATCACATATTCTCTGTTAGATGCTGACCATGCTTGATCTCTCAGGCTATTTGCATCACAGCCCTATTTCCTCTCCTAGCAGGTTCTACCTATGATGTTAGGAAAAGCGTCTTCCCCTCTACTGGCTCTCATTTACAGAAGCAATAAATGGCTCAGCTGCAGCCATTACTTCATACTTCAGGATCTAATTAGAACAGGGGGTTGCAGATGCTGGATTTTTTTTTGATGCCTAATGATACAAGCAATGGCATGATCACATATGCTCAATTTCCATACTTCAACAAAGACTACAGTGAACCTGAATGTGTGGTGCGCTCCCTAGCAGTGTTGAAAGTTGAACGCTTTCAAAAGAAATAACAATGACAACAATTACTTATGCAACTGTGAAGTGGAGTTAATATGGAATTGTCTTCTTTGTATTTAACTTTTAAATACTCTAGATGTATGCAATTTCTCTTATGTGTGTGTGTTTTGCCTGTGTGCGTGTATGTGCACCACATGCCTGCCTGGTACCCTCAGAGATCAGAAATGAGGATCAGGTCCTCGGAAACTGGAGTTATGGATGGTTGTGAGTCATCATGTGGGTGTTGAGAACCGAACTTGGGTCCTCTGTAAGAGCAGAAAGTATTCTGAGGAACTGACAGATGTCTCTAGCCTCCATCCTTGTTTTTAAAGCTTGAAATCTGAAAGTATGCAGGGTTGGACCTACACAGGCATTTTGCAAGGTGTAAAGTGGTTAGTTTGTGTTCTGTGTATCTTTGAAAATTATGAAATATTACACAAACTGAGATGGATGCATAAGATACACTAACCCTAAAAATCATAACAATAAATTCTGTGTTAAATTCACCACCCAGTTTAAGAATAACTTCACAAATGGCACTGTTATCTCTTACTTTTATTTAAAATGTTTGACTGTAATCATTCAAGATACTCACTTTGCCTCTGATTGTCCCCGGGTTATTTGGAAACATGCTATATAATTTCTGAATAGTTATTTGTAAGTGTCTATGTGACCAATTTCTATTTTGATTTTAATACACTTAAAGAATATAGAGGATACAATTTGAATCCTCTCATCTTTATTGATCTGTCCTGTGACACAAAAGATAGTCTAGTTTGTTATTTACATTTTGTGGACTTCTGCCATTTAAGGTAAATCATTGTGTAAATTGCACTTGGGTAAAGCTGGTTCTTAATCTTGTTTGAGTATTTTATTATTATAGTATTTTGTCAGTTATTGAAGTCACTGAATAGTTAAAAGTTTATCAATTACATTCCTTTGCAGTTTGCTCCTTGCATTTTCATTGTATATTATTAGACATATATAACTTTCAGAATTGGTATTTCTTATGAAATGACCCTCTTTTTTCTCTAATATTAAGTTTGATTTACAGCTGAGTATGGTGGGGCATGCCTGGAATTCTAGCACTCAGGAGAGACTCAGGCAGATTAGATAAACTTCCACAATTTCAAGGCATTCAAATTACATAACAAGATGCTTGTGGTGGCTTGAATGTAATTAGCCCCCCTAAGCTCTTAGGGAGTGGTACTGGTATGACATGTGGTTTTGTTGGCGTAGGTATGGCCTTGTTGGAGGAAGTGTGTCACTGTGGAGATGGGTTTTGAAGTCTCATAGATGCTCAAGATATCAGCAAATGTCTCAGTTCACTTCCTATTGCCTTCGGATAAAGATATAGAATTCTCCAGTACCATGTCTGCCTGCATCTCTCCATATTCCAAGCCTCCATACTCTCTTCCACTACAACAATGAACTAAACCTTTGAAAGTATAAACTGCCACCTCAAATGTTTTCTTTTATAATAATTGCTGTGGTCATGGTGTCTCTTCACAGCAATAGAAACCTTAAGATAAGCTATTTAAAAGTCAGAAATTAGGTGCTAGGATGATAAGTTAGCCAGAAAACAAGCAAGAGAAACTGAGTTAGGTCCCCAACCCCTCCATAAATAAAACCAGGTATAGCAGTGATCACTCATAACCCTAGTGCTAAGGACCTGAAACTGGTAGATCCTGGGGCTCTGGCAATCAGCCTAACTTAATATCAAGCTCTAGGTCCCAAAGTGCATGTATGGGTGGGCACACACACACACACACACACACACACACACACACACACACACACACCACCACCACCACAGCAACAACACACAAACACATCACACAACCCTCCACACACATACCACATACCACACACATTCAAACATACCACACAACACATACCACATATTACACACTACATATACACATGCATAGACACACATTCCAATGTAAAGTGGGGAAACAAACACTCATCCTGGTAGGTCAAGATTACATCTGATTTTTTTTTCTCCACTTGTACTTTGGGTGTTCTGCATCCTTCACACTTCTATAGATATTCTAAAATTATCAATTTCTTTAAACTACTCAGAAATATTCATTTTTAAATATTTAAAATACTTAAAATATTCATTTAGAAACAACTGTGGTAGGCAGAATTCCAGAATGACTCCCAAGATTTCCTTTTCCTGGAATATCACAAAATTGTTAATGGGGCTTCAATTAGAATTCATTTGCAATTTTAGATAGATTTGTGAAGACAGGGTGAGAACCTGATATAAGTTACGTACCCAAAATACATAGTAAACAGATCCCACAGTGGAACATTAACAGCTTTGTCTCTAGAACTAGGATGGGAACAAAGATGATCCCATTTTATTCCATATTTTTATTCAATATTAGATGGGAGAACTTAGGAAGTTCAATAAGGCATGAAAGGTTAATCTAAATTATCAGACTAGGATAAGAAAAACTCAATCTGCCATTATTAAATTATTAAATGCCATTTGTCCTTGGAAGGAAACTAAAATTACAAATAAATGATTAGAAATTATAAAACAGGACCAGGTAATGGTGGTGCAGGCCTTTAATCTCAGCACTTAAGAGGCAGAGGCAGGTGATTCTCTGTGAGTTCAAAAGTCCATCCTGGTCTACAAAGTGAGTTCCAGGACAGCCAGGGTTGTTACACAGAAAAACCCTGTCTCAAAAATTATTAGTAATAAGCAGCTTAATTTGAACATGACATTAATGTATATTCTTTCTTCAACAAACTATTGAAAGCATAATTTAATTATTAAAATGTCCTGGTATGTCTGTCTTTGTTACTCTGATATAACATTGACCAAAATCAATATGGGAAGAAAAAGGTCTTTTTGGTTTATACTTTATAGACCATAATCAAGATAAACCAAGGCTGGAACACAGATGCAGAAACTGAAACAAAAACCTTGGGAGAATGTTGTTTACTGTCTTGCTCTCCATGCCTTTCTCAGCCTGCTTTCTTATACAACCTAGGACCCCTGCCCAGGGATAACACAATTCACATGCTCCATAGACATGCACACAGATGAATCTGATGCAAGTTAAGTTGAGGTTCCCTCTTTCCAAGTGTCTCTGATTTGAGCAAAGCTGACAAAAAAAGGCTTTGCTTTTTGTTTTTTTTTTTGTTTTTTTTTTTTTAAGTTTTGTTTTGTTGGGGGCAGGAGTTGCAAAGGCAGTGGTCATATGCATAGGGATGGTAAGATAAAGGAGAACAGGATACATGATGCAAAATCCACAAAGAATCAAGTTGAAAGAAAAATTATTGCTTGAAAGACAAAAAGATTCAATGGGAATAGAAACAGATCAGAGAGAGTATAAGATATATAAGATATATATACATATATATATATGTATATATTTATATATAATATGTATATATATTATATATACATATGTGTGTGATATTATTAAACATAGGATATAAAGAAAAGAAAATGAAAAACACAGAAAATAAATTTCAACTCTCGGTGATTACATAGAATGATAGACATCTAGACAGACAGACAGATGATAGATACATAGATAAGGAAAATTTTCATGTCTTAGTGATGGCTGCACGGGGTAAACATATTTTACAAACATTTCAGCCAAATTTAGTAGAGGAGGAAAATATATAAAGAATCGCTACAATTGCAAGAGATATACTCAGGTTGCTTTTTTATAGCTATGATAAAATGCTTGTGGAAGAAAGAGCTTCATGTGGCTTATTGTTGAGAGTGCATTGTAGCGGGGAGGCAAGGCAGCAAGAGAAGGCATGACAGCAGGAACACGGAACTGAGATGTTATATCTTTAACTTGAAACATGAAGCCGGGAGAAACTGGAAGTGAGAAGAGGCTAAAAAGCCCTCAAAATCTAGTGATGTGCTTCCTCCAGCAAGGCTGTACTGCCCCATAGCCTCCCTAGACAATGCCACCAACAAGGACCAAATGTCCAAACACATAAGCCTGGGGGGGGGAGGAGTTCTCAAAATGCTACTCAGAAGTAATGCATTAAAGAAAATTGTGGCAGGCAGAATTCCAGTTAATGCCCAGAGGTCCTACCTCTCAGTGTAACATCCTTCACAATGACTTCCCAACTGTGAGTGGGACAATGATGTCTCACCTCCATTGCTGCATTGCCATGTAGCAGAAAGGATTTTGCAGAAAACAGAAAGACCTCTCATGGATGACTTACTCAAGGAGAATAATACTCCCAATGGCCTAATATAATCAGAGGACCTGTAAGAGATTTAGGGGAGATTCAACACTAGTGATGTCCCTGCTAATTCCAAGTAAGCAAACCTCCCAGAGCAGGGAGTGAGTAATTCCAAAAGAGCTAAGAAAGTTCTTTGGTAGGTATGATGGTTAGTGTTATTAACATGAGAAAATCTAAAATACCCAGAAGATGAGCCTCTGGGAAGGCCTATAGGAGATTATATTCATTACCTTCATTCATGCAAGAAGATTCAGCCACGGTGGGTTGCACCATTCCCTATCCTGGACTGTTAGTGGAGAAAAGGAACTGACCAGAAGTATAAATTCATGCACTCTAAGCTTCCTGATTCTGCATGCTATGCGACCAGCAACTTTAAGCTCTTGCTGTCATGACTTCTTGCTATGACAGACTCTATGAACAGAGAGCCAAGATAAACCACTCACGTTTAAGATGCTTTTGTTAGGGTATTTTATTATTGCAACAAGGAATGTACCTAAGACAGTGGACAATAATAACATGGGGACCTTGGGATCACTACTGTAAGGAACTGAATTCTAACAACTCAAATCAGCCTCATAAAAGATTGCAACTCTTATTGGAACCTGCATTTTTAACTGTGCAATCTGACACAGGCAAAGAAGCCTACCTAACCACGAGGCTCCCACCCTTCTGAGTGGCAAATATGAGGTAGCACACTTGTGTTTATTTAAGCTTCTAAATTTGCTATAGCAACACAAAATTAAGGCAGTTTGTAATGTTTTTAAAAATTAGAAATAAACAAAGTGTCTGGAGGGAAATTGTTATTATTCCATTTAAGTCACACAATGGTGTGTGCAGTATGCTTATGCATAAACAATGCTAAAGGTAAAAACTTTATGAGTGGGTAGGTTGACATGGATAGAGTTCAAAAACAAACAGACAAACAAATAGACATTGAAGACCAGATATGATGGCACACACCTCTAACCCCAGCACTTGGAAGGCAGAAACAAGATGATCTTTTTTGATTTTAAGACCTGTCTGCTCTACACAATAAATTCCAGATCAACTAGGGGCATGTAAGGAGATCCTGTCTGAAAATAAATAAAGACATTGGGGAAGAAGAGATGGTGAAGTAGTTCAGATTTTAGAGCATGTGTATTAGCATACATGGAGTTGTGAGTTTGATCTCAGACATTGCAGAAACTAGGCCATCTTCAGGGAGAAGTGAGTGCATGTCTGGAATCTCAGAACTCAAGAGGTAGAGGCAGGAGGATCAGGAATTCAATGTCATCATTGTCAGTCTAAAAAAGAAAACCCTAAGCCAGAAAATACACACCCAAAATTTAAAAATTAATATTCTGTTCAAGAATCATTAAATATAAGTAATTAATTCTATTTATTAAAATGAGAAAACTTGCATGATTTTTATTTAAGGACACATATATATGAGAAATATCTAATTATACAAGTTATGGTTAAAATTACCTACTTTTGAAGGAGGAATACACACACACTATTATATATTCTAAAATGCATGTGGTACATGCATATGCTTATGTATATTCTAATATCTGTCCATATACATATATAGACACATATACATATATAGTCTAATATATATTCTATAATATATTGTCATGGATTATGACTAGAATTCAAAAGTAATAGCATTATTCTATTTCTTAGCTCAATGTTGAATATACAGGTATTTATTTCATTATTTTAAAGACCATCTATTACTATATACATTTACATAGGTAGCATATTTCACCTATTTGAAGAGTCCCCGGTTTTTGAAATATAACCTCTTGTCTTCCTACATTATGTGCTAAATAATAAGTTCACCAAGTGAAACATGCATGTATGACTCTCCAAGTACATTTAAATACAGCAATAGCCATGGTGGGAGCCATAGTTTCACCCTAACTAGTGATGGCAGTTGAGGCAGATTAGCAGAGTTGAGCCCAATGAACAGAGACCCATGTGTCATCATTCTCCTGTGCTTTATGCTTTGCATATTCAATCTGCTATGTTGGGGAAGTGAAGCAGAGAGAAAAACCCAAGAGCTAATGGCAGGGGGACAGAAAGACACAAGCAGAAGATTGCAAATATGTTTTGTATTTCTTGAAACAGTTAGAAAGTGAATTGTTCACAGCTTCATTGTGGGGGAGTTACTTATCCAGCTGAACATTCAGCCTCCAGTTACTGAGCTGTTCTGATCATACATCTTGAACACATTCAGGTTCCCTTTCAATCAACAATTCACCTTAGTGAAGTTGGGAGGGGGTGCTTTGAAGTGGATGTTTGGGAATTAGAAGGTAGAATAAGGGTCAATATGATCATATTTCATTAACACATTGACAGTATGGAATTCTCTATAATTGAGAAAGAATTTAAAAGCATGTCCTATAGTGAGCCCTACTCATTTGAGTTAACGGGAGTTAACACTTATATTTCAGTTTTCTTTATGAACATATTAGCCTGTGAAGATAGCTCAGTGGTAAATCACTTGCCCCAAGCCTGACAACCTGTGTTTGATCCCCAGGACACACATTGTGGAAGAAGAGAACTGACTGCCACAAATTGTCTTCTGATCTCCACTTGTCTGTTAATGCACACACACATGCACAAACACTAAGTAAGTACATGAACAGCTAAAGAGGAAGGTTTCAAGTTCAAGGCCTGTCTGGATTTCAGTGTGAGTTCAAGGCCAGCCTCAGCAACTTACTATGACTGTCTCAAAACAAAACGTAAAGAGAAGCTGTGTAATTAGAATATGGCAGAATATGGAGCCCTAGGTTCAATCCCAGTACTATAAAACAAATAAATAAAAAAGTAGTTATTCAGTCCCAAAATGACCTTGGAGTGCCAGAAATAAAAATTCTATATACTTAAAGACCATGCCGTCCTGTATTTTTCTAGCTTTAAGCCTCCTTGACTATATTTATTTTATTATTTTAAAAACTGTAATCTATGAAAGTTTTATAATGGATGAGGGAGGGAATCATGAGGCCCAACCCATTCCTGATAAGGTATTCATAGTAAGGGCTGCTGGATTTCTTTGGTGAAGCCTCTGGTAGCTTGTCCACACTTCATTAAACAACATCTTACCCATGTCTATGGCAAGCAACCCCAAGTGAACTCAGTGAATAAAAGACAGTAATTTCAAGGAGACACAGAAGTAGAGGGAGGACTTGTTATGAAGATAGAATTCCACAGGAGGGATAATAGGGAGAAAGACAGTAATAAGGGATGAAATTACCAAAAACATTGTATACATGTAGAAAATTAGCAAAGCATGGAATAAATAATAAACTTTAAATTGCAAAAGCTAAGCATGGTGGCATATGCATACAATGCCACTAATCAAGACAAGTTAGGAACACTAACATGTATGTGGGGCCAGTCTGGGCTACATATTTAAACTGTCTGATAAAGAAAAAAAAAGAAAAGGAAAGGAGAAAAAACTAGGTCCAATGGTGCAAGTTGTAACACCAGCCATTGCACAGGTTAGAGCAAGAGGATCACGAATTCCAAGGAAGCCTGGATTACAGGGTGAGACAACTGCTAATTTTCAAATTTTAACAATATTGTAGTGACTTCTTAAGCTTTGTCTCATAAGTCACATGGCTCTAGCTGTTAAAGGAGTATGTACTGTCATTGGTGAGAATTCTGACACAAATTCTTCATGAAGAGTAGAAGCAGGAACAGGCTATACTCTAATTACATCTGGGTATACTTTACTATTTGAGTTCCGTGGTCTGCTGAGAAACTAGAAAGGTAGAAAAGTAGATTGTGTGTGTGTGTGTGTGTGTGTGTGTGTGTGTGTGTGTGTGTGTGTGTGTGTATCTGTTTGTCTGTCTGTCTATCTTAGGGTTTCTATTGCTGCTTACTGGCTTGATTCCCATGACTTGCTCAGCCTGCTTCCTTATAGAACACCAGCCCAGGGGAAAAAAATGCCTTTCAGGTGGATCTCGTGGAAGCAGTTCCTCAAATGAGGCACCTTCATCTCTGATGACTCTAGCTTGTGTCAAATTAATACACAAAACCAGCCACTACAACTAACCCCTTGTCAACTTGACATACAAACACATCACTATTAAACCACTACCCTTCCTTTCTTAGTCATCCCCAAGATCTCACATTAAAAACATAAATATTTTTAAAAGTCCTACAGTCTTTTACAAATTCAAACACATTAAAATTTCAGTCCCTTTAAAATAGCCAATCTCTAAGAATCTAAAATCTTTTAAAATGAAAAGTTTCTCAACTATGAGCTCCAATGAAATATTTTTACTTCAAGAGGGAAAAGTTAGGACACAGTAACAATCAAAGTAAAACCAAATTCCAGCCATCTAGAGGCTGAGATCTACTCAGGCTCAGCTGGGCTCCTCCAAAGGACTGGGTCACTTCTCCATCTTCGGCCTCTGCAGAACACACAGCTCATCTCCTAGGCTGGGCTGGCTCCCCACCATTACTGCTGTTGTTCTTGGTGGTCATCCCACAGTACTAGTACTGACATCTCCAAATCACTGGGTTCTTCTGCTGCAACCAGGCTGCACTTTCACAAAAGCCTCTCATAGGCTCTCTTCATGAAGCCAACCTCAACTTCTTTGCATGACCATGGCCCTTCAACTGCCATTGAGACTATACATTTACCAGTGGCTTCTCCTGGTCTCTCACAGTGCCAAGTCTCAGCCGCTTTCCATGTTCCCTTCATGTCTTCAAAACCTGGGTGACTCTTACATATTACCAAGTCTGGTTGCCAGCAGGAGGTACAACCCTGGTGGCCTCTGGAATACAGCCTCTCTGTTCTCTCAGGAAACACTTCCCAGATTTCACCTCAGTGAGACTGGTCTATTCTTAATCACTGGTAATTTCTCAGATTCAGCTGAGCAGCATCAATTGTCCCAGCATAGCAAAGATTTGCTTTAGTGGTTCTGGTACCTTGTTAATCACAGCTGATTCTTAATCCCCAGCAAACCAGAACTATGGATTCTTAGTTAAAAAACAACAAATTGCCCTGTTAGAGTCTTTAAACTTTCCTCTGAAACTTCACAAGCCAGGCCTTCATCCTCTACACTGCTCTCAACATTCTTGTCTTCCAACATCCCACAGAATATTTCACAGAGCTCTTAACATTCAGTGGCTCTTCTAGGCCAAAGTTCCAAAGTCCGTCCACAATCCTTCCATTAACAGGGTCAGGTTTGTCACAGCAGCACCCCACTATGCTGGTACCAATTTGCTGTAACAAAACACCATGACCAAAAAGCAAGTCGAGGAGGAAAGCTTTTATTTGGCTTACACTTCCACATTATTGTTTACCACTGAAGGAAGTCTGGAGGGGGAGTCCAGGGCAGGATCCTGGAAGCATGATCTGATGCAGCCACGGATGACAACTGCCTGCTTTCTTATAAAACCCAGAATCAACCTGGATTGATCACTAATTGAGAATTTGCCTTACAGCTGGATCTCCTGGAGGCAGTTCCTCAGCTGAGCATCCTTCTTCTCTGATGACTCTAGTTTGTGTTGACACTCAAAACTAGCCAGTACAGTATATGTAAATGCATTTATTTGCATCTATGTATATGTATAGTAATATATTTCTAGGTTTTATAGTCAGCTTGTGTGTAAACAATGCTAACAAAATGAGATTCACTTGCATTATTAAAAGATAATTCCAAAATTTTGCTTTGTTAAGAGATAGTATACTTTAACATGCCAAATGTATACTTTTTTATGTGCCAAATGTTTATGGCAAAGGTAACACTGAAATACAGTGCATAGAAGATGATTTTAAAAAGTAATAAATTAATTATGATATCAGCCTAGGGAACAAAGTAGCCAAACATATCTGGCAAAACATCCAAAAATAAATGTCAAAGGGAAGCAAATATAAATAGAAAACATAGGACATGAAGGATTTCAGAAGAAAACATGAAATTGTGCCTATAAATTGGGAGGGAGAAAAAGCAATTAAAATTACTTAAGCAGCTAACTCTCAAAAGAGGACAAAGAGCAGCTAATAAGCAGGTACTCATTGTCACTAGTCAACAGAGAAATGTAAAATAAACCACAGTGCAACACATCCATACCTGCACAAGAAGGGATAATCTGAAAAGAATAGAGAAATAACATGTTGACAATGCAGGAAATATTTTATATGACATTTCTCTATCAAATACTATAAAACTTGTGTTTAGGATAAGGAATTAAGATCTTTTTATTTCTCTCCACCTTGTAAGACTTTTATGCAAACATTTTGATTCTCCCCACTGAGTAAAACCTTGATTTAGACAAAGGTCCAAAGCTCTATTTAGGAATTTGATGGCCTGGAGCAGTGAAACAATCTTCCTTCTTCGTTTACTTCCAGTGCACCAGTTTTTTGTTTGTTTTGCTTTGTTTTGTTTCCTTATCCAACTGAGTAAGATTGTAAGGACCCCAGCCAGTGGGTAAATGACACAACCACCACAGGAGTTACAATAAAAACCAAATGCCAAATGTACTTCTTGTCTGTGTGTTCATTCTTCTGAGCACACCCTCTTAGTCATGAGTTCTGCCTTGTTCAAGACACTTCATTTGGAGTGGTGGTCTCTTTCTTTGCAACTTGGAACATATTTCTAACAACAGAAAGGTGGAGCAGTCACTTTGAAATTTTGCTTAGCAATATGTATAACGTTTGAAAGTCACTATATTCTCTAATCCAGATGCCTAATTATTCAACAACAGTTAGCCGTGCTCTCTATACAATTCCAAACTGGAAATATCACAGTCTTGAACCAGCAGGGCTTCCCAGTGAACTTCAGTAAACTTAGACAACAAAATATGAAAGAAGTTAAAATATAAAGGCCTCAGCTGTGTACAAGGTTGCAGAAACCCACATACAGTGAGTGGGGAAAGCAAATGCACGCAGTATGGTTTTATTATATGAAACCTTCTAGGTAGCAGCCCACTGGGTAAAGGGCAGGAAGGGCAGGCTAGTGGGTATGTCACTGGTATACTGCTTTACTTGTTTTTAGCTACATAGGGCTGTTCAGATGTAGACAAACTAAAAGGCTAGAATTGGTTCCAAATAGGTAGCTCACTGTGTATAGAGTGCTTTGGAGCTTGCTGTAAAAACTCAGAGCTTGAGTTCAATCCCTGGGACCCAGGTGTAGGAAAATGAGACTCCTACAAGTTGTCCTCTGACCTCTACATGCATGGTGGTACATACTCAGACACACATACACACACTACATATACACACAGAGAGAGACAATAAGTAAATTTAAAAGGAAAAAAAAAACAAACTTAAAATAGAAACAAACAGAAGACACATAGAAGCAACGAGCCACATTGTCTCTAAACAAAGGCTCAGCTAGGTGAGCTCCTCTGGCTCCGCCCCCTTCCCAGTGTGCGCAGGCGCAGGCTTGTCAACTGTAAACCTCATTGGCTGAGACTGCAGGCTCCCAGAAGCTCCCTTGACCCCGCCCCTTCCGTCCGTCGGCCTTCCCGCCTTCCTGCCACGCGGCCGGGCGCTGCCATCCAGCTCCATTCCCGAGGCAACGGTGCAGCCGGGGCACTGGCCCGGCAGTCCGCCAGGATGAACATCCGCAACGCGCGGCCGCATGACCTGATGAACATGCAGCACTGCAACCTGCTGTGCCTGCCGGAGAACTACCAGATGAAGTATTACTTCTACCACGCCCTGTCCTGGCCGCAGCTCTCCTACATCGCCGAGGACGAGGGCGGCAAGATGGTGGGCTATGTGCTGGCCAAGATGGAGGAGGACCCCGACGATGTCCCCCACGGGCACATCACCTCGCTGGCCGTAAAGCGCTCCCACCGGCGCCTCGGCCTGGCCCAGAAGCTGATGGACCAGGCCTCCAGGGCCATGATCGAGAACTTCGGCGCCAAGTACGTGTCCCTGCACGTCAGGAAGAGCAACAGGGCGGCCCTGCACCTCTATGCCAACACCCTCAACTTCCAGGTTAGTGAGGTGGAACCCAAGTACTACGCCGATGGGGAAGATGCCTACGCCATGAAGCGGGATCTCTCACAGATGGCAGATGAGCTGAGAAGGCAGCCGGTGCTGAGGAAGGGCAGACCTGGTGCCCAAGAGGCCTGTCAGCTGGAGAGCCCGGCCGGTCACAGCACTGATGACCAGGACAGCTCAGAGGACTTGGATTCCACGTCCTAGAGCCCTGCCTGAGGTATTCTCTTCCCTGGCCTGGCCTGGCCTGGCCCATTGCTACCCCTTTGCACCGTTATCTCGTCCTGCCCAACTCTGCCCCACCCGGTTGTACTTTTGCTAGCTTCCTTGGTGACAGAGCCTGGTAACTTCGACAGCAGGACTCACCGTTAGCAGTAAGTAATGCACCAGAACTCACATGCAGGTAACATGTTAAGTTCAGAAAAAGAGGCATTCATCCTGCTCTGTGCTGTGGATTGTATTTTCTGGGTAACCTTGTTCTTCGTGCAAGGAATTTTATCTTCTGAGAATTCCAGGTAATACATTGGAATGATGGGATTCTAAAGTCACCATTTTAAAGTTCTATAGGTAATAGGAGAAACTTTCCATCACTTTTTATTGTTAGGTCAGACCCAGAATACACAGTAATTTTGCCATTACTCTCAAATACTGCATTTTTCCTGAATGCAGTGAAGGTATCCAAAGTGTCACCTGGGCCATCCATATTCTTGCAAAAAAAAATTATATTTCTTTTCTAGATCCCACGAGTGTTGTTTATAGATAGTAGAAGGACATGTTAAGTAGTACACAATAGGTCAGCAAAATCCAGAATGAGAATGAAGGAATTTTGACAGAACAGTGTCCTATCTTCAGCAAATGAGTTGCATTTTAAAGAGGGAGGGGGATGGGCAACTGGGGCTGTAGCTCATCAGTACTGCTCAGGCTTAACACACAGAAAGCCCTGGATTTAGTGCCCATCACCACCACCACCAAAACAAAACAACAACAAAAGAATGTTCTATTAAATGAAAGATAATAGTAGCAAACAATCACTGGCAGAACTTTTGTAATCTTCTTTCAAATAAACCAATAAGACCCTTTCAGACACTCAGGCAGAATTTGAACATGGACTCTGTTCCATTAAGTTTGGTAATGTAATGCCTAGATTTTATTAAAATAAAAAAAAAACCAGCAAAAATAAAGGGACAAAAACAGTCCTAATGGGGAATTCAAAATTCAAATAAAAATGGCCTAAAAGGGTCAAAGGTCTGGGAGAATGTGTGCCTAGGCCCTGATTTTGATCTTAAGGACTGAAAAAAAAAAAAAAAAAAAAAGAATCAAATAAGAATGGCAACCTGTAATAGTTGTTGAAGGTGAGAAATCTGTACTGTGGATTCCTTATGCTGTTTTCACTCTTGGATTTGTGAAAATTCACACAAAAACTTAGAGCAAAGTATTGTACTTGCGAAAACATTCCAAGACCTGTTAATGCCACACATATACACACATAGTGGCGAGTGTCTGTAATTCCAGTTTGGGGGAGGTAAGAGGGTTTTGAATTTGAGGTCATCCTGGTTTAGTGAGATGATGATAATGATACATTCTTTTTTATTTATAATACAAACAATCCTGTTTTACGTGTCAATCCCAGTTCCCTCTCCCTCCCCCTCCTCCCCTGCCCTGTATCCCCTTCTCCAGTTGTCCCCTTTCTGCTCCCCAGGGGAAGGTGAGGCCTTCCATGGGGGAATCTTCAAAGTCTATCACAGATGATGATTTTATGAACAAAAGAAAAAGAGCGGAGCTGGCTCAGGGGTTAAAGGAGCTCGCAGCCAAGCCTGGCGAATTTAACTTCAGTTACTGGGACCCACATGATAGAAAAGAACCAACTCCCAAAAGTTGTCCTCTGACTTCTACACATGTGCCCATAAATACACACACATAAACAAATATAATTAAAACACACACACACACACACACACACACACATACACACCTTTTAAAAGCTACTATCTTAGACTATTGTAATAATAAAACACCACAGTGTTTTTCAAGAAAGAATTCTGTCATATGATTCAAGGGTCCATGCACTAAGGACAGTTTTACAGTTTCAGTGGGATTCATCTCATCCAGGATCAAGGCAGCAAAATCATGTAAAGAGAGTAGTAAAACTGAGCAAAACATAATTTCTGCAGAGATATGTCATCAGATTTCTACCTGTCTTAAAACCTGTCTGGACAGTGGCCTACATTCACTTGCCTGGTGTGCCCTGGGTTCTATAAACAGTTCAACATTTTTAAAAATAAGGAGAATAAAGGAAACATCAAATACAAAAGACTTTTATCACTGAAGATTTTATTTAGTCTAAACATTTTTTTAGTTATTTTTTTAAATAATCTCCATGAAGAAAGTAAGCAATACTGATCTGTAGTAATTTGCTCCTCTTCAGTGTTAAATTACTTGAGAACAGAGCTAATAAGAGTGTTTTAAAACTACCTGTGAACTGTAGTAAACTCAAAAGCACTTAGGACCTAAAAGATAAAGCAAATAAAAACATCTGCTCATCTATTAAATGAAGAGAAAAATACCAAAGATTCCTTCTTGCATGGCAGATATAACTCTTGTTGTATGCATAAAATTACACTTGAACTGTCTGCTTATGTGGCATAGTTAAATCTTATGTTATTGTATTCAACATCATCTCCCTTCCAGGTTGATCTTTCCTACAATCATGTCCCTCTCTCCTTTCCTCCCTTCTTCCCTCCCTCCCTCCCTCCCTCCCTCTCTCCTCCTTTCCTCACTCCTTCCCTCCCTTCCTTTCCTGTCTTCCTTCCTTCCCTTCCTTCCTTCCTTCCTTCCTTCCTTCCTTCCTTCCTTCCTTCCTTCCTTCCTTCTCTTTTGGTATGGTCAGCCCTGGTTTCCCTTGGATTTGATGACATTTACCTAATTTTGGTTGTGAGACATTCCATGACTCTATCTAATGCTTGCTCCTCAGTCTTCATTTTTGGGTCACATCCAACTAGAGACCACTGTGGATCTTGTTGGATCACTTTAGTAGTTAGGATGTAGTTTTTTTTTTTTGCATAAAGTAACTGAATTGTTAAATAAAATCTCCCTTGACTTAATGCCCCATGAGTTAAGTCTTCTTTCATCACAGAGCAGTGTGGATCTGCAGGGTGATAAGGGCTAGGCAGAGAGGAAAAATGCTCTGCTTCCATATAAATCACTCAAAGGATACCCTTAGAACAGTTCTCTGTAGCTCCTTGGTAACCTGGTAAAGCTTAAAAACCTCTTAGGGGAAAATATTCCTAAGGCATCACTATCTTGTGGGTTTATAAAAAAAAATATTAAAATAGGATTGTCAAGGTTTTTAAACTTCTATAACAATAACATGTTATGTTTCAGTAGCATATGAAATAAGAGTATAACAGGGTGTACATTGATTAGTTCTCTCTAAGCAGGTTTGATTATAGTAGAAATGACATTTGAGATGCCTGTAATAGCTATGATATGATATGAATTTACTATAATTTCATTGTGACAAAGCCCTAACTATAGCAAGTATTCCTACTGCATACATTCACAAGAGAAACAAATACACAATTTCAGCTCCTTGCTAAATGACTCCCATTTTCTAGAATAACATCTTCCACTGGTTCATGCACATTTAGGTATCAGGGAAAGGAAGGAGATGAATACACACAGAGCTTCATACAGCCTTCAAAACAGCACCATACTGATATCCAAACTGGCTGTACCAGTATGCACTCCCACCAGCAGTGGAAGAGTGTTCTTTCTCCACATCCTCTCCAGCATAAACTGTTCTTGGTGTTTTTGATTTTAGCTATTCTGACAGGAGTAAGATGGTATCTCAGAGTGACTTGATTTGCATTTCTCTGATGGCTAAAGATGTTGAGCACTTTCTTAAGTGTCTTTCAGCCATTTTGGATTCCTCTATTCACTGTTTAGTTTCATACCCCACTTTTTAATTGGATTTTTTGGTGACTAGCTTCTTGAGTTCTTTGTATATTTTGGAGATCAGCCCTTTGTCAGATGTGGGGTTGGTGAATATCTTTTCCCACTCTGTGGACTGCCATTTGGTCTTGTTGACTGTGTCCTTTGCCTTACAGAAGCTTCTCAGTTTCAAGAGGTCCCATTTATTAATTGTCAATCTCAGTGTCTGTGCTACTAGTGTTATGTTCATTGAGTCTAACCCCTGGAATCAAATTGCAGAGAGGGAGAAGTGATGAGCTAAGGGGTCAAGAACAGGCTGGAGAAACCCACAGAAACAGCTGATCTGAACAAGGGGGAGCTCATGGACCCCCAGACTGACAGCTGGGAAACCATCATAGGACAGACTCAGACCCCCTGCACTAGGGTCTCAGTTAGGAGGCCTGGGCAATCTATGGGACCTCTGACAGTGGAACCAGGATGTATCCCTAGTGCACAAATGGACTTTGGGAGCACGTTTCCTATGGAGGAAGACTCCCTTAGTCTAGACTCCCTTGGCCCTAGGCCCTATCCCAAATGACTTTATAGATTTTGATGATACCTCCTGGAAGGCCTTACTCTTCCTGGAGAGTGGATGGGGAATGGAATGAGGAAGTCTGTGGGGGGCATGAGAGGATGGGAGGGAAAGAGAACTGGGATTCATATGTAAAATAAGAAAAAAATATTAAAGAAAAAAGAAGAAAAAACTCAGCACCAGTTTTCCAGCTAACAGCAAAAGAGATAAAGACATGTGATTTAGCTGTGCCCCAGGGAATGTACAGGAGGTTTTCTGGCAAAGACCGGTGTTTCTTCCACAACAGGAAACACCCTAGTCATGCTATGGACTTGGCAAGCTGCTTTGTGCCCAGCCTGGAGCAGGGGGTCCCTGATGCTCCCCTTCAAGGTAGCCACAGGGGGTTCTGAGAATTCACCGAAGCCTTTCATATAAATATATAGCATATTTATTCTGCTTTTGTACCAACTTGGGCAAGTTAACAATGGAATTCTGCCACCGTATGCTGTTTTGTCTCTTTGAACTCTGAAATGAATGATTCCCCTGCTCTGATACCCCCCATGTGATCAGAAGTTCTACTGTGTCCTTTTCAACAGAGTCACCAGCAATGGGAAAAGGCAATGGTATAGCAACAAAGATCATGGGAGAAATAAGGTTATACTGTGAAAGTATTCTATATTGTTGTATTGTGATGTTCCCTCCATACAGAAAATACCAGAATATGGTTTTTCATTTTTTCTTATTTCCATTTCCAGGTGAGTAGGGCAGTTGGTGAATGGGATCTGGGTATTTTCATCCTAAAGACAGTAATAAGCATTGCTCCTTTTCCTGTGCTGCTGCAACTCTTCTAGGGACTTTCTGTGTGTCTCCTTTAGTCATGCTATCCCTGTAAGGTCAGCAGGAAGGATACTCCATTTACAGGCCAGGCCATGACATTGCAGAGAGCTATGCCCTTAGTGAGGGAAGGACAGCAGGGCTGACTTAGCATCAGATAAGACGGTTCCAGTCCTGCTAAGTACCACTCATACTGTAGATTTTGCTAATAGATGGTAATTGTTCAGCTCCCTTCCTTCACAGTAATCAAGTGGTGAACGTTGTGTCTGAGCAGCAACAGTTAGCATCTTGGAAGGGAGACGCAGTTGAGGACTAAAATAGCTTTCTCTGACAAGCTCCACGTCAAAGTCTTCAGCTGAATCCACGACGTGTTTCTGCGGAGCCCTAGCGATGAAGACAGGTCAGTTCAAAACATGCTGGTTGAGGCAGGAACACCATCAAACTGTGGCTGTCTCCTGGCAAGAAGAATGTGCCTGATGTTTAATAACCAAACAGAAAAGTCACTGAGTCTCAGCATTTCCTGTTGAGCTGGCACTGTGAGTGAACTGAGGTTACTCTGGTGACTTTTGCTTTTCTAGTTTATTCTTCCTGTCGCAAAGCTGTCACTGTAACAGAAAGTTGCTAAATGTTCACATGAGCATTCACTGAAATAGACTGTTCTTAATTCTACCAGACAACTAATTATAACCAGGATGAGAGAATGCAATGTGGGAGGAAGTTAGGGAGACTGACAGGCTTGGTAAATGCCTAGTATAACCTTAGCCCAGATATGCCAGGAACTGTAGATTTCAAATGCAACTGCATATAATGATGATAAAGAACATTGAGAAGAGATGAAACACTGTTTTGAAAAGCTAATCAGAGAGAGTCTATTTGTTGAATCATTTATAATCTTTAACAATGTCACCTTTCAACCAGTGTGCTATACACAGGCTGGCTGAAGCACCAGCTTTGTCAGAAGTAACACATAGAAGCAGTGACCAATTTTCTTCTAAATCTCACTCTGTGTACTGTCCATGCACTAGAATATAAAGTCAAACATGTTTAGTGGTGAACAACATTTTATAAATGAATATCTCCAGGACATAATGGATTTTTTATTATGAAACCATAGGTTTCTCTTCTGTGATCATAGTTCCCGTTAACAACATTCGTTCTGCATGTTTCCCGGGCCTACCATTCAGAAAGCCTATGATGCTAGAGTTTGTGATCTGTTACTTCACATCTTGTCCCTCTTCTAGTGGACCACATATACTTCTTTTAATAAAAATGTATTTTTAATCATATGCATGTCTATGTGTGCTTGAGTGTAGGTGCCTATGGAAGCCAAAGGCATGGGGTCTCCCTAGAGCTGGAATTTCACATGGTTGTCAGCCACCTGGGATGGTGCAGGGAACCAAGCTCAGATCCCCTGAAAGAACAGTATGCATGCTTAACCACTGAGCCCTCTCCAGGCCCCAAATACAAATTTTAAACATCAGATTTTACTTAATATTTCCTCCTACTATGCTATCCTGGAAGCAGACTTTTTGGTAATGATGATTTTTATATTAAAAAAAAATGCTTTGTCACTGCTCTATGTACAAGAGTAGCCTATTTTATTACTTCTATGGGCAAGGTAGATAGAAAAAGAGAATTCATTTTACTACTGTTTGTTTGTAGTTAAAAATAGGCAGGAACCCTCCTGAGCATTTTTTTTAAGTTCAATTTATTCACACATCACACAAACTTAAAATCATCAAGGATAAAGCTCATACTTTGTTTACTTTATTTAAAATTTACTTTATTTAAAATATAAAAGCTTTTCTGTTCCTAAATATTAAAACATGTTATTAATTCCTGGTTGACATTCAGCAGGTAGCCGTTGACTATACGACTAAACCTTAATTCATGTCAAACACTCAATCCGAACTTTGTGTTCCTGTCCAAGGCTCAGTGAAGAAAAGATGTGACCCACAGAGCCGAACACTGCCTCTCATTAACCAGGAACTAAGGCCTCCTTTTCATTTCTGCTGTGTTAAATCCTTTATTCTTTCTCTTACAATGGTTTGGTTTTCAAGACAGTACCTCACTCCATGTCCAGATTGGCCTGGAAACAACTTTCTGTCCCTTCAGTTCTCTAGTGCTGAGATTATAGGCATGAGCTTCATGCCTTTTATCAGAAATCCTTTTGAGTAAAATAGAGTGGGAAGATGACAAAAGAAGTACCCGGGTCTCTAGGTTTGAAATATGTTCTGTCTGCTCATCAGTTTGTGTGCTCAGCATGCCTCCCTTTCTTAGAGCTCTGAGTCTGGGTCTGCAGGCATTAGGAAATGCTGTGTGTCCTGCTTGGGGAGAAGGGGGAGGCTGGGGCCAACAAGAAAACCTCAGGTCTGTGGGAACATTATACTCTTGTGTGATTCCCACCAACTTCCAAAGGGATCGTGTAGAGCTAAATAGTGGTTTCCTCACTCATCTGCTGTTGAACTCTTAGTTCCCCTCCCCTGGCCCCCACTACCACCTAGCCTCCTGACTTCATGTACAAAAACAAACAAACAAACAAAACAAAACAAAAAAGCAAAACAGCCCAACACTTAGTGCCACCT
This sequence comes from Cricetiscus sungorus, assembly GCA_030556225.1. Lineage (NCBI taxonomy): Eukaryota > Metazoa > Chordata > Mammalia > Rodentia > Cricetidae > Cricetiscus > Cricetiscus sungorus. The sequence continues at coordinate 6,437,264 of JANBXA010000734.1, forward strand.
GTATGTACTCGTGCATAGGACCCTCTACTGAAGCATGGGTAGGTAGCCTCTCAGGGACCACATCTGGGAAGAGAACTGACACTCTTCCATAGCTCTTTCAGAGCCATCAGAGTCCTATGCCCCTCACATACTGTCTTTTCTCTACAGCACTGCTTGTCTGCATGTCTCAGCCAAGTCTGTCCTGTGAACCCTGGCTTAGCCAGTCTACTCAGCAGTTTCTTCTCTGGGGAATACTTCACAGAGACTCAAATGGCTTCAGCTCTCCATGACCTTCCACATAAAGCTACGTGATCATGAAGGAATACCTCAGCACAAGAGCCTACTGTTGCAAGAATCCAGGAAGCTCAAAGCCTGCTATGACAGAACATCCCGGGCCTCCTGTCTCCATGCTGCCTTTGTACTGTTGGTAGTGGTCCTGCATTGGGCTGTGGTCATGCTGTACAGTTGTCTCCTAGAAATGTCAAACAGGTAATGGGAACATCTCTTGAATCTTCCAGTTTGCAAGTCTTGCCATTGTTTGTCTGGGTTTCCATTACTAAGGAGGTAGTTAGCACCGTCAAGTTAGACCTTGTTCCTTGAAGCTCTACCAGTGGAAATTGTCTGCTTACTCTCGCACTCTTAGAACACCCTGTATCCTGTCCCCTGCATTCAAAGGATAGTCTCCCCCTTTCCCAGTGGGAGAATGTGATAAGGAAGGGCTCTGTCACACCATACAAGCAGAGTGAGTATATGGATTTTAAGAAAAGAACAAGCAGCAATTAAATTGGACATTCATCTGCTTGCTCACAACAGTTGCTTCTGTCTTTGTGTTTGCTTTCTTTTGTAATGATGTCACTTGCCATTATTTGAGGACCGAGAGTTCATGTGCAATGCTGTGGCATTTACTAACATGTAACCCCTTGGATAAGCCTGTGAGGTGGGCATTATTATCTCTTGTTTTACAGATAGATAAATGGAAGCAGTGCAGCCAATAACTATTTGGGACTTGAGACCAACCCAGTCCATATTGCTCCTGTTTGGACTCTGCATTTATTTGAGAAACAATGTTAAAGGGTCACAAAAAGGAGACTGTGCTGTTTAAAATCGTTCAGTGTTGACTATGTGTCAATTGTAAATATTTTTGTAACTTTCAATTTTAGTCTCTGTTTTGTAACTTAGTAAATATAAGTGAAGACAAAGGGCTTTGGTTCTGCAGAAAAGACATAGGTAGATAAACTTAGAAATGAGTAATGTTTTCATGTTCTCTAAACATTAATTACCAAAATGTCCATGTTTCTGTTCAGATTTTGATGAAACTGGAGGATATGGATTTACATCTAAGCCCTGACATTAAGCAGCTGATGACAAGCGATAAGTGTCTTCTCTGTAATCCATACTGGCCCTGATCAGTACTTCTTATGGATCTACCCCTGTGAGAAGGCCTGTCTAAGGGTGAAGGGTTGCCTAAGGCAGAGCTACAATTCCATTTTCTGTGTTCTCATGGCCCTCTGTCTTTATAACTTCCTTTTTAATCTTCTCCCTTACCTCTGAAATGGTTTTAAACTTTCCCCTCAAGCATGTGATTATCTCTTTCTTTTTAAACATTACAGCTTCCTAACATCTGTCTCTAGGGCAACATAATCTTACTGATGAAATAGTGCATATTTTCCTTGAGCCCTTGTCAGTATGTCTTCGTGTTAACAGCTCAGCAGATGGAGAAACAGAAGGAGCAGCCTCAGCTTACCTGAGTGATTTCTCTCTAGCTCAGCGCCAGTCTCTAGTAACCTGACATTAAACAGGAACAGTTGGGAAGTAAGAAGGGATTCCAGACACTAGCAATACTGCTGACCACTACTAGAGGCACTTTTCCTTATTGGCAGGAGACAACAGATATCTGGTGATGCAGCAATCTACCTAGTTTAGGTTATGCCTGTTTAGGCAGTAAGAGCAAACAGTATTTTAGCACTGTTTAGGGCATATATTAGCAAGTTCTAGACCATTCCACAGGGCGCTGTTGACTGAACAGAGGCGGCAGCACTTTCCCCCAGCTCTGGGAGTGGGCGCCTGTGGTACTGCTTTTGTAACAGCATCTTTCTTTTCATACAGAGCAAATTATGATTTTTTTTCCTAATAATTTTTTTTACCTCATCCTGGTCCTAGAGAAACCAAAACAAGGGTGTAGAATAGTTAGTTAGTGCATGGCACAGGTACAGGTGTGCTGGCTGTAGAGAATGGCTCATACCCATTCTTAATGTGTGGCTTTACCAAAACTATTGGCTGAACCCACGGTCTGTCAGCAAATTGTCCAAATGTATTACTCATCAGGACAGAAAGTTTTGTTTAGTTGTGGCACCAACTTGTGAATGTAGCTTGTAAGTTACATGGTTAAAATTTTGGTTTTCCCTTTGAGATAAGAGCAGTTAAGCGAGAGATGATGCTATGAAATAAAATAATGGAATATGGGGTAAGACACATGGCATAGTGCTAGATATTGAACCAAAGCTGGTAAGCTTTGAAAGGATCAAGAAATAAAGGAATTTTTCTCATTAGTTCTATGTAAAGCTGATATTGACTAGTATGGGTCATAAAACTCAACTTGTAACCAATCTAAGATACCTGTAACTACTTGTTGGATTAGTTTGAATAGGATTCAACAAGTAAGAATTTCCTTCTTAAATACTCAGAAAAAGTAACTGCAGTTTGTGATACTGTGTCAAGAGGTTGATGACCAAGTCATTTCGGTAATAAGTTCCAAACATATCAAATACATATAATAAAGGTGTTTATACACAGTGTTTGGTGTCATTAATAATAACCACTTTATGACATGTATTGGATTGCTTTGAAGTGCTGAGCCCTTGCATGGCTTCCAGGGCCTTGACCTGACTAGGTGCTGTGGGAATGAAAAAAAAAAGACAAATGCAGATGCACAGAGAAGCTGGACTGGGTGGTCTGAGGCCTCTGGTGGACAAACTGTAGCCAGCAGATTGGAAGCTCAGCATGTTTATTACATAGACTAGAAGAGTGGTGCAGACAGGCAGGGTTACTTCATATAGCTGAACCAGGAGACGGGGCTCATAGTACACAGCTGGATTGAAGAGCAGGGTTAGCTAATGCAATAGGAGCAGTCCCTGTAAAGGAACAGTCCTCAACTCATAAATAATTTGAGGGAGAAGGCTATGGTAGGCAGACCATTCCTGCACACTATCAATATCTGTAAACAGACTAGACAACAGCTTTGCCATTTCTATGTGTTATCCACATGACCACACCCATGTCAATACATATTCCTTTGTTCTCCACATTGCTGTTTTAGCTTTTCTTTCCATCTTTAAAAGCATGGTCTATGAGGTTTCTTTAAGGTTTTACATCAGTCTTTTAAATATATCTTATGTTTGGGTGGGCACATGCACCATGGTGGTGCCTTTTGGAGGTTCGGGGACAATTTGTGGCAATTGGTTCTTCTTTCTACAGCGTAGGTCTCAGGGACTGAAGGGACAAGTGCCTTTACCAGTTAAGCCATGTTGATAACCATAGAAATATCTTGATAGTTTTAAAGAATTCACTTTAAAGAATTCTCACTTCAATTATTCTGTACATTGACAATAAATTAACCTAGACACTAAAATTGTTTTTCATCCTAACATATTACGGGAATTTGAAAAGGACTATAAAGTACCACCTCCCCATTCAAGGAGAATTTGTAGCCAATATTTTTCAAGTTCCATTCATATGATTGCTTTAGAATCACACAGGCACCCTGACAAAAGGTGACCTTTCCTTAGCTCTGGCTCAGCTTTGGGAAGTGAGGACCTGGTGTCATGATTATTTTCCTGGCTACACAGCACCATCTCAAAGTCACTGATTAAAGATGGAGAGAGCTTTCCATAAGAACTTCATTTACACATCTCAAAGGAGGCTGGGGAATCAACTGATTGAACCAATTTTTGTTTATTATAAATGGGAATTAAGGAGTCCATTTTCTTTTTTTGCTCTTTTCTATAAACCTAAAAAGTAGTTCTCATAATTTTACAAGATTTTGCGTAGTTGAGTATAGAGACACAGATGCACATGTGTACATGATGTGATTGTCCCATGTTCTTTCTAGGGGTTTGTCATTGTTTTCTGCTCCTACTCCACCCTTCTCAAGCAAACAGTAACTCCAGCTTGGCCTAGCTTATATATAGCATAAGCCTGAAGAGAGAGATCCCTCAAAAGTCACACTGAAACTTCCATAATTTGGTTACAGAGAAAAACATCAAATTCTACACAGCCCTATGAGAAGCCAGACATCTGGCTGGTCTGGATCTGCATGCCCTTCCACCCTTGTCCCCAGCTCCTTTTATCCATCACCAACTGAGTGTTCTATGTTTGAACTTTGATTGACACAGAACCTGGCCAGATCCTGTCAAACAGATCAAATACATTGTCATGGTTCTTTATACTTTCGACACAAATACTTCTTCATGATTTCAAATGATACAGATCATTTCCTTGAGGTATACTCAAAGGGTCATTTAAACACTTCTGCTTTATGTGGGCATGGGGATTACATTTTTTCAAGACCCCATAAAAATCTTGTCACTAATAAACCAGACATACATTGTTTTCCTGACTAAAATTAAGATACATGTGCCACCTTTAGAATGGGATCGTTCCATCCACTGAATACTACAAGAATTTTCCTTTACATGAGAAGCCAATGGTTAAATCAGTCAGCATCCAGTGGTTTAAATTTTAGTTTCAGTTTGGTTTATTAACACCTGGACAGCCCCTGACACACCAATTTTCTCATTTAAAAAATAGAGATGAAAACATTTTTGCCTTCCATGCTTGTCCCAATGAAGTATTCTAAAGAGGTTTCATGTTATTTTTTCAATAGGTATACACAGTCATGCTAATAGCTTTCATAAAGATTCTTCACCTTCAAACTCAACATCTACAAACTCTTGATTTGCTTTTTTCTTTCTAGTGACGCAGGGGAGAAGAAAATCATTGTTCCATAGAAATTACCACTAGAATAGTAACTGTTGTATGTGGGTAAGTGGTGAACTATAAAAAAGCAAGTGAATCCCTGTAACTGGAACAAATTTTACTCTATTGTTCTTTTAAAAATAGAAGTTGTTCATCTCTTGGTATGGGTAAACGCTCATATAATAATCTGTACATGTTAATGAGACTAGTGAACATTTTATAGAGTTGAGTACCCTAAAACCACTTGTACCTGTGCATAACCTTTGAAAGCAACAACCTATACTATAGTTTCAGTGTTTCATACATTTCTTTAATTTCATTCTCTTTCTTCTGTTGAAGTGGTAGATTGCTTTATTATGAACGTTAAACATCTACGACTAATGCATTCAGCTTTGTATCCAGGTTTAGCATATTTGTCTATAACTGAATTCAGTTAATGGGTGATGTTACTGCATAGTTCTTAAACTCAGTGCACTATGGATTGCAATTTGAGTTATACCCTGAACATTGTGAGTGCAGGCAGACATGGTGGTGGAAAAGGAGCTAAGAGTTCTATGACTTGTTTTGCAGGCAACAGGAAGTGAACTGTCATACTAAGCATGATTGAGCATACAAGACCCTCAACACCCCCCCCACACACACACACACATTAACACACTTCCTTCAACAAGGCCGTACTTACTTCCATAAGGCTACTGTTCCTAATAGTGCCACTCCCTATGGGCTTATGGGGGCTATTTTATTTCAGATCACCACAGAACTCCACACATTGTGTGGCACATGTGCACACACTCCACACTCACATGTACACAATAATAGCAAACAAAATTCAATTTTCAAGTAAAATTTAGGGGCTAACAAGATGGCTTAGTGAGTAAAATGCTTGCTGCATAAGCCTGGCAACCTGCTTTAAGAGAAGATAATTGTCTTTGAGATGTTTTCCTCTGACTTTGCATGTGCATGAAGGTAATTTTCAGGTGATAAAAGGGTAAAGACAGCCATGAAACCTGTGCTGTGTTCCCTAATCCTTATCTAATCAAAGCATGGATTTTTGTTGTTGTTGTTGTTTTGAGACAGGGTCTCATGTATTCTAACCTGATCCTCTGGCTTCCACCTCCCAAGGGCTAGGACTACAGGTATACACTACCACATTCAGTTAGATCTTTCAAAATATTAATTGGAAGGAATTTTATGTGCACAATGGAAGAAAGCAACTTCAAAAATAGTTGAGCATTCTGAATAAAGGAGAAAGGCTGTATTTATGGTTTGCATTTTGGTAAGTCAGAATAGTTTCAATTATTGAACACTGTATATCACTGTCACCAAAAATTCCTGAAGTTCCTACCTTAAAAGAGGGAAGTGCTTAATGCTGGCTTCCTCCAAAATGTAAAGCTTCTAAAATCATCCTGTCACTTAGGTTTATTCCATGAGAAGTCACAGCCTTATAAATTATAAACCTTGTACCCCAGTATGGCATGTGCTGTCTCCTATTGGGTAGAACAGAGCTAAACCAAGGGCACAAGTAAACTCTTCCTTCAACTCTGATATTCGGCATTCTGTCCCTCTGCACTAACTTCTACAGTATACTCCTGCCTGAGAATAGATGCCCTTCAAATTAGGCCACATCCCATGTCCTTTGCCTTCTTTTCCCTTCTACCTACACACAATTACATCAGTTAATCTATCAACTGGATTTACATCATAACAGTTAAGGGTTTTTCTTTTTTTAAAAAAATACCTGCTTAATTATTAGTAACTACTGGGCTTTCTCCTATAAAGAATATTTTTGGTATGTATATAATATCCTTAAATCACTTGAGTCTTAGTTAGGATAAGCTCCACATCATTATTAGCCCTTCTATTAGAATGCTTAAACTGGAATGCCAAGATCTGGCCTTACCAGCTTGGGCCAGATATCTAAAGAAAAGAGAAGGCATTTTCTATCTGCAAGCCAATGAAGTAGCAGGATACCATACAAACAATGCCATCTGAAGCCTTGAAATGGCTTCTTCTGCTTTACTTTTTCTCCCACCTCTCCCACAATTTTAGGCTCCTGACTCCCAAGGTCATACGACAGTAATAATTGCAGTGTTCCCATAAGGAACTGATCTGAAGGTTAAATAAGAAAATTGCAGGTGTACAAAAGTATTAGCTTATCCATGCCCTATGTTGTAAATGTTTTAATAGAGTCATTATAGTAGAGGATTTTATGTGTGGGAGTCAGTAAAAGCTGAAAGATGATTCTGGGATCATGGCCATTTCTACTTCCCCCTCTATTCTTAACTGTGCCACTGTGAATGCTCAGGCAATAGCGGGAACAGAGTCAAAACTCAAGAGAATAATGGGACCAATAAAAACTATTCCAAATCCTCCTTGTTGATAAGTGAAGATGGCCCCACAGCCTCTTTTTAGCCTCCAAATAACACATGGATGTTATATTACTTATTAAACTGTTAACCAATGGCTAAGGCTTCTTACCAACTAGCTCTTTCTTAATTATTAACCCATTTATATTAATCTAAGTATTTTCACGTGGTCTTATCTTACCAGAGAAGGGTCTGGACCTGTTACTGCTTCCTCTGCTACATGATGTCTTCCTCAAGGCCTCTCTGTCTCTCCATCAGCATTCTCCTCTCCTCCTAAGCCCACCTATCTTCCTGCCTCTACTAGTCAATCAATGTTTTATTCATTAACCAATAAAAGAAACATATATACAAATGGACATGCCCCATCAGATAAGAGTAGAACAAGAATTCTTTGCAGCCAAACAGTCACAGTATTTTAAAGATAATACTACCCTAACCTTTTCTGTAGTAAAAAAAGTACTTCTGTTTCTACCCACATTTCCAAAGCCAAAAACCAAGTATTTTCCTGCATATTCTTACAAAAAAGGTAAAAGATAAGGGACACATCCAAGCTCTAAGGTGTATTCCTCTAAACAGTAAAAAAAAAAAAAAAAAAAAAAGAAAGTATGGTCATTACTCATAGTATGGTGAGCAATACACTCTCTGGTTTTCATTCGTAATTGCATCAAAAATGAGAAGTGGTGTGGCTTGCAAATACCTCAGCACAATATGGTTTTGATGGGTGTTTCTTTGTACTTTTATAAGAAAGCTATATCTAAAGTGTCATTTCATCCTTACAGCAAAGTCTGCTTTATCTATAGTTAAGAAATAAACAAATGACACTCTCCAAGAAATCATCTTGACCAGCATTAATGACTAGTTTGATAGTTAACAGCTCCAGGCAAAGCTAGAGGCCATTAAGGCTCTTGGGTAAGGGAAGTTGGAGGGTTGTACTTTACCAGTAATTAACTATAGGTATGAATTGATACTTGCTAAGGGGAGAGATGAAAGTAACTTTGGATGGCCCTGTGTATGTTTGTCTTGTCACATACATCAGTACCCCAAATCTTTTTTTAATAAACAGGGAAAAAAGATAACGGCATCATTTCACATACCAAGTTGGAATGGAAATAATTCCTGTGATGAAATGGGGATGCTCCAGAGACCAATTAATTCCTTTTCAAGCTTGAACTATATAACTATAAGAACCACTATAAAAAAAAAAAACCTCATTCTACCACATTAGTTGATTGTTGCTGAATTGAAACTCAATCATGAGATCATAAGGATTTTGGAAGCTTTTTTTTTTAAGTTTTTAATCCCATCTCAATAAAAGTAAATACATAAGGATTATAAATAAACCAAATCTGAAGTAATATAGATTGTGAGATCCTCAAGAGGGTCAGGAGATAATGAAGATTATACCTCAATATTGGGATTATGATGTTAGTTCTTTATTTCAATAAAAGTGGATAGAGATCTTTCATATCAGGGACAGGGCTTAGCTGTAAGGACAAAGTAATCTTCTGGGAATTATGCATACAGGCTTGACATCATTTTTATTGGATGGCTGATGAACTGGAAAACTCCAGGACAGTCAGGCTTTAATTTGTAATCTTAATTTTCATATAAATTGGTACATTTCAGGGGGAGGGAATGGGGGATGCTGGACATTGATGCTTGCTAGCCTGTGGTACTAAGACACCCCTGAAGCATAGGCAGCATCACTAATTCATATCCATCTGTCTTCCATCTTCGTATCTATCATTTAACAAAATTTACAGTTTGCAAATACCAGCGAAGCTAATGTTAGTGCCATCTTTCCTCTACCTCCTCTTAGAATGATCTATAATAATCTACTTATCATAGACAGTCACACTATTATGCACACTAATTTCGTCTTCAGCTGGGAAAATGACTGCAATTGTTTCTCGAGCACACATTAATGATGTTGCCCCTTCCTTTTTTATTGTTTAAAGAACTGTAGGACATGAGAGAGCAGTAGTTTCCCTTCACAAAATGATTATCTTAATGATTCTCATAGATAATTTCATGTCCATGGGTACAACATTATTAAACCAAAACATGGTGATTATTTGTTTAGACATACATACACTAGACTGGGACATTTGCAATTTAATGGTAGATATCTTTCACCGTTTAAAAGTGATATTATGTTGGATAAGTTATAAGTATGTCAATAAAACAGAATGTTCCTTCTAAATTATGTTGGCTCTTACACAACAAGTAAAAATGAAATTGTGTACAAAATTGTCTTTTTTCTCTCTTGACTAAGCCATAAAAAATAATATACTAGTAATATATTTCTTTCCTATTTGACCATTGCTTTATGTGTGTCCAAATTCTATCAGCAATCAATTTTCACTTTCCTTTTCTCTTTTATTCTTGAATTTTGAAGAGAAAGGTGAGAGACAGATAAATAGGCAGATGAATAAATAAAGAAGAAACCTCGTAAATTGTCACTCCATCACTTTAGAAACAAAAATCACATGTAATCTTTTGATCCTCTAATAACCACACATAAAGTGTTCCATAAATCTGGAAATCATTATGCACTAATAAAATAATGAAAGAGCAACAACATACAAAGCTCATGCTTTGTGGTCTCAAAGGACAACACGGCTGCCACAGCTACACATGGAGTGTGTTGGGTATAAGAAAGTTTTCTGAGGTCTGAATCTGTCTGAATGGTCTTGGCATGATACTTTCCCATGAAAGGAGTCCTTTCATGTGGTAGAGTTAAGTCACCCACTCCCAAGACCACTGTGTTCTACTGTCTTCCCTGATTCTGAAATGTCAAGAGGCTGCCATCAGAGCAGACAATAGATGCTCCTGATCACATTCCCTATCCCACAAAGTGCCCTGCTTGACAGTGAAGTAACATGATAGTTGATAAAGATAGATACGGAGCCCCTAGTCCCAATTGGGAGCATGCTCATCCCTTAACCAGTTCTGTCAGCTTGGATTTATCTGCACTGAAGGCATATAAAACATCGTTTACATAAATAACATGGAGTCTGCATTGGACAAATATCAGAGATGAGTAACTGCTCCAGGGTAGACCTATTAAATCAATCACTGAGTCCAATCAGAGAAGCATTGACTACAGCCAGACATGAGTTGATCACAGCACAATCTTCCTCTGCTTCTTGATGAAGTAACAAAATATGCTGCGCTCATGGAACAGCTGCTTTCATAAGAGCAATAACGGAACAGACTCCAGGAACCTCAGCACTGCATGTGAAACAAGATTTCCAAAGAGAAAATTAAAACACCAACAAGATTTATACTTAAGTATGTAGATGTCCTAGGGTTTAAAAAGTAATAGATTCTATTACTTTTTAAGTATAAAAAAGAGAGGCAACACCATTTGTAATAGTGCTGTTATTGAAAAATAAAAGCAATAAGGCTGAGTTCGTGTTACGGGCTGAATGGCATTCACCCAAGCTGCAGTGCTGACCCCATCACTTCTGAATGTGATCTTGGAGAAGTGAATGATTAAAAATGAGGTCATTAGGATGGATCACTAGGATGCCATTGGTCATATATGACCAATATCCTTACAAGGAAAGCAAATTAAGACACAGATACAGAAGAATAGAGAAGGAAGGCCAGTGTGATGATACAGCAAGAAGGATGCTTCCTTACAAGCTGAAGAGAGAAGCCTCTAAAAACCATTTTTGTGCAAAGACCTGAGGTACACAGCTCATGTGCTGCTTTTTAAAGACCAGTGAGGAAGGGCACACAGAAGGCACAGAGGTAAGCCCTCTCTACCTCACTCATAGAAAATCCTGGCAGGTTGGAACTGCAGAGTTGTTTCAATGGTTAAGAGAACCCATTGCTCTTCCAGAGGACCCAGGTTCAGTTTCCCAAACCCACATTGACAGCTCACAACCATCTGTAAATCCAGTTCTGGAGAATTTGACACCTTTTTTAACCTCCACAGGCACCAGGCATGCACATGGCACACAGACATGCACGTAGGCAAGATACCTATGTGCATAAAATAACAAAATAGAAATGTTAAATTTTAAAATATTACGTTCTTCTCTTAATTATTCTGTTACTATTTTCCCATCACAGCTTCTCTGGTGAGAAGAGTGAAATGACACACCCCTCACTGGGAAGGCGTTTTCCAGAGCTATTCATAATAGGCAAGGAAGCACATTTCCCTAGCAGCATCTGCTTTTACAAATGACTAGTTCTAAAGAAGGAGATGCATAAAGAGTACCTACTAATTGGAATCCCAAAGGTGATGTCTGTAGTGGGATATTCACTTTGTCTGCTTCTGTGCCACTGATCATACCCATTGAGGGGTGGAGCCAGGGGCGGAAGTGACCTGTGGAACTAGGTCTGAGAAGGAGGCAGGAAACACTCTCTTTCTGACAGTAAGCGGAGAGAGGAGTATCCGGTTGCAACTGCTGTGTTCATCTGTCTGTGTTGTGAGTTGTTTCTCCCTGAATAAACATCTATTCTGCCTGTTTGTTTATTCTGACCCTTATTAAACCGCAATAGATGTCAATAAGGAAACTATGGAAGTGAAGTGAAGTGAGTAAAGCACCTGCCTGGAAACCAAGAGGACCTGAGTTTGGATCCTCAGAGCACATACAAGCCAGGCATGGTAGTTCTTGTCTGTAACCTGCCATGAAGATAGAAGGTAGGAGCAGGACAACCCCCAGAAGCTCATGGGTCAGCTTGCATGGCCTATGTAGCAGAAAACAACAGGGGACTCTACCTCAAACAAGGTGGGGATCAACTCCTAAGGCTGTTCTCAGGCAGGCCTCCATATGAATATTGACACACATGTACAGTAGAGCACACACGCATGAACATGTAAAGGTATACATGCATGTCATATGCATAGATTTTTTAAGAGAGGGAAAATGTGCAAGTGAAAGGGAGGAAACTTTAAAAGGGTTAGTGTGTTATCTAACTTCACATTGTTTTAATAGTCCTAGAAATTGAGGCAGACACTCTGCTTGAGAGCCCTTATTAAAGACCATGAGGAGTTTTCTTTCCTTCAACAGACTATCCTTCTGTGTTCTTACAGTCATCTTTAAGTGACAGAGTCCCGTGTCCACCTCTCCTTGCTTCCCCATCTCCTGGCTTCTTATATATAAATAAAAAGTATCAACTTTGTAAAACTGTTGTGAGAATTAGCTAAATTAATTATAAAAACTGATGTATTTAGCACAATGTCTATCTCATTTTAAACATCTCAAGATTTTGCCATTTCTTTTATTATCATTACTTAAAATAATGTCAGGATCTCTTCTTACAACTTTCTACTTCGTTGCTAGCTGGGCAGAGCCAAGAAAAACCAGGAATATAGGAGGTAAGAAGAGAGTCTTTCCTTTTGAATGTTCTGTGTATTTGGTTTGTTTATTGTTGTTGTTTCTATTTGTTTTTTAAACAGAGAGACCTCAGACTTACTATGTAGCCCAGATTGACCTTGAAATGCTGGTCCTCCTGCCTGTCTCTCCTGAGCACTGGGATTAGAGTTAAGTGCCATCACACACTTCTATGTGGAGCTGTGGACTGAACTTGGGACTTTGTGTGTGCTATACAATAGCCCACGGACTGGGATGTCCTCAGCCTCTCTCTTTGCTTTATGAGCAATAAGGACACTTACTTCTTTTATATCTCAATTTCTATGGCTGAGCCAACCAACAAACTTACCCTTGCTGTGGTTTAAGTGAGCTACATATCCACAGAACAAGAAATAGAAGATCATTGCTAAGGGGACCTCCATTCTAGCTAGTACACCAGTGCATACTGAGTACCACATTTTTAAGATTGTCTTAAAGCATCACTTACTTTTACTCTCTTAATGCAGCCAACACATGTAGTTATCAGCTAGATAAATGTAAAACAACTCCCTAAAATCTAAAAGATAAGTCTTTTTAATCAAAACCAACAGGTTAATCCTGGCTTTGGAATGGGAGAAATTACATTAAAACAAACACAGTGTGATTCATTCAAAACCCCAATACAGCAACATATAATCCTATAAAGCCAGAGATTTTTTTTAGATCAAGGCCAAAAAGGTAAATCAAACCTAAAATGAATGGATTAGCAGAAAGGAGAGCACTGCTGTAATATTCTTTTATATTGAGTAACAGAGAAGCAGCCTTTGTTGTATCTTGCATTCTGGAGAAGCCTCACTCTGGTTTGAGGAAATGCCCATGACATCTGTAAAGTTACACAGCATCAGCACTTGGAATGGGTTTAATCCTCCCTCAACAGGGCTCCTCCACAAAATTCTACACGAAGAACTGAAGCACAGATGTGAAACTGTGTGATATAACCAGCTATACCCCTTGTTTTCCCATCCTGCTTTAGTTTCTGTTTAACATAGAGTAATTGAAGTAGATGGTCCTGTCTGTGAGGTCACAAGTGAGGTTCACCACAAACCACCGAAAAGTTTCTGTAGCCCTTCTTTGTGTAATCTTTAATAAACTAAATCAATTAAAGGGAAACTAGCTGGGCTTTGCTTCCTGGATGTTCTGAAGGGGTTGATGTCAGAGGAACAGTAATAAGCAGCCAGGTCAAGTGAACAAAGAATATTTCCATGAGGTTTAGTTGTTATTTCTGGTCTAAAATACAAAACTCTGGAAGAGGCATGCCTTTTGTGTCTCTGAAATATGTTTATGTTCCAAGCTCTTGCTGCTGACTCACATGGTATTATGAAGATTGAGGAAAACTGAAGATTTTCATTGCATTGTCAAAGAGCAGTATGGCTTTAATTAGAAATTGATGTTAGAATTAGTATAAGAAGCTTTGGGCAAGTCCTAAGTTTGATTTTGCTCTGTTCTATTTGAAATAACTAGGAAAATTGGAATAACCTAAATGTCCTGTAGTTGATGAAGGGATAATGAGAGTAACTGTCACAACTGGGACACTATAAAGAGACCATGGCCAGGAAGCTTGAGAGGCCAATAATAGGATATAGGTAATATTAATCAGGAAAAGGAAGAAAGTAGAGAAGATCCCTTTAATTGGGAACAGAGAGGGAGGTCAATACAGAATAAGAAGGGACAGATAACTCCAAGGTTATTTGATTAAACCTGAAAGAAACCATATTGTTTTATATTTACCTAAAAATTACAGATACCTTAAACAAAGCTCCCCTGGATTGACAGTAGTCCCCACAAAAGTAATAGACTTACAAAACCCCCAGTATCAAGCATGAGAAACTTCCATTACAGTTGTTTCTTGGAGTATCTCAAGTGACTCCAAGTTACTTAGTCCAAAACAAAATAAGCTTTTGCTTGCTATTGCCCTTGGTTGCTTCTCTGAGACTGAAAGTAAATCCGCATTGCTGAAAACACTGAACACTTAGGACACAGGACTTGGCTGATTCCAGCTGAAAGCCTTCTTCCTGTAGTTTAGCTTCCACAGTACTGTAAAATATCATGCAACCTTCCAAGGGAGGAAAATGATCAGCAGTGTTATCCAGCCATGGTAACCATGAGCCACAACAATGACCATCATGTTGAGATATCCCCAAGGGTACAATAGTGATACTTGCGATACTTGCACATTGGCAGTAACCAACAGCAATCTAATTGAACTTAAGGCCCACTCAATGGGAGGGAAAGCATGCCTGGTACTAGAAACCTAACCAACTATCTAGGGCCAGTGAGGTCATGAACCTTAGGAGACAGCTGTTGCCACTTTGTTAGGCCAGCATAATTCCCCACTGAATTTTAATACTTACACCCACAGCTAAGTATAGCTCTGCCTCTTTATCAAAAGCTTCTCCTTACAGCAAATGGAGACCATTGCAAAGGATCACAACTGACACAGTGTAGACAGGAGCTGTTCTGGCATGCAAAGTCCCCAGGGATACATCTGAAACACAACTCATGCACCCAAGACTCAGGGAACATGGAGGAAGAAAGAGCATAATGGTTTTAAGAGCCAGAGAATAGGGAAATGTGCTGGGGATTCTGTTACCTAGGAAAGATGCCTAAACAAGACCTGAACCATGACAATGTCAGTAGTCATGCTAATGCAGAAAGAGGAAGACATCACAGGATCTATCCCCTGGACAAATAACTACAGGGAAGGAATCATTGTTGAGAAGGAGAATTAGTCTCCCCAGGAATATGCCCTTAGTAGGCTACCCAATATAAAGTTGGTCAACCCCCAAATCACACACACACAAATAACAAGAACAGACTCAGTTGGGTTGTAACTTTGGGTGTGTGTATATGTGTATGTGAGTGTGTGTATGTGACTGCCTATGTGAGTGTGTGGGAGGTAGGTGTGTGTGCGTGAGTAACAATAATCAAAGAAAAAGAAGTTATCAGAGGAGTGAGGTAGGTAGGGACATAGAAGGGACTGGAGGAAGGAGGGAAATGATGTAATTTATATTTTAATTGAAATACTGAAAATAAAATAAAAACTTAAATCCCATAAATAAAGGCAAGTGAAGATAACTGTAAACATGTATTGTGAACAAGAAGGTTGGTATAACAAAAGTTTTGTGTTTTTATGCAGAGGGTCATCAGACAAAGTTCATACTCTAAATTCCTAATTATGGTCCTCAGCCTTTCTCCCCAAGGCTATTCACCCATGTGACTTCTCATCTGAAGGTCAGGTCCAGTCTCTGATCTGAGGGTCAGGATCCTGGAGACACTCTCCAGCCATAGGACAGATCAAGATGGTGTCTCCCCAGATGTGGAGAGTAGAGCATTACTCTTGGTCTCTGCTGATAGACCAGTGGGCACCATAGGGTTCTAGACCTGTGTCTGGTTATCTTGAGTGATGTCACTAGGTTCTGGTCTTCAGGTGCAGTCTTGCGTGTAGTGGGCTTCCTGGCTAAGCTATTTTTACATGTCTAAAAGCATTTTTTACTATAATCATTACAACATGTTCATTCAAACCTATCTCATCAGAACCTCCAAGTGTAATATATTATTTCCCTGGTAGGCTCTTGTAAAGCAAACCTAAAACACTGATGCCTCAGTTATACTGGCACTAATTCTACCAGAAATGGTGCTACTTTATTTTCTTCTGCATTTGCCATAAAATGGTTTTGTAGTCGTTTTCATTTTTATCCAAATGTGATGCAAATGCAGATGCTTGTTCTCAATTGCCTATCTTCTTTAAATCTTAACTCCACTCTAAATCCCTGGAATCCATGTGCAGAAGCCCCCTTCTCCTCTGACCTCCACCCTCACATTCTCAAGTGCACGGAACTTTAAAGCTTGTTATTTCTGGCCATATGGGATCTGAGACGAAGATCAAACCCAACCTAGACAAATGCCACACAGCCAATCCACAACTGTTCCCAGAGTCCTGGGCAATGCAGGGGAGAAAGCGTGCCAGGGCCTACTGTTTTCAAACGAGTTTCATTTCTCTAACAATTTGAATCTGCCAAAAGGAAACTGAGACAATCAAGCTTCCTGCCAAAAAGCCCCAAGCTCAAGTGTGAGATGTATCCTCTCTTTAGCCTACTGATGAGCAAGGGGCAGAAGGAGATAAGCAGGGAAGGAAGGAGATTCAGAGGAGCAGGGCAGAAGCTCAGCGTGCATTTGATCACCACCTCAGGACCTTTTGTGCCCTTATGTGGCCATTGTTCGTGCTTCACATCTCAACGTCTCAATATAGTGCATGCTCGCTGGTTGCCTGTATGGATCTGGAAATTATCTACAGTAGATCTTATTTTCATGACCTGATCTTGTTCCCTCCCCTTAACTGTGTCACCAGAGAAATAACCCTAGACAGAAGCTTCTTCTCTGTGCTTCCAATATCATATCACTACCACAAATAGGGTAGCAAGACAGGCAACTGCTTCTTGGAGCAAAGAAAGGGCATGTGGTCTGTCTACCCCCAAAGAGCCTGAACACTAAGGTGTAGGTACTCCTCCGCTCACCCAGCAACTTCTCATGCCTAGTGTTTGAGGAACGAGACACCAACTGTTTACTACACCAGGACCAGGTGGCAAAACCTTATAGCTTATCCAAGAAGATGCTGTCAATCACAATACCCGGTTACAGCATGGTGGGATAAATGGCTGCCGTGGAGAGCGTACTCGAGCCTCATGTTGCCTCGTACTATGCAGGGTTTTCAGGACCACAAGCTTTAGATCCCTGCAGAATGATGTCTCAAATGAGACTGTATTGGAGTCTAATCTCAGTTCCCTACCAACTATCTGTGCAGCTCTAAGCAAATTTAAGAACCTGTCTAAATCACAGGATTCTAATAAAAAAAAAAAAAACCATATATCGTGTTGGGTAGTTGTAAGGATTAAATGAGTGAAATAATTGATGATATGCATACAAAACAATTGAAAACTTAACCACCAGTTAATAGTAACTTTTAGTTTGGACTTGGCATAAGACACGACACTAAACAACCCCGCTTATTTATGTCTTGAAATGACCGCTAGAATTACTGTGCCTTTGAAATCCTTTCAAGAGCTTTTTCTCTCGATTGTCTTCAGCTAATGCTGAAAAAGTGCATAAACAGATTACAGAAAAGCTTTGTAATCACAGCTGGGAGGGAATGCAAAACAGACACTGTGCTAGGAAGCAACCGGATGACCTTTCCAGAGGATGCCTCTGGGAACGGCCATCAAAGCCATCAGAATTCCATTTCTCCAGATGTGTCCAAAGGGCATGACCAAAACCACTCTGGTGATGTGAATTACCATCTGATAACAATGGAAGACAATCCCGCATGTGAGATTACTTAGAAGCTATGGGAAACAGCCAGGGGAGCATTACATAGGCATTAAAAATATCACCAAAGAATACTGAACACCTTGCATTCAATCCCCGACCACACACACAAAAGATCATAAAAACAGGAAAAGCCCAGGGTCCTATGAAAACTGTATTGCATTTTAATATTTCATAGAGAAAAATTGTCAAAAGCATAGACATCAAAATACTAACATCTTTACATCAGAGAACTAGGCCTAAGGATGATTCCATTTAATTCTTCTGTTTGTGCCTTCATTAAAACTCAATTATTTTTGAAAACTATATGTATTGACTAGTAAATTTTAAATAATACATAATAAATTTTCTTGAGCTTTAAGTTTCACTATTAGTATTTTATGAATACTGTTGTAGTACAGAGTCTCTGGTCATATACCCAAGAATAAAATGAAAACACCATGCAGCAATATATTTTGTTCATAGTTTCCATAGAAGGCCAGTAAAATGATAGCCATTATGGTTGCATACATAAGCATACTTTCACTAACTTAAAAAACGGTTACTATGTTGTCATAGAAAATCTGTATAAAATGTTTAAATATTCTATTAAAACTGGAAATAAACCCCTTATTTAAGAAACATTTTCTGAACATCATTTATTATTTCTTCTTCACTCAGTTTTCCAATGCTGCCGAACTTGCATAATAATTCTTCCCTTACAACATAGCAATTATTGTTCTGGCACCAATGGCTTGCTCGTGAACCCAATGAAGTGTAAAATGTCTCTGTGCAGAGCAGTATTTCATATTTGGTACTTCCTGTATTAATCACTTCTCTGTTTTCTGCTAATTTTCCTCTTTCTGTCATTATCCTTCAATGAATGCTATAGGAAAATAGCATAAGACCCTTATGTCAACCTGTTGAAGGCTGCTCAGGCTGCGATCTTCCCATACCATCATCCATTGAGTAATTCTCATGTTTGTTTACAGAAGGCCAGTGCTCAAAACAGTGAGGCACCTCTTCACAGCCGCCGCTGGCTTTCCTGTGGGTAAAGGAACAGATTTGAAGTTTCCAAGGCAGGTAATTTCAGTCATACCTTATTGCTTTGAGCCTGAAAAGCAAAATAAAATGCAGAGTTACAGAACAGAATTAAAAATTTTAATTTGTAATGGAAAAAAACAGATGCAAGAAGTTGCTGGCTTATTAAGATTCTATTTAGTTACCATTTCAGATGATTGACAGTTAAAATATAAATCAATTTGACAATCTGAGGGGGTGGTTTTAATCTTGAATTACAGGAGGTTGGGTCTTCACTTGCTCTGGTTCTCCCTGCCCCTCCCCACCCCCCATAATGCCAGTCATTCATTCTGAACAGAAAAAAAAAATCAGAAGTGACATTTTTTGATTCAAGAGCTGTGTTAAGGGGTTACAAAGCTACTGTAATTTACAGCTGAGAACAGAGCCAGCCTGAGAAACCGCAGTCCCATGTTGCTGAACTTATTACACTTCATTGACTACTGACTACTCAAAAGAAGAAAAATGAAAAGAAAAAAAACCTTCTCTGAATAAGAAATTTTACTAACATCAGCCTAATGAAAAATGATTGGCCTAAAATTGCTCTGGCTACATCCATGGATTCAGATTAATACTATTTACGATGTTATGATTTCCTATTTCAAGAGTTACATAAAAGCCAAAGGAGTTACTCAAACAATACTAATGAGTCTATAGCTGTGTTTAGATGTCTGTTTAACTCTGGATCTAGCTAAGTATTTCAGAGTGGCATGTGGCTCTCTAAGGGATATCTCAGCTCTTGAATTGAAACTTCCTCAAATATTCAAAAATATCCATAGCTATAATGAGCCTGAGACTATAGCTATGCTGATTGTTTCATTCATATAACATGAACACATTTTCATAAACATGATACATAAATAACACTTTGTTACTGATACCCTACAGCTCTTTGAAAACATATTTTCACACATCATCTTTAATCCGTGTGTGTGTGTGTGTGTGTGTGTGTGTGTGTGTGTGTGTGTGTTTAATACAAGGTCTCACTATGTGGCTCTGGCTGTCCTAGAACGCACTCTGTAGACCAGGCTGCCTTGAAGTCACAGAGATCAGCCAGCCTCTATTTCCAGAATCTTGACTTAAAGGGGTGTGCCACCATGTTTAGCCCATTGCCACATCATTTTTACTCCTATACCAACCAACTGTAACCTTATATGATTTTGCATTTTCTCAGCTCTAATAGTTTTCTAAAAAATGTATCAGATACTAAAACTCATGTCCATAGAAGGAGACAGTCAACAACCCTAAGTTCAAGTCTGTAAGTACATGCACACATTAAAATGTCTGTTATTTAAAACTTTCCTTAAGAGACACGAACAAGCAAAACCAGTGCCCTTCTCTTGATCCCCAGAATGACTTTCAAGGCTCAAGAGATGTGAGATCATGTAAATCACAGCTAATTTAATTCTGAAAAATAATATATATGAAGTATATGTATATATAAACATATCATAGAGACATAAAGATGACTTCATGTAAGTTTCACAGTGTTATTTATTATTCATTGGTCTTTTGGTTTGTGGAATTTTCAAGTTGAATCAATTTGAGAATTAATAAAGAAACAGGACACGGGGGCTGGAGAGGTAGTGCAGCAGTTAAAAGAACTGGTTGCTCTTTTAGCGGACCCAGGTTTGATTCCCAGTACTGACCAGGTGGCTCACAATTGCCAAAACATTCAGTTTTAAACTTTAATTCCAAGGGCCTAACATCTCTTCTGGACTCTGTGAGCACTGCATATATACAGCTCACATGCAGGTAAAATACCCATACACAAAATAAAAATAATTAAACATCAGAAAATAGTTTTATTTAAAGAAATGAACATATATGCCACTTAGAACACAGAATGATTTCAGAGTAAAATCAGAAGGTTGTTGAGTTAACATCACAGGAAGGCTAATGTTGGGAAGCAAGTAGCACAGCCCATAAATTGTGGGCATACAGCAGTAAAAGGTCTACCATTTTCTGTTCTTCTAGGTATAATTTTCTATTCCTACTTCCATCCATTGCAGTTGGACTAGACACTGACAGGGAAAAAAAATAATGTAATATCTGAAGGTCCAAGGACGAATCATTCTACCAAAGCTTCCTACACTGAAGTGTTTATATTATTAACACCTTTGAAAATTTACTATAGCGACTAATTTGCTATAGTCACTGGACAGAAATCATGTCATATGATTTACACTACTACAAAATCTTTACTAACTTGGGTATCGTAAATTTAATTGCTTAATAATTTAGTGCTAAATATCTTCTTTTAATGAAACAAGAGTGATCATGATTATTATTAATGCTATTTTTAGTTAGTTCTAAATTATGCCATTATGATAAAACATTCTACTTAATTTAATATTTCAACTCAAAATTAATTTCCAAAGGTTTTAATTCTAGCTAGTATGCATAATACCAAGGCATTGTAATACTACTGCCACTGAATCTCTAAAGTACATTTAACAATAGGGTATGTCAAGTAGACATCATGTTTGGGCACTGCAGCAAAGAGTTGGTCTTGGTTTCTCATAATCCCAATAATCAGCCTTCTAACACAGAAATTAAAATTTTATTTCATCTTAAGATAAAAAACAAGAAATAGAAGCATGTGTATTGGACCTGGTAAAGGCACTACATAATTTTAAAGGACTGTGATGGATTTTATATTTTCAAAAAGCACTGTGTGATTCTAGAAAACAATTAACATACTGGTTTTGAAAGCATACCTATGCTACCTCTTTCCAGTTTATAGTGTGTGACAAACAGAAAAGAGGATTTGGAGATGGGGAGTTCTGTAGTCATTTCCCATACTGACAGGGTTAGGCTGTGAGCAACTTGCAACTTAAGACCACCATCTACTGGCTCTGCCCAATGCTGCAGAAGCTAAGGGGGGAAATAACCAGCTGATTCTAAACTCATTCTACTGAGAACTATAAACACACTGACAGAGAATTTGCTGAGCTGGTTGTCTGCCTCCTAAGCAATACTTAACACTCAGTTTGCACATCTGTAGGGCCACTATTCATTATTCAAGAAGTATCCATAACCAGATTCTGATGTGTCAGATATTACCTACAGTGATTAACATCAGAGTTTTTCCACATAAGCCTGGTACTCTTGAATTAGATTTGATTGATAGTCAGGCATATCACAATTTATGTCCTGCCAGAAAAACATACTCTAAGAAAGCCAAAATTCTCTTCAAGATCCAAAAAAGAAAGGCATTTTGCTGATAAATCCCCTATGGACCAATCACATTATCTGTTACTCAAGAGCAATGGTTAATCATTAATTTGGGTGGGATATTGCTATGTCAAAAAGACCACGAAATGTACACAGCCCTTCTCTAGAGCCTTCAAATCACTATGGTTAGCGATATCTGGAGTAGAACTTAAGCCAAGCACAATTGTAGTACACATTTATAGGCCCATTTTTCAGTAGGTCAGAGAAGCAAGTCTTCAGTTCAAGGTGAGTTTGGATTACATAGTAAGACCCTTTCAAAAGAATCAAAAAGTTAAATTAGATTTTCTAAGTTTGATGAGTATATCCCTGCCAACTGAAGTCTTGTTTTTATGTTTAGAGACGAGGAGTTATGATTATGAGACACTGACTTTATGATCTGTCCTACTCACCTTAGAAAATGTAATTACTTGTTTGTCAGGTTCCTCAAATCACATTGAGGTGGATTGAATGTAAATGGCCACCAAAATCACATAGGGAGTGGCACTATTAAGAGGTGTGGCTTTGTTGGAGAGGGTGTGACCTATGGGTGTGGCCTTGTTGGAAGAAGTGTGTCACTGTATCACTTTGAGGTTTCCTATGCTCAGGATACTGTCCAGTGTCTCAGTCAACTTCATATTGCCTACAAAATGTAGGATTCTCAGCTACTTCTCCAGTACCATGTTTACCTGCACACCACCATGCTCCTTATCATAATGATAATGGACTGAACCTCTGAAACTGTACACAAGCTCCCTCAATTAAATGTTTTCTTTATAAGAGTTGCCATGATTACGATGTCACTTCATAGCAATAGAAACCCTAACCAAGTCACACATAATCCATTTCTTCAGAAAATACAAAAAACTCAGCTGTGCTAAAGGAAATGTTATGGATAAGCAAGTAGAAAGTACAATTTGCAACTAACATGCATTTGGGCTAACATATTTAATTCCTTGAGTGCTCCCTGCCTTCACAAAGGTTTGCAAAATGTTACTATAGCCCATTTTCTTATACTGCTTTCAAAAATGTTTTATTGGCTTTAGCAACTGTATATATCTAGTCCAGTGCCTACCATCATATTTGAAATCTATGCTTAAGCAGTGGAGTCATTTCTTCATATAAAAATAAAGTGAATCTATGGCTGCTCTCAGCCTTCTGCTTTTCTTCAAGGATTCTTTGAAGTAAGCAGATCACTTTGAGAATCTCTCTCTCTTTCTCTCTGTCTGTCTCTCTCTTTCTCTGTCTTGTGTGTGTGTGTGTGTGTGTGTGTGTGTGTGTGTGTGTGTGTGTGTGTGTGCCATTTGTATGTTATCTATTCCATCATTTCCTTTATACCTAGATTTAAATCTTAGCATTTCTTTCTAAGCAGTTTTCTTAAAATATGTATTTTATTATTAAATATTTATGTATGCACGTGTCTGTGTGTGGGTATGTGCATGTCAGAATGCAAGGGACAGTGGAATCCAGCAGAGGGCATCAGATCACTTTGAGCTAGAGTTAGAGGTGGCCACCACAAGAGCATTGCCTGGTTCATCTCTCCAGCTCTTTCCCCTGGATTTCTAATATACATTTCATCAATATGCCTCAAACAAAAGTTCTAAGATCTGAAAAGCTCATACTCCCTTGTTTTTTATTTTTAATTCATCAATGTACAGCTAGATGGTCTACCTAGTTGTTCTAGTGACATTTAGAAATGCATTTCCTTTCCACCATATCTTTTCACTTCAGCAAACCTACTGCTGTGAATTTTTATCTCTGCATCTACAGATGAAAACAGGGCCACTATCCCTTTACTTGGTCACTCATTTCTGTTCTCATAATGCTGCAGCTATATTTCATCCATCAGTCATAGTGACCATCTTTGAAACATAATGTATGCCTTATAACTGCTTGACTTAAAACTTTGTGTTCAGTGCCTTGGGCATGGGCTCTGCTTACATCTCTGCCTTTATTTCCTTGGGCATGGGCTCTGTTTACATATGTTTCTTCATTTACACCCTTCAGACAATGGTATGCCAAATTAATTCTCTCTTCAAGGTTTTCTATGCAATAGTTCCCAGGGACATTTCCATGGGTCTTCTGAGGTTAGTTACTTCTCGTCACTCTGAGTTCTAAAACTTTGCTTAATATATGCACTAATCTACTTGTTTTGCAAGTATTAAACTCCTTACTTTTCAGTCACTTTATTAAGTCATCCAACAAAAACATATTAATGCCTCAGGCTCTGTGATGTTAAGGGAATGGAGTTCTCCACCATACATAAAACTGTTTCATAGAGGCAGCTTTTTTGAATATTAGTCTGTGTAACCAGACCTCATTCTCTATCGCTTTTATCTTTTATCTTCTTCACATAAATCATGGATATTGACATCTGAAAATGTTATTTTCTTATTGACAGCTTACTCCTGGTAGAATTTATCCTCCAGGACAACAGAACTTATCAGCTTTGTTTGTCACGTGATCCCCAGAGAAAGAGAAGTACATCACACTTGGTAGATGCTCAGTAAATGTTTGTGAAGTCAATGACAAATTATCAAATAACTAATTAGTTAATTAGGAAATTGGTTCTACTTTAATACTGTTAACTGCCATAGCAAAAGGCAAGGTTTGAGAGCTCTTTCCATGAAGATCCAGCATACTCATCTATTCTGCTCCATTCTTGCAATGGCTGCTCCAGTTCAGTCTCTGTGACTTGGATTTCTTGTAGCATCCTTAGGAATACTTTCTCCTCCCAATCTATGCTGCTTTCCTAAGGAGAAGTATAGAGCAATCGCTTAAACACAAGTCCCTCACAAAGATTTCCCAGGCTTCAATTCCTTTTTGAGAATGATCACTTAACAATAATAGCAACAAAAATTCCGTGACTAATTCTTATCTTCCCTGAAAGTAACAGCAAACAGGTTCCCATTTCTTTCACGCCATCAGCAAACTAGGAACTACAAGAATATGCTTGGCCAATCACAGGCCTTGATCTTCCATCTGTGAGAAGCTGCCATCTAGACCCTATCCTGCGTAACAAAAGAAAAGATAGATAAACTTAATACACTAAGTAACTTAACTGCCTCTTACATAATATCGATACTTGGCTGAATAGTACTCTAAGTCCTGGCCCCTGTTAGAGAAGCTGTCTTTAATGTCCTGCTCAAGGCTGAACCCAGAGCTTTGTGTTGTGAATCAGAAAGTTGGTATTCAAAAGCACACCAGTACACAGAATCAGTTGAGAGCATTTTTCACATAGCAACTCATTTGCTTGTCATGCCAGTTTTGTAAAGTGGGGCTTATCTTCACTTTGCAGATAGAGAAGAGAAGAGAAGAGAAGAGAAGAGAAGAGAAGAGAAGAGAAGAGAAGAGAAGAGAGAGAGGGGGGAGAGAGAGAGAAAGAGAGGGAGGGAGACAGAGGGAGGGAGGGAGAGAGAGAGAGCGAGCGAGAGAGAGAGAGAGAGAGAGAGAGAGAGAGAGAGAGAGAGAGAGAGAGAGAGAGAGAGAGAGAGAGAGAACAACTCACCCAAGGCACCCAAGGTTACACAGACTGAATGGCTAATGTGCAAGTCTGGGCCCTGTCACTTTATAGCTTACACATAATCCCTGCGCTCAACTTGTTGAATGGATAAATTAGCATTGTTGCCATTAGGACCCATAGCTCTGAAATGGATGCAAACATGTGCCCCTTCCAGAGTGGTCATGCTTGCTTTCTGTTGCACAGTTAAAGCACTAAGTTTCCCCTTTTGCTTTGTAAATGCCAGGTAAAGCTTCCTTCTCCCACACTTCACCTCTTGCTCTTCACAGCTCAGTACTAATCATCAGCCCATAATGCAGTGTAGAAATGCCAACACCATCCCGATGATGTAGTTATTTCCAATTGGCACTTGGGAGCAGTGAGGATAGGAGGCATTACTCATAGCCAAGAGTACAGATGTTTCTAATTGCTTTCCATTACCAAGAATAACAGCTGTTTACATCTATCAGCAAATAATTCACAAGAGCTCCAGACTATTAAGATAACACACCCCACCTGGTCACCATCACAAGTTGTCAAGGCCAAGACAGAGGCTGCCAGAATCCCCTTCTGCATCTCTGTTCATCAACTGACAGCATGTGTCACCTTCAGATATCCTTATGCTACCCCACAAGCTCTGGCTTCTTGGTGGCCTGACACATCAAATGGACATATGGATTCTTCATGGCTTTGCAGTAAATGTTTTATGGTTATCTTGTAGCCAAGGGCAGCTGACATGGAGAAGCGAGGGACTTGTGAACAGCCTGATGGAAGGATTTCCACACTTTTTTTTCCTGTAGAGGAGAAGAAGTGTTCGCTCAGAGGAGATTTGCAAATGCGATGTGCTCGACTTCCTTTAACATGCCAACAAATTGCATTAAGTGATAGATTACACAGCTCTATAGTATCCCAGGGACCTGGTCACATGCTTGGCACAACCCCCCAGATGGACAGACAATGTTGACAGTTCAGTGAACTTTATCACACACTTTTATTGGCCACAAAAGAATGCAGATATTCCAACACATCATAGATACTGGAGTTAAAAAGACCAGCAGACTCTCCTTGCCAATGTAACATTGATCCCTGCAGTATGTTTATTCCAGCCTCATTTAAAGAGACTCAAGCAACTGGTCTCTATCAATTTTTTCCTATGAAGACAATTCCAGAGACTACTATAATTTCATATGTTCTAGCTTCTCCTAAATTTTATGCTGATTTATGACACATTTAAGCACATCTTTTGTGCTTTTAATATTTCATTGTGTATAATCATTGTATATGTACTATGTCACAAAGTGACATTTTTATAGAGATATCTATTGTATGTCGATCATCTTCCCCCATGCTCTCCTCCTCTCCCCTTTCTTACTGCTCCTGGAAGCTCCCTTTGTTTTTCTAGAGATTTTCCCCTCCACACTCATATAATATACACACATGTGAATTTATGTGAGTGAGAGAAAGCATGTGATAGTTGTCCTTCTGAGAATGGCTTCATATATGTATCACTTCATATATGTACCTTCAGCTGTATCTATTGCCCTGTAAATAACATGAATTCTTCTTTAGGACTGGACAATTCCATCATGCATTTGCTTTTCCCATTTGTCCTATAGCTTAGATCTTATAAATAGAGCTACAATAAACATTGATATGCAAGGATCTCTACAGCACATTGACTTGGAGTCTTTGAATAAATTCCAAGGAGTCATACAGCTAGGTCTTACAGTAGATCTTCATAAATTTTTGAGGAATTTTCACACTGATTTCCATAGTGACCGGACTAGCTTGTATTTTCACCTAGAGTATTTAAGGTTTATCCACAGCCTTGCCAGCATTTATTGTGAACTGTTTTTTTTAATGACTGCCATTCTGACTAGAGGGAGACAATTCCAACTTAATTTTAATTTTTATTTCATTGATGACTAAATGAGTCTGAGTATCTTTGCATATTTTTACTGGGCATTTGTATTTCACCTTTTGAGAATTGTTTGTTTTGTTAGGTGCTTGTATGTCACCCCCATCAAAAAGTAGAATGATGTAAAAGTTGGCATTTGATTGATTTAGCCAATGGACCATTCTAGAAGTGAAACTTTGTCAATCAGGTCTGGGCTTAATTATTAAGAGAGTGGGCAGTTTCTGTCCTTTCTCCCAGAGCTCCTGTTTAAAGAGATGTAAAATAATGTCAAAGACCCTTTATTACCCCTAGGAGGCCTCTAGGCTTTCTGCAAAGAAGCTGAGGAAACATGTGAAGGGATGGACCACGAGGATGCACAGTGATGACCTCCTCAACTATCATAGCTGTTCCCTAGCCCAGTCACCCAGCTGGAACAAGCAGGTCAGCCCATGCAAGCAGAGGCTCTGGATACCTACAGCAGACAGGGATAGACTCCCAAGTACCCACAGCATTGTGAGAGAAATCAGCATTTTAATGTTGTATGACAACTGGACATGGCCTCACCTTACTACTGTGAACCCTTTCCACTTCCTCAGTCCTACTCACAAAACTATGACATAACTCCAGAAAAAAAGCCACGTCTTAGCCCTAACTCATAATAAATATCTTTATCTTAAAGAAACAAAAGTGTAAGTGTCCACAAGGCCCATTACTGCTTCTCTTTTCTCTGACCCTGACTCATTCCATGTTCAATAAGGAGATTCCTGTCACAGCTTTGTCCATGGGGCACTGTGTTTTAGTTTTCTCTGTTCCACAAGATGTCAGCTCAAATTTCTGTATGTGGGTTTTCTGATCTAAATATGCAGCTGTCAATCTGGTTTGAACCAGGACAAAAATCTCCATTTGGAGGGAAATTGGTTCTTTTAATAGGCCTCTAACAAGTTTGGAAAGCCATACATATTTTCTTCACAGAATCAAATGTATTGTGTGTGTGTGTGATTGTGGGCACATGTATCCACAGGTAGATTTTAGGAACAAAATTACACATTAACAAACATATGCCATTTTTTCCATCTGTACATTGCTCAAAATGAGTGTTCTTGCATTAGAACACAGGGGTCCAGAATCTTTCAGCTGACCATTCCAGTCTCCCTACCACATCCTCCATCTGTTTTTCCAGTAATTGGCACATCACCATTAGCTTATCTTTACATTTAGAACTGAATTTCTTGTTTTGCTTATTGCTTATATGTTAGCTATATTCTGTATGTGTGTGTATCTCTCTCTCTTCCTATGTAAATACACACACACACACACACACACACACACACACACACACACAAATCTGAATTCCTAATCTATACCACTTTAGTATGAAATCCATCATTTCAGCATTACTTGGGGAGAATGTTAACTCTGTTTGCCCTGACTTCTTAGGAAATCAGAGTAATCATGCTGAAGCAGGGTGCTGTCTAATCACTGCTCATAATCCCACCAATAAGCAGCAGCACAAGTTTCCATAAACTATAAAGAAATTTATTTTACAGAAGCAAACACATTTTGATGTGTTTTTAAAATAAAAACTCGGTGCCTTTGTCCCACCACACAATTCCATTCAGAACCAGGGAAAGATTTCTTGTACAAGTTGACCTATGCTGAAGAATCTTGCAAGTTAAAATATTTGAGGTGATCTGTCACTTCCTTTGTACTTTTTCATTTGAAATTGAAAAGTGGTCATAATTGCACAGACAGCAATAACAGAATAACACAGACTCTGTACTCAGTGCTGCCTGACCATAGTGGAATAAAGAGCTTCCTCGGGGGAACTCAGGCAGGGTCATAGACCACGGAAAGCCCTGTCCATTCATTTTCTGGTGATTTTTCCTCTGTTCTTCATTCATATGAATGATCTCTAAAAAAGAGGATGAGGTCATTTGATGTTGGCTTTATAATGGTGGACACTGTAAATTCTGAACCACTACAACACAAGTTATTATCCATCAATAGATGAAACCAGCCTATTATTTGGAAATGATTATTAATTAATCCAAAGAACTTTGAAAAATTTTCCAAGTCCCTCAAATTGTCTATCTAGATTCCTGGATTTTCAAATTTCCCATTGCTTCTGTCCTTGTTGAAACACCAGAAAATAGCATATTCTTAATAAGTATGACAAACTTGCTCTCACATTTGCCTTTAAATGATGCAGGAAAATGGCCAATTATTAATTCGGTTGCAAGTGGAATGATGCTAATATAGGACGGGTGAACACACTTGCTTCAGGCTGGCATGATATGGCATGCGAGTTGGCATGCAGTGTTAAGTGAACATACGGCACGCAGAAGCTGCTGTTTCCTCCGAGGAAGCAGCAACGGAAACGTCAGCTCCCACAGTATTGAAGACACACACCCTAAAACTCTCCAGAGCTGCTGAGGGCTGAGAGCATATGCCATTTCCCAGCCATGGGATTGGGAGATAGCTATACTGGGATGTCACACCAACAATCATGAGAACTGGAGGTCCATTTCCCCAAGAAACAGAGGAGATACACCAGAAGTTTTTAATGAAGCCCCTGAATCTGTACAGAATAAGGTAATATTTCATTAGATTTCTGTTACTGTGACAAAACACCCGAGATTAATACACTAAAAAAAAAAAAGAAAGAAAAAGATGATTTGACTCCTGGTTTAGGAGGTTTCCAATCACACTCACTTAACGCCATTGTTTTTGGTGCTGTGGGATGAGACAGATTGTCAAGCCAGGGAGCATGCTATAAAACAAAGCTGTGTATATATGGAGACAGACAGGCAGGCAGGCAGAGAAGAGACAGACAGAAGGGAGAGAAACAGAGACAAAGAGGGTGAGCTCACCCTTCCAGGGTACACTCTCAATGACCAAATGACTTTTTCCAAGTAGGCTTCACGAGTCTTTACTTCCTCCAATAACCCACGAAGTTTTCACCCCATCAAAAAGTCAATCCATGGATGACATCAGAGCTCCCATGATCCAGTGTCACCCCAAGGCCACACCACTGATCATTGCTGTGTCAGGCCCTGCATCTTCTGCACATGACAGGTATTTCAGATGCAAACCATAGCAGGCACTAACACACAAGCAGTGTTATCACGAAGAGAGAGAGTGTAGATTTTAACCACCCAAGTGATTCAACCCTGTCTCCAAACAAGTGTGTGCTCAGAGCCAGAAGGTGAGTGATGCTGTCTCCTACATCTATCTCACAGTGGAGAGGACAGAAACATCCTAGGACTCATTCAAACATTCAACTTTTAGGGAATTCCACTGCTACAGTGGTCCACTCTTAATCTCCAAGCCTCTCCCAAGGACAATAGTCTGCACTCTGGAGATTCATCTATGTTTACCCAAGTCTCTACTACTGAAGTTCAACCTGCTGTCTGCGGCAGGAAATGTAGTAGTAAGTAAGAGATGGAAAACTCACATTTTTGAACACTATTGTTTTTCTTAACTTTTCTTTAATCAAATTGTGTCAGTGAGGAAGAAGGTCATGACAGAAGTCTTTATTATTTGTACCTACTCAAAACATTCCTGTTTACTTAGATAATACAATCTTACAATATGTGACTAATTTTTTTTCATTCAAGAGTCCTTATTAAGTAGAAGAACTGACCAAGTATGCTTTACCTTTCAATGTATTTTTTTTATTTAAATGAACAGTTTTGATTTCATTTGGTAGAGCAATGACTCAGTGGGGAATGGCAAGAGGGTCAATGAGTCTTATTGCACCCACAAATAAGAATTCCTTGCACCCACAATTTAGAAGAGCTCACCACATGCTATTCAATGAAAGAAGATAGCTATAGTTCATTGTCTCCTTCCCCACTGAGTATGCTAAGCTGTCTGCTTTTGTAAGGACTTTGCTTCTGGCCACTTATGACTACAGGGACCAGTATACCAAATTTCCAGACAGCATGGGACATTTCCCACCCAAAGTGAACAAAACCCAGATAGGTACAATGACTGAAAAGCTGGATTTTCTTTGTCTCTCTTTGGGTAATTGTGTGTGTGTGTGTGTGTGTGTGTGTGTGTGTGTGTGTGTGTGTGTTTGTGTGTTTTGTGATTCACATCATTAGTGAATGTCTCTGTGTGATTTGATGTTTGTTTTGTTTTCAGAGAAGAAGAGACCTCATCTTAACCAACAGGCATAACAGTATGCCATTAGGAGGAGAGCTGTCCCAGTTGCAGTGTTTCCCCTGCCTCTATAGAGAGTTCACCTCTGCAAGTGCTAACCACAACTGACACCATCACTACACAGCAAGTAAGCAGGGCTTGGAAGACATACACTCTGCTAAGAACCTGAATTCTCCTGTACTGATGCTATAGGGAAGTATTATGTGAGAGCAGGTGGGTGGCAGAGAGTGGCAAATTGGAGATGGAAAGTTGGGACTATAAGCAGGGATACAGTGGGCCCAGCTAGCAAATGAACCAAACACACCTGTCCAACTCCAAAAAACAAAGGACGCTGTTAAATGGATTTCAAGTATACTGCTGAAGTGGAGATATAAACAGTAAACATAGAAGTCAGTGCTCTAAAGAAAAGCCACCTATGTCTTTGTGACCTGGATGCAAATGCTAAAAATCTCCTCCCTTCTTCCCCCCTCCCTTCTTCCCCCCCTCCCTTCTTCTTTCGTTCCTCCCTCCCTTCCCTTCCTCCTTCCCTCCCTTCTACCTTCTTTTTTGGTACTGGAGGTTGAACTCAAGACTCCATGGGTGCTACACACGTGTCCTACCACTAAGATAAAGCTTCAGTCCTTAGATGCAGTCTTCAACTTTCATATCCTCCTGCCTCATCTCCCAGTTGATCAAAATGACCAGTTACCAGCTTATATTTCAGTTTAATACAATTTATCAGATAGCTACTATGTACCAGTAAATGTTCAACAAAAAATTTCAATATTTATTTAGGATAAAATATGATTTTGTTGCTCTTTTTTGACATAGTCTTTATTTTACCATATCTACAAGTTTATGGTGTTTGTAGGTCACAACACCCATCTGTATTTTGAATGCTTGTCTCTTTGGTATTTTA